>JASDDO010000026.1:247551025-248751025 GCA_030015575.1 Agapanthus africanus
AGGCCACTGTAAAATTTGGACTCAGCGAGAACAGTAGAATGCGGCGGAACCGCGGCCCAAGGGGGGGTTTGGCCACGGTTCCGCGCCTGACTAATCGACTGACACTGTCGAATTTTTACAGAAGTCTTAAAATGTCCAGTACATAAGTTTTATACAACCAGAAAAATTTTTAGACACCAAAAAATTTCAACAGAAAACTGATTTGAACGAAAATGTAGTTTTTGGAATTTTGGTTGATCGAATAAGCAAAACGCATTAGAACAAGCTAGGCAAGGTTAATGGCGTGGCTCTGATACATGTTGCGCCACGGCAGCGCCCCGGCCGTCTATCCGAGGCCAAATTGCGGAATCAAAAATTTTCCTTACTTGGAAACCGGCGCTACGCGGACAAAATACCCGGATCGTAACCATTACCTAATGCTAGCTAACGAGAGATGGGAAGAGAAGTATACCGAGTGATCCGAGTCCTCCGGTCTTCTCGTCATCGTCCCGATCTCCCGCGGAAAGTCTTGTCTCCACATCGTCGCCTCCTCGCCGGAAGGGCACCACATCGCCTGCGTCTTTTACGGGCTCCCGCCTCGATACCGAGGCAACTCGGGCATGAAGCCGGCAACTCGACATGCTCAAGATATGCTGTAGAATGTGTAGTAGATCATGCTAGTCTCATTTGGGGTTTGTAGTTGCCTTGATGGAGGAATGGGGTTAGGAAAAATGGTGCTTTCATTTTTCCAAAACAAGAAGAAGAAGGAGATGAATAATTCCTCACATAACAAAGATGAACTCTCTCATTCTTTTCTTTCTCTCAAGTGAAGCTTTTTTTCATCTATTGAGAAGAATAATGGTGGAGGAATGAGAATACCAACCATAACAAGAAGGGAGGTGAGTGTAGGATAAAGAGAATGGTGACCATATCCTAAACCTCATCATCACAACCTCACATCAACTCTAATCACAACAAATCAACAAAAAGCAAGTGATGAGAATGGTATCAAAGATGCTTTCATGATAAATACATTTGCAAGAAAATCCTCCACAATGTGTTATCTGCAAAACTGCAAATAACCCCCTCCATCGGAAAAGTCCGGCCGGGAAAGAACAAAGGAAAAACCGGCCGGAACGGAATGCAAACTGGCAACTCCAGAAAACTGGCCTCGTAATAAATTACAGGAAAACCCGATACTGTGCATACACACCCGCATCTGTATTCCGACCGGATACAAATGCAATGAGACAAAATCTACACTGTACTAAACTAGGACCGGCTTAAGCCAAAGCCGGCTAGTAATATCCGTTCGATCCTGATCCGTGCAATACCGCACGTATCTGATCGAACCCTGCCATATAACTATACGGCCACTAGTACAAACTGTCCGCTCCTGATCCGTGCAATACCGCACGTATCTGATCGGACCCTGCCATATCTCCATACGGCCTCTACAGCGTTTCGCCCGAAAGCTTGAGTAACTGAAAGTGTGGTGGACTCTAAAGACTCGTCAATACTATGGCTGTGGATTTAACCACTAGCACGTCAGACGTATTAGCCAATACATGACGGGCCACCAGCTATTGACCAAAAGGGACGTCGATGAGCGAACTCATCCTGACACCCTACTGAGCCTGTCAGTGACAATATCCGTACAGTCCGGTCCGTTCGTCTATGAGCATCGCATGTCGGGCCTAGGGGGTTGGTAAAAGTCAGACCCCCAAAAGCGGTACAAGTAGTGTCGGAGTGTAGCCCAGAACGCCCTGAGATACTACTGGAATACCTACCAGTAAATCTCCTGCCTCGGCCGAGGGCTTTGCGTAATGGCTCTCCTAGACACAGCGCGACCTCACCCCCAATACCCGGAGAGACGAACCCCTGCAGATCCGCTCACTGCCTCCATGTGGCTCGGGACTGTACCCAACTAAAACCTGTTTGCACGACTCCTTTGAGCCGTGGTAGGGTAGTAATCAAAGCACAGTGGGAACTCACACGAGACAAATGACGATCCTCAGGTCGATGAACTAACCTGTACACATGTCACCAGGGAACTGCTATCTGACGTCAGGTATAAGACCAACTAGCATGTTCCCGGCGAGTCCTGTCCGGTGTACTCATAACCCAATGAGCACCTGTATACATCTTAGGTGAACCAACTGACACCAGTGGCTTGTGAGACCGGCCACCGCCCCTCGTCGGGGTCTCGACTGTATACACTAGTCTACTAATGGAGTATCGATGCCCTGTCTCGAAACTCCTACGACTAGGGACCTTTTAAGGATGTGCTTATAGACTACCAGCTCCCACGTATATGATCGCCATCATACTGCTGGCAGTCAAGCAAGAATCCTAGGGGCTCTATCAACGTGTAATAGCGACATGTCAGGTCACCTAAAGCAGTACACGATGATAAAGGTAAACCAGATAGCATACTATCATCTCGAGTAAGACTGTCCTACCGGGATAGGTCCTCCCTCAATCATTGCAATCACGTGCCTCTGATCCAATAATTGACTCTGAGGGCACTATCTCCAACATATAGAACCAGAGGCACTGATTTAATTGAACCAGATTCAAATCATGCAGCTGTCTCCAGTGCATGTCAACTAAATGGAAAAAGGCCGATCAGCGTTACTCAACTTAGTAATGCTTCCAATTATGAGTAACCTGAAAGAAAAGCAAGTTCTCTAGATCATTACTATCAACTGAATACCACACTCAAGTATCTACATCTCCGATCACTTTAAAGAATCCCGATACTTGCAATATCTGGTTCTCTACTTTATTCAAATACCTATAACTTCTCAAAATTCAGACCCTGTGTTTCCACGAAACACTTGTCTAAAAACTAGAGAAGTCATAAGTAAACCGAATATAGTACGAGGACCAACCCCTCTGTCCTGATGGACCCTGGACAACATACAATACTCTGTATAAGTCCCTTGAGTCTGATAACTCATTCACTGTGTGTCGTAGGTTGAAAACTGTACTTATGGTTAAGAAGAATTACACCGATGTTTAATGCTCCTTACCTAACCATCCACTGATGTAGGTAAATGTCACAGACTTAATTTCAAAAAGGTATATCTCACTCTATGAAAATAGACGTACAGATATATCAATTTGAAATTGGTGCATAACAGCGGATATTCAAAACCAAATATTTGCCGACCGGCAAACAACCAAGGTGACTTCCTCAAATATCACCGATTACAACGAATCCTGATATAATGAGGATGATCACCCAATTCCCAATAACTTACTCCCACTCATCATCTGTAAAACCATACAGATGTGAGAATCATACCAGGTAAATAAATACCCTGGAGAAAGTGTGTGACTGGGAAATCAGTTTTTCTTTAACAGTACACAGTGAAACTGAAACATTGAAATGTTTCGATGGGGTATCCCGGTATTCCAAGTAATGCCTCTTCCATTATCCAGATTCATAACTGTAACCGTGTAATTCTTTGCCACTTCTCCAAATCCCTTTATATGTCTTTAGTCATTACCTTCTGTACACCCTTTTAGGCCAAATGGTTTTCTTCCTTCCCTACCATTCGGCACCAGCCTATGGTTTGGAAGAAGACTATCCAATAAGCATAATGGGTGTATTGTCCTAATCCTAAGAGCACTCGCAATGCGAGAGAAGGTGAAAATAAAAGACAACCGAATAAACCTTATTCCTATTTCTTCTGAACCAGAATCCATCCCCGAACTAGAACAAGTTCCTTTCGAGTTCGTATATAACCATACGATGGAGTATCCAATAAACTGTGGATCTTCGTAGTGATACGGAGTGTCCTGGAGAAATACAAAGGTGATTTAGGATTGGCGAAGAAAAACTTGGTTTGGTTGTGAATATCAGTCGCAATTTACTTTGCCCTCTTACTAATCCCTTGCTTTGTCTCAACTTAATACCTTCTGCACACCATTTTTATGCTAATTGGTTTTCTTCATTCCCCACCGTTCGGCACCAGCCTAAGGTTTGGAAGAAGACTTTCCAATTTGCGTAATAGGTGTACTACTCCTAAACCAAGGAGTACTCGTAGCCTGAGAGAAGGTAAAAAGAAAAGACAACTGAATAGTCCTATCCGTTTTCTCCAGAACCAGAAACCATTCTCGAATAAATTCCTTCGAGTTCGTATCTAACCATACGATGGTTTTGTCCAATGGAAGTGGACGTTCGTAGTAATACGGGGTGTCCTGGAGAAAAGGGTAAAAGTAGTAGTGGCAACGAGGTTTGCAACTCTGACAATCCAAAAACCAGTGTTTAAGAAGGTTCGGTAAACTTGGTCACTGAGTCATAGTCTTAGGGTCGGGTCAATGATAGCTGCCAAAGAGAGAGAGAAAAGAAACACTCAGCGTGCACTCTAACCTTGTTCAGAATGGTTACCAATTTATCTAATCTGGAAACCTCCCACTGTACCGTCAAATCCTCCTCCAAACCTGAAAGAAGAATTAGTCGGGGTCACCCGAGGAGTAAACTAACTCATCAGTGGGAATCGGGATCCAACTATCATCGTATGATAACGTGACGGAATCCGCTCACGGTGTCATACTCCAGAAGGTATGCGCATATCTGGCAAGTTTCAGTTCTTTTGAAACTCCCGATGTGATTTCTGCCCCATGCTCTTATGACCTTGGTGTGATGTCAAAATATCATAAGTCACATGTCAAGGTCTACCCGTCATTATCCAGGTTAATTTGAATCCACCCGTACATACCCTTGACGTAGGCCAAAATAGTAGTACGACTGTCCTAAACCAACGCATCTATCTTTGCAACAGATAAATACCCGGCAGCTACCAATCACTATGCCTTGGCGTGAGGTCAAAATACATAGCTTGAATACTACCGAATATTTAACTAAAATGACGGAGGGCTACGAATGGTTTCTGGCGAAAACCTTTAACGTAATGAACTTGATATCGTTGAAGGAACGGATAGCTTTTATGAAAATATAGTGACGAAAACCTTTGCTAAAGAGGTCACTCCCGGTGAAGGGATCTCGGCTCTTTACCCGTAGAATGAGGTGCAGGATATTCCAACTGAATACCACAGTGCAAAGCAAAAGTAATCGGCTATAGTGAAGTTAATGCCATGACGCAAACTTTTGTCCAAGGGGTCACTCCCGGTGAAGGGATCTCGGCCCTTGCCTCGTCGACTGAGGAGCAGGATATTCTAACTGAATACCACAATGTAAAACAAAAGAGAACGTCCTTGCAATAACAGCTTTTTGAAAAGTGTTCCAACAACATCAGATTAGGTTTGTTTTTAGCTTGCATTGATCCAAATCAACGCAGTCCCATCAATTGATTACACCAAAAAGAACGAAAATAATATGACGTACGTATATGCCATCCGTATTCGCCACTGGGTCCCGTCATTACCCGTTAGGTTAGCTAACTAACGACAGAGCGGGGACTGGACTAGCGCGGATGTAAAACATATACAACATCTACTAATATATATATACCAATATATAATATTTCGCTCAAGGCGTGAAAAAAATGCAACACAGAAATGTACAGCATCACAGAACAATACAGATATCTGGGATCCCCGGGTTTCACAGAGCTACTACTGAAACCCGACGTTCCCCTGGTCGTGTGGATAGCCTGTGCAATGAAATCCTAGACCCCTACGGGCGCGGCAAGTCACCCGCCAAGACCTGAAGCGAGGCAGTCCCCTTCAGCGCCGTGAATGGACCACCCAGCACTTCACGGAATCCGGTAACTTGGGCACCCCTCCTGGGTCAACCTGTACCCCCTACGAGTGCGGCGAATAGCCCACCAATTCTAGAGTGAAGCCCCCTCCGTCTCAATGCCATGAGATGCGGGCCCGTTTCCCTCTAGAATCCGGCTATCCGTGCACCGCTCCGCGGGGTAATCCTAGTACAGAAAGTAAAATATACATACACCGGGTACATCGACCGCAACCTGGTCGTGCCCCAAAATAATAATACAAACATGCAGTGACGGCAGTCCACATGTCGGACGCTCGCCCCGCAATATAAAATGTACATAATACAACAGAACTGTACTAGCATTGCATCCAGGCTATCCCCCACGACCAATCCGCAACATCACAACATAACACAGAACATCAACGTGAAAGTCACGTTCGCAAATCCGTCTAACCGGGCTATAGCAGTTAGACTGGATTTACCGATCAAGTGACATTCACGGTCGCAAATATAATGTAAATACTGTGAAATAATGTGTTTATAATATCCGATCGATCAAATTTTAACAAGTGGGCCCCAAGTACTACTGTAGCACATCAAGAAATTCTTGGCCCAAAATTAATATTCCAAAACCCCTATTTTCAACCCAAAAAGCAACTGTAGAAATTTGATGCAGCAATCACACTATAGTGCGGCGGAACCGCGGCCGAATGGGGGTTTTGGCCGCGGTTCCGCGCTCCCATAGTCGACTCACTGTGTCGAATTTCTACAGAACTCTTAGAACTTCCAGTACATAACTTTTCTACAACCTGAAAAATTTTTAGAGCCAGAAAAAATTCAACAGAAAACTGATGCATGTGAAAACGCGGGTTTTTGGAATTTTGGTCGATCGGAAATGTAAACAGATTAAACAAAGCTAGACTATGTAAATGGCGAGACTCTGATACCACTGTAAGTGCACGGCGGCGCCCCGGCCGTCAATTCCGACGCCAAAATGCGGAAGCGAAAAAGTTTAATTTTGCAAACAAGCAAACCGGCACCACCGCGTACTATAACCCGGATCGAACCATTAACTAGTCCTAGCTAACTACAAGAGGGGAAGAGAGATATACCGACTGATCCGAGTCCTCCGGTCTTCTCATCACCGTCCTGATCTCCCACAGAAACTCCGGTCGTCGCCTCCTCCCCGGAAGGGCACTACATCGTCTGCATCTTTTACGGGCTCCCACCTCAATACCGAGGCAACTCGGGCACGAAGCTGGCAAGTCGACGTGCCCAAGATTTGCTGTAGAATGTGTAGTGCTCATGTCTCATTTTGGGGTTCATGGAGGTTGCATTATGTGGAGGAATGATACAAGCTCTTTTGAGATGGAACTTGTGGGATTTTGTGAAGCTTAATGACCAAAAATCCCACCACCAAAAATATGGGCAGCCCCTCTTGGCTTGGCCGGCCACGCCAAATGTAGGAGGAGAGAATAAGAGTGAGTGAGGGAGTGAATCAATCAAAAGAATGAGAGTCTCTCATAATCCAAGAGAGAGAGAAAGCTATCATGCAAAGAAATGATAACTATGAAAGTCCAACACTCAAACAACAATCATCACACCCCTTCATCATAACCAACCATGATCATAAATCATGTTGACTTCAAAAAGGTCAAGCCATCATGAAAGAAGAAGTCAAAAGGTCAAGGGATGGTGCAACCATCATGATCCAACCAATATGCAAAAGACCCCCTTCCAAATACTTATTTGCACAAATGCAAATAAGCCCTCTTCCACTAATCTTCGGCCACTGAACGATACAAATGAAAATGGCCGAAATGGAAAGCAAACTGGCAACTCCTGAAAACTGCTCCCGTAATAAATTACAGGAAAACCCCGATACTGTGCATACACACCCGCATCTGTATTCCGACCGAAATACAAATGCAATGAGACAAAATCTACACTGTACTATACTAGGATCCGGCTTAAACCAAAGCCGGCCAGTAATATCCGTTCGATCCTGATCCGTGCAACACCGCACGTATCTGATCGAACCCTGCCATATATCCATACGGCCTCTAATACTAACTGTCCGATCCTGACCCGTGCAATACCGCACGTATCTGATCGAACCGTGCCATATCTCCATACGGCCTCTAGTACTAACTGTCCGATCCTGATCCGTGCAATACCGCACGTATCTGATCGAACCGTGCCATATCTCCATACGGCCTCTACAGCGTTTCGCCCGAAACTTGAGTAACTGAACGTGGGGGACTCTAAAGACTCGTCAACACCTTGGTTGTGGATTTAACCACTAGCACGTCAGAGGTATAAGCCAATACGTAACGGGCTACCAGGTATTGAGTAAAAGGGACGTCGATGAGCGAACTCAACCTGACACCCTACTGAGCCTGTCAATGACAATATCCGTACCGTCCGGTCCGTTCGTCTATGAGACTCGCATGGCGGGCCTCGGGGGTTGGTAAAAGTCAGACCCCCAAAAGCGGTACAAGTCGCGTCGGAGTGTAGCCCAGAACACCCTGAGATACTACTGGAATACCTACCAGTAAATCTCCTGCCTCGGCCGAGGGCTTCGTGTAATGGCTCTCCTAGACACAGCGTGACCTCACCCCCAATACCGGGAGAGACGAACCCCTGAAGATCCGCTCACTGCCTCCATGTGGCTCGGGACTGTACCCAACTAAAACCTGTTTGCACGTCTCCTTTGAGCGTGGTAGGGTAGTAATCAAAGTACAGTGGGAACTCATACGAGACAAATGACGATCCCCATGTCGATGAACTAACCTGTACACATGTCACCAGGGAACTACTATCTGACGTCAGGTATAGGACCAACTAGTATGTTCCCGGCGAGTCCTGTCCGGTGTACTCATAACCCAATGAGCACCTGTATACATCTTAAGTGATCCAACTGACACCAATGGCTTGTGAGACCGGCCACCGCCCCTCGTCGGCGTCTCGACTGTATACACTAGTCTACTCTGGAGTATCGATGCCCTGTCTCGATACTCCTACGACTAGGGACCTTTTAAGGATGTGCTTAGACTACTAGCTCCCACGTATATGATCGCCCTCATACTGCTGGTGGTCAAGCAAGAATCCTAGGGGCTCTACCAATGTGTAATTGCGACCTGTCAAGTCACCTAAAGCAGTACACGATGATAAAGATGAACCAGATAGCATACTATCATCTCGAGTAAGACTGTCCTACCGGGATAGGTCCTCCCTCAATCATTACAATTACGTGCCTGTGATCCGATAATTGACTCTGAGGGCACTATCTCCAACAGTAACGGCTACCCAGGTATTGAGCGATCAGAATATCAGCAAGCAAGCCCTCTCCAACTCCTGCAAAAGCCTGACAGTGACACTACCGTACAGTCCGGTCTCCTCGTCTTATATGTCGCATATCAAGTCTAGGGGTGGTAAACGTCAGACCCTAATAACCGATAAGTCATGCCGATATGAGGCTCATAACGCGTCGAGAAACTACTGGTAACACTTACCAGTAAATCTCTAAACCAGCCCTCGCCAAGTACTTCCCTGTTATGGCAAATCGAGCACAGCGCAACATCAACCCCCAATACCGGGAGAGACGAAACCCCTCCTATCACTCATTGCCTCCATGTGACTCGGGACTGTACCCAAAAAACACCGTTTTGCAAGCCCTCTTGGACGTGGTAAGGTGGAAATCAAAGCACGGTGGGAATCATACGAGACCCTATGATGATCTCCGGTCTACAGACTAACCTGTACCAGTGTCACCAGAGAACGACCATCTGACGTGAGGTATAATACCATCTAGGAGTTCTCGGCGAGTCCGTCCAATGTACCCATTCTCCACTGAGCACCCGTATATCATCTTTGATGTCAAACACCAATGGATATAGGATCATCCATCGGCCATCTATATGGGTCGAGAAGCTATACGCTATTCTACTCTGGTATATCGATTCCCCGTCTCGATACATCCACGACTATGGACCTTGAAGGATGTACATATGGACTACCATGTCCCCACTAGTATGATCTGCATCATAGTCCAGGTAGTCAAGTACACATCCTAAGGGCTTTACCAACATGTAACAGAGAGACAATCAGTGTACACGTTAAGGTAAACAGTAGCCAGATAGCATACTATCATGTCGAGCAAGAAAGTCCTCCCTATATATGTCCAAGCATCCACTACAATATACATCTCATATATAGTAATGGCCTCTAGGCATACATATAACTAACAATCTCCCACTTGCATTAGGGCCATCTGATAACAATGGTTGTATTATCTCATACTCAACCATCTCATAAAAGTCTCTCTCTAGGAATTGCCTTTGTGAGTGGATCCGCCGTATTGTCCTCTGAGTCTACTCTCGTAACCTTGATCCACTGGAGATCAACCATCTCCATGATCAGGTGATACTGCCTTAGAATATGTCTGGATCACTGATGGGACGGGCGTTCCTAGGCATAAGCCACAACCCCATTGTCATGCAATGGTAGGAACGAAGTTCATCTCATGAACTAATATACACCCAGACTTCCACTTTGGTAGCATCTTTGGTAGCGATGTATCCAGCCTTTATCATCTAGTATGCCACGGTATCTAGCTTGGAACTCTTCCAACATACCGTCCCTCCACTGAGGGTAAAGAAAATGCCTGTGACTGACATTCAGTCGACCTTATCACCCAGGAAGGTATCCAGTGATTCTCCCAAGGGTCGATTAATACCATCTCACTACACCTAGTGAGAGTCCTAACATCCATTTAGATCTATCTCATAGATCCAAAACTCAGGATTTAGGAGGTATCACCTTGATCCTATATGGAGAATCCTTGTGATAAGAGGAGATTGATCGAGCGTAGCATAGGAAACTCCTTCTTTATCAAGAGTATGTCATCCACGTACAATACGAGGATCACCACCATACTCCCTACTTCCCTTTTGTATATACAAGGTTCATCTACCATTTTGATGAAGTCAAACTCTTTGACTAACACATCAAAACACATGTTCCATCTCCTCGATGCCTGCTTTAACCTGTAAAGCAACTTGCATACGTTTCCGCTGCTCCCACTGTCTACGGAGCCTTCTGGCTGTGTACTTATAGATGCACTCTTCCAAATCAGTATTTATAAAGGCAGTCATGACACCCAACCGCCAGATATCGCAGTCATGGTATGTAGCAATGGCAAGTAGGATCTTGATGGACTTAACCATAGCTACTGCAGAAAAGGTTTCATGATAAGCCACACCTGGTCGATGAAACCTTTAACAAGTCTAGCTTTGAAAGTCTCAACTTTTCCATGTACACCAAGTAATCTTCTCATGATATACTTGCTCCTTATGGGGATTTAACCCTTTAGATATAGCAACCAAAGTCCATACTTCGTTGGTGTATATAGATTCCATCTCAGATCGCATAGAATCCAGCCATTCTTACAGAATCCCGACTCTTGATGGCCTGCTCGAAACTAGTTGGGTCATCATCTCATGATGCAGTCCTCGCTCCCACTGTCATAGAGAAACCAAAGTATCTCTCAGGTGGGTGAGGAACCCTACTAGATCGGCGGAGAGGTTGAGGTTCATTGGGAGCTTACTTAATCCTCAGGTTCTACAAAATTATCAGCTGCAGTTTGTATAGCTAGAACTCCTTCCAGTTCTACCTCATGACCACAAATTTCTTTCCAAAATAAATTCCTTTTCCTAAAAAGGTGGCATGCCGAGAAACAAAACACCTTTTGTTCCTCGATGTGGTAGAAGATATTCCCTTGCGAATGCTTGGGTTATCCAACAAACCACCACAGAACAGACCTTGCCTCGAGCTTGTCCAGATTTTGCTTTTACACATAGTTCGGACTGTAGGGTTGCTAGGCACGCTCACAAGGTTCTACGAGACATCAACCATGCCCGATTTAAAATTTAGCCGTGCCGAACAACCCAAAGCCGGATCTTTAAACTAAAGTTTAGGTGAAAACTAGTATGTTAAACACTTTAACACTAAGTGAGAGGGATTACAACCTTTGTAGATCCGGTCCTTCACTTCTTAAGCTCCGTGTGATGTCCCTTCATTGCGATCATCATGTTCCGAACTCTCAAGAGGCTTCACGAAGAGAATGATGCAACCTTACTTCTGATCTTCGATAACATAGATGATCTACCTTGAAGTTTCGTTAACACAAGCTATCATTCATGAAATAATGTGAACACCCTCATCTAAATGGCAAGGATAGATGAGGATGATGAAGTAGGATTTTTGCTCTCATTTGTTTTCATATTCTCACTCATTTATCATCACAAAATCAAAATCAAGAAAGCTTTTTCCATGAAAAGAAGAAGGAAGAAGAAGAAGAATAAAGAATAATCCTTTTGTGATGAATAAAGCGAAGATGATAATGATGAATAATGCAACCATGGTTAACGAAACCTTTGTAGAGATTTAACTAGGGCTAGGGTTTGGGTTGAGTTAAAAATGAGTCACGTGAAAATATCTTTTTCATGACAAAATAAAAACCTTCTAGAAACTTCTAGTAAACATTAACCCAAATCAAACCCTAATCTTGTTTAATCTCCACTAATCATGTTGCATTATTTATCATATCATGTTACAATATTATATATCACATATATAATATTTATTATAACAAAATAAAATAATACATTTCACATATATCGCATATATATCAATGTATTACCCGAGTGAGAAAAAAATCTTTTAGCGAGCTAATATTAGTTAATGTAATTTAATATATCATATATATTATTATACATTAAATTATCGAATCAACACTTGATCCGACAATCCGGCTGTATCGCATATAACCGACTAATATTTATCGGTACCGATTCATCGAATCAACACTTGATCCGATGAGCCGGCTGATATCAAATATCGCGAGAATGGAATACGGTATCTCATATCGCATTATCCTCGGTCCTGCACATATCACATATGTGCCCCTACTCCGTTTTGCCTGAGTCAAGAAACCTCTGTGTAGGACTCTAAAGAATCGTCAATACGCCGGCAGTAGGTGATGATCATATCAAACACCCACAAGCTGCAAGCGGTCAGCTAAACGTAACAGCCACCCAGGTATTGAGCGCTCAGAAGATCAACAAGCAAGCCTGTACATTCTCCTGTGAATCCAAACAGTAACACTCCCGTACAGTCCGGTCTCGTCGTCTGATATGTTGCATATCTCGCCTAGGGGTGGTAAACGTCAGACCCCAGTAGCTCGATAAGTCGTGTCGATATGAGGTCTGTAACAGTTCGAGAAACTACTAATAACACTTACCAGTAAATCTCAGCAACCCGGGCCAGGGATTTCCGGTTATAGCCAATCGAACACAGCACAACATCAACTCCCTATACCGGGAGAGACGAATCCCCTCCAATCGCTCATTGCCTCCATGTGATTGGGGACTGTACCCAAATGCCACCTTTTTGCACGCCCTCTTGGACGTGGTATGATGGAAATCAAAGCACAGTGGGAATCACACAAGACTCTATGACGATCTCGGGTCAACAGACTACTCTGTACCAGTGTCACCGAAGAACTACCATCTGACGTGAGGTATAATACCATCTGGGAGTTCTCGGCGAGTCCGTCCAGTGTACCCAGTCTCTACTAAGCACCCGTACACCATCATTGATGTCAAACACTGATGGATATGGGATCATCCATCGCCCACATATGGGTCAAGATGCATATACGCTAGTCTACTCTGGTGCATCGATGCCCTGTCTCGATACACTCTCGACTAGGAACAGTTATAGGATGTACTCGTCGACTACCGTGGCCCCACTAGTATGATCTCATCATAGTCCTAGTAGTCGAGTACATATCCTAAGGGCTTTATCAACATGTAATATAGAGACAATCAGAGTACATGTTAAAATAAAATACAACCAGATAGCATGCTATCATGTCGAGTAAGAAAGTCCTCCCAATATATGTCCATGCATCCATTACAATATACATCGTATGTACAGTAATAGACTCTAGGGCATACATATAACTAACAATCTCCCACTTGCACTAGGGTCATCTGTTGTGGTATCGCATACCCAACAATTAGCTGCGGTTGAATTATCTCATACTCAACCATCCCATAAAAGTCTCTACTGGGAAAAAGGCCTTTGTGAGTGGATCCGCACTGTCGTCCTCTGTGTCTACTCTCCTAACCTCGATCTCCCTGGAGATCAACCATCTCCATGATCAGGTGATACTGCCTAAGAATTATATCTGGATTTCAGATGGGACGGGGGGTTCCTTGGCAAAAGCCACAACTCCATTGTCACACAATGGTAGGAACGAAGTTCATCTCCTGAGCTTATATATCCAGACTGCCTCTTTGGTAGCATCCTTGGTAATGATGTATCTTGCCTTTAATCGTATAGTATGTCACGGTATCTATCTTTGAACTCTTCCAACATACCGTATAGACAATGCCTGCGACTGACATTCAGTCGTCCTTATCACCCTGGAACTTTTCCAGTGATTCTCCCCAGGATCGATTGATACCATCTTACTAAAACTAGTGAGTATCCTCACATCCAATTAGAACTATCTCATAGATCCAAAACTCAGGATTTATGAGGTATCATTTCGATCCTATATGGAGAATCCTTGTGATAAGCGGAGATTGACCGAGCGTAGCATAGGAAACTCCTTCCCTATCAAGAGTATGTCATCTACGTACTCTACGAAGATCACCACCATACTCCCTACTACCTTTTTGTATATACAAGGTTCATTTACCATTTTGCTGAAGTCAAACTCTTTGACTACCACATCAAAACCGATGTTCCAACTCCGCGATGCCTGCTTTATCTTATAAAATATCTTGCACGTGTTTCCGCTGCTCCCACTGTCTACGAAGCCCTTTGGTTGTGTACTTGTAGACGCTCTCTTCTAAAACATCATTTAGAAAAGCAGTCATGATACCCAACCACCAGATATCGTAGTCATGGTATGTAGCCGTTGCAAGTAGGATCTGGATGGACTTAAGCATAGATTTGAAAGTCTCAACTTTTCCATGTACACCAAGTAATCTTCTCAAGATATACTTGTTCCTGATGGGGATTTAACCCTTCAGATCAAGCAACCAAAGTCCATACTTTGTTGGTGTATAAGGATTCCATCTCAGATCGCTAAGCACCCAGCCATTCTTACAGAGTCCCACTCCTGACGGCCTGCTCGAAACTAGTTGGGTCATCATCTCATGATGCAATCCTCGCTCCCACTGTCATAGAGAAACCGAAGTATCTCTCAGGTGGGTGAGAAACCCTACTAGATCGGCGGAGAGGCTGAGGTTCGTTAGTTACTATTGAATCCTTTGGTTCTGCCAAATCATCTGTTGTAGTTTGTATAGCTGGAACTTCTTCCAGTTCTACATAACAGACCTTGCCTCGAGCTTGTCCGAATTTTCCTTTTAGACATAGTCCGGACAACCACAAATCTTAACAAACTTAAGATATGGGCTCTTCCCTTTCCATATCACATATGAAGTGCTAGGCAACTGATTTGATTTGAACCCTATTCAATAGGTATGCAGCTTCTCAAGCGCATAACACCCAAAAGGAAATAGGAAACTCAGTAGTACTCATCATAGAGCACACCATATCACATAGGGTGCTATTGCTCCGCCCCGATACACCGACGTGCTGTGGTGTATACGGAGGAGTAATGCTGAGAGTGAATCTCATTCTCCTTTAGAATAGTCCAGGAATTCCGTGCTCAAGTATTCTCCTCCTTGATCACATCAAAGGACATAATACTTTTACCTGTATTTTGGTTCTCTACTTCTAACTTACATTCTGTGAATATCTCAAAAGATTCGGACTTGTGTTTCAACAGGGACATATCTCTGAATCTTGAGAGATCATCAGAGAATGTAATGAAGTACAAAGAACCGGTCTTGGCATGAGTAGACAGGGGACCTTCATACATCAACATGTATCAATCCCAAGAGTTCACTAACTCTTTCTCTGTTTCCAATAAACGGAGCTGTGGTCATCTTATCTCTGTGACATGACCAGCAAGTTTCATAAGATGTAAATTTAACTAATTTAAATATGCATCTAAATGTAACTTGGCTAGTCGGGTCGCATTGATATGACCTAGTCTACAATGCCTCAAGAAGGATTCGTTCATTTCTGAACTCTTCCTCTCGTGTGTGTTCTGTATACTAAGAACTGTAGTTTGATTTAGAACGTCAATGCTTTTAGATAACGTGCCTGAACCGATCAACTCTTGATATAGGAAATGTTCAAAACAATATCCAAAAATACAAAATTATATCCTTTCTTTACTAATAAAGAGACTGATATGATGTTGTATATCAGGTTCGGTATCTAATAACATTCGTTCAGAATCAATGTATTCCGGTAATACAGGGTGATAGTGACCAACAGACTTGGCTGCAACACTTGCACCGTTTATATCTCATGAAACTTATCACCCGTTCTCAGTTCTCTACCTTTCTGTAGCCCATGTAACAGATTACAATGGTGACATCATCCTCAGCCCGGAAGTGCCCCAATAAAAGAATATTACATACAAATGAATTTTACCTGAATGAAAAAGAAAAACTCTCATCTCACATAAAACCCCCGTCTATTCAAAACGCGACGATCCAATATAATATATCACAGCAACACATAATATCTCATATCATCAACGTAAGCAAGTATGCGTATCCCGATTGTCGTTGATGTATAGCAACGAAGCTGGCGATACAGCACATAGTACGCTTACGGTCACAGAAAAGAAAGTGTAAAACTACAACAGTTGGAATCCGCAACCTCCTTAGACATCGCATGCCTAGCCAAATGAATTTCTTAGACATCGCATGCCTAACAATTATAAACCCTGCATTTTAGTCTCATTTATCGAAAACTCTTTTCAATATCAAGTCGGGCAATTCAACAAGATTCCCGATATCCTGATCGAATGCTCGTCGCAAACTTTAGTAGACGGCCGCACCCCCGGATGCCGTCGACGAAGTGCACTAAGGCGGAACACCGCTGCCGCGAGCACCCGAACGGATGCTTTTGGCCACGGGGTTCTCCTACAGTCACTTGGTCGGGGCTATGGGGCGTGGTTGTCTGTTAAGTTTACCCGGCAAGTATCCGCGTACGCTACGTGATTGCGACGGACTTTTGATTGCATCAAAATCCCGTGGCAACCGATCATTTGAGACTAAACTGCTATGTTTATAATATTCAAATTAGTTATCTCATAACTTCTTGTGGATTCCAAATATTGTATCACATTCCAGATAAATAGACAGTGTTAAACATTCCGATCGAATAATCAAACACCCAAGTTTTCCCCAATATATCTCAACACTTGAAATCAGTTTAAAAACATCTATCACATGCCACAGTACCAATGGTCCACCCGTAGAAGGGTCAAGACAACGCCTCACATGTGGCAGGCCGTACTGCCCCAAACCCTAAGGTTTATAGGCAATTCAAGACGGTCATATAATCGAGTTAAGGTTTGTTGTCTTCTAGAGGGTCCACCGCGTTACTTGAATGACTGAACGAAAGTTTCAAACACAAGAAAAAATCCAACTTTTGAAAATTTTCCGACAGGGGAAAAAGAGAGTTATTGATATACGTTCGAACTTTTTAACAGTTTCTAAAAATTATCCGGAAAAACTAAACAAAGTTAAATTATCCGATCGAATCAACGAGTCCCCAATACAACCCAGAAAACTCAACTCTTGAGTAAGAATTAAAAATTCTCAGAAGAATCAGGAAGCACCAACGGTTGTTACTGTGCAAACCCTATCCCTCAATCATCACTTCTTGCCGCGGAACTGCCGCCAATACCAGGGTTTGGCCGCGGTTCCGCGGTGCTTTGGGTGATTTAGGGGGTCGGGTTTCACAGCAATTCCTAAAATACCCTGCTGAATTTTTTGAGCATTTTTAATTTGGAAAAAACACAGTTTTTGAGAAAATCCCAGAGAAGGGGTTTTATCGGGGTTCTCGGGTTGGATCGGACTTTAGACTTCGTCTAGACATCGGCTAAATCTCTAACCTGGCTCCGATACCACTGTAGGGTTGCTAGGCACGCTTACAAGGTTCTACGAGGCATCAACCATGCCCGATTTAAAATTTAGCCATGCCGAACAACCCAAAGCCGGATCTTTAAACTAAAGTTTAGGCGAAAACTAGTATGTTAAACTCTTTAACTGTTGGAGATAGTGCCCTCAAAGTCAATTATTGGATCACAGGCATGTGATTGTAATGATTGAGGGAGGACCTATACCGGTAGGACAGTCTTACTCAAGATGATAGTATACTATCTGGTTTATCTTTATCATCGTGTACTGTTTCAGGTGACATTACTGATCACTATTGCACGTTGATAGAGTCCCTAGGATTCTTGCTTGACTACCAGCAGTATGATGGCGATCATATAGGTGGGAGCTGGGGTCTATAAGCACATCCTTAAAAAGTCTCTAGTCGTGGGAGTTTTGAGACTGGGCATCGATACTCCATTAGTAGACTAGTGTATACAGTCGAGACCCCGACGAGGGGCGGTGGCCGATCTCACAAGCCACTGGTGTCAGTTGGTTCACCCAAGATGTATACAGGTGCTCATTGGGTTATGAGTACACCGGACAGGACTCGCCCGGAACATGCTAGTTAGGATTATACCAGACGTCAGATAGCATTTTCCTGGTGACATGTGTACAGGTTAGTTCAACGACCTGAGATCGTCATTTGTCTCGTGTGAGTTCCCACTGTGCTTTGCTTACTACCCTACCACGGCTCAAAGGAGTCGTGCAAATATGTTTTAGTTGGGTACAGTCCCGAGCCATATGGAGGCAGTGAGCGGATCTGCAGGGGTTCGTCTCTCCGGGTATTGGGGGTGAGGTCACGCTGTGTCTAGGAGAGCCATTACACAAAGCCCTCGGCCGAGGCAGGAGATTTACTGGTAGGTATTCCAGTAGTATCTCAGGGTGTTCTGGACTACACTCCGACACGACTTGTACCGCTTTTGGGGGTTTGACTTTTACCAACCCCCTAGGCCCGCCATGCGATACTCATAGACGAACGGACCGGACTATACGGATATTGTCACTGACAGGCTCAGTAGGGTGTCAGGATGAGTTCGCTCATCGACGTCCCTTTTGGTCAATAGCTGGTGGCCCTTCACGTATGGCTAATACCTCTGACGTGCTAGTGGTTAAATCCACAGCCATAGTATTGATGAGTCTTTAGAGTCCCCCACACACAGTTACTCAAGTTTCGGGCGAAACGCTGTAGAGGCCGTATGGAGATATGGCAGGGTTCGATCAGATACGTGCGGTATTGCACGGATCGTGATCGGACGGATAATACTAGCGGGCTTTGGTTTAAGCCGGATCCTAGAATTGTTGTTAGTTATATGTATGCCCAAGAGGCCATTACTGTACATAGGATGTATATTGTAGTGGATGCTGGGACATATATAGGGAGGACTTTCTTGCTCGACATGATAGTATGCTATCTGGTTACACTTTACCTTAACGTGTATACTGATTGCCTCTCTGTTACATGTTGGTAAAGACCTTAGGATGTGTACTTGACTACCTGGACTATGATGAAGATCATACTAGTAGGGACATGGTAGTCTATAGGTACATCCTTCAAAGTCCCTAGTCGTGGGTGTATCGAGACGGGGCATCGATAAACCAGAGTAGACTAGCGTATACCTTCTCGACCCATACAGATGGGCGATGGATGATCCTATATCCATTGGTGTTTGACATCGGAGATGATATACAGGTGCTCAGTGGAGACTGGGTACACTGGACGGACTCGCCGAGAACTCCCAGATGGTATTATACCTTACGTCAGATGGCAGTTCTCTGGTGACACTGGTACAGAGTAGTCTGTTGACCTGAGATCGTCATAGAGTCTTGTGTGGTTCCCACTGTGCTTTGATTTCCATCTTACCACGTCCAAGAGGGCGTGCAAAACGGTGGTTTTTGGGTACAGTCCCAAGTCACATGGAGGCAATGAGCGATAGGAGGGGATTCGTCTCTCCCGGTATAGGGAGTTGATGTTGCGCTGTGTTCGATTGGCTATAACCGGAAATCCCTGGCCAGAGTTGCTGAGATATACTGGTAAGTGTTACCAGTAGTTTCTCGAACTGTTATAGACCTCATATCGACACGACTTATCGAGCTATTGGGGTCTGACGTTGACCACCCCTAGGCAAGATATGCGACATATCAGACGATCAGACTGGACTGTACGGTAAGTGTTACTGGTTGGATTCACAGGAGTGTGAGCGGGCTTGCTCGTCGATCTTCTGATCGCTCAATACCCGGATGGCCGTTACGTTTAGCAGACCGCTTGCGGCTTGTGGGTGATTGATATGACCATCATCTACTGCCGGCGTATTGACGAGTCTTTAGAGTCCTACACAGAGGTTTCCTAGTTCAAGCGAAACGAAATAGGAGCGCATATGAGATATGTGCGGGACCGAGAAAGATACCAGTATGTGATACTGTATTCGATTCTCACGATTTGTGACATTGATCGGTTATATGCGATATAGCCGGGTTTTCGGATCAAGTGTTGATTCGATAAGTTGTTACTGTAGATATTAGTTGGTTATATGCGATATGACCGGATCATTAAATCAAGTGTTGATTTAATGATTTAATGCATAATTATATATTTGATATATTACTTTATATTAACTAGTATCGGTTCACTTTAAATGGATTTTCTCACTCGGATATGCACATTGTATATGTGATAATTTTGTGCACTTGATTGTATCATGTTTGATGATACATGTTTGCTAGGGTTTTTGTGTAAAGATTAAACCATGGTTACATGATAATGGTTAGGGTTTTGTTTTATTCACTTATTTATTTATTTATTTATTTTGGATAAGAAAAAGGGAAAATGGTTGCTAGTTTTGTTTTATCTTTGAAGCTTCATGAAGCTTTGACTAAAGTAACCATTTTGTCTCATGCTTAACCCTAACCATTCACTTGAACCTTAGTTAGTTCTCTACAATTGACCATGGTTCATGATTATGATAAGAATGATTTTATTATTCTTATTATAAATTCTTATCATAACATTATCATCTTCTTCTTCTTCTTCTTCAAGAAGAAAACCTAGACTTCATCAATGGTGACTTGATAAAATGAGTGAGAAATCCAATTCTAAAGTGAACCCACTTCCTATTTCTTCATCCTCTACCTCTTGCCAAGTAGTATAGGGTGTTTCCTTTACAAGTTTTCATGACTTGGTGAAGTTGGAGCTTGGTCTAGCGATGCCTCGATGTAGATCATCTTCGGCATCGTCGTCGATGACCTAGCCCGCTTTTTCTCCGATGAAGGCGACGCTAGAGCCTAAAATCCGATTTGTACAGTGAGGAGACTTCATCGCGGAGCCATGGAGGTGGAGAACTGGATCTACAAAGGTTGTATTTCCGTTTACCATTTAGTTAAGTTGTTAACTAGTTTCTTTTTCGCCTAAACTTCTAGCCAACGATCCATATTAGGGTTTCTCGGCACCCGTTAAATTAGAAATTGGCATGGTTGATACTTTGTGAGACCTCTATAGTGTGCCTAGGAACCCTACAGTGGTATCAGAGCCTAGCAAGAGCCTTAGGCGATGCACAGACGGAGTTAGAAGTCCGATCGAACCGAAACCTTAACACCAATTTGCTCTCTGGAAATTTTCTAAAAATTTGGATTTTTGCGAATTAAAAATTGCTAAAAAATTCAGCAGGGTCTTATTTGAATTACTGTGAAATTCGAGGGGCTGATTCATCTAAAGCGCAGCGGAACCGCGGCACAAGCATGGCTTGTGCGGCGGTTCCGCGGCCATTTGGTCACAATGCCCAATAATTTTTGCACAGTAATTCCTCTTTTCTGATGCTGGATTTTTTGGGAATTTTTAAATATCACTCAAGAGTTGAGTTTTCTGGGTTGTATTGGGAGTTCGTAAATTCGATCGGATTATCAAACTTTGTCTATGTGTTTTCCGGATATTTTTGAATATGTTAAAAGGTTCGACCGGATATAAATACCCACCTTTTCCCCTGTCGGGAAATTTCCATGTGTTGGATCTTTCCGTAGTTTAATGACGTTCTAAGTAGTGCAAGTAACGCGATGGTCCCTCTAGAAGACAACAAACCTTAACTCGATTATGTGACCGTCTTGAACTGCCCTTTGAACCTTCGGGTTTGGGGCAGTACGGCGTGCCACATGTGAGGCGTTGGCTTGACCCTTCTACGGCTGGACCGTTGGTACTGAGGCACGAACTGAATGTTTTTAGACTTGTTTCATGTGTTGATCTGTATCGGGAAAACTTGGGTGTTTGAATGTTCGATCGGAAAGTTTAAGATTTTCTATTTATCCGGAATGGGATACAATAATTGGAATTCACAATTAGTTATGAGATAACTGAATGAATGTTAAAAACATAGCAGTTTAGTCTCACTTGATCGGTTGCCACGGAATTTTGATGTGATCAAAAGTACGTCGCAATCACGTAGCGTACGCGGATACTCGCCGGGTAAACTTGATAGACAGCCTCACTCCATAGCCCCGACCAAGTGACTGTAGGAGAACCCCGTCGCCGAAAGCATCCGTTCGGGTGCTCGCGGTAGCGGTGTTCCGCCTTGGTGCACTTCGTCGACGGTATCGGGGGTGCAGCCGCCTACTAAATTTTACGACGAGTATTCGATCAGTTTTTCGGGAATCTTGTTGAATTGCCCGACTTGATATTGAAAAGTGTTTTCGATAATGAGACTAAAATGCGGGGTTTATGATTGTTAGGCATGCGATGTCTAAGTATTTCATTTGATTAGGCATGCGATGTCTAAAGAAGTTGCGGATTCCAACTGCTGTAGTTTTACACTTTCTTTTCTGTGACCGTAAGTGTAATATGTGATATCGCCGGTTTCGTTGCTATATGTCAACGACAATTGGGATGCGCATATTTACTTACGTTGATGACATGTGATGTTATGTGTTGCTGGATATATTATATTGGATCGTCGTGTTTGAATAGCCGGGAGGTTTTTATGTGAGATGAGTGTTTTTCATTTTCATTCATGTAAAAACTTGTATGTGATATTCTTTTATTTGGGGCACTTCCAGGTTGCGGAAGATGTCACCGTTTGTATATTATTTACTTTTCCGCATTAGGATAGACCCAAGGAGGGGAGCACAAGTAACCGGGTTCTAGGGTTCAGTGGGAGACCATCTCGAGGAGTCGAGTCCGGGTCTCCTAACTCTAGAATTGGTAGGGTTACTTGCCGCTCTCGTAGGGGTCTAGGGGTGTGGGTTTGGCTATTCATCGCGACCGTGGAATCCGTGTTTTATACTGGCTCGTATTGAAAACACGGACGTCCTAGTATATCCAATATTTCATATGATTCTTCTGCTGCAATATCTGTGATGTGATCATGTGATGTTCTGTGATAGATACAGTATATAGTATATATGATATATTATATAGACGTTACTTATGTTTTACACCTGCGCTAGCCCTGCCCTGCTCTGCCGTTAGTTACCTAACCTAACGGTGCACGAGAGGACATCGAGGCGAATGCGGATGGCATAAGTGTACGTCGTATTTATCTGTGATGTTTAGGTACTTAAATGATGGGACTTCATTAATGAGATTAATGAAATAAAAGAAACCTAAGATGTTGTAGAATCGAATTTCAAAATAAAACAGGTAGCTACAGTTCTTGCTTTGCACAGAGGTATATATGATATATCCTGCACCTTATTCGATAAGGAAAGGACCGAGATCCCTTTACCGGGAGTGACTCCTTTAGCAATAACTGGCAGATGCTACACACTCGGTTTGTCTTTTGATTGCTTTTAAGATGTCTTTGCTTTGCACAGCGATATATATGATATATCCCGCACCTCATTCGACGAGGAAAGGACCGACGATCCCTTTACCGGGAGTGACTCTTTTAGCAAAAACTAGAAAAGCCTAAAAAACACTCCATTTTAAAAATCATTTGATTCTACAACGATATCAAGTTCATTACGCAATAGGTTTTCAGAAAAACCTGTCGTAGCCCTCCGTCATTTCAGATAAGTTGTATATAGTATTCGTGCTGCATTTGTTAGCTTTCGTCAAGGTGCAGTGTGCGGTAGCTATATGCTGCTTATCTGCTGCATACGATGCGATTGGATTAGGGTAGTCGTGCGGCTTTGTTGGCTTTCGTCAAGGGTCGTGCGGGTGGGTTTAATTCAATCAAGAAATGTACGGGTTGAACTTGACTAGCGGGCTATGGTTTGTTGGCTTTCGTCAAGGTCATAGCACGTTAGGGGCAAAATATTATTGGGAATTTCAAGTGTTGAAATTTGCAATGAGATTGCATACCTTCTATGAGATAGTTGGATCCCGATACCCGCTGCGAGTAATTGTTACTCCTGGGAAAGTTTTACACATTACAATTAGCCGATCAAGTAGGTGTCTAGAAAGGTGTCAACGGGGTTATGCCTCTGGGAAAACGAGATTTACATTAATTAGGTTCGTACGAAAGCACGGGGGACCTCCCTCAAAGTACCGACACTGGCCTGGCTGAAAGATTGGCGAACTTGTAGTGTGTAATTAATCCCGGCTAGTCTTTCCTTTTAGGGTTTGAAGGAAGATTTGATAAAAAGCAGTGGGAGCCATCCTGATTAGATAAAATAAAAACCAATCTGATCTTGCAAGAGCGCACGCTGAGTGTTTTCTTCTCTCTCTCTCCAGGTAGCGACCATATCACGCCTTAATCAAGATAATAATACGGATTATTTACCGAACCCGCTTGTTATACTGAGCTGGGGAACGTTGGTCCCGCTCCAACTTATAATTGTTATAAGACAGAGCAGGAATTTGGGGATTACCAGAATTCCCGTGCCGCCCAAACGAAGAGAGTGCATGCTGATGCATCATTTTCGGGTGTGTTCATTATATAGATCTGTTTCTCAGTATCCTCCGTATCCAAGGTATATGATACCGGATCAGGATCCCCGATATGTAAACTGTTACATAGGGCTACAAAAGGGTAGAAAAACTGAGAACGGGAGATAAGTTTCATGAGACAGAAAACGGGGCAAGTGTTGCAGCCAAGTCTGTTGGTCACTGTCACTCTGTATTACCAGAATACATTGATTCTGAACAAATGCTATTAGATACTGAACCTGATATACAAAATCATTTCAGTCTCTTTATTAGTAAAGAAATGATAAAATTTTGTATTAATGGATAATGTTTTGAACATTTCCTATATCAAATGTTGATCGGTTCAGGCACGTTATCTAAAAGCATTGACGTTCTAAATCAAACTACAGTTCTTAGTATACGCAACAGACACAAGAGGAATAGTTCAGAAATGAACGGATCCTTCTTGAGGCGTCGTAGACTAGGTCATATCAATGCGACCCGACTGGCTGAAGTTACATTTAGATGCATATTTAAATCATTTTGAATTTACATCTTGTGAAACTTGCCAGTCATGTCACAAAGATATAATGACACCAGCTCTGTTTATTGGAAACAGAGAAAGAGTCAGTGAACTCTTGGGATGATACATGTTGATGTATAAAGGTCCCCTGTCTACAAATGCCAAGACCGGTTGTTTTTACTTCATTACATTCTCTGATGATCTCTCAAGATTCGGACATATGTTACTGTTGAAACACAAGTCCGAACCTTTTGAGATATTCTCAGAATATAAGTTAGAAGTAGAGAACCGAAATACGGGTATAAGTATTATGTCCTTTGATGTGATCGAAGAGGAGAATACTTGAGCACGGAAATCCTGGACTATTCTAAAGGAGAATGAGATCCTCTCTCAGCATTACTCCTCCGTATATACCATAGCATGATGGTATATCGGGGCGGAGCAATTGCACCCTATGTGATATGGTGTGCTCTATGATGAGTACTACTGAGTTTCCTATTTCCTTTTGGGAGTTATGCACTTATGAAGTTGCATACCTATTGAATAGGGTTCCGATCAAATCAGTTGCCTACCACTTCATATGAGATATGGTAATGGAAGAGCCCATCTCTTAAGTCAGTTAAGATTTGGGGTTGTCCGGCCTATGTCTAAGAGCAAAATCCGGACAAACTCGAGGCAAGGTCTGTTATATACAACTGGAAAGGTTCCAGCTATACAAACTGCAAATGATGGTTTGATAGAACCAAAGGATTCAATGGTAACCAACGAACCTCAGCCTCTCCGCCGATCTAGCAGGGTTCCTCACCCACCTGAGAGATACTTCGGTTTCTCTATGACAGTGGGAGCGAGGATTGCATCATGAGATGATGACCAAACTAGCTTCGGGCTGGCCATCAGGAGTAAGACTCTGTAAGAATGGCTGGATGCTTAGCGATCTGAGATGGAATCCTTCTACACCAACAAAGTATGGACTTTGGTTGCTATATCTGAAGGGTTAAATCCCCATCAGGTGCAAGTATATCTTGAGAAGATTACTTGGTGTACATGGAAAAGTTGAGACTTTCAAAGCTAGACTTGTTAAAGGTTTTTCGTCATCGACCAGGCGTGGATAATGATAAAACCTTTTCTAAGGAGCTATGCTTAAGTCCGTCAAGATCCTACTTGCCACGGCTACATACCATGACTACGATATCTGGCGGTTGGGTGCCATGACTGCTTTTCTAGATGGTGTTTTAGAAGAGTGCGTCTTTAAGTACACAGCCAGAGAGCTTCGTAGACAGTGGGAGCAGCGGAAACGTGTACAAGATGCTTTATCGGATAAAGCAGGCATCGCGGAGTTGGAACGTCTGTTTTGATGTAGTAGTCAAAAAGTTTGACTTCATCAAAATGGTAGATGAACCTTGTATAAACAAAAAGGTAGTAGGGAGTATGGTGGCGATTCTCGTAGAGTACGTGGATGACATACTCTTGATAGGGAAAGAGTTTCCTATGCTACGCTCGGTCAATCTCCGCTTATCACTAGGATTCTCCATATAGGATCAAAGTGATACCACCTAAATCCTGAGTTATCATCTATGAGATAGATGTTATTGGATGTTAGGATACTCACTAAATGTAGTGAGATGGTATCAATCGATCCTGGGGAGAATCACTGGAAGTGTTCCAGGGTGATAAGGACGACTGAATGTCAGTCGTAGGCATTGTCTTTACCCTCAGTAAAGGGACGGTATGTTGGAAGAGTTCCAAGCTAAATACCGTGGCATACTAGATGATAAAGGCAGGATACATCGCTACTTAAGATGCTACCAAAGAGGCTGTTTGGGTGAATATTAGTTCATGAGATGAACTTAGTTCCTCCCATTGTGTGACAATGGAGTTGTGGCTTATGCTGAGGAACGTCCATCCCATCAGTGATCCAGACATATTCTATGGCAGTATCACCTGATCATGGAGATGGTTGATCTCCAGGGGATCGAGATTAGGAGAGTAGACTCAGAAGACAACACGGCGGATCCACTCATGAAAGGCCTTTTCCCAGAGAGAGACTGTTATGGGATGGTTGAGTATGAGATACTGCAACCACTGCTACAGATAGCCCTAGTGCAAGTGGGAGATTGTTAGTTATATGTATGCCCTAGAGACCATTACTGTACATAGGATGTATATTGTAGTGGATGCTGGGACATATATAGGGAGGACTTTCTTGCTCGACATGATAGTATGCTATCTGGTTACACTTTACCTTAACGTGTATACTGATTGCCTCTCTGTTACATGTTGGTAAAGCCCTTAGGATGTGTACTTGACTACCTGGACTATGATGAAGATCATACTAGTGGGGACATGGTAGTCTATAGGTACATCCTTCAAAGTCCCAAGTCGTGGGTGTATCGAGACGGGGCATCGATATACCAGAGTAGACTAGCGTATACCTTCTCGACCCTTACAGATGGGCGATGGATGATCCCATATCCATCTGTGTTTGACATCGGAGATGATATACGGGTGCTCAGTGGAGACTGGGTACACTGGACGGACTCGCCGAGAACTCCTAGATGGTATTATACCTTACGTCAAATGGCAGTTCTCTGGTGACACTGGTACAGAGTAGTCTGTTGACCTGAGATCGTCATAGAGTCTTGTGTGGTTCCCACTGTGCTTTGATTTCCATCTTACCATGTCCAAGAGGGCGTGCAAAACGGTGGTTTTTGGGTACAGTCCCGAGTCACATGGAGGCAATGAGCGATAGGAGGGGATTCGTCTCTCCCGGTATAGGGAGTTGATGTTGCGCTGTGTTCGATTGGCTATAACCGGAAATCCCTGGCCAGGGTTGCTGAGATATACTGGTAAGTGTTACCAGTAGTTTTTCAAACTTTTATAGACCTCATATCGACACGACTTATCGAGCTATTGGGGTCTGACGTTGACCACCCCTAGGCAAGATATGCGACATATCAGACGATCAGACTGGACTGTACGGTAAGTGTTACTAGTTGGATTCACAGGAGTGTGAGCGGGCTTGCTCGTTGATCTTCTGATCGCTCAATACCCGGGTGGCCGTTACGTTTAGCAGACCGCTTGCGGCTTGTGGGTGATTGATATAATCATCATCTGCTGCCGGCGTATTGACGAGTCTTTAGAGTCCTACACAGAGGTTTCCTAGCTCAAGCGAAATGAAATAGGAGCGCATATGAGATATGTACGGGACCGAGAATGATACCATTATGTGATACTGTGTTCGATTCTCGCGATTTGTGACATTGATCGGTTATATGCGATATAGCCGGGTTATCGGATCAAGTGTTGATTCGATAAGTTGTTACTGTAGATATTAGTCGGTTATATGCGATATGACCGGATCATTAAATCAAGTGTTGATTTAATGATTTAATGCATAATTATATATTTGATATATTACTTTGCATTAACTAGTATCGGTTCACTTTAAATGGATTTTCTCACTCGGATATGCACATTGTATATGTGATATACTTTTGTGCACTTGATTGTATCATGTTTGACGATACATGTTTGCTAGGGTTTTTGTGTAAAGATCAAACCATGGTTACATGATAATGGTTAGGGTTATGGTTTATTCACTTATTTATTTATTTATTTCTTTTGGATAAGAAAAAGGGGAAATGGTTGCTAGTTTTGTTTTATCTTTGAAGCTTCATGAAGCTTTGACTAAAATAACCATTTTGTCTCATGCTTAACCCTAACCATTCACTTGAACCTTAGTTAGTTCTCTACACTTGACCATGGTTCATGATTATGATAAGAATGATTTTATTATTCTTATTATAAATTCTTATCATTACTTTATCATCTTCTTCTTCTTCTTCTTCAAGAAGAAAACCTAGACTTCATCAATGGTGACTTGATGAAATGAGTGAGAAATCCAATTCTAAAGTGAACCCACTTCCTATTTCTTCATCCTCTACCTCTTGCCAAGTAGTATAGGGTGTTTCCTTCACAAGTTTTCATGACTTGGTGAAGTTGGAGCTTGATCTAGCGATGCCTCGACGTAGATCATCTTCGGCATCGTCGTCGATGACCTAGCCAGCTTTTTCTCCGATGAAGCCGACGCTAGAGCCTAAAATCCGATTTGTACGGCGAGGAGACTTCATCGCGGAGCCATGGAGGTGGAGAACCGGATCTACAAAGGTTGTATTTCCGTTTACCATTTAGTTAAGTTGTTAACTAGTTTCTTTTTCGCCTAAAATTCTAGCCAACGATCCGTATTAGGGTTTCTCGGCACCCGTTAAATTAGAAATTGGCATGGTTGATGCCATGTGAGACCTCTATAGTGTGCCTAGGAACCCTACAATTGTATAGTGTAGATTTTGTCTCTTTGCATTTGTATTCAGTGGGAATACAAATGAGGGTATGTATATACAGTCGCGGGGTTTTCCTGTAATTTATTATGGGATCAGTTTTTTGAAGTTGACAGTTTGCATTCCGTTCCGGCCAGTTTTCCTTTGTTCCTTCCCGGCCGGACTTTTCTGATGGAGGAACTAATTTGCAGTTGTGCAAATTATCTTTTGTGGAGGGTTTCTTTGTGAAATGGTGGCATCATGATGGTTCCTGCATGATGAGATTCTTTTTCCATCACTTGCTTGCATTAATTGAGATTAAAATGGTTTAGAAGTTAATGTGAGGTTTGCTTTTGGATGTGGTCACCCTTTGGCTTCTACTACACTCACCTCCCTTCTTGCTTTAGTTTTTCCTCTCCTCATTTTTCCATATAGGGGGCCGGCCACATATTAGTGGGGAGAGAGAGAGTTCATTTTGATGAGGGAATTATTCATATCTCATAAATTCTCAACCTCTCTCCAAAGTTCTTTCATTCTCTTCTCCATCAAAAGGCAACTTCACCCTATTGAGACAAAGGTTTTCTACACTAGTCTACAGCAAACCTTGGATGCGTCGGCTAGCCAACTTCTCGCCCGAGTTGCCTCGGTCTAGAGGTGGGAGCCCGTAAAAGAACCCGGCGATGTGGTGCCCGTTTCAACGAGGAGGCGACGACCGGAGATTCCGCGAGGAGATCGGAGTGGAGATAAAGACCGAAGGACACGGATCGCTCGGTATATCTCTGCCCCCATTCTCTTGATAGCCAGGATTAGGTTAATGGTTACGATACTGGTTTATTGTCCGCGGTAGCGCCGGTTTAAAGTTAAGAAAATTTTTGATTCCGCATTTTGGCCTCGAGTAGACGGCCGGGGCGCTGCCGTGGCACAACATGGTATCAGAGCCACGCCATTAACCTAGTCTAGCTTGTTCTAACATGTTTACAAGTTCGATCGATCAGAATTTCCAAAAACCATGTTTTCATCGCATCAGTTTTCTGTCGAAATTTTTTTAGCTCCAAAAATTTTTCAGTACATTGCAGAGGAACATGCAGGTAATTATAAGGGTTCTGCAAATATTTGGTGGCCTAAACTTACTTTTCCCCCGCGGAACCGCGGCCAAACCCATGCTTTGGCCGCGGTTCCGCGGCCATAATAACTCCATGTGGCGCCAAATTTTTCCAGAGGCTCTTGGACTTGAAAATAGGGGTTTTGGAATATTCTGTTTGGGCCCAGATTTTCTTTGAGTGCTACAGTAGTGCTTGGGGCCCACTTGGTAAAATTTGATCGATCGAAAATTTTAAATATGTTAGTTCACAGTATTTACATTATATCTGCGACCGTGAATGTCATTTGATCGGTAAATCCTGTCTAACTGCTATAGCCCGGTTAGTTTGATTTGCGAACGTGACATTCACGTTTATGTTCTGTATTGTGCTGTGATGTTGCGGATTGGTCGGGGGGTAGCCTGGTTGCAGTAGTAGTACAGTTTTGTTTTATATGTACATTTGATATTGCGGGGCGAGCGTCCGACATGTGGACTGCCGTCACTGCCTGTTTGTATTATTCTTTTGGGGCACGACCGGGTCGAGGTCGATGTACCCTTTGTATGTATATTTTACTTTCTGTACTAGGATTACCCCAAGGAGGGGTGCACGGATAGCCGGGTTCTAGAGGGCAACAAGCCCGCATCTCATGGCATTGAGATGGAGGGGGCTTCACTCTAGAATTGGCGGGCTATTCGCCGCACTCGTAGGGGGTATAGGTTGACCCAGGAGGGGTGCCGAAGTCACCGGATTCCGTGAAGTGCTGGGTGGTCCATTCACATTGTTGAAGGGGGCTGCCTCGCTTCAGGTTTTGGCGGGTGACTTGCCGCGCCCGTAGGGGTCTAGGATTTTCATTGCACAGGCTATCCACACGACCTGGGGAACGTCGGGTTTCAGTAGAGGCTCTATGAAGCCCGGGGATCCCCGATATGTGTATTGTTCTGTGATGCTGGTTACATTTCTGTGATGTTGCATTTTATCACGCCTTGAGCGAATATTATATATTGATATATATACTAGTGTTGTATATGTTTTGCATCCGCGCTAGTCCAGTCCCCGCTCTGTCGTTAGTTAAGTAACCTAACGGGTGATGACGGGACCCAGTGGCGAATGCAGATGGCATATACGTACATCGTATTTTCGTTCTTTTGTGGTGTGATCAATTGATGGGACTGCGTTGATTCGGATCAATGCAAGCTAAACAAACCTATTCAGATGTTGTTGGAACAATTTTTCAAAAAGCTGTTATTGCAAGGACGTTCTCTTTTGTTTTGCACTGTGGTATACGGTTATGAATATCCAGCACCTCAGTCGACGAGGCAAGGGCCGAGATCCCTTCACCGGGAGTGACCCCTTGGACAGAAGTTTGCGTCAGGGCAATAACTTCACTATAGCCGATTACTTTTACTTTGCATCGTGGTATTCAGTTGGAATATCCTGCACCTCATTCTACGGGGAAAGAGCCGAGATCCCTTCACCGGGAGTGACCTCTTTAGCAAAGGTTTTCGTCACTATATTTTTATAAAAAGTTATGCAGTTCCTTCAACAATATCAAGTTCATTACGTTAAAGGTTTTTCGCCAAAAACCAGCCGTAGCCCTCTGTCATTTCATACGGGTATGTCACGACCCGAAAGTACGGAACATGACCGGCACTTAAACTACGAACGTCTCGAGACGTACGTAATCTAAGTAAACCGAAAACCCAGAAATCCAAACCAAGAAAAGATGTAGAGTGCAGGAAAAACCAACTTAAAGCAAGTAGTTTCAATAGCATAAGCCGAATTATGCGGTTTTTAAAAACATCAAAAATTTCCTGAAAATTTCGGCAGAGTCTCCTTTATAAATACTGGCCCCCAAACAGGATACAACATGAATAGTATACGAAATCAATAAAAAGGCATCCCCAAGCGGGAGCTAGCTCTTTGTCAATCGACGGTCACAACCACACAAATAATATAATATACAACGCCAATGGCGAGGATCAAAACTCAAAAGGAAACTCAAAACGATAAGAAATCCACAGAAATATAACGCGCGACTTTAAGGTCGAAAGAATAACATCACTGGTCTCTATCTCAAAAATAAATACAAGTTTGGTTGATGGAACTTCTAGATACAACAGAATAATGATATACAAGATATATAATGGGGGTACGATACAAGTAAACCCACCTATTAGCAAGTTACCCGAAAATGGGAAGCAGTGCCAGCAAAGCCGTAATGAAACCTGTACGGCAAAACCTGCAAGAAACTGGGGCACAACGGGGGTAAGTTGCCAACTCGTGAATAGAAAAACATCTACGGAAAGAAATCGCATAAATAACGCAACCTAGGTCAATGATCATAATATATCCTCAATTGTATATATAACATGCAGCCTATAACAAAGGCTAGGGTAAATATCTAACCCGAGTGTAATCTCATGTGCCCGTGTCAGTGCCTCAGGTAGCAATATATCATATGAATGAGGTATGAATGCATGAAAATAGAATACATGTAAATGAAGAAACTGTTTTCATAATTTAGTGAGATTTCCTTTGTATTTTTAAAATGAGGTGTCATAATAAAATCATCATAAAACAGTGCCTAGCATCGGCACAAAACGAAATCCCAATATCTCGATATCTCTGTATCACAGTCTCTGTACCTCAATATCTCGAAATCACAATGTCTCAATCACAATATCTAGGGCGCCGTCAGTCTAGACCGGCCCCTACTATCCATCTCAAGACCACGACGGTATCCTACGGATATCCGACGCGTCGGGTAATATCACCGGTCGGTAGTGCTCCCCTGCTGGGCTCAACGTCAACAACACGATCCTCTTGCCCCGGGGTACCGCACCGGGCCCACCATGTACCCGAAACGGTTCCTCCACTCCTCGAATCGGGTCTCGAAATCCATCAGCAAACTCATGGTGGACGACTCATACATCATGGGAAAACCGCACTTTATATTTAAAAGAGAGGGAAGAAGCCTATACAAGTTTTGCGGTTTTCACCCAAATCCATAAAATCTTATAGAAATCCGAATCCAAATCATCAATAGCATATAAACCCATGAATATAGGCATAAGAATCCATGAATACCGCATAACAATGAATAACAGTATGCATGAAGTGACAAGTAATAACTACAATATCTAAGCTGGCATATAAGGTAAGTACACTAATATTATGTCAAACTACTAGCTATCAAGCTAAGTTAAGCAATAATATTTTCTAAGGTGTACATGACATGGCAATTTTCTATGAGGATGTGTGTGAGCCGGCAAGTAAGTGTACGTGGTAAATACGCATCATCAGTAATGGTGCTGGTGTCTTAACAGCATAATGTCAACAATGCAATATGAAATAACAATGTAAGTATGCGATGCGGAGCGAGCAACCAAAATGAGCGGGAGCTAAATATTAAACAATGGTGCCATTTGAAATAACACGAATTGCGGGGTTTTGAAAATAGGGGATACGGTGGTTTTTAAGAAAGGATACGTTTTTTGAAATATCCGTAGATCCCTTGACCTGTCTTTTAAAATACCCACGATCCGCTAGTTTTGAAATAGGTAGGAGTCTAATCTAATCTAACAACTACACTAAACTATACGGCTGAACTAACAAGCTGAACTACAGGTAAGGAAACCGCCTATCATCTGAGTCGATACATATACATACCTGTGTATGTATAGTCGGTGATCCCGCCTCAATAATATCATATCCGATACCGTATCTATAACCAGACATCCCAAGTCAAGAGTGCGGATCAATCATCAATATAAAGCTCGTACATAGATCCGTTGTACGGCATCCCAAATTTGGGTACGGGTCAATATCGCATTCATCATACTATTCATCTGGTATCCTCTTTAACAAATATCATAGTCTAGGGTACTGACCGACGTCTAGTACAATACTGATACCGCCTAAGTATGCATGGACGTGTGTGAAACACTACGTCAACGACCCGCTACAACCTCATGTCGTATCTTAAATACGAATCCTGCCATATCACCGAATTCACAACATCAATACAAATCTCATCGACTCATCTCAACCCAAGTATCATCCTCAAATCCATATATGAACACATAGTCCCATACCCATATGAACACATAACTCTATATTCCCGTACAAGCACAAATGAAAGAAGAAAGTATGCAAGTATGGGTTGGTGTGTGCATATGCGATGCGACCACTACTCTAGGGTTTCGCGACACTAAATATCCAAGAACACCAAATATCCAAATTATCATCAATATACTCAAACAATATATAAACAATATATATATGTGTGTATACGTATTCGTATACATCACCACGAACTGCGGGGGTGCTATACGCCATCCACCCGACTTCTCTCCGTAGATATAAATCTACTCACCTGGTCCTCGCTCACCGGTGCCGACGTCGCCATGCGCTTACTTGTCGTCTCGAAGTCCACATGGGGTACCTACATATCATAACGCACCATATCGCATTAAAACTAAATTCGAAATCGAAACGGCATACGAAAATCAAATCGGCACGCGTATCACGCATAGGTCAAAAACCTATCGCCTACGCATGCAAGAATAGTCAAACCAACCCTCGATGTCGATGTACAAACGTCAAACCATCGAGAAAACCCAAACACACTCATTTGCGCATCCACGAACACTAACTAAAATATAAAATAGGTTAAAATTCACAAAAACCCCAAATTCACCTTAAAAGTCATTTTTTCCAAAAATCTAGCAAGCAAAAATTACCCGTTTTAGTACAAAACTCGACGTTTAAACAAACCTAGTGGCCATAATACTTATTAAATATCTTAAATAAGTCATAAAAACAATTTCCATAATTTAATCCCAATAATTTTCATTAACCCCAAAATTCTAGTTTACGATATACCCAAATTTTAACAATTTAAAGCAAAAATGCACAAACAACAATTTAGCTTGGATTTTCATGAACTAAAAGCATTAAACCACTCAATATAATATTTAGAATGACATGAAAACTTAATTATATTTTAATCTAAGCATTTGATAATTTTTCAAAAACTCTAGTTAGCAAAATAACTTAATTAGGACATTTTATAAGAAAGGGTTTGTAATTAACAACTAGATTAGCTTTCTACACAACTTAAGATGTTAATCCATATCACTAAACCATGCACAATCGATCACAATCCATTTCCACAACAAAACCCCAACTTGAAATCTTTAATCATGCAATTAAACTCATCAAAACCTAATTAATCACTTAGTTAACTTAGATTAAAGCAACTAGACAATAAATTTAACAAAAGTATGAGATTATACCTCCCATGTTTGAGATCAAGCTCAAGATGTAGCCTCCCAAAATGCCATCTTGATTCCTAGATCCATACTAGAATGGTCAAGTAAAAATGGGTAGGATTTAGATTTAGATTTTGTAGGCTTTTTGTGTGATTTTTGTTGATTTTTTTGAAGGGAAATGGAGGGGATTTGGGGAGGGCTGCTGTTGTAGAGGGGGAAAAGAATTCTCGGCCAGGTTGGGGGAGTGAGGAGAGAGAGGGAGGTGGAGAAAGTGGGGGGGAGAAAGTCAAAGTCAAACCAATACCCATATATCTATTGCTTCTCTCTTTATTCTATTCATTTCCTTTTACCAAAAGAAATGGGGACATAGGGGAAATGGGGCTGCTGAAAATTCAGCCAAGGAGGGGATGAAAAATATGGGGTGTGAGTGTGGGTGTGGAAAACAAAAGATAAATATTATACTCCCAAAACCATTTACACTAATTTCACCAAATAAGCCTCTTTTCTTCAATATTTTCTAAATCGTTTTGGCAAACCATTTCATTTCAAAAACTACATGATAAAATTTTGTTTAATGTGTTATGATGCACAAAATTTGTTTTAACTCATTCCAATTTGTAATTTCCCCTAATTAAATGTATTAGTGACGGCTTAAAATAATATTAAAATAATTAATTTCGGAAAAATTTTCAGAAAATTTGAAATTTCACCAGTGACTCAATAAATACCAAATACTAGCAATTACATAGCTAGAATATGTATATTTAATTTTATAATAAAGATATTTGCATTTTGACTTTTTACAGAAAACCCCTTTATTTTACCGTTTTTTTCGACACCGAAACGATTTTCAAAACGTTACAATCTTCCCCCCTTAAAGAAATTCGGTCCCCGAATTTAAATTAAAACTTACCCCCCCAAATACTAAAATATTTCAGCCAAAACCATCAAATCGCCGGGGCTCCGAAATCATAAATACATAAACACATCATAGCGCAATGCATGCGCATGAGTAATGAGTAAATAACTCGAAATCAAAACTCCGTCAAGCATCCCGCAATCATCGGAGTCATGGTGAAGACACGAATGCCAAAGCTCAAGCAAGACCGATATGCTATAAATCGGAACTATACATGCAAATATCAGGAGGAAATGCATGCCAAATCCTTTAAGTTTCAGTGCAATGCACATAACACTGCACAGTGGCGGACGTCTATCATAAGAAAATAACTATATACATATATAACTTTGTTTGAAATGTACGTTTAGCCATTTTGGGAAACAATTTAGAAGGGTTTTCCTTGTTTTAAACATTTCGCGTCATATCAGACACGTAGGTAAATACTGAGACTATAGCTCGCTTTTTGGAATTCCCTTCAATAGCTATCAATGCATGCAAAATACATTCAGGTACTGTCCTATGACTAGTCCTGCTTAGTACGAAAATACATCGCAATTATCATAAAAAAACGTACTGCTCTATAAGAAATCAATCCCAAAATATGCGTATGAATACTATGTGAGTCTGGTGCGCACGACAATCAAAATCCATATACGTGTCATATAAGTGCACAGAAACAAGATCTAAGTGCATCGGGTGTGCACAAAGCATCTGTCGTAGGCAACGTGTGTGCCTGATAGAAAAATCAGGTGCATCTAACATGCACGGAAAAAATCTCGATTTAGTGCATCTGGTGTGCACCAAAATCGCATCTCAAGACATGCGCGAAAACCCAAAACCAGGGGCATCCATCAAGCACGAAATTATGAAATCCAATATCAAGCGCCGAACATGCGCAAAATCAAATCAGGTGCACAAGGTGCAAAAAACAAATATCGAGTATCACAATCGAAATCGAAGTCAAGTGCATCTAAGTGCACAAAAGGCGTATCACTGCACTGCAAGCATATATAAACTATACAGAGTGCAGGAACCAAATCGTGTGCGTGCATACGCACAAAATCAACTCAAATGTCTAAAACCGTAAAATCACAAACATGTGAAACCAAAGCACGAAAACGATATCAAGTGCAACACTGTGCAAAGATCGTAAATCCTCAATCATCAAAATCAAATCATGCGAATAAATCACCCAAAACATCGAAATCAATAATGGCGGAATAGTACCTCTCAAGCGCATCCTCTAAGAATCTCGGCCAACTGTCACGGTCACTAGTGGGACGTCTCGTCGATGATCATGAACTCTGGCCTGCTGGTGTGCGTAACAATGACCACTCCTGGGTCAAGGTCTTCACTGTGAATTACCAATCTCTTGGTCCATCGGCTCATCGGCCCGGTTAGGTGTGCTAACGGGGATGATCCCGTTCTGGCACGTCTCTGGTCATCTCTAAATGTACGTGACACATCTGATCCTGGGTGCAAGTATCATTGCAGCAGTGTCCTGGAAGGAATCCTGCTCACGGTCTCTTCCATGTCTCGTCTCTGCCAACTGTCCGGAAGTCATCGTCCTTTCCTATATCTGCGTCTTGCTATGGAACGACTGCATACTCATCCCGACTCCTTCTAGAAGGTAAATCCAAGTACCATGCCTCGGCATGCGCATCACATCTCGGATGTCGGCGGAGTGGAACGTCATTTCATCTAGATCTGGAACGAACCTCTTACTTCACTTTTCTCTAATGTCGTCTGCTTTAGACTCGTCTCGTCGCTGCTGCATGGACTGAGCTCCAACGGCTATCCTCGTATCGGGAGTCTCCCAAGAAATGCATCTCACCACGTAGCATCCGAATTCAGTCGAGCCATCCGATCAAGTCGTCAAAACCTCATAATCCCCCAAGAGCTCAACATCTTGGGCACAGTTTAATAGTATCGAGTACATACCACAGCATCGGTGGTCCAGCTGTAGAAGGGCAAACCCAAGCCTCACTAATGGCGCTGTAGAACTGCTGCAAACCCGAAGGTTCAAAGGCTTTCACACGATCATTAAGTCGAGTTAGGGTTTCATTCTTCTAGAGGGTCCATAGAATTGCCTGCATGTCTTTCCGAATACTTTAAACTTGGAATAATAGGTTTCTGACATTCGATCGTCTCTGTCGACTCTCAACGTCTCCGCGTGAAGTCGTCTCTAGCTGGAATCAATCTATCTGATGACCTCGCATCGGGGTAGGCGAACGAACCACCTGTCCTAGTCATTCATCATCGGTGACTAGCGACCTTCTGTCGTCTCTTAGTACAACTCGTACCGCAATAGCTCCAACATCTGGGCGATATCTCGTCGTTCGCAGCAACAACTGGCTCACTCGTCTGCACGTTGAACAGTGCCTCAATCATCATGAATAAGCCATACATCAACGGTCATCAAAATCTGGTTGGCCTCTATCATTGGCTCAATCCTCTGCACGTCCGAGTAATCTCATACAGGCGATCCGCCAAACGCTCGTGGCGCGGAAACATAGTAAAAAAACACATCTCCGCAATCGTGTGTCGCCGGAATTTCGCCCTGGTCAGTCCTCGTTCGTGACGAGATTGTGCTGACCGTAACTCTAGCTGTAGCTCTCCTTGCCCGTAATCGTGGCAGCAAAACCATAACTGGTACAGATGAGGCTAGATCGGAATGAATATAATACTGATCAAAGAAATATACATCCTAAGGCTTCTTAAGTGGAGTAGCGTATCGTAAATATGCCGCGGAACATACCTACGGTACGTCACTCTAGTTTAGTCACCTATACCATCAACCAAGGGTCATCCTACGCTCCGAAGGTAAAACCTAACGCTCTGATACCAACTTTGTCATGACCCGAAAGTACGGAACATGACCGGCACTTAAACTACGAACGTCTCGAGGCATACGTAATCTAAGTAAACCGAAAACCCAGAAATCCAAACCAAGAAAGATGTAGAGTGCAGGAAAAACCAACTTAAAGCAAGTAGTTTCAATAGCATAAGCCGAATTATGCGGTTTTTAAAAACATCAAAAATTTCCTGAAAATTTCGGCAGAGTCTCCTTTGTAAATACTGGCCCCCAAACGGGATACAACATGAATAGTATACGAAATCAATAAAAAGGCATCCCCAAGCGGTAGCTAGCTCTTCGTCAATCGACGGTCACAACCACACAAGTAATATAATATACAATGCCAACGGCGAGGATCAAAACTCAAAAGGAAACTCAAAACCACAAGAAATCCACAGAAATATAACGCGCAACTCTAAGGTCGAAAGAATAACATCACTGGTCTCTATCTCAAAAATAAATACATGTTTGGTTGATGGAACTTCTAGATACAACAGAATAATGATATACAAGATATATAATGGGGGTACGATATAAGTAAACCCACCTACTAGCAAGTCACCCGGAAATGGGAAGCAGTGCCAGCAAAGCTGTAATGAAACCTGTACGGCAAAACCTGCAAGAAACTGAGGCACAACGGGGGTGAGTTGCCAACTCGTGAATAGAAAAACATCTACGGAAAGAAATCGCATAAATAACGCAACCTAGGTCAATGATCATAATATATCCTCAATTATATATATAACATGCAGCCTATAACAAAGGCTAGGGTAAATATCTAACCCGAGTGTAATCTCATGCGTCCGTATCAGTGCTTCAGGTAGCAATATATCATATGAATGAGGTATGAATGCAAGAAAACAGAATACATGTAAATGAAGAAACTGTTTTCATAATTTAGTGAGATTTCCTTTGTATTTTTAAAATGAGGTATCATAATGAAATCAGCATAAAACAGTGCCTAGCATCGGCACAAAACGTAATCCCAATATCTCGATATCTCTATATCACAGTCTCTGTACCTCAATATCTCCAAATCTCAATGTCTCAATCACAATATCTAGGGCGCCGTCAGTCCAGACCGGCCCCTACCATCCATCTCAAGACCACGACGGTATCCTCCGGATATCCGACGCGTCGGGTAATATCACTGGTCGGTAGTGCTCCCCTGCCGGGCTCAACGTCAACAACACGATCCTCTTGCCCCGGGGTACCGCACCGGGCCCACCATGTACGCGAAACGGTTCCTCCACTCCTCGAATCGGGTCTCGAAATCCATCAGCAAACTCATGGTGGACGACTCATACATCATGGGAAAACCATACTTTTTATTTAAAAGAGATGGAAGAAGCTTATACAAGTTTTGCGGTTTTCCCCCAAATCCAGAAAATCTCATAGAAATCCGAATCCAAATCATCAATAGCATATAAACCCATGAATATAGGCATAAGAATGCATGAATACGGCATAACAATGAATAACAGTATGCATGAAGTGACAAATAATAACTAAAATATCTAAGCTGGCATATAAGGTAAGTACACAATATTATGTCAAACTACTAGCTATCAGGCTAAGTTAAGCAATAATATTTTCTAAGGTGTACGTGACATGGCAATTTCCGATGAAGATGTGTGTGAGCCGGCAAGTAAGTGTACGTGGTACATACGCATCATCGGTAATGGTGATGGTGTCCTAACAGCATAATGTCAACAATGTAATATGAAATAACAATGTAAGTATGCGATGCGGAGCGAGCAACCAAAATGAGCGGGAGCTAAATATTAAACAATGGTGCCATTTGAAATAACACGAATCGCGGGGTTTTGAAAATAGGGGATACAGTGGTTTTTAAGAAAGGATACGTTTTTTGAAATATCCGTAGATCCCTTGACCTGTCTTTTAAAATACCCTCGATCCGCTAGTTTTGAAATAGGTAGGAGTCTAATCTAATCTAACAACTACACTAAACTATACGGCTGAACTAACAAGTTGAACTACAGGTAAGGAAACTGCCTATCATCAGAGTCGATACATATACATACCTGTATATGTATAGTCGGTGATCCCGCCTCAATAATATCATATCCGATACCGTATCTATAATCAGACATCCCAAGTCAAGAGTGCGGATCAATCATCAATATAAAGCTCGTACGTAGATCCGTCGTACGGCATCCCAAATCTGGGTATGGGTCAAGAAAACATTCATCATACTATTCATCTGGTATCCTCTTTATCAAATATCATAGTCTAGGGTACTGACCTACGTCTAGTACAATACTGATACCGCCTAAGTATGCATGGACGTGTGTAAAACACTACGTCAAGGACCCGCTACAACGTCATGTCGTATCACAAATACGAATCCTGCCATATCACCGAATTCACAACCTCAATACAAATCTCATCGATTCATCTCAAACTCAAGTATCATCCTCAAATCCATATGTGAACACATAACTATATATTCCCGTATAAGCACAAATGAAAGAAGAAAATATGCAAGTATGGGTTGGTGTGTGCATGTGCGGTGCGACCACTACTCTAGGGTTTCGCGACACTAAATATCCATGAACACCAAATATCCATATTATCATCAATATACTCAAACAATACATAAACAATATATATATGTGTGTATACGTATTCGTATACATAACCATGAACTGCGGGGGTGCTATCCGCCATCCACCCGACTTCTCCCCGTAGATATAAATCGACTCACTTGGTCCTCGTTCGCCGGTGCCGACGTCGCCACGCGCTTGCTTGTCGTCTCGAAGTCCACATGGGGTACCTACATATCATAATGCACCGTATCGCATTAAAACTAAATTCGAAATCGAAACGGCATACGAAAATCAAATTGGCACGCGTATCACGCATAGGTCAAAAACCAATCGCCTACGCATGCAAGAATAGTCAAACGAACCCTCGATGTCGATGTACAAACGTCAAACCATCAAGAAAAACCAAACACACTCAATTGCGCATCCACGAACACTAATTATAATATAAAATAGGTTAAAATTCACAAAAACCCTAAATTAACCTTAAAAGTCATTTTTTCCAAAAATCTCGCAAGCAAAAATTACCCGTTTTAGTACAAAACTCGACGTTTAAACAAACCTAGTGGCCATAATACTTATTAAATATCTTAAATAAGTCATAAAAACAATTTTCATAATTTAATCCCAATAATTTTCATTAACCCCAAAATTCTAGTTTACGATATACCCAAATTTTATCAATTTAAAGCAAAAATGCACAAACAACAATTTAGCTTGGATTTTCATGAACTAAAAGCATTAAACCACTCAATATAATATTTATAATGACATGAAAACTTAATTATATTTTAATCGAAGCATTTGATAATTTTTCAAAAACTATAGTTAACAAAATAACTTAATTAGGACATTTTATAAGTAAGGGTATGTAATTAACAACTAGATTAGCTTTCTACAAAACTTAAGAAGTTAATCCATATCACTAAACCATGTACAATCGATCACAAACCATTTCCACAACAAAACCCTAGCTTGAAATCTTTAATCATTCAATTAAACTTATCAAAACCTAATTAAGCACTTAGTTAACTTAGATTAAAGTAACTAGACAAAAAATTTAACAAAAGCATGAGATTATATCTCCCATGTTTGAGATCAAGCTCAAGATGTAGCCTCCCAAAATGCCATCTTGATCCCTAGATCCATACTAGAATGGTCAAGTAAAAATGGGTAGGATTTAGATTTAGATTTTGTGGGCTTTTTGTGTGATTTTTGTTGATTTTTTTGAAGGGAAATGGAGGGGATTTGGGGAGGGCTGCTGTTGTAGAGGGGGAAGAGAATTCTCGGCCAGGTTGGGGGAGTGAGGAGAGAGAGGGAGGTGGAGAAAGTGGGGGGGGGGAGAAAGTCAAAGTCAAACCAATAACCTTATATCTATTCCTTCTCTCTTTATTCTATTCATTTCCTTTTACCAAAAGAAGTGGGGATACGGGGGAAATGGGGCTGCTGAAAATTCAGCCAAGGAGGGGAGGAAAAATGTGGGGTGTGAGTGTGGGTGTGGAAAAAAAAAGATAAATATTATACCCCCAAAACCATTTACACTAATTTCACCAAATAAGCCTCTTTTCTTCAATATTTTCTAAACCGTTTTGGCAAACCATTTCATTTCAAAAACCACATGATAAAATTTTGTTTAATGTGTTATGATGCACAAAATTTGTTTCAACTCATTCCAATTTGTAATTTCCCCTAATTAAATGTATTAGTGACGGCTTAAAATAATATTAAAATAATTAATTTCGGAAAAATTTTCAGAAAATTTGAAATTTTACCAGTGGCTCAATAAACACCAAATAGTAGCAATTACATAGCTAAAATTTGTATATTTAACTTTATAATAAAGATATTTGCATTTTGACTTTTTACAGAAAACCCCCTTATTTTACCGTTTTTTTCGAAATTTCACCGAAACGATTTTCAAAACGTTACAGGGTATTATTTAGTATTCTTGCTGCGTTTGTTGACCTAATCAAGACGTAGTGTTCGGTAGCTAAGTGGTAGTTGTTTGTTGCATAAGTGGGATTGGTAAGGACAGTCGTGCGGCTTTGTTGACCTAGTCAAGGGCACGTACGGGTGGGTTTAACGCAATCCAGAATATTGACGGGTTGAACTTGACTGGCGGTTTATGGTTTGTTGACCTATTCAAGGTCATAAGCCGCTTAGGGTAAAAAAATCACATTGGGAGTTTCTAAAGAAACTGAAACTTGCCAGGCATGCGCATACCTTCTGGAGTGTGGCGACGTGAGTGTATTCCATCACGTTATCATGCCATGATAGTTGGATCCCGATTCCCACTGATGAGTTGGTTTACTCCTTGGGTGATCCCGACTAATTCTTCTTTCGGGTTTGGAGAAGAATTTGAGGTTACAGTGGGTGGTTTCCTGATTAGATAAAGTGACAACCATTCTGATCTAGGATAGAGTGCACGCTGAGTGTTTCTTTTCTCTCTCTCTTTGGCAGCGACCATTGACCTGACCGTTGACTATGACTCAGTAACCAAGATTAACCGAACCTTCTTAAACACTGGCTTTTGGATTGTCAGAGTTGCAAACCTCATTGCCACTCCTACTTTTACCCTTTTCTCCAGGACACCCCGTATTACTACGAACGTCCACTTCCATTGGACAAAACCATCGTATGGTTATATACGAACTCGAAGGAATTTATTTGAGGATGGTTTCCGGTTCTGGAGAAAACGAATAGGACTATTCAGTTGTCTTTTCCTTTTACCTTCTCTCAGGTTGCGAGTACTCTTTGGTTTAGGAGATAGTACACCTATTATGCAAATTGGATAGTCTTGTTCCAAACCATAGGCAGGTGCCGACCGGTAAGGAATGAAGAAAACTAATTAGCCTAACGATGGTGTACAGAAGGTATTAAGTAAAGACATATCAAGGGATTAGTAAGAGGGCAAAGTAAATTGCGACTGCTATTCACGACCAAACCAAGTATTTCTTCGCCAATCCTAAATCACCTTTGTATTTCTCCAGGACACTCCGTATCACTACGAAGATCCATAGTTTATTTGGATACTCCATCGTATGGTTATATACGAACTCGAAAGGAACTTGTTCCAGTTCGGGGATGGATTCTGGTTCAGGAGAAATAGGAATAAGGTTTATTCAGGTGTCTTTTATCATCACCTTCTCTCGCATTGCGAGTGCTCCTAGGATTAGGACAATACACCCATTATGCTTATTGGATAGTCTTCTTCCAAACCATAGGCTGGTGCCGAAAGGTAAGGAAGGAAGAAAACCATTTGGCCTAAAGGGGTGTACAGAAGGTAATGACTAAAGACATATAAAGGGATTTGGAGAGATCTTAAAGAATTATACGGTTACAGTTGTGAATCTGAATATTGGAAGCGGTATTACTAGGAATACCCGGATACCCCATCGAAACATATCAATGTTTCAGTTTCACTGTGTACTGTTAAAAGAAAACTGATTTCCCAATTAGACACTTACTCCAGGGTATGTATTTATTAGGTATGATTATCACATCTGTATGGTTTTACAGATGATGAGTGGGAGTATGTTATTGGGAATTAGGTGATCATCCTCATTATATCGGAATTCGTTGTAATTGGTGATATTTGAGGAAATCGCCTGGGTTGTTTGCCTGACGGCAAATATTTGGTTTTGAATATCCATTGTTGTGCACCAATTTCAAATTGATATATCTATACGTCTATTTTTATAGAGTGAGATATACCTTTTTGAAATTATGTCTATGACATTTACCTACATCAGTTGGTGGTTAGGTAAGGAGCATTAAACAGCGGTGTAATTCTTCTTAACCATAAGTACAGTTTTCAACCTACGACACACAGTGAATGAGTCACTAGACTCAGAGGACTTATACAGAGGATTGTATATTATCCAGTGTCCATTAGGATAGAGGGGTTGGTCCTCGTACTATACTCTGTTTATTTATTACTTCTCTTGTTCTTAGACAGGTGTTTCGTAGAAACACAGGGTCCAAGTTTTGAGAAGTTATAGGTATAAGAATAGAGTAGAGAACCAGGTGTTGCAAGTATCGAGATTCTTCAAGATGATCGAAGATGTAGATACTTGTGTATGGTATTCAGTTGATAGTAATGGTTAAGAGAACTTGCTTCTCTTTCAGATTACTCATAATTGGAAGTACTCCTAAGTTGAGTAATGCAGATCGGTCTCTCTCCATTTAGTTGACATGCACTGGAGACAGCTGCATGATTTGAATCTGGTCCAATTAAATCAGTGCCTCTGTTTCTGTATTGGATATAGAACAGTTCATATCTTAACGATGTTAAGGTACGGGGAGTTGTCCGGCTTATGCTTAAAACCAGACTCTGGATAACTCAAGGAACGTTTCTGTAATGGTTGTTTGTGGGTTGACCCGGGCTATGACGAGGGTTGATTTTCTACCATCTGGAAGATCAATAGTGATATTGTTCTTGACTCGCCACAGTTTTAATAAAAATGGATTTTTTCAGAAAACAGAAGTGGTAGTATGGTAGAACTGGAAGTGATTCCAGAACCGCAAACGATTACTGAAGATTTGATAAGAACCTAAAGATTCAATCTTGTTTGACATTCCATTAGCAACTCCACAGATACGGTGGGTAACCTCAGGCATCCAAGAGGTACTCCGGTAGCCTCAAGGACGGTGACAGGGAGGTTCTTGTTTACCCAAACTTGCCATTGCTGTTGTTCCAGACTGTGAGACCCGGCAGGAGGATGAGTATAGCGTCGTTCTAAACTTTCTTTAGAAGTGTATGTGTATATGACTCTGCCAGAGGGTTGTCGTGGTCAGTGGGAACAGCGGAATCATTGGTGGACAAGTGGCTTATGTCTATTTATAGACTAAAGCAGATATAGCGGAGATAGATCATCTATTTCTAATGTGAAGTCATAGGTTTGACTTCATCAGAATAGGGGATGGATCTGTTAAGAAGGTAGTAGGGTGTGATGTCCTGGTATTTGGATGACATACACAGAGTAGGAAGTGAAATTCCTATACTACGATCGGTTATTCTTTGGTTGTCACACAGTGGTTTCTCCATATAGGACTTGGATATTATATCAGACATTCTGGTTACTAGATCTATGGATTTAGATCTAGATTTGGGTGGTTTCCCAATCTGGGTACTTAGTCAGCATTCTATGAGTATTTAGAATGGACGACTCCTGGCACGGTAGTGTACCTGCAGGTGATGGAGTCACCCTCTCTAAAGGTGTCTTACAGACTAAAGGGGGGAGGGATGTGTATGATTGGCAGATCACTTGCTTAGGCGATTGAGTCAATCATGAGATGGCAAGTACCACACCAGATGTTATTTTTGCAGTAGATGCAATAAGTTGATATTGATCCAATCCTAGAGAAACATTCAGAAGAAGTTTTAAAACATAAGTGGATGTTCTAGGGATTTGATAACGGCAGCCTCCTTTAGGAGATGGTTATCATTCCAGGCTTCCAAGGTGACCTGGATGGCAGAGTGACTATCAGAGTTATAGTTTTCCCTCTGACGAGGGGCTGTATTATGGAAAGGTGGTACAGGTAGATACTGAAGGAAGGCATGGCGCGGGATACTAATTAAGTTCAGTTGACGATACAGTCTAAGAAGTTTGGATTTGGAGTTTATTTATGAGCTAGGTCCCATCAGATATCCAGACATATTCTAAGACAGGTACTGCTCATTTCGGGAGATGGATTTCTCCGCGAACTTGAGATAAAGAGAGACATAGAAAGAAACATCATAGCGGATCCACTCACTGAGGCTATTCCTCGAACGCAATAGTTTCGCAAACGAGCTTTGTGAGACTGACTAGTAGAGGAGTTGGGTGTTCGGTATTATACGGGCTGTGAGTATGCGACATCGCAATAATTAGCATTGAGTGCAAGTAGGAGATTGTTGGAGATAGTGCCCTTAGAGTCAATTATTGGATCACAGGCATGTGATTGCAATGATTGAGGGAGGACCTATAGCGGTAGGACAGTCTTACTCAAGATGATAGTATACTATCTGGTTTATCTTTATCATCGTGTACTGTTTCAGGTGACATTACTGATCACTATTGCACGTTGATAGAGTCCCTAGGATTCTTGCTTGACTACCAGCAGTATGATGGCGATCATATACGTGGGAGCTGGGGTCTATAAGCACATCCTTAAAAGGTCCCTAGTCGTGGGAGTTTCGAGACTGGGCATCGATACTCCATTAGTAGACTAGTGTATACAGTCGAGACCGCGACGAGGGGCGGTGGCCGGTCTGACAAGCCACTGGTGTCAGTTGGTTCACCCAAGATGTATACAGGTGCTCATTGGGTTATGAGTACACCGGACAGGACTCGCCGGGAACATACTAGTTGGGATTATACCAGACGTCAGATAGCAGTTCCTAGGAGACATGTGTACAGGTTAGTTCATCGACCTGAGATCGTCATTTATCTCGTGTGACTTCCCACTGTACTTTGATTACTACCCTACCACGGCTCAGAGGAGTCGTGCAAACAGGTTTTAGTTGGGTACAGTCCTGAGCTACATGGAGGCAGTGAGCGGATCTGCAGGGGTTCGTCTCTCCCGGTATTGGGGGTGAGGTCGTGCTGTGTCTAGGAGAGCCATTACACAAAGCCCTCGGCCAAGGCAGGAGATTTACTGGTAAGTATTCCAGTAGCATCTCAGGGTGTTCTGGACTACACTCCGACACGACTTGTACCGCTTTTGGGGTTCTGACTTTTACCAACCCCTAGGCCTGCCATGCGATACTCATAGACGAACGGACCGGACTGTACGGATATTGTCACTGACAGGCTCAGTAGGGTGTCAGGATGAGTTCACTCATCGACATCCCTTTTGGTCAATAGCTGGTGGCTCGTCACGTATGGCTAATACCTCTGACGTGCTAGTGGTTAAATCCACAGCCATAGAATTGACGAGTCTTTAGAGTCCCCCAAACACAGTTACTCAAGTTTCGGGCGAAACGTTGTAGAGGCCGTATGGAGATATGGCAGGGTTCAATCAGATACGTGCGGTATTGCATGGATCATGATCGGACGGATAATACTAGCGGGCTTTGGTTTAAGCCGGATCCTAGTATTGTACAGTGTAGATTTTGTCTCTTTGCATTTATATTCAGTGGGAATACAAATACGGGTATGTATATACAGTTGCGGGGTTTTCCTGTAATTTATTACGGGATCAGTTTTCTGAAGTTGCCAGTTTGCATTCCGTTCCGGCCAGTTTTCCTTTGTTCCTTCCCGGCCGGACTTTTCTGATAGAGGGACTAATTTGCAGTTGTGTAAATTATCTTTTGTGGAGGGTTTCTTTGTGAAATGGTGGCATCATGATGGTTCTTGCATGATGAGATTCTTTTTCCATCACTTGCTTGCATTAATTGAGATTAGAATGGATTAGAAGTTGATGTGAGGCTTGCTTATGGATGTGGTCACCCTTTGGCTTCTACTACACTCACCTCCCTTCTTGCTTTAGTTTTTCCTCTCCTCAGTTTTCCATATAGGGGACCGGCCACATATTAGTAGGGAGAGAGATAGAGTTCATTTTTGATGAGGGAATTATTCATATCTCATTTGCATGCTTGCTAAATTTTCAACCTCTCTCCAAAGTTCTTTCATTCTCTTCTCCATCAAAAGGCAACTTCACCCCATTGAGAGAAAGGTTTTCTACACTAGTCTACAGCAAACCTTGGACGCGTCGGCTAGCCAACTTCCCGCCCGAGTTGCCTCGGTCTAGAGGTGGGAGCCCGTAAAAGAACCCGGCGATGTGGTGCCCGTTTCGACAAGGAGGCGATGACCGGAGATTCCGCGAGGAGATCGGAGTGGAGACAAAGACCGAAGGACACGGATCGTTCGGTATATCTCTCCCCCCATTCTCTTGATAGGTAGGATTAGGTTAATGGTTACGATCCGGGTTTATTGTCCGCGGTAGCGCCCGTTTAAAGTTAAGAAAATTTTTGATTCCGCATTTTGGCCTCGAGTGGACGGCCGGGGTGCTGCCGTGGCACAACATCAACACTAAGTGAGAGGGATTACAACCTTTGTAGATCCGGTCCTTCACTTCTTAAGCTTCGTGTAGATGTCCCTTCGCTGCGATCATCGTGTTCCGGACTCTCGAGAGGCTTCACGAAGAGAATGATGCAACCTTGCTTCCGATCTTCGATAACATAGATGATCTACCTTGAAGTTTTGTTAACACAAGCTATCAATCATGAAATGATGTGAACACCCACATCTAAATGGCAAGGATAGATGAGGATGATGAAGTAGGATTTTTGCTCTCATTTGTTTTCATATTCTCACTCATTTATCATCACAAAATCAAAATCAAGAAAGCTTTTTCCATGAAAAGAAGAAAGAAGAAGAAGAATAATAAAGAATAATCCTTTTGTGATGAATAATGCAAAGATGATAATGACGAATAATGCAACCATGGTTAACTAAACCTTTGTAGAGATTTAACTAGGGCTAGGGTTTGGGTTGAGTTAAAAATGAGTCACTTGAAAATATCTTTTTCATGACAAAATAAAAACCTTCTAGAAACTCTAGTAAACATTAACCCAAATCAAACCCTAATCTTGTTTAATCTCCACTAATCATGTTTCATTATTTATCATATCATGTTACAATATTATATATCATATATATAATATTTATTGTAACAAAATAAAATAATAAATTTAACATATATCGCATATATATCAATGTATTACCCGAGTGAGAAAAAGAATCTTTTAGCGAGCTAATATTAGTTAATGTAATTTAAGATATCATATATATTATTATACATTAAATTATCGAATCAACACTTGATCCAACAATCCGGCTATATCGCATATAACCGACTAATATTTATCCGTACCGATTCATCGAATCAACACTTGATCCGATGAGCCGGCTGATATCAAATATCGCGAGAATGGAATACGGTATCTCATATCGCATTATCCTCGGTCCTGCACATATCACATATGTGCCCTTACTCCATTTTGCCTGAGCCAAGAAATCTCTGTGTAGGACTCTAAAGAATCGTCAATACGCCGACAGTAGGTGATGATCATATCAAACACCCACAAGCTGCAAGCGGTCAGCTAAACGTAACAGCCACCCAGGTATTGAGCGCTCAAAAGATCAACAAGAAAGCCTGTACATTCTCCTGTGAATCCAAACAGTAACACTCCCGTACAGTCCGGTCTCGTCGTCTGATATGTTGCATATCTCGCCTAGGGGTGGTAAACGTCAGACCCCAGTAGCTCGATAAGTCGTGTCGATATGAGGTCTATAACAGTTCGAGAAACAACTGATAACACTTACCCGTAAATCTCAGCAACCCTGGCCAGGGATTTCCGGTTATAGCCAATCGAACACAGCACAACATCAACTCCCTATACCGGGAGAGACGAATCCCATCCTATCGCTCATTGCCTCCATGTGATTCGGGTGTAAGCCCGCGGGGGCGCCCCGGCCGTCGATCCGACGCCGGAAACGCGGAAAACAAAAACTTTGCGAACTTTGCAAAACGGCACCACCGCGGACTTTTTACCCGGATCGGGCCATTAACCTAGCTAGCTAGCAAAAAGAAAAGAGTAGAGATGCTATACCAAACGATCCGTGTCCTTCGGTCTTCGTCTCCGCTCCGATCTCCCGCGGAATCTCCATCACCTCCTCGCTCGTCGGAAAGGGGCACCACGTAGCCGGAATCTTTTACGGGCTCCCGCCTCTTGACCGAGGCAACTCGGGCGCGAAGTTGGCTAGCCGACGCGTCCAAGACTTGCTATAGAATAGTGTAGAAGCTTGTCTCCTTTTGGGGTTATGAGGTTGCCATGGTTGGAAGAATTTTAGCACAATGATTTTCTTGGATTGAAGCTTGATGGAGAATGGAGCATGCAATCACAAAGAATAAGCATACCCCAAAAGAGCTCGGCCAAAAATAAAAATGAAGAAGTGCTCACTGGAAAAACCCATTAGGAAGCAAGCTCTCTCTCTCTCCTTTTTATGTGTGAAAGTTTTTCAAAATTAATACCATATGAAAACATCTCCCAGCACACACAAACAAAAGGGGGGGGACCCACTAAATTAGCATGAATGGAATTTTCCTACACCAATTAAACCTCTCTCTCTCACTCTAGTGGCCGGCCCCACCCCAATCAAAAACAGTGGCCGGCCCAAGCAAGTTTCATGGTGGAATTTGATGAATGAATGAATAAAGAAAAGATAAGAAAGGGAATGAATGAAGGAGAAATAAGTCACACCAAATTCTAATCCATTTCCAAATCAATACCCATCCAATAAATGCAAGGAAAAGACCATAAAAGAATATCATGATGAGGCTAGTCTCATCATGAAGCCACATATGCAAGAAAGCCCCTCACAACTAAGTTAATTGCAAAATTGCAATTAACTCCCTCCAACGAAAAGTCCGGCCGTAAAGGAAAAAGAGAAAACCGGCCGGAACGGAATGCAAACTGGCAACCCCGGAAAACCGATCCCGTAATAAATTACAGGAAAACCCCGCTACTGCAAATACATGCCCGCATTTGTATTCCCGCTGAACACAAATGCAAAGAGACAAAACTACACTATCTAATACTAGAATCCGGCTTAAGCCAAAGCCGGCTAGTAAAAACTGTCCGATAGCGATCCGTGCAATACCGCACGTATCCGATCGAACCCTGCCATATCTCCATACGGCCTCTACAGCGTTTCGCCCGAAACTTGAGTAACTGTCTGTGTGGTGGACTCTAAAGACTCGTCAATACTGTGGCTGTGGATTTAACCACTAGCACGTCAGAGGTATAAGCCAATACGTGACGGGCCACCAGGTATTGACCAAAAGGGACGTCGATGAGCGAACTCATCCTGACACCCTACTGAGCCTGTCAGTGACAATATCCGTACAGTCCGGTCCGTTCGTCTATGAGCATCGCATGGCGGGCCTAGGGGGTTGGTAAAAGTCAGACCCCCAAAAGCGGTACAAGTCGTGTCGGAGTGTAGCCCAGAACACCCTGAGATACTACTGGAATACCTACCAGCAAATCTCCTGCCTTGGCCAAGGACTTTTCATGTTCTGGCTCTCCTAGACACAGCACGACCTCACCCCCAATACCGGGAGAGACGAACCCCTGCAGATCCGCTCACTGCCTCTATGTGGCTCGGGACTGTACCCAACTAAAACCTGTTTGCACGACTCCTTTGAGCCGTGGTAGGGTAGTAATCAAAGTACAGTGGGAACTCACACGAGACAAATGACGATCCCAGGTCGATGAACTAACCTGTACACATGTCACCTGGGAACTGCTATCTGACGTCTGGTATAATCCCAACTAGCAGGTTCCCGGCGAGTCCTGTCCGGTGTACTCATAACCCAATGAGCACCTGTATACATCTTAGGTGAACCAACTGACACCAGTGGCTTGTGAGACCGGCCACCGCCCCTCGTCGGGGTCTCGACTGTATACACTAGTCTACTAATGGAGTATCGATGCCCTGTCTCGAAACTCCCACGACTAGGGACCATTTTAGGATATGCTTGTAGACCCCCAGCTCCCACTTATATGATCGCCCTCATACTGCTGGTAGTCAAGCACGAATCCTAGGGGCTCTATCAACGTGCAATAGCGACTCGTAAGGTCACCTAAAGCAGTACACGATGATAAAGGTAAACCAGATAGCATACTATCATCTCGAGTAAGACTGTCCTACTGGGACAGGTCCTCCCCTCAATCATTGCAATCACGTGCCTGTGATCCAATAATTGACTCTGAGGGCACTATCTCCAACAATCTCCCACTTGCACTCGAGGCTAATTATTGCGATGTCGCATACTCACAGCCCGTGTGATACCGAACACCCAACTCCTCTACTAGTCAGTCTCACAAAGCTCGTTTGCGAGACTATTGCGTTCGAGGAATAGCCTCAGTGAGTGGATCCGCTTTGATGTTTCTTTCTATGTCTCTCTATATCTCAAGTTCGCGGAGAAGGCTATCTCCCGAAATGAGCAATACCTGTCTTAGAATGTCTGATGGGACCTAGCTCATAAGTGAACTCCAAATCCAAACTTCTTAGACTGTATTGTCAACTGAACTTAATCAGTATCCTGCGCCATGCCTTCCCTCAGTATCCACTTGGACCACCTGTCCAAAATACTGCCCCTCGTCAGAGGGAAAACTAGAACTCTGACAGCCACTCTGCCATCCAGGTCACCTTGGAAGCCTGGAATGATAACCGTCTCCTAAAGGAGGCTGCCGTTATCAATTCCCTAGAACATCAACTTATGTTCTAAGACTGCTTCCGATTGTGACGACCAAAGTATAACCGATCGTAGTATAGGAATATTACTTCCTACTCTGTGTATGTCATCAAAAACCAGGACATCACACCCCACTACCTTCTTAACAGATCCATCCCCTATTCTGATGAAGTCAAACCTATGACTGTCACATCAGAAATAGATGATCTATCTCCGCTATTTCTGCTTTAGTCTATAAACAGACATAAGCCACATGTCCACCAATGCTTCCGCTTCTCCCACTGACTATGACAACCCACTGGCAGAGTCATATACACATACACTTCTAAAGCAAGTTTAGAACGACGCTATACTCATCCTCCCGCCGGGTCTCGCAGCCTGGAACAACAGCAATGGCAAGTGTGGGTAAACAAGAACCTCCCTGCCACCGTCCTTGAGCATACCGAAGTACCTCTCGAGTGCCTGAGGTTACCCACCATATCTGCGGAGTGGCCAATGGAATGTCAAACTAGATTGAATCTTTAGGTTCTTATCAAATCTTCAGTAATCGTTTGCGGTTCTGGAATCACTTCCAGTTCTACCATACTCCCACTACTGTTTTGTGAAAAAATCCATTTTTGATAAAACTGTGGCGAGTTAAGAACAACATCACTATTGATCTTCCAGATGGTAGAAAGTCAACCCTCGTCATAGCCCGGGTCAACCCACAAACAGCCATTACTGAAACGTGCCTTGAGTTGTCCAGAGTCTGGTTTTAAGCATAAGCCGGACAACTCCCCGTATCTTAACCATCTCAAGATATGAACTGTTCTATATCCAAGAAACAGAGGCACTGATTTAATTGAACCAGATTCAAATCATGCAGCTGTCTCCAGTGCATGTCAAATAAATGGAATGAGGCCGATCAGCGTTACTCAACTTAGGAATGCTTCCAATTATGAGTAACCTGAAAGAGAAGCAAGTTCTCTTAACCATTACTATCAACTGAATACCATGTACAAGTATCTACATCTTCGATCACTTTGAAGAATCCCGATACTTGCAACACATGGTTCTCTACTTTATTCTTATACCTATAACTTCTCAAAACTTCGACCCTGTGTTTCTACGAAACACCTGTCTAAGAACTAGAGAAGTTAAAAGTAAACAGAATATAGTACGAGGACCAACCCCTCTGTCCTAATGGACACTGGACAATATACAATACTCTGTATAAGTCCCCTGAGTCTAGTGACTCATTCACTGTGTGTCGTAGGTTGAAAACTGTACTTTTGGTTAAGAAGAATTACACCGCTGTTCAATGCTCCTTACCTAACCATCCACTGGTATAGGTAAATGTCATAGACATAATTTCAAAAAGTATATCTCACTCTATAAAAATAGACGTACAGATATATCAATTTGAAATTGGTGCACAACAACGGATATTCAAAACCAAATATTTGCCGACCGGCAAACAACCCAGGTGGCTTCCTCAGATATTACCAATTCCAACGAATCCCGATATAATGAGGATGGTCACCTAATTCCCAATAACTTACTCCCACTCATCATCTGTAAAACCATACAGATGTGAGAATCCAACCTGGTAAATACATACCGTGGAGTAAGTGTCTAATCGGGAAATCAGTTTTCTTTTAACAGCACACAGTGGAACTGAAACATTGAGATGTTTCGATGGGGTATCCTGGTATTCTAAGTAATGCCTCTTCCATTATCCAGATTCACAACTATAACCGCATAACTCTTTGCCATCTCTCCAAATCCCTTTATATGTCTTTAGTCATTACCTTCTGTACACCATTTTAGGCCAAATGGTTTTCTTCCTTCCCTACCGTTCGGCACCAGCCTATGGTTTGGAAGAAGACTATCCAAAAAGCATAATGGGTGTACTGTCCTAATCCGAGGAGCACTCGCAATGCGAGAGAAGGTGAGGATAAAAGACAACCGAATGTACTTAATTCATAGGTGATTTAGGATTGACAAAGAAGTACATGGTTTGGTCGTGAATAGCAGTCGCAATTTACTTTGCCCTCTTACTAATCCCTTGCTTTGTCTGAACTTAACACCTTCTGTACACCGTTTAGGCTAATTGGATTTCTTCATTCCCCACCGTTCGGCACCAGCCTAAGGTTTGGAAGAAGACTATCCAATTTGCGTAATAGGTGTACTATCTCCTAAACCAAGGAGTACTCGCAATCTGAGAGAGAAGGTAAAAGGAAAAGACAACTGAATAGTCCTATTCGTTTTCTCCAGAACCGGAAACCATCCTCGAAGTCCTTCGAGTTCGTATATAACCATACGATGGTTTTGTCAAATGGAAGTGGACGTTCGTAGTAATACGGGGTGTCCCGGAGAAAAGGGTAAAAGTAGGGGTGGCAAAAGAGGTCTGCAACTCTGACAATCCAAAAGCCAGTGTTAAGAAGGTTCGGTCAACTTGGTCACTGAGTCATAGTCTAGGGTCGGGTCAATGGTCGCTGCCAAAGAGAGAGAGAAAAGAAACACTCAGCGTGCACTCTAACCTAGATCAGAATGGTTATCACTTTATCTAATCTGGAAACCTCCCACTGTAACGTCAAATTCTTCCCCAAACCTGAAAGAAGAATTAGCCGGGATAACCCGAGGAGTAAACCAACTCATCAGTGGGAATCGGGATCCAACTCTCATCGCATGATAACGTGACGGAATCCGCTCACGTTATCACACTCCAGAAGGTATGCGCATATCTGGCAAGTTTCAGTACTTTTGAAACTCCCGATGTGGATTTTTGCCCCATGCTCTTATGACCTTGACTTTGGCCAACATATCATAAGTCACATGTCAAGTTCTACCCGTCGTTCTCCTGGTTAATTTGAACCCACCCGTACATACCCTTGACTTTGGCCAAAATGGCAGTACGACTGTCCCAAACCAACGCATCTATCTATGCTGCATATGAATACCCAACAGCTACCAAACACTGTGCCTTGACTTTGGCCAACATACACAGCTTGAATACTATTGACCATCCATATGAAACGACGGAGGGCTACGAATGGTTTCTGGCGAAAACCTTTAACGTAATGAACTTGATATCGTCGAAGGAACTGATAGCTTTATAAAAATATAGTGACGACAACCTTTGCTAAAGAGGTCACTCCCGGTGAAGGGATCTCGGCTCTTTCCCCGTAGAATGAGGTGCAGGATATTCCAACTGAATACCACGGTGCAAAGCAAAAGTAATCGGCTATAGTGAAGTTACTGCCCTGACGCAAACTTTTGTCCAAGGGGTCACTCCCGGTGAAGGGATCTCGGCCCTTGCCTCGTCGACTGAGGAGCAGGATATTCCAAATGAATACCACTGTGCAAAACAAAAGAGAACGCCCTTGCAATAACAGCTTTTTGAAAAAGTGTTCCAACAACATCAGATTAGGTTTGTTTAACTTGCATTGATCCGAATCAATGCAGTCCCATCAATTGATCACACCACAAAGAACGAAAATATACTGATGTACGTATATGCCATCCGCATTCGCCACTGGGTCCCGTCATCACCCGTTAGGTTAGCTAACTAACGACAGAGCGGGGACTGGACTAGCGCGGATGAAAAACATATACAACATCTACTAATATATATATAATATATAATTTTCGCTCAAGGCGTGATAAAAGCAACACAGAAATGTATAGCAACACAGATCAATACAGATATCTGGGATCCCCAGGTTTCACAGAGCCGCTGAAACCCGACGTTCCCCTGGTCGTGTGGATAGCCTGTGCAGTGAAAATCCTAGACCCCTACGGGCGCGGCAAGTCACCCGCCAAAACCTGAAGCGAGGCAGCCCCCTTCAGCTACGTGAATGGACCACCCAGCACTTCACGGAATCCGGTAACTTGGGCACCCCTCCTGGGTCAACCCTATACCCCCTACGAGTGCGGCGAATAGCCCGCCAATCCTAGAGTGAAGCCCCCTCCGTCTCAATGCCATGAGATGCGGGCTTAGTTGCCCTCTAGAACCCGGCTATCCGTGCACCCCTCCGCGGGGTAATCCTAGTACAGAAAGTAAAATATACATACAACGGGTACATCGACCGCAACCAGGTCGTGCCCCAAAATAATAATACAAACTGGCAGTGACGGCAGTCCACATGTCGGACGCTCGCCCCGCAATATCAAATGTACATAATACAACAAAACTGTACTACCACTGCAACCAGGCTATCCCCCACGACCGATCCGCAACAACACAGTACAATCACAGTACATCAACGTGAAAGTCACGTTCGCAAATCCGTCTAACCGGGCTATAGCAGTTAGACGGGATTTACCGATCAAATGACATTCACGGTCGCAGATATAATGTAAAAACTGTGAACTAGCATGTTTAAAATATCCGATCGAACAAATTTATCAAAGTGGGCCCCAAGCAGTACTGTAGCACTTACAGAAAATCTGGGCCCAAATAAAATATCCCAAAAGCCCTATTTTCAACACAGAAGCTTACTGGGAAAATATGGTGCCACGATTCCTCTTTTCCGCCGCGCAAGCGCGGCCAAACCAGGGTTTTGGCCGCGCTTCCGCGGTGGAACTGAGGAATTGGTGGATCGTATTTTCCCAGATTTCTTATAATTGGTTGTACATGTCTCTGCACTCACCAGAAAAATTTTAGGAGCTCAAAAAATTTTAACAGAGAACACATGTGCACAAAATACGGTTTTCGGGGATTTTGTTCGATCGGGTTCTAAACGCGCTAGAGCAAGCTAGGCTAGCTTAATGGCGTGGCTCTGATACCATTGTAAGCCCGCGGGGGCGCCCCGGCCGTCGATCCGACGCCGGAAACGCGGAAAACAAAAACTTTGCGAACTTTGCAAAACGGCACCACCGCGGACTTTTTACCCGGATCGGGCCATTAACCTAGCTAGCTAGCAAAAAGAAAAGAGTAGAGATGCTATACCAAACGATCCGTGTCCTTCGGTCTTCGTCTCCGCTCCGATCTCCCGCGGAATCTCCATCACCTCCTCGCTCGTCGGAAAGGGGCACCACGTAGCCGGAATCTTTTACGGGCTCCCGCCTCTTGACCGAGGCAACTCGGGCGCGAAGTTGGCTAGCCGACGCGTCCAAGACTTGCTATAGAATAGTGTAGAAGCTTGTCTCCTTTTGGGGTTATGAGGTTGCCATGGTTGGAAGAATTTTAGCACAATGATTTTCTTGGATTGAAGCTTGATGGAGAATGGAGCATGCAATCACAAAGAATAAGCATACCCCAAAAGAGCTCGGCCAAAAATAAAAATGAAGAAGTGCTCACTGGAAAAACCCATTAGGAAGCAAGCTCTCTCTCTCTCCTTTTTATGTGTGAAAGTTTTTCAAAATTAATACCATATGAAAACATCTCCCAGCACACACAAACAAAAGGGGGGGGACCCACTAAATTAGCATGAATGGAATTTTCCTACACCAATTAAACCTCTCTCTCTCACTCTAGTGGCCGGCCCCACCCCAATCAAAAACAGTGGCCGGCCCAAGCAAGTTTCATGGTGGAATTTGATGAATGAATGAATAAAGAAAAGATAAGAAAGGGAATGAATGAAGGAGAAATAAGTCACACCAAATTCTAATCCATTTCCAAATCAATACCCATCCAATAAATGCAAGGAAAAGACCATAAAAGAATATCATGATGAGGCTAGTCTCATCATGAAGCCACATATGCAAGAAAGCCCCTCACAACTAAGTTAATTGCAAAATTGCAATTAACTCCCTCCAACGAAAAGTCCGGCCGTAAAGGAAAAAGAGAAAACCGGCCGGAACGGAATGCAAACTGGCAACCCCGGAAAACCGATCCCGTAATAAATTACAGGAAAACCCCGCTACTGCAAATACATGCCCGCATTTGTATTCCCGCTGAACACAAATGCAAAGAGACAAAACTACACTATCTAATACTAGAATCCGGCTTAAGCCAAAGCCGGCTAGTAAAAACTGTCCGATAGCGATCCGTGCAATACCGCACGTATCCGATCGAACCCTGCCATATCTCCATACGGCCTCTACAGCGTTTCGCCCGAAACTTGAGTAACTGTCTGTGTGGTGGACTCTAAAGACTCGTCAATACTGTGGCTGTGGATTTAACCACTAGCACGTCAGAGGTATAAGCCAATACGTGACGGGCCACCAGGTATTGACCAAAAGGGACGTCGATGAGCGAACTCATCCTGACACCCTACTGAGCCTGTCAGTGACAATATCCGTACAGTCCGGTCCGTTCGTCTATGAGCATCGCATGGCGGGCCTAGGGGGTTGGTAAAAGTCAGACCCCCAAAAGCGGTACAAGTCGTGTCGGAGTGTAGCCCAGAACACCCTGAGATACTACTGGAATACCTACCAGCAAATCTCCTGCCTTGGCCAAGGACTTTTCATGTTCTGGCTCTCCTAGACACAGCACGACCTCACCCCCAATACCGGGAGAGACGAACCCCTGCAGATCCGCTCACTGCCTCTATGTGGCTCGGGACTGTACCCAACTAAAACCTGTTTGCACGACTCCTTTGAGCCGTGGTAGGGTAGTAATCAAAGTACAGTGGGAACTCACACGAGACAAATGACGATCCCAGGTCGATGAACTAACCTGTACACATGTCACCTGGGAACTGCTATCTGACGTCTGGTATAATCCCAACTAGCAGGTTCCCGGCGAGTCCTGTCCGGTGTACTCATAACCCAATGAGCACCTGTATACATCTTAGGTGAACCAACTGACACCAGTGGCTTGTGAGACCGGCCACCGCCCCTCGTCGGGGTCTCGACTGTATACACTAGTCTACTAATGGAGTATCGATGCCCTGTCTCGAAACTCCCACGACTAGGGACCATTTTAGGATATGCTTGTAGACCCCCAGCTCCCACTTATATGATCGCCCTCATACTGCTGGTAGTCAAGCACGAATCCTAGGGGCTCTATCAACGTGCAATAGCGACTCGTAAGGTCACCTAAAGCAGTACACGATGATAAAGGTAAACCAGATAGCATACTATCATCTCGAGTAAGACTGTCCTACTGGGACAGGTCCTCCCCTCAATCATTGCAATCACGTGCCTGTGATCCAATAATTGACTCTGAGGGCACTATCTCCAACATCGGGAATGTACCCAAAAGCCACCTTTTTGTACGCCCTCTTGGACGTGGTAAGATGAAAATCAAAGCACAGTGGGAATCACACAAGACTCTATGACGATCTCGGGTCAACAGACTACTCTGTACCAGTGTCACCGGAGAACTGCCATCTGACGTGAGGTATAATACCATCTAGGAGTTCTCGGCGAGTCCGTCCAGTGTACCCAGTCTCTACTAAGCACCCGTACACCATCCTTGATGTCAAACACCGATGGATATGGGATCATCCATCGCCCATCATATGGGTCAAGATGCGTATACGCTAGTCTACTCTGGTGCATCGATGCCCTGTCTCGATACATCCTCGACTAGGAACAGTTATAGGATGTACTCGTCGACTACCGTGGCCCCACTAGTATGATCTCATCATAGTCCCAGTAGTCGAGTACATATCCTAAGGGCTTTATCAACATGTAATATAGAGACAATCAGAGTACATGTTGAGATAAAGTACAACCAGATAGCATACTATCATGTCGAGCAAGAAAGTCCTCCCTATATATGTCCAAGCATCCATTACAATATACATCGTATGTACAGTAATGGCCTCTAGGGCATACATATAACTAACACGGACAACCCCAAATCTTAATATACTTAAGAGATGGGCTCTTCCCATACCATATCTCATATGGGGTGGTAGGCACCTGTTTGGTTAGAACGCCATTCAATAGGTATGCAGCTTCACAGCTGCATAACCCCCAAAAGGAAACAGGCAACTCAGTAGTACTCATCATAGAGCGCACCATATCTCATATGGTGTAATTGCTCCACCCCGATATTGTAAGTCTACGGTAGCGCCCCGGCCGTCTACAGACGCCAAATGCGGAACAAAAACTTTTTAACTGACACTATCGTATACTATAACCCGGATCTGCCATTATTGCTAAACTAACAAACTGCAAAGAGAGTAGAAAGGTTATACCAAACGATCCGAGTCCTTCGTTCTTCAATCATCATCCCACGCTCTGTTGCGGCTGCTCCGATCTCGTCGATCTCCGATCAGCTCTCCAGGTGGCACAACGTCAACGATTCTTTAAACGGGCTCCCGCCTCTGACTCGAGGCAACTCGGTCGTCAAGTTTGCCAAAAGAGATGACCAAGATTGATGTAGAGAATGAGTAGAATACTTTGTCTCACTTCGTCCAAAACCGTGGACGATCGGTTAATGAAGTTTCCAATTAATTCGGGTGATGGAATGAAATGAGCAATGAAATTTCCATACACCCCAAAACTATCATAATCTTTTCACTAAATGAAAAATCAAGTGTGAGAGAGAGGGGAGGGGCCGGCCACACTTATAGAGGTGGGGGGTGATGGTAGGAGAGGGGAGGGTAACCATAAGAGAAATATCTAGTGTTAACATAAGAAATATCTAGTGTGAACACAAGAAATATCTAGTGTGAACACAAAGTATGAACACAATAAAAGCACCATAAATGAACAAGCGAGTCACAAGCCTAATCACCTCTTCTAGTACCTTCTAGAAGCATCCACACTTATCCAAAGAAAAGATAAATCCGTCTTTAAACGAATGTTGAAAGACGGCTGATGGAAAACTGGAAACTGGCAACTTCCAAAAGCGATCCCGAAACGAATTTCAGGATAACCCCGTAACCGTATAAATATACCCGCATTTGTATTACGACCGAATATAAATGCAAATGAGATAAAGATATTATATCTACTCAATATAATACTCGGATCCGGCTTAAACCAAAGCCGACCAGTATCATCTGCCCGAAATCTGACGCGTGCCTAAACGCACGTGCATTTTCCGAACCCTGCCATAAAATCATACGGCCTCTACGACGTTTCGCCCGAACTTGGGAAACTGTCTCTGGGGAACTCTAATGACTCGTCAGTACCCTGGCAGTGGGTTTAACCACAAACAGTCAGCGGCACTAGCTATGCGTAACGGCTGCCTATGGAACGACCTCAAGGGAGGCCGATGAGCGAACTCATCCAGAAACCCTACTGAGCCTAACAGTGATAATGTATATACAGTCCGGTCCGTTCGTCATTGAGTATCGCATATCTGCCTAGGGGGCTAGTAACGTCAGACCCCCAATAGCAGTATAAGTCGTGTCGGAGTGTAGCCCAATGACACCGAGAGATACTACTGGATTACATACCAGAAAATCTCCTGCTACGGCCGTGGGCTTTGTGTAATGGCTCTCCTAGACACAGCACGATCTCACCCCCAATACCGGGAGAGACGAATCCCCTGCCGATCCGCTCACGTGCCTCCATGTGGCTCGGGACTGTACCCAAAAACTACCTGTTTGCACGACTCCTTTGAACCGTGGTAGGATAGAAATCAAAGCACAGTGGGAACTCACACGAGACAAATGACGACCTCAGGTCGATGAACTAACCTGTACACATGTCACCAGGGAACTGCTATCTGACGATAGGTATAATACCAACAAGCAGGTTCCCGGCGAGTCCTGCCGGGTGTACTCATAACCTAATGAGCACCTGTATACATCTTAGGTGATCCAACTGACACCAGTGGCTTATGAGACTGGCCACCGCCCCTCGTCGGGGTCTCGACTGTATACACTAGTCTACTCCGGAGTATCGATGCCCTGTCTCGAAACTCCCACGACTAGGGACCATAATTAAGGATATGCGTATAAACCACCCAACTCTCACGTATATGATCGCCATCATACTGTTGGTAGTAAAGAAAGATACTAAGGGTTCTATCAAAGTGTAACAGTGATCAGTCACCCGAACCTGTACACGACTGATAAAGGCAAACCAGATAGCATACTATCATCTCGAGTAAGACTGTCCTACCGGTATAGGTCCTCCGCAATCATTGCAATCACGTACCTGCGATCCAATAATTGACTCTGAGGGCACTATCTCCAACAATCTCCCACTTGCACTTAAGGCTAATTATTGCGATGTCGACTACTCACAGCCCGTGTGAAACCGTACATCCAACTCCTCTACTAATCAGTTTCACAAATCCCGTTTGTAAAACTATTGTGTTCGAGAAATAGCCTCAGTGAGTGGATCCGCCTAGATGTTTCTTTCTATATCTCTCTTAATCTCAAGTTCGCGGAGAAAGCCATCTCCCGAATCGAGTAATACCTGTCTTAGAATATGTCTGGATATCTGATGGGACCTAGTTCATAAATGAACTCCAAATCCAAACTTCTTAGACTGTATCGATCACTGAACCTAATCAGTATCCTGCACCAAGCCTCTCACAGTATCCTCTTGGACCACCTGTCCATAATACTGTCCCTCGTCAGAGGAAAAACTATAACTCTGACAATCACTCTGTCAACTATGTCACCTTTGAAGCCTAGAATGATAATCGTCTCCTGATCGCATGCTTTTGGCGTGTCGGATGTTCAAAGAATTTAAGTGTAACCGCGATCAGGACGGTGTCGCTATGCAGCTAGCCGGTTGAGCACGGGTCGGTCCACAGGGAGATGGTGGTATCTTACCTTCTTGTCTTAGACGAGTCAATAAAGAATCTGTACGAGTGTTTTGTCTAACCTATGTGTATTATCTGCAAGTATAAGGTTGTTAAGAAAAGATACGAAATTGTAAGCTAAGAAATCCGTACTCAAAACCTTTGAGCCGAGTCTTGACCAATTGAAGCTAAGCAATCGGCAACAACGTGGATTAGGGGATTTAAGCGCGGTATTCGTGGAATCCGGCTTATTTACCCTTGTCCTTCCGTTCTTGTCTCTTGCTTTCGCCTCCGGCCAAACCGAACGCAACCGGTCGCGGTTAGGAATCACCGTTACCTTGTCAGGGTACGGTGCCTAACGGAGCGCTTGCGTATGGTTTGGGCGAAGTTCAAATGGAAAATAACGGGAAAAGGAATTGGCAAAGAAACGTTAACTTACAATACCGTATTAATTCTTAACAACAACAATAATTACAACATTCACAAAATAAACAAAAGAGGACAAAAAGAAAAGAACAAAGAAAAGAAAAGATACAAGTATTAAAGTGCATGAATAAAATTGCAAGTAATAAAAGCAAGAATGAAAAATGCAAGTAATAAATAAGCAAATAAAAAGAACACGGAAGTAGAACCCAAGCCAAGCATGTGCTCAATAGCCAACCCTTAAACTTGCAAGCTCAATGAAGAGGTTGCAAGATCAAGGGAAGGGTAGAGAACGCATGTGAAGTGAAGAACTAGTCCCGTGAGAAAATACGACCCTTGAGATCAATAACTAACCCTTAACCATTCAAGCTCAATAAAGAGATTGAATGAGCAAGAGAAAGCAAGAATCTCAAGGGGGAGCAAACTAACAAGAAAGATAAAAAGCCCTCATCTTCATTAATCTTCCACTCAAAAGCTCTCACTACAATTTCATGGAGAAAGAATGAAAAAGAAGAAGAAAGAAGAACAAAACTACAAAAAAGATGCTAAAGAAAAGCTCCCTTGGTTGAGCTCAGTTCTGCTGTATTTATAGGCAGGGAGTTGAAGTTCTAGGGCAACCAGAAGACCACACATGCAAAGACCAAACTGCCCCCAAAAGACGACAGTGAGAGGACACAGTACGGCCGCGGATCCGCCGCCAATACCCCCTATTGGCCGCGGATCCGCGGCCCTATAGGGGGATTAGGGGCTCTGATTTTCTGTGCTTCCCTGGTTTCTTGTCCTTTGTTGTCTGGTATATGTATTTTCTGATAATTCTTTCACAATTCTTCCAGAATTTCTGTTGAGGAAAGGTGGACTTTTTGTGGATGTTTTTGTCATGATTGCCTCGAGCTCCGCGTAGATTTCTTGGAACTTGTTGTTGCCATTGAGCCTTGTGCATGAAGGTGACATTGATTTGACATTTTGTCTTCCTAAACTGGTATCTGGCAACATACAGATGACGAGCGGAGACCGTGTTTTCTCAGTGGTTGGCAGGAACCCGGATTTTGTCGTGTTTTCCATGAATTTACCGTTTTAGAACCGAGAACCTGTATCCTGCAAATATATAACAAACACGGATTAAAAGCACCTACCTATAAACAACCGAGCGTAAGAATGGGCGGTATAAAATGCAGTATTCTGTTGTGAACAAATACCCCCAAACTTAACTTTTGCTCGTCCCGAGCAAAACCAATTATTCACAAAAATAAAATGATAACCGCACTTTCGCAGGGAACGCGATTGCACTGAGCGCGTGCAACAAGCCGTTAAACCTCTAGGTGTCCCTAGTAGGAGGAGTGTTGTCTCCTGAGGGTTTTCAGCGGATACTACCCACAAAATCCGGTCAAGCTAGCTTTGTAAAATAACTAAGATTTAGACCCTAAAGTTTTGTTTTAGAAAATAACAATTCTATAATCCTAAGTCTAGACCATCGAACCTTTATTTTTCACACCTCGCTTCTTATTTAACTACAGGTTTTATATGTCTTTACGTGTAGTGCAAATAGTGCCGTTAAGTTCCAGAAAGGTCGATTAAAGTCATCATGTCACACAATAAAGCCCAGATAACAATTTTAAAAGGATCACATAAGTTTTATAAAGAGTTAAGCATTTTTCAAGTTTCGTTTTCCAGTAAAGTTTCAACTTCAGAATTTCTATCTTCCCTAACTGGAAACTAGGTCTTATTCTTCACTCCACCTTTTTCTTGTTTTCATTTCATACACACCTCTGTGAACGTGCAATAGTCTTTATCATAAAGTAAAACCTTCATATCTCCGTTAAATTTTTTTTATAAAAGCTTGTCTTTTATCAAGATTATTCTCACACAAAGAACCGTTAGGAATTTTAACTCGGAGAGAACACTTGCTTAACTTTGTTTTTATCTGGACTTTCTAGGCTTCATAGCGAGCTTTGGGCCAATGCACCCAAACCAGTTGGTTTTAGGGCATTAGGTGTAGAAACACCCCAGCGGACTTAATTACTCAAGTTACCTAGGTCCAAAAACAAAAGACAGTTTGGCGTGAAAAACATGATGATTCAATACGAACGGAGATATAACCGGTAGTTCAATTATTTTTTGGATAAAAGACGTGTTTAGTGGGTTCGGTGTGTAATCATTCCAATCAAGTTTCAGATGGGTTATTTTTCAGACTTAGTTCCAGTTAAGGCATCAATAACATTCCTTCATATTCACTTACTTCATAAACTATTCTTGATATATTACTTATTTCAGAACAAACCTATTTGATCCTCAGAAAATCATTTATCTATTTAAAAGTTTTTTAAACATAAAAGACTTGTCATCTAATTTCCAAGACTCACAACACGTGTAGTGTAATGTAAAGACGTATATCAGCTATAGTTAACTTCAAAGGAGAGTTATCTTTCAGGTTTTCAAAATCCAAACATAAGATCTAGTTATTCCTATTTTTTCAAACAAAAACCGTCGAATGTTGAATCAGAGTTCTTCAACAAGCTAACTTGACAAAAAAGTTTTTATATTTTTTTAGAAAATTTTCAGATTTTTATGGATTTTATGGATATTAATATGCAGATGCAAAATATACATATGAATGCGAAGGAAGAAAGCTTACCGAGCGCACCCCCAAACTTAAACTTGATAGTGCCCTCACTGTCAGGCTATACCAAGAGGGTCAAAATTGCCGGCGCTCCCTAAAAACAAATTATATGCAAAACAAAAAAGAAAACAAAAAAAATATATACAAAAAAGGTGTCCCCCCCAAACTTAAGTAAAACAGTGTTTCCATTGTTAAGCGTTGAAATTCAGGATTAGGGGGGAAAGAAAACAGTATCAAGCTATACAAGGCCTTACACAGGCCAAAAGTTAACACCAACCATTCAAAGATTTTGTCTTTATAATGTGCTGGTTGGGGAAAGAAGACGTAGAGAAAAGAGATGGACAATACGTGAGACCGTATGCGAAGAGAAACGGGATATGGTCTCGGTATATGAGAGGAAGAAGAATGGCGGAAGGGAAAAAGAAGTGGAATACGAACTTGAGGGTGCAAATGGAGTAAAAAGATTAGCACAATTTGTGATGACCGATGTGTGAAAAGTGATTGTGCTAATATATTTACTCGTCGAGAAATTGGGTCGAATCCCACAAGATACGTAAGAAACCATGGGTACGCCGAACTTGGTAAACCAGACACAGGAAGTGAAAATGGTACAGGTTCTTACAAGGTCGGAACGATGGAAAGGATGGAGGGAAGTGGATGAGGAAGGGTATCGGTTAAGGGTTCAGGAGGGTGTACACAGTCAGTGGAAGGAATAGGATGAATTGGAAAATCCGACTCATCAAGCAAAACTGGTTCATCCTCAAAACTTTCCTCAATATTCTCCTCAAAATTTAGCACATCCATGCTCTTCTCTTCAAAGTCCAGACGCATATGGGGTTCGGGAAAAACATCTAATGACTTGGGATGATGATTTGAAGAGACAAACTCAGCCAAATCTACGGGTTCATCATCCAAAATATCCCCAGCGCCAATATCCTCAATCAAGTGAAAATCAAAATTCTCTGACACCTCATCAAAAGCATGGATATTAATCGATTCTGGTTCTAAGATATAGGTGTAGAGGTCAAAAGGATTAGGTATGGTTTCACTTGGAAGGGACCCTTCACAATCGGGCAAATCAAACACTACGAAGTCACACAACTCATTCATCATTCTATCTTCAATTGATAAATCATGTGGGATACTCGATAGACTTTCAAAATAGGAGTTGTGGGATTCAATTTGAGACAGGTAGGTTTGATTTGGAAGGGGGTACAGCTCACTCTCTCCACTCAAATTCACAGCCTGTCCTACCGCCTCATCATACATTGGAAAATTTGGAGCTAGCTGAAAACTAGCTACCGGGTCAGTTGGTTGTATGAAAGCGGCCATGGACGCATTCAAATCCATCATTTGTTGGCTTGACGCTACCCTAAATTCTTCCAACGACTGTTCTAGACTAGACATTGGTTGCGAAGGGGTTTCAGGTAAAGATTCAAAGTTGTTTGGATACTGAAAACTCCCAAATGGCGGTTCTGAAGCAATGTCTAGGGAAGGTGCAAAAGTAGGGTATGATTGGTAGGAATTTAATGGCTGGACAGGAGTGGGATCAACATTGGGATAAGAAGGTGAATGGAATTGTTGATCCTAAGAATTTGAAGTGGTGACAGGAGTGAAAGATCGGCTACGGGATTGTTCAATACGTTCAGCTAGAGACATAGGTCTTGGAACATGACTCGAAGAAGGGGTATCAACGTAAGAAGGGGTGAATGTATGAAATGGTTGATACGAAGTGGACTGCGGAGTCAAATTGTTTGTCCTAGACGCCTCTATCCGATCTCTCAATGAAATTTTTGGCATGGATGGATCGTTCGAAGTTCGGCCAAAACAAGAACCGTAAGATGTAATGTCTGGTTGTGGGTACCAAAGTTCGGCAAGAGTTTTGCGAGGTGGAGTACCCATGATATGAAGAGAGAGAGAAAAAGGTAGAGAGAAGGAGGGAAAAAGAATATGATATTTTTTTTAATTTTTTTTTAAATATTAACAAAAGAATGAAGTATACACAAAAAAAAAATATGGACAAAAATAATCACGACACAAAAAATACCACACACCTAATCGTTCTAGGGTTAACCTAGGTCAACTAGACCTGCTCCAGAACTTGATTGTCGAAGTAAAACTGTGTCGAGAAACAGGCTCAAGATACACTGATCACGAGGCCAGGTAAGTGCAGAGATAAGGGGAGGTTTTCCAACGCTTTCGCGAAGTTCCTTAATTAAATAACCCTTTCTCTTTTGGCGGTTTCGCCGTTAACACTTTCCTAGACACCCCGTAAACAATATACCGTTAAGCGAGCTTCTAAACACAGTTATCTTCTCCTAGTGAGCGCGAAGTCCTTAAGGCTTAAAGTCTAGTTTCTTTTAAATTTTGTGCGGGTAAACGTTATGCTCAAGTTCATGATTTGTGGGCCACGGAAAAGGTGATGAAATCCTTTACCGTATCTTGTGGGGTTCGCTTGCCCTTAAGTCCGTATTAATGTATGCAATGCGCAATTCAAAAATTCTATAAAGAATCAAACAATCGTTTTTTAGTTTAAGCGCGGCGCTGCAACAAATACGGGTTAGTCAATTTTAAGCGTTTGCTTGCGAACTTGCAAAGAATCCTGCAAAGAATAGTATATTGGAAGCGTCGGATTTGAGAAGAAGGTGTTAGTAAAGTACGTACCGTTATGTTTTGGGTTAGGAAACCCCCGTTGAATCAAATCCGGTAAGCTTGAAAGGTTCACTTGCGCGGGTGAAACTACCCGGATCTTTAGCACTGTACTTCGTAATCACCTTTGCTTTGAATGTACACTTTGCTCCCCACAATTGCAGTTTGCAAATTAGCAAAAATCTGCACTCTTGCCCACAAAAATGATCAAAAACAACAAAAAGATATTTTTTTTATATATACAAAAAGAATATTAACCCGAATAACAAGAAAGAAAATACGCTACCGTCTCCCCGGCAACGGCGCCATTTGATCGCACGCTTTTGGCGTGTCGGATGTTCAAAGAATTTAAGTGTAACCGCGATCAGGACGGTGTCGCTATGCAGCTAGCCGGTTGAGCACGGGTCGGTCCACAGGGAGATGGTGGTATCTTACCTTCTTGTCTTAGACGAGTCAATAAAGAATCTGTACGAGTGTTTTGTCTAACCTATGTGTATTATCTGCAAGTATAAGGTTGTTAAGAAAAGATACGAAATTGTAAGCTAAGAAATCCGTACTCAAAACCTTTGAGCCGAGTCTTGACCAATTGAAGCTAAGCAATCGGCAACAACGTGGATTAGGGGATTTAAGCGCGGTATTCGTGGAATGCGGCTTATTTACCCTTGTCCTTCCGTTCTTGTCTCTTGCTTTCGCCTCCGGCCAAACCGAACGCAACCGGTCGAGGTTAGGAATCACCGTTACCTTGTCAGGGTACGGTGCCTAACGGAGCGCTTGCGTATGGTTTGGGCGAAGTTCAAATGGAAAATAACGGGAAAAGGAATTGGCAAAGAAACGTTAACTTACAATACCGTATTAATTCTTAACAACAACAATAATTACAACATTCACAAAATAAACAAAAGAGGACAAAAAGAAAAGAACAAAGAAAAGAAAAGATACAAGTATTAAAGTGCATGAATAAAATTGCAAGTAATAAAAGCAAGAATGAAAAATGCAAGTAATAAATAAGCAAATAAAAAGAACACGGAAGTAGAACCCAAGCCAAGCATGTGCTCAATAGCCAACCCTTAAACTTGCAAGCTCAATGAAGAGGTTGCAAGATCAAGGGAAGGGTAGAGAACGCATGTAAAGTGAAGAACTAGTCCCATGAGAAAATACGACCCTTGAGATCAATAACTAACCCTTAACCATTCAAGCTCAATAAAGAGATTGAATGAGCAAGAGAAAGCAAGAATCTCAAGGGGGAGCAAACTAACAAGAAAGATAAAAAGCCCTCATCTTCATTAATCTTCCACTCAAAAGCTCTCACTACAATTTCATGGAGAAAGAATGAAGAAGAAGAAGAAAGAAGAACAAAACTACAAAAAAGATGCTAAAGAAAAGCTCCCTTGGTTGAGCTCAGTTCTGCTGTATTTATAGGCAGGGAGTTGAAGTTCTAGGGCAACCAGAAGACCACACATGCAAAGACCAAACTGCCCCCAAAAGACGACAGTGAGAGGACACAGTACGGCCGCGGATCCGCCGCCAATACCCCCTATTGGCCGCGGATCTGCGGCCCTATAGTGGGATTAGGGGCTCTGATTTTCTGTGCTTCTCTGGTTTCTTGTCCTTTGTTGTCTGGTATATGTATTTTCTGATAATTCTTTCACAATTCTTCCAGAATTTCTGTTGAGGAAAGGTGGACTTTTTGTGGATGTTTTTGTCATGATTGCCTCGAGCTCCGCGTAGATTTCTTGGAACTTGTTGTTGCCATTGAGCCTTGTGCATGAAGGTGACATTGATTTGACATTTTGTCTTCCTAAACTGGTATCTGGCAACATACAGATGACGAGCGGAGACCGTGTTTTCTCAGTGGTTGGCAGGAACCCGGATTTTGTCGTGTTTTCTATGAATTTACCGTTTTAGAACCGAGAACCTGTATCCTGCAAATATATAACAAACACGGATTAAAAGCACCTACCTATAAACAACCGAGCGTAAGAATGGGCGGTATAAAATGCAGTATTCTGTTGTGAACATCTCCCGAAGGAGGCTGCCATCATCAAATCCGTAGAACATGTACTTATGTTCTAAAACTGCTTCCTTATGTTTCTCCAGGATTGGATTAATACAAACTTATTGCATCTAGTACAAAAACAACATCTGGTGTGGTACTTGACATCTCATGATCGACTCAATTACCTAAGCAAGTGATCTGCCAATCATGCACATCCCTCTCCCCTTTAGTCTGTAAGACACATTTAGAGAGGGTGACTCCATCACCTGCAGGTACACCACCATTCCAGGAGTCATCTATTCTAAAAACCATTAGAATACTGTCAAAGTACCCACATTGGGAAACTACCCAAATCCAGATCTAAAACCATAGATCTAGAAACCAGAATGTCAAATATTATATCTATATCCTGTCTGGAGAAACAACTGTGTGATGAACACAGTACAACCGATGGTAGTATAGGAATTTTACTTCCAACTCTGTGTATATCGTCCAGATACCATGACATCACACCCTACTAACTTCTTAACAGATCATCCCCTATTCTGATGAAGTCAAACCTATGACTGTCACATCAAAAATAGAAGATCTATCTCCGCTATAACTACTCAAGTCTATAAATAGACATAAGCTACTTGCCCACTATGCATCCGCTGCTCCCACTTGTTAGTTATATGTATGCCTTAGAGGCCATTACTGTACATTGGATGTATATTGTAGTGGATGCTGGGACATATATAGGTAGGACTTTCTTGCTCGACACGATAGTATGCTATATGGTTGCTCTTTATCTTAACATGTATACTTTCTGTCTCTCTGTTACATGTTGATAAAGCCCTTAGGATGTGTACTCGACTTCCAGGACTATGATGCAGATCATACTAGTGGGGCCTGGGTAGTCCATGAGTACATCCTTCAATGTTCCTAGTCGTAGGAATATCGAGATGGGGCATCGATATTCCAGTGTAGACTAGAGTATATCTTCTCGACCCATGTGATGGGCGATGGATGATCTCATATCCATTGGTGTTTGACATCAGAGATGGTATGCGGGAGCTCAGTGGAGACTGGGTACATTGAACGGACTCGCCGAGAACTCCCAGATGGTATTATACCTCACGTCAGATGGCAGTTCTCTGGTGACACTGGTACAGCTTAGTCTGTTGACCCGAGATCGTCATAGAGTCTTGTGTGTCTCCCACTGTGCTTTGATTTCCACCCTACCACGGATCTACTGAGTCGTGCAAACAGGTGGTTTTTGGGTACAGTCCCGATTCACATGGAGGCAATAAGCGATAGGAGGGGATTCGTCTCTTCCGGTGTTGGGGGTTGATGTTGCGCTATGCTCGACTGGCCATAACTGGAAATACCTGGCCAGGGTTGCAGTGATCTACTGGTAAGTGTTATCAGAAGTTTCATGCTATGTTATGGACCTTACGTCGGCATGACTTATCAAGCTACTGGGGTCTGACGTTTACCACCCCTAGGCGAGATATGCGACATATCAGACGAACAGACCGGACTGTACGGTAAGTGTTACTAGTTGGATTCACAGGAGTGTGAGCGGGCTTGCTCGTCGATCTTCTGATCGCTCAATACCCGGGTGGCCGTTACGTTTAGGAGACCGCTTGCGGCTTGTGGGTGTTTGATATGATCATCACCTACTGCCGGCGTATTAACGAGTCTTTAGAGTCCTACAAAGAGGTTTCCTGGCTCAAGCGAAACGAAATAGGAGCGCATATGAGATATGTGCGGGACCGAGAATAATGCGTGTATGTGATACCGTATTCTATTCTCGCGATGAATGTATCGATTGGTTGTATTCGATATAACCTAGTTATCGAATCGAGGATTGATTCGATAAGTCGATACATCGGATATTAGCCGGTCATATGCGATATGACCGGATCGTTAAATCAAGTGTTGATTTAATGATTTAATGTATAATTATATATTTGATATATTACTTTGCATTAACTAGTATTTGTTCACTTAATATGGATTTTCTCACTTGATGTGCACATTGTGTATATGATATAGTTTTGTGCACTAGTTTGTATCATGTTTGATGATACATGCAAACTTGGGTGTGTGTATGCTTTTAACTATGATTAGGTTAATAATTAGGGTTTGATTTATTTACTTATTCATTTATTTATTTATTCATTTTTGGCAAAATGAAATGGTGGCTAATTTTGTTTCTTTGCTTTAGCTTCATGAAGCTTCTTTAGATTATCTACCATTTTGTCTTTTGCCTAAACCTAACCATTCACCTAACCCCAGTTTATTCTCTACACTGAACCAAGGTTGCATTATGATAACTTCACTTGATTTATCATTTGATTTAATTATTCTCTCATGATATTCTTTCTTCTTCTTCTTCTTCTTCAAGAAGAAGAAACCTTGCTACCATTAATGGTGTCTTGAGAAAAAGATTGAGAAATCTAAATCCAAAGTGAACCCACTTCCTATTTCTTCATCCTTTACCACTTGCCATGTCGTATAGGGTGTTTTCTTCACAAGTTTCATGACTTGGTGAAGTTGGAGCTTGATCTTGAGTTGCCTCGACGTAGATCATCTTCGGCATCGAAGTTGACGACCTAGCCCGATCATTTCTTCGACGAAACCATCGCTAGAGTCCGGGATCCGATGATCGCAGCGGAGGGACGTCAACACGGAGCTATGGAGGTGGAGAACCGGATCTACAAAGGTTGTAGTCACTTCCCTTTTAGTTAAAGTTGTTAACTTGCATCTTTATCGCCTATCCTCTAGTTACGATCTTGCTTAGGGTCACTTGGCACAGAAAAAAATTTTGAATTGGCCATGTTTGATCACTTGTAGAACCTCATGGGTGTGCCTAGGAACCCAACACCACTGACCACAACAACCCTCTGACAGAATAATATACACGTGCACTTCTAAAGCGAGTTTAGAACGACGCTATACTTAACCACTTGCCGGGTCTCATAGTCTGGAACAACAGTAGTGTCAAGTCTGGGTAAACAAGAACCTCCCTGTCACCATCCTTGAGGCTTCCGAAGTACCTCTCGGGTGTCTGAGGTTACCTATCATATCTGTGGAGTGGCTATTGGAATGTCAAACCTGATTGAATATATAGGTCCTATTAAATTTTCCGTAATCGTTCGTGGTTCTGGAATCACTTCCAGTTCTACCATACTCCCACTACTGTTTTCTGAAAAAGATCCATTTTACTAAAACTGTGGCGAGTCAAGAACAATATCACTATTGATCTTCCAAATGGTAGAAAATCAACCCTCGTCATAGCCAGGGTCAACCCACAAACAGCCATTACAGAAACGTTCCCTGAGTTGTCCAGAGTCTGGTTTTAAGCATAAGATGGACAACTCCCTGTACCTTAACATCGTTATGGTATGAACCATTCTATATCCAATATAGAAATTTTGGCACGTATTTAATTGGAACCAAATTCAAATCATGCAGCTGTCGCTAGTGCATATCAACTTAATGGAAAGAGGCTAATCAGCATTACTCAACTTAGGTATCCATCCAATTATGAGTAACCTGAAAGAGAAACACGTTTCTCAAAACCATTACTATCATCTGAATACTAATCACAAGAATCTACATCTTCGATCTCTTTGAAGAATCCCGATACTTGTGATACCTGGTTCTCTACTTTATTCTTATACCCATAACTTCTCAAAACTTAGACATTGTATTTCTACGAAACACTTGCCTAAAAACTAGAGAAGTCATAAGTAAACAGAACATAGTATGAGGACCTACCCCTTTGTCCTGATGGACACTTGGACAACATACAATACTCTGTATAAGTCCGCTGAGTTAAATAACTCAAAACCTGTGCATCGTAGGTTGAAAACTGTACCCTGGCGATTTCCTCAAATATCACCAATTACAACGAATTCCGATATAATGAGGATAATCACCTTATTCCCAATAACTTACTCCCACTCATCATCTATAAAACCTATACAGATAGAAGAATGAAACCTGGTAAATACATACCCTTGGAGTAAGTATCTAATCGGGAAAACAGTTTTGCTTTAACAATGCACTGAAACATGAAAAATTTTCGTAGGGGTATCCTGGTATTCATAGCGATGCCTCTTCCATAATCCAATTCATGAATTTAACCGTATATTTCTTTGCCATCTCTCCAAATCCTTTTATTTGTCTTTAGTCATTACCTTCTGTACAACATTGTTAGGCTAAATGGTTTTCTTCCTTCCCTACCGTTCGGCACCAGCCTATTGTTTGGGAGAAGACTATCCAGTAAGCATAATAGGTGTACCCTCCTAAACCAAGGAGTACTCGCAACTTAAGAGAAGGTGATGATAAAAGACAAATGAATAATACCTTATTCTTTTAAAGGTGAAATAGGAGTGGCGACGATGTACACGGTTTGGTCGTGAATGATAACAGTCGCAATTTACTTTGCCCTCTTTCTAATCCCTTTATTTTATCTTTAGTTATTTTCTTCTGTACACCCTACTCAGGCTAATTGGTTTTCTTCATTCCCTACCTTTCGGCACATGCTTATGGTTTGGAATAAGACTATCCAATAAGCGTAATAGGTGTACTCTCCTAAACCAAGGAGTCCTCGCAACCTGAAAGAAGGTGATAAAAAAAGACGACTGAATAAACCAATTCTATTTCTCCTGAACCTGGATCCATCCTTGAAGAAGTCCCATCGAGTTCGTATATAACCATACGATGGATCAATCCAATGGAAGTGGATGTCCGTAGTAATACGGGGTGTTCTGGGAAATACAAAACGTAAAAGAAGGAGTGGCAATGACTTATGCAACTCAGACAATCCAAAAGCCAGTATTTTAAGAAGGTTCAGTCAACTTGGTCCCTGAGTCATAGTCTAGGGCCGGTCAAAGGTCGCTGCCAAATAGAGAGAGAAAAGAAACACTCTGCGCGCACTCTAACCTAGATCAGAATGGTTATCATTTTATCTAATCCGGAAACCTCCCACTGTACATTCAAATTCTCCTCCAAACCTAAAAGAAAAATCAATCGGGATCACCCGAAGAGTAAACCAACTCATCAGTGGGAATCAGGATCCAACTCTCATCGCATGATAACGTGACGGAATCCACTCACGTTATCACACTCCAGAAGGTATGCGCATACTTGGCAAGCTTCAGTTTCTTTAGAAACTCCCGATATAATTTTTGCCCCATGCTCTTATGACCTTGGCTTTGGTCAAAATGTCATAAGTCACATGCCAAGTTCTACCCGTCACTATCTTGTCAATTTGAACCCACCCGCACATGCCCCTGACTTTGGCCAATCGGTAGAACGACTGTTCCAAACCAACTCATCTATCTATGCAACAAATGAATACCCAGCAGCTACCAAACACTATACCTTAACTTTGGCTAAAATGCATAGCTTGAATACTACCGAATACCCAAAAGAAATGACGGAGGGCTACGGCTGGTTTTTGGCGAAAAACCTTTAACGTAGTGAACTTGATATCGCTGAAGGAACCTGATAGCTTTTATAAAAATATAGTGGCGAAAACCTTTTGCTAAAGAGGTCACTTCCGGTGAAGGGATCTCGGCTCTTTCCTCGTGGAATGAGGTGCAGGATATTCCACTAATACCGCGATGCATAGCAACTTGTAATCGACTATAGTGAAGTTATTACCCTGACGCAAACTTCTGCGTAAGGGGTCAGTCCCGGTGAAGGGATATCGGCCCTTGCCCCATCGAATGAGGTGCAGGATATTCCAACCGAATACCGCTATGCAAAACAAAAGGAAACGTCTTTGTAATAACACTTTTTAAATTTGTTCCAACAACTGCCAAATAGGTTTGCTTTCCTTTGCATTGATCAGAATCAACGCAGTCCCATCATTTAATCACACCAGAAAAGAAGGAAAATAAAATGTACGTATATGCCATCCGCATTCGTCACTGGGTCTCGTCATCACCCGTTAGATTACTTAACTAACGACAGAGCGGGGACCGGACTAGCGCGTGTGTAAAACATATACAACATCTAATAGTATATATACAATAATCGCTCCAGGCGTGATAATATGCAACATTACAGAAAAGTAATAAGCATCACAGAACAATACAGAAAATCTGGGATCCCCGTGTTTCACAGAGCCGCTGCTGAAACCCGACGTTCCCCTGGTCGTGTGGATAGCCTATGCAATGAAACCTAGACCCCTACGGGTGCGGCAAGTTACCCGCCAAAACCTGAAGCGAGGCAGCCCCCTACAGCAAAGTGAATGGACCACCCTGCACTTCACGGAATCTGTTAGCTTGAGCACCCCTCCGTGTGTCAACCTGTACCCTCTACGAGTGCGGCGAATAGTCTGCCAATTCTAGAGTGAGGCCCCTCTACCTCTCAAAGCCATGAGATGCGGACCCGTTGCCCTCCAGAACCCGGCTATCCGTGCACTCCGTCACGGGGTAAAACCTAGTACAGAAATGAAAAATATGTACTATGGGTACATCGACCTCGACCCGGTCGTGCCCCAAAAGAATATTATACAACAGGCAGTGACGGCAGTCCACATGTTGGACGCTCGCACCGCAATATCAAATGTATAAATAAATCCAAACTGCACTACCATTGCATACTGCTATCCACAACGACAAATCCACAACATCACAGCACAACACAGAACATCAACGCGAATGTCACGTTCGCAAACCCGTATAAAAGAACTATAGCAATCAGACGCGGTTTACCGATCAAATGACCTTCCCGGTCGGAGATATAATGTAAGCACTGTAAACTAACATGTTTAAATTTCGATCGACTAAATATCACGAAGTGGGCCCCATGAACATCTGTTGAACAGTAACAAAATCTGGGCCCAAAAGATATATACCAAAACCCATAATTTCAAGTCAAGAAGCCACTGTGCAAATTTGGGGCCATGATCTCACAGAATGGCCGCGGATGCGCGGGTTTGACCGCGATTCCGCGGTGTTCTTGTTGAATCACGTGTCCAAATTTGTACGGTGTGTTTATAAAACCCTGCACAGATTTCTGTGATAAGTAAAATAATTTTAGGACTTGATTTAAAATCGACAGAAACTGTGAATGGAAATTTTGCAATTTTTGATATTCGGTCCGATCGATGTTTTAAACGCGTTAGCACAAGTCAGTAAAGCAAAATGGTGAGGCTCTGATACCACTGTAAGTCTACGGTAGCGCCCCGGCCGTCTACAGACGCCAAATGCGGAACAAAAACTATTTAACTGACACTATCGTATACTATAACCCGGATCTGCCATTATTGCTAAACCAACAAACTGCAAAGAGAGTAGAAAGGTTATACCGAACGATCCGAGTCCTTCGTTCTTTAACCATCATCCCACGCTCCGTTGCGGCTGCTCCGATCTCGTCGATCTCCGATCAGCTCGTCCAGGTGGCACCACGTCAACGATTCTTTAAACGGGCTCCCGCCTCTGACTCGAGGCAACTCGGTCGTCAAGTTTGCTAAAAGAGATGACCAAGATTGATGTAGAGAATGGGTAGAATACTTTGTCTCACTTCGTCCAAAACCATGGACGATCGGTTAATGAAGTTGCCAATTGATTCGGGTGATGGAATGAAATGAGCAATGAAATTTCCATACACCCCAAAACTATCATAATCTTTTCACCAAATGAAAACTCAAGTATGAGAGAGAGGGGAGCGGCCGTCCACACTTATAGAGGTGGGGGGTGATGCTAGGAGAGGGGAAGGTAACCATAAGAGAAATATCTAGTGTGAACATAAGAAATATCTATTGTGAACACAAGAAATATCTAGTGTGAACACAATGTATGAACACAATAAATGCACCATAAATGAACAAGTGTGTCACAAGCCTAATCACCTCTTCTAGTACCTTCTAGAAGCATCCACACTTATCCAAAAAAAAGATAAATCCGTCTTTAACCGAATGTTAAAAGACGGCTGATAGAAAACTGGAAACTGGCAACTTCCAAAAGCGATCCCGAAACGAATTTCAGGATAACCCCGTAACCGTATAAATATACCCGCATTTGTATTACGACCGAATACAAATGCAACTGAGATAAAGATATTATATCTACTCAATATAATACTCGGATCCGGCTTAAACCAAAGCCGACAAGTATCATCTGCCCGAAATCTGACACGTGCGTAAACGCACGTGCATTTTCCGGACCCTGCCATAAAACCATACGGCCTCTACAACGTTTCGCCCGAACTTGGAAAACTGTCTGTGGGGAACTCTAATGACTCGTCAGTACCCTGGCAGTGGGTTTAACCACAAACCGTCAGCGGCACTAGCTATGCATAACGGCTGCCCATGGACTTACCTCAAAGGAGGCCGATGAGCGAACTCATCCGGAAACCCTACTGAGCCTAACAGTGACAATGTATATACATTCCGGTTCGTTCGACAATGAGTATCGCATATCTGCCTCGGGGGCTAGTAATGTCAGACTCCCAATAGCAGTATAAGTCGTGTCGGAGTGTAGCCCAATGACACCCTGAGATATTACTGGATTACCTACCAGTAAATCTCCTGCCACGGCCGTGGGCTTTGTGTAATGGCTCTCCTAGACACAGCACGATCTCACCCCCAATACCGGGAGAGACGAATCCCCTGCCGATCCGCTTACGTGTCTCCATGTGGCTCGGGACTGTACCCAAAAACTACCTGTTTGCACAACTCCTTTGAGCCGTTGTAGGGTAGAAATCAAATCATAGTGGGAACTCACACGAGATAAATGACAACCTCAGGTCGATGAACTAACCTGTACACATGTTACCAGGGAACTGCTATCTGACGATAGGTATAATACCAACTAGCAGGTTCTCGGCGAGTCCTGTCCGGTGTACTCATAACCCAATGAGCACCTGTATACATCTTAGGTGATCCAACTGACACCATTAGCTTGTGAGACCGGCCACCGCCCCTCATCGGGGTCTCGACTGTATACACTAGTCTACTCCGGAGTATCGATGCCCTGTCTCGAAACTCCCACGACTAGGGACCACAATTAAGGATATGTGTATAAACCACCCAACTCTCACGTATATGATCGCCATCATACTGTTGGTAGTAAAGCAAGATCCTAAGGGCTCTATCAAAGTGTAACAGTGATCAGTCACCTGAACCCGTACATGACTGATAAAGGCAAACCAGATAGCATACTATCATCTTGAGTATGACTGTCCTACCGGTATAGGTCCTCTGCAATCATTGCAATCACGTACCTGCGATCCAATAATTGACTCTGAGGGCACTATCTCCAACAGATACACCGTTGTGCCATAGTGTATACGGAGGAATAATGCTGAGAGAGAATTTCATTTTCCTTTAGAATAGTCCAGGAACTCCATGCTCAAGTATTCTCCTCCCTGATCTCATCAAAAGACATAATACTTATACTTATTTTGGTTCTCTACTTCTAACTTATATTCATTGATTATCTCAAAAGGTTCAGACCTATGATTCAACAGGAACATATGTCCGAATCTTGAGGGATTATCAGTGAATGTAATGAAGTACAAAGAACCGGTCCTGACATATGTAGACAGGGGACCTACATACATTATGTATCAATCCCAAGAATTCACTAACTCTTTCTCTGTTTCCAATAAACGGAGCTATGGTCATCTTATCTTTGTGACATGACTAGCAAGTTTCACAAGATGTAGATTCAAACTGATTTAAATATGCATCTTTATGTAATTTCAGCTAGTCAGGTCGCATTGATATGACCTAGTCTATAATGCCTCAAGAAGGATTCGCTCATTTCTGAACTCTTCCTCTTGTGTGTGTTCTGTACGTTAAGAACTGTAGTTTGATTTAGAACGTATATGCTTTTAGAAAACGTGCCTGAACCGATTAACACTTGATATAGGAAATGTTCAAAACATTATCCAACAATAAAAAATTATATCCTTCTTTACTAAATAAAGAGACTGATATGATGTTGTATATCAGGTTCGGTATCTAACGACATTCGTTCAGATTCGATGTATTTGGTAATACAGGGTGATAACTGCTAACATCTTGGCTGCAACAATTGCACCGTTTCTATCTCTTGAAATTTTATCACCCGTTCTCAGTTCTCTACCTATCTATAGCCCATGTAACAGATTACATATCTGGGATCCTGATCCGGTATCTCATACCCAGGACGTAGAGGATACTGAGAAACAGTTCTTTGTAATGTGTTGGGTTCCTAGGCACTCTAGTGAGGTCTCACAAGGCATCAACCATGCCAATTTCAAAAAATCTTGGTGCCGAGAAACCCGACTACGGATCGTTGGCTAAAAATCTAGGCGAAAGTGAAACTAGTTTACAACTAAACTAAAAGATAACGGAAATACAACCTTTGTAGATCCGGTGCTCCACCTCCATAGCTCCGCAATGAAGTCTCCTCGCTGTCCAAGTCGAACCCCGGGCTCTAGCGTCGGCTTCATCGGAGAATGGACAGGCTAGGTCATCGACGACGTGCCGAAGATGATCTACGTCGAAGCATCACTAGATCAAGCTCCACCTTCACCAAGCCATGAAAACTTGTGAAGGAAACACACTCTACTACTTGGCAATAGGTAGAGGATGAAGAAATAGGAAGTGGGTTCACTTTAGAATTGGATTTCTCACACTTATGCTCAAATCACCATTGATCAAGTAAGCTTTCTTCTTGAAGAAGAAGAAGAAGATGATGATAAAATCTTATGATAAGTTAATTCAAAATAGAAAATAAATTGAACACTTATCATGTGGCAACCATGGTCAAGTGTAGAGAATAAATCATGGTTACATGGAGTGGTTAGGGTTAAGCATGAAGACAAAATGGTCACTTAGTCAAAGCTTCATGAACTTTCAATGTAAAACAAAACTAGCAACCATTTTCTTTTCTTTTGCCATTTCTTTTCCAAAATGAAATAAATAAATGAATGAAAAAGAAAACCCTAACCAATACACAACCATGGTTTAATCTTTACACAAACCCTAGAGAGCATGTATCATCAAACATGATACAATCAAGTGCACAAAAAGTATATCACATATACAATGTGCACATCCGAGCGAGAAAATCCATTTAAAGTGAACCGATACTAGTTAATGCAAAGTAATATATCAAATATATAATTATGCATTAAATCATTAAATCAACACTTGATTTAATGATCCGGTCATATCGCATATAACCGACTAATATCAACAGTAACAACTTATCGAATCAACACTTGATCCGATAACCCAGTGATCGCACGCTTTTGGCGTGTCGGATGTTCAAAGAATTTAAGTGTAACCGCGATCAGGGCGGTGTCGCTTTGCAGCTAGCCGGTTGAGCACGGGTCGGTCCACAGGGAGATGGTTGTATTTTACCTTCCTTGTCTTAGTCGAGTCAATAAAGAATCTGTATGTTTGTTTGATCTAACCTATGTGTTTATTTGCAAGTATAAAGTTGTTAAGAAAAGATACGAGATTATAAGCTAAAGAAATCCGTACTCAAAACCTTTGAGCCGAGTCTTGACCAATTGAAGCTAGAGCAATCGGCAACAACGTGGATTAGGGGATTTAAGCGCGGTATTCGTGGAATCCGGCTTATTTACCCTTGTCCTTCCGTTCTTGTCTCTTGCTTTCGCCTCCGGCCAAACCGAACGCAACCGGTCGCGGTTAGGAATCACCGTTACCTTGTCAGGGTTGGATGCCTAACGGAGCGCTTGCGTAACGTTTGGGCGGAGTTCAAATGGAAAATAACGGGAAAAGGAAACGAGGAAAGAAGTGTTAACTTACAATACCGTATTAATTCTTAACAACGACAATACTTGCAACATTCACAAAATGAACAAAAGATAGCAAAAGAAAAGAATAAAGAAAAGAAAAGATTACAAGTATTAAATGCATGAAATAAATTGCAAGTAATTAAAGATAAGGTAATAAAAAGCAAGTAATAAAAAGCGATAAAAAGAACAAGGAACTAGAACTCAAGCCAAGCATGTGATCAAAAGCCAACCCTTAAACTTGCAAGCTCAATCAAGAGGTTGCAAGATCAAGGAAAGGGTAGAGAACGCATGTGAAGTGAAGAACTAGTCCCGTGAGAAAATACGACCCTTGAGATCAATAACTAACCCTTAACCATTCAAGCTCAATGAAGAGGTTGAATGATCAAGAGAAAGCAAGAATCTCAAGGGGGAGCGAAACTAACAAGAAAGATAAAAATCCCTCATCTTCATTAACATCCACTCAAAAGCTCTCACTACAATTTCATGGAGGAAGAATGAAGAAGAAGAAGAAAGAAGAAGAAAACTACACAAAAAAGAGACTAAAGAAAAAGCTCCCTTGGCTTTGATCAGATCCGGGGTATTTATAGGAGGGAAACTGGAAACCCAGGGCAACCATCAGCCCATAAATGAAATACCTAAACAGCCCCCAAAAACCCACAGAGTGCGGCGCCAGTACGGCCGCGTTTCCGCGGCCAATACCCCCTATTGGCCGCGGAAACGCGACCAAGTGGTGGAGTTGATTGATGGGATTTTGGGTGGTTTCCTGGTTTTGTATTTCCTCGTGTTTGCAAACTTCAAAATGCACAAAAGTCTTCCAGAATATCTGCAGTTTTCTTAGTCCAAGATTGCATTCTTTTCTTTACTTTTGACTTTATCTCCCTCGAGCTCCGCGCACCCATTGATTCTTGTGCAGCCCCCTCGTGCTCTGTGCTTGTCCCAGACACGAATGACTACTGTCACATGTCTTGTATCGGGAACCAGTACTCGGCACTGGACGGATATGGATGACCGGAACCCGGCTTTTATCTGCTGCCAACAGATGTTCTACTTTTGGCGTAACTGTGGAGATTTTATCTTGATTTGCAATATTTGTATTGGAAACCTGTATTCTGTAAACATGTAACAAACACGGATTAAAAGTACCTACCTATAAACACACGAGCGTAAGAATGGGCGGTATAAAATGCAATATTCTGCTATGAACAAATACCCCCAAACTTAACTTTTGCTCGTCCCGAGCAAAACCAATTATTCATAAAAATTTAATGATAACCGCACTATCGCAGGGAACGCGATTGCTCTGAGCATGTGCAACAAGCCGTTAAACCTCTAGGTGTCCCTAGTAGGAGGAGTGTTGTCTCTTGAGGGTTTTCAGCGGATTACACCCACAAAATCCCGTCAAATTAGTGTCATAAGTTAACAATGATTCTACTCCTACGGTTTAGTATTTACATTAGAAACTCTATCATCCTAAGTTAGAAATATTCAACCCTAATGCTTCACACCTCCTATCTATTTAACCTTAGATTATATACGTTCCAAAAAAGTTTAGAAAGATGTCGGTTCTCCTGAGTTTTCCTTCTAAAGCGCGGCCTCAAATCAGGGATTTTTATCAACTTTACAGAAAACACAAGTCTTATTCTTCATTTTAATTTTTTATTCAAACATCGATTGTATACCCCTACGTGTGTGTATATTTGCACCCCTACACTCAAGAATTCAATTCAAGCTATAATACCCTTGCCTTAATACCTAATACTACTTCTTTTTATTAAGGATGGACGGATTTGCTCACACGCCTTTCATGCGACTATTAATGCTTCTTGAGGCACTAACGGCCGATTACTGAATGTGTGAACATTAAAGCGTAAATAGCAGTTTCCAGGTCTTGACTTTATTCTATTTTTTTCTTTTTCTTTTTCTTTTTTTTCTTTTTTTTAAGACCGGATATATTTTTCAATATGCTCTTTTGGTGTTTAGCTTTAAATACCGTTTTTTCTTTCATAATAGGCTTTCAGGAAAGAGTATTTCTAGGTATCCTCTACTATCCCAAGTTTCAAGGTGCGTATAAGTGCAGTTTGTAGGGTATATACTTTCTAAATTTGAACTCAAGAAAAGAAACTATTTTTCAGACTTATCCTCCAGTAAAGCTTCAATACTTTCCCTTCATCTTGACTTAACTCAAGAACTGAACTCAAGATTACCTATTTCTCAAAAAAAAACTGTAAGGACGTATACTTACCAAGTGTAACGCTTCGAAAATCGTCTAGGCAGTTTTTTTCGGTAATCGGCTAAATCAGCAGCTTTTTCCGTAAAAAGTCGAAATATGTATTTTTCATTATAGACCTAATTATGCATAATTTAGATAAGATATTACTATAAATTGCTCACTAAAATGTCACTTAAAATTTTCTAGTTAATTAAAAAATTTCCTTAATTAATTATTTTTTAATATTATTTTAAGCTTTTAAAAATACATTTAATTAGTGATAAATACAAATTTAATTAGGCAAATTACACACTTAGGAAACTTTATAAACTAAAATTTAGTGTTAATTAAATTTTATCAAGACTTTTCAAAGTTTTTGTTCTATGGTTTAAAATTTTATTCAAAAATGACTTAAAAGGGTTTTTTTTGTGAAAAGTTGATGAGATAGTCATTAATTGAGCTTAGGAAAGGCTTTTTGTGTAGAATTTTCTACACCATTCACACACACACACCCTCCCCAACACCAGGTCGAGCTCAACCTGAGCAAACCCCATTTCCCTCTCTCTTTCTTGCTTCAAAAATCATGAAAAAATCATCAAAATCCACCGAAATCAACACATTTCTTCACAAATTCAAACCATAATCCTATTCCACCTCTTTCCGAACCTAATTTGCTTTAAAACAAGGTGAAAGGAGGCATCTTTCAAGGTCAAGTTCAAGTTAAGGTTCACTTGTAAGGTATAAATCCTAAACTGGTTGTTAAATTTGTAGTTTAAATAAGCTAAATTAGTATTTTAAAGTGTTAATTTCATTGTAATGGTTGGTTTTTGAAAATTCAAGAGAGGTGTTGATGCCCTAATTAGGGTTTGTTATAGGATAAGTGGGTTTAAGTTAGGGTAGTGGTTATCTAGTTGGTTAGAATGGTTGTTTGTGCGATGTAGCGATCGCTACACCGTTAAACCGCGACAATTGAATCGATATTTCTACGTCAATGCTTACTAGTTTTTCTATATTTTTAAGAGGTGATGTTATAGTTAGGGTTTGAAGTTGAATAAGTGTGTTTAGGTTAGTATTGTGGCCATCTAGTGTATTAGGTCGGATATTGTGCGATGTTGCGATCGCGATATCGTTAATTCGCGATGTTTGCTTTGAAATCGGCATGCTAATTGCTTACTAGTTTTTATAAAATTTTAGGAGGTGATCTAATTGTGTTATTTAGGCGATATAATTAGCATCTTATACGACTATTAGGGTGTGTGAATGCGGAGTTTTGTCTAGTCGGATTTTAGTTTGACGATTGCCCCGAAATGACGATTCTAGTTAAGATTTAGCGATTTTCGTGTGTTTTCCGCTCACCGAGTGCACGTTATGTTTAATTCGAGTGCGTCGATATTTGTATATTATGACTTGCATCGTTTTAGGGGTATGTAATCTTATATTGTGTGTTATGCAATGCTAGGATCGGTCGGGGAAACATCGGACACGGCGCGTAAAGGCAAGGCGGTGGTCGGATCGGATTAGCGAGGCTTTCAGGTGAGTAGATATATTCATCTATGGGGGAATCGTCTGGATGGCGTGAGGCGCCCCCTAGTTGGGATTACCCTATTTCTTGCAAGACTTGTATTGCTAGTTAGCTTACCCCTTTATTTAATTGCATACCCTCACAGCTAACCGTAAACTAGATTGCATGGACATTCATATAACATTCATATAACATTCATATACGCATATGCGATATCACTTCGTAGGACACGAACACCATTACCATTGGCATCTGTTGCACGCGCACTATTCATGTGACACACACGCCTTTGGTAATTGCCATGCCGCGTGCACCATAGAACCTGTTTAGTTTAGTATCGCCACTTGCATCATACATGATATATGAAATTGCATAGCATGTATATACCTCGCATCATCATCGTACTTACATAGATTTTTAGCCACAATTCACATCGCATACCTTGTTATCATAGACATTTATCATATATAACATGTGGACATTATGATTTTTCTTGAGGATTTCAGTATTGCTGCGATTTCTGGATTTTTGGGGAAAACCGCAAGAATTTAACAAAACCTTATATTTATCATTTTTAAAACAATGTTGCGGTTTTCTCGTGATGTATGTGTCGTCCACCATGAGTTTTCATGTTTTCTGTTGGATTTCGAGACCCGATTCGAGGAGTGGATGAACCGTCTCGGGTACATGGTGGGCCCGGTATGGTACCCCGGGGCAAGAAGATCGAGTTGTAGACGATGAGCCTGGCAGGGGAAGACTACCTACCGGTGATGTCTGGCGCGGCGGATATCCGGAGGATATCGACCGTTGTCGTGAGATTTGATGATATGGGCCGATCCGGACTGACGGAGCCCGATGTATTGAGACAGCGATACAATGAGACATTGAGACAGATGTGTTTTCATATTTGGTGTCGATGCTTGACACGGGTTTCGGATGATTTCTTGATGGTATTTAGCTATTATACAGATATTCTTGTTTCTAAAGTTAAGAATGCAGAACTCATAGCATTTAAAACACATAAAGATTTAGTATTGACATTGCATACATGTGCATGCAAACTAGAGGTATTACATCACATCTGGACATACATGCTGTGACGCATTTGCGTGCATTCTTACGATAGCCTTACTAGATGTTATATTCAACTCACGAGCTGGCAACTCACCCCCGTTGTGCCACAGTGTCTTGCAGGTCGGACTCATCAGTCTTCTAGCGGTGGCTATCTTATCATCAGCTCCTTTTGCTCAGACTCGCGACATCGCCCGTAGGTGGGTTGCGAGCACACTTTGTTTCTTTTTGCTCTATCATTGTATCTAGTACTCTCCATCTACCACTTCTTATGTGTATATGCGACCTAATGATGAGACTGAGAGATTTGTGTATATGTGGTTTCTTTTGGGTCGAGCTCACTTGAGCCAACGTTGTGTTTTCTTATATTTTGCATTTCTTTATGCACTTTTCTGGATATTACATATTTATATTGCGTGTGGTTGTGATCCGCCTTGGGCGAAGAGCTAGCTCCCGCTTGGGGATGCCATTTTGTGATTACAGGTTTATATATTTTGTTGTACCCATTTTGGGGGATAGTATTTACAAAGGAGACTCTGCCGAAATTTTCGGAAATTTTTGATGTTTCTTTTAAAGGGGTTCGATACAACTTAATTGATTTCAAAAATCGTTTTCATGAAAGGTTTCCTTCACTCTCTTTGGTTTCTTTTGGTTTAGATTTTCTGGGCTTTGGCTGACTTAGTTTACGTTACGCCTTTAGACGTCTCGTAATCTAAGTGCCAGTCATGTTCCGTACTTTCAGGTCCTGACACCAAGTTTAAACAGAATGAGGGTTATTTTTAGGGTTTTCAATTCCTAAGCCTAGAATTTAGTTATTTCTATCATAACGGCTAAACTTTCGGAATAAAGATCTAAGTCACCCTATTAGCTAACTTGACGACAAAGTTTTTATATTTTTTGGAAAATTTTCAATTTTTGTGGAGTTTTTAATAAGGTATGCAAATACAAAATATACAAATGAATGCGAAGGAATAAAGCTTACCGAGCACACCCCCAAACTTAAACTTGACAGTGCCCTCACTGTCAGGCTATACCAAGAGGGTCAAAATTGCCGGCGCTCCCTAAAAACAAATTATATACAAAAAAGGAAAAACAAAAAATATATACAAAAAAAAAATGTCCCCCCCAAACTTAAGTAGAACAGTGTTTCCACTGTTAAGCGATGAAGTTCAGAATTAGGGGGGAAAGAACTGCATCAAGCTATACAAGGCCTTACACAGGCCAAAAGTTAACACCAACCATTCAAAGATCTTATCGTGAAAAAGCAGTGGTTGGTCAAAGAAGGCGTAGAGAAAAGAAATGGAGAATACGCGAGACCGTATGGAGATAGAAGCGGGATACGGTCTCGGTATATCAGAAGAAGAATGGCGGAAGGGAAAAAGAAGTGGAGTACGAACTTGAGGGTGCAAATGGAGTGAATATATTAGCACAATTTGTGATGAGCGATGTGTAAAAATCGATTGTGCTAATCTATTAACCCATCGAGAAATTGGGTCAATTCCCTCAAGATTCGTAAGAAGCCATGGGTACGCCGAACTTGGTAAACCAGACACAGTAAATGAAAGTGAGACGGGTTCTTGCAAGGTCAGAACGATGGAAGGGATGGAGGGAAGTGGTTGAGGAAGGATATCGGTTAAAGGTTCAGGAGGGTGTACACAGTCAGTGGAAGGAACAGGATGAATTGGAAAATCCGACTCATCAAGCAAAACTGGTTCATCCTCAAAACTATCCTCAATATTCTCCTCAAAATTTAGCACATCCATGCTCTTCTCTTCAAAGTCCAGACGCATATGGGGTTCGGGAAAAACATTTAATGACTCGGGATGATGATTTGAAGAGACAAACTCAGCCAAATCTACGGGTTCATCATCCAAAATATCCCCAGCATCAATATCCTCAATCAAGTGAAAATCAAAATTCTCTGACACCTCATCAAAAGCATGGATATTAATCGATTCTGGTTCTAAGATATAGGTGTAGAGGTCAAAAGGATTAGGTATGGTTTCACTTGGAAGGGACCCTTCACAATCGGGCAAGTCAAACACTACGAAGTCGCACAACTCATTCATCATTCTATCTTCAATTGATAAATCATGTGGGATACTCGATAGGCTTTCAAAAAGGGAGTTGTGGTATTCAATTTGGGACGGGTAGGTTTGATTTGGAAGGGGGTACATCTCACTCTCTCCACTCAAATTCACAGCCTGTCCTGCCGCCTCATCATACATTAAAAAATTTGGAGCTAGTTGAAAACTAGCTACCGGGTCACTAGGTTGCATGAGAGCGGCCATGGACGCATTCAAATCCATCATCTGTTGGCTTGACGCTACCCTAAAATCTTCCAACGACTGTTCCATACTAGACATGGGTTGTGAAGGGGTTTCAGTAAATGATTCAAAGTTATTTGGATACTGAAAACTCCCAAACGGCTGTTCTGAAGTAATGTCTAGGGAAGGTGCAAACGTAGGGTAGGATTGGTAGGAATTGAATGGCTGGACAGGAGTGGGATCAACATTGAGATAAGAAGGTGAATGGATTTGTTGGTCCCAAGAATTTGTAGTGGTGAAAGGAGTGAAAGATCGGCTACGAGATTGTGCAATATGTTCAGCAATGGACATTGGTCTCGGGGTTACAACTGGATTTTCAAAAGGGGTATCAACACAAGAAGGGGTGAATGTTTGAAACGGTTGATACGAAGTGGATTGCGGGGTCCAGTTGTTTGTCCTAGACGCGTCTATCCGATCTCTCAACGAAATTTTTGGCATGGTTGGGTCGTTCGATGTTCGGCCAAAGCAAGAACCGTATGAAGTAATGTCTGGTTGTGGGTACCAAAGTTCGGCAAGAGTTTTGCGAGGTGGAGTACCCATGATATGAAGAGAGAAGGAAAGAAAGGCAGAGAAAAGGAGGGGAAAAGGAATGTGATAATTTTTTTATTTTTTTATTTTTTAGTATATTAACAAAAGAATGAAGTATACACAAAAAGGAATATGGACAAAAAACAATCACGACACAAAAATACCACACACCTAATCATTCTAGGGTTCACCTAGGTCAACTAGACCTGCTCCAGATCTTAATTGTCGAAGTAAAACTGTGTCGAGAAACAGGCTCAAGATACACTGATCACGAGGCCAGGTAAGTGCAGAGATAAGGGAAGGTTTTCCAACGCTTTCGCGAAGTTCCTTAATTAAATAACCCTTTCTCTTTTGGCGGTTTCGCCGTTAACAATTTCCTAGACACCCCGTAAACAATATACCGTTAAGCAAGGTTCTAAACACAGTTAACTTCTCCTAGTGAGCGCGAAGTCCTTAAGGCTTAAAGTCTAGTTTCTTTTAAATTTTGTGCGGGTAAACGTTATGCGCAAGTTCGTGATTTGTGGGCCACGGAAAAGGTGATGAAATCCTTTACCGTATCTTGTGGGGTTCGCTTGCCCTTAAGTCCGTATTAATTGATGCAATGCGCAATTCAATAAAAATTCTATAAAGAATCAAAAAATCGTTTTTTAGTTTAAGCGCGGCGCTGCAACAAATACGGGTTAGTCAATTTTTAGCATTTGCTAGCGAACTTGCAAAGAATCCTGCAAAGAATAGTATATTGGATGCGTCGGATTTGAGAAGAAGGTGTTAGTAAAATACGTACCGTTAAGTTTTGGGTTAGGAAACCCCCGTTGAATCAAATCCGGTAAGCTTGAAAAGTTCGCTTGCGCGGGTCAAACTACCCGGATCTTTGGCACTGTATTTTGCAATCACCTTAGCTTTGAACGCACACTTTGCTCCCCACAATCGCAGTTTGCAAATACGCAAAAATCTGCACACTTGCCCACAAAAATGATCCAAAAAAACAAAAAGAATATTTTTTTTTATAAATATATACAAAAAGAATATTAACCCGAATAACAAGAAAGAAAATACGCTGCCGTCTCCCCGGCAACGGCGCCATTTGATCGCACACTTTTGGCGTGTCGGATGTTCAAAGAATTTAAGTGTAACCGCGATCAGGACGGTGTCGCTTTGCAGCTAGCCGGTTGAGCACGGGTCGGTCCACAGGGAGATGGTTGTATTTTACCTTCCTTGTCTTAGTCGAGTCAATAAAGAATCTGTATGTTTGTTTGGTCTAACCTATGTGTTTATTTGCAAGTATAAAGTTGTTAAGAAAAGATACGAGATTATAAGCTAAAGAAATCCGTACTCAAAACCTTTGAGCCGAGTCTTGACCAATTGAAGCTAGAGCAATCGGCAACAACGTGGATTAGGGGATTTAAGCGTGGTATTCGTGGAATCCGGCTTATTTACCCTTGTCCTTCCGTTCTTGTTTCTTGCTTTCGCCTCCGGCCAAACCGAACGCAACCGGTCGCGGTTAGGAATCACCGTTACCTTGTCAGGGTAGGGTGCCTAACGGAGCGCTTGCGTAACGTTTGGGCGGAGTTCAAATGGAAAATAACAGAAAAAGGAAACGAGGAAAGAAGTGTTAACTTACAATACCGTATTAATTCTTAACAAAGACAATACTTGCAACATTCACAAAATGGACAAAAGAGAGCAAAAGAAAAGAATAAAGAAAAGAAAAGATTACAAGTATTAAATGCATGAAATAAATTGCAAGTAATTAAAGACATGGTAATAAAAAGCAAGTAATAAAAAGCGATAAATAGAACAAGGAACTAGAACTCAAGCCAAGCATGTGATCAAAAGCCAACCCTTAAACTTGCAAGCTCAATCAAGAGGTTGCAAGATCAAGGGAAGGGTAGAGAATGCATGTGAAGTAAAGAACTAGTCCCGTGAGAAAATACGACCCTTGAGATCAATAACTAACCCTTAACCATTCAAGCTCAATGAAGAGGTTGAATGATCAAGAGAAAGCAAGAATCTCAAGGGGGAGCGAAACTAACAAGAAAGATAAAAATCCCTCATCTTCATTAACATCCACTCAAAAGCTCTCACTACAATTTCATGGAGGAAGAATGAAGAAGAAGAAGAAAGAAGAAGAAAACTACACAAAAAAGAGGCTAAAGAAAAAGCTCCCTTGGCTTTGATCAGATCCGGGGTATTTATAGGAGGGAAACTGGAAACCTAGGGCAACCATCAGCCCATAAATGAAATACCCAAACAGCCCCCAAAAACCCACAGAGTGCGGCGCCAGTACGGCCGCGTTTCCGCGGCCAATACCCCCAATTGGCCGCGGAAACGCGGCCAAGTGGTGGAGTTGATTGATGGGATTTTGGGTGGTTTCCTGGTTTTGTATTTCCTCGTGTTTGCAAACTTCAAAATGCACAAAAGTCTTCCAGAATATCTGCAGTTTTCTTAGTCCAAGATTGCATTCTTTTCTTTACTTTTGACTTTATCTCCCTCGAGCTCCGTGCACCCATTGATTCTTGTGCAGCCCCCTCGTGCTCTGTGCTTGTCCCAGACACGAATGACTACTGTCACATGTCTTGTATCGGGAACCGGTACTCGGCACAGGACGGATATGGATGACCGGAACCCGGCTTTTATCTGCTGTCAACAGATGTTCTGCTTTTGGCGTAACTGTGGAGATTTTATCTTGATTTGCAATATTTGTACTGGAAACCTGTATTCTGTAAACATGTAACAAACACGGATTAAAAGTACCTACCTATAAACACACGAGCGTAAGAATGGGCGGTATAAAATGCAATATTCTGCTATGAACACCCGGCTATATCGTATATAACCGATCAATGTCACAAATCGCGAGAATAGAGTACAGTATCATATACTGGTATCATTCTCGGTCCCGCACATATCTCATATGCGCTCCTATTTCGTTTCTCTTGAGCCAGGAAAGCTCTGTGTAGGACTCTAAAGACTCGTCAATACGCCGGTAACAGATGATGATCATATCAAGCACCCACAAGCCGCAAGCGGTCTGCTAAACGTAACGGCCACCCGGGTATTGAGCGATCAGAAGATCGACGAGCAAGCCCGCTCACACTCCAGTGAATCCAACCAGTAACACTACCGTACAGTCCGGTCTGTTCGTCTGATATGTCGCATATCTCGCCTAGGGGTGGTAAACGTCAGACCCCAATAGCTCGATAAGTCGTGTCGATATGAGGTCTATAACAATTCGAGAAACTACTTGTAACACTTACCAGTAAATCTCAGCAACCCTGGCCAGGGATTTCCTGTTATAGCCAATCGAACACAGCGCAACATCAACCCCCTATACCGGGAGAGACGAATCCCCTCCTATCGCTCATTGCCTCCATGTGACTCGGGACTGTACCCAAAAACCACCGTTTTGCACGCCCTCTTGGACGTGGTAAGATGGAAATCAAAGCACAGTGGGAACCACATAAGACTCTATGACGATCTCGGGTCAACAGACTACTCTGTACCAGTGTCACCAGAGAACTGCTATCTGACGTAAGGTATAATACAATCTGGGAGTTCTCGGCGAGTCCGTCCTGTGTACCCAGTCTCTACTGAGCACCCGTATATCATCTCTGATGTCAAACACCAATGGATATGGGATCATCCATCGCCCATCTGTATGGGTCGAGAAGGTATACGCTAGTCTACTCTGGTATATCGATGCCCCGTCTCGATACACCCACGACTAGGGACTTTGAAGGATGTACTTATGGACTACCATGTCCCCACTAGTATGATCTGCATCATAGTCCAGGTAGTCAAGTACACATCCTAAGGGCTTTACCAACATGTAACAGAGAGACAATCAGTGTACACGTTAAGGTAAAGTGCAACCAGGTAGCATACTATCATGTCGAGCAAGAAAGTCCTCCCTATATATGTCCCAGCATCCACTACAATATACATCCTATGTACAGTAATGGCCTCTAGGGCATACATATAACTAACAATCTCCCACTTGCACTAGGGCCATCTGTAGCAGTGGTTGAAGTATCTCATACTCAACCATCCCATAAAAGTCTCTCTCTGGGAATAGGCCTTCGTGAGTGGATCCGCTGTGTTGTCCTCTGAGTCCGCTCTCCTAGCCTCGATCACCCTAGAGATCAACCATCTCCATGTACAGGTGATACTGCCTTATAATATGTCTGGGTCAGTGATGGGACCAGGGTTCCTGGGCCAAAGCCACACTTCCATTGTCACACAATGGTAGGAACCTAGTTCATCTCATGAACCAATATACACCCAAACTGCCTCTTTGGTAGCATGTTAAGCAGCGATGTATCCAGCCTTTATCTTCTAGTATGCCACGGTATCTAGCTTGGAACTCTTCCAACATACCATCCCTCTACTGAGGATTAAGACAATGCCTGTGACTGACATTCAGTCGTCTTTATCACCCTGGAACACTTCCAGTGATTCTCCCCAGGATCGATTGATACCATCTCACTACAGCTAGTGAGATTCCTAACATCCAATTAGATCTATCTCATAGATCCAAAATCTTGGATTTAGTAGGTATCACTTTGATCCTTTTTCGAGAATCTTTTTGATAATCGGAGATTGATCGAGCGTAGCATAGGAAACTACTTCCCTATCAAGAGTATGTCATCCACGTACTCTACGTGAATCGCCACCATACTCCCCACTACCTTTTTGTTTATACAAGGTTCATCTACCATTTTGATGATGTCAAACTCTTTGACTAATCCATCAAAATAGATGTTCCAACTCCGCGATGCCTGCTTTAATCCTATAAAGCATCTTGCTCATGTTTCCGCTGCTCCCACTGTCTACGAGGCCCTCTGGCTGTGTACTTATAGACACACTCTTCTAAAACATCAATTTAGAAAAGCAGTCAAGACACCCAACCACCAGATATCGTAGTCTTGGTATGTAGCCGTGGCAAGTAGGATCTGGATGGACTTAAGCATAGCTACTTGAAAATGTTTCATCATTATCCATACCTGGTCAATGATGCAAACTTTTAACAAGTCTAGCTTTGAAAGTCTCAACTTTTCCATCTACACCAAGTAATCTTCTCAAGATATACTTGCTCCTGATGGGGATTTAACCCTTCAGATATAGCAACCAAAGTCCATACTTTGTTGGTGTATAAGGATTCCATCTCAGATCGCTAAGCATCCAGCCATTCTTACAGAGTCTTACTCCTGATGGCCAGCTCGAAGCTAGTTGGGTCATCATCTCATGATGCAATCCTCGCTCCCACTGTCATAGAGAAACAGAATTATCTCTCAGGTGGGTGAGGAACCCTACTAGATCGGCGGAGAGGCTGAGGTTCGTTGGAATCTACTGAATCCTTTGGTTCTATTAAATCATCAGCTGCAGTCTGTATAGCTGGAACATTTCCAGTTCTACATAACAGATCTTGCCTCGAGCTTGTCCGGATTTTGCTTTTCAGACATAGGCCGGACAACCCCAAATCTTAACTAACTTAAGATATGGGCTCTTCCCTTTCCATATCACATATGAAGCGGTAGGCAACTGATTTGATTGGAACCCTATCCAATAGGTATGCAACTTCTCAAGTGCATAACACCCAAAAGGAAAAAGGTTAACTCAGTAGTACTCATCATAGAGCACACCATATCAAATAGGGTGTATTTGCTCCGCCTCGATATACCATCGTGCTATGGTATATACGGAGGAGTAATGCTGAGAGAGAATCTCATTCTCCTTTAGAATAGTCCAGGATTTCCGTGCTCAAGTATTCTCCTCCTTGATCTCATCAAAGGACATAATACTTATACCCGTATTGGTTCTCTACTTCTCGCTTATATTCTGTGAATATCTTAAAAGGTTCGGACTTGTGTTTCAACAGGAACATATGACTGAATCTTGAGAGATTATCAGAGAATACAATGAAGTATAAAGAACCAGTCTTGGCATGTGTAGACTGGGGACCTACATACATCAACATGTATCATCCCAAGAGTTCACTAACTCTTTCTTTATTTCCAGTAAACAGAGCTGTGGTCATCTTGTCTTTGTGACATGACTGGCGAGTTTCACAAGATGTAAATTCAAACTAATTTAAATATGCATCTTTATGTAACTCCAGCTAGTCGGGTCGCATTGATATGACCTAGTCTACAATACCACAAGAAGGATTCGTTCATTTCTGAACTCTTCCTCCTGTGTGTGTTCTATATACTAAGAACTGTGGTTTGATTTAGAACATCAATGCTTTTAGATAACATGCCTGAACCGATCAACTTTTGATATAGGAAATGTTCAAAACATTATCCAACAATACAAAATTTTATCATTTCTTTATTAATAAAGAGAGTGATATGATTTTGTATATCAGGTTAGGTATCTAATAACATTCGTTCAGAATCAATGTATTCAGGTAATACAGGGTGACAGTGACCGACAGACTTGGCTGCAAACTTGCCCCGTTTTCTGCCTCATGAAACTTATCACCCGTTCTTAGTTTTTCTACCCTTTTGTATCCCTATGTAACAGATTACATATCTGGGATCCTGATCCGGTATCACATACCCAGGATTCAGAGGATACTGAGAAACAGTTCTTTGTAATGAACACACCCGAAGAAGATGCATCATATGTACTTTCTTCGTTTGGGCGGCACGAGAATTCTGGTAATCCCCAATTTCCTGCTCTGTCTTATATCAATTATAAGTTGGAGCGGGACCAACGTTCTGTTGGAGATAGTGCCCTCAGAGTCAATTATTGGGTCACAGGCACGTGATTGCAGTGATTGATGGAGGACCTATCCCGATAGGACAGTCTTACTCGTGATGATAGTATGCTATCTGGTTTACCTTTATCATCGTGTACTGCTTTAAGTGACATGACAAGTCGCTATTACACGTTGATAGAGCCCCTAGGATTCTTGCTTGACCACCAGCAGTATGAGGGCGATCATATAAGTGGGAGCTGGGGTCTATAAGTATATCCTTAAATGGTCCCTAGTCGTGTGAGTTTTGAGATAGGGCATCGATACTCCAGAGTAGACTAGTGTATACAGTCGAGACCCCGACGAGGGGCGGTGGCCGGTCTCACAAGCCATTGGTGTCAGTTGGATCACCTAAGATGTATACAGGTGCTCATTGGGTTATGAGTACACCGGACAGGACTCGCCGGGAACATGCCAGTTGGTCATTTACCAGACGTCAGATGGCAGTTCCCTGGTGACATGTGTGCAGGTTAGTTCATCGACCTGGGGATCGTCATTTGTCTCGTGTGAATTCCCACTGTACTTTGATTACTACCCTACCACGGCTCAAAGGAGTCGTGCAAACAGGTTTTAATTGGGTACAGTCCCGAGCCACATGGAGGCAGTGAGCGTATCTTTAGGGGTTCGTCTCTCCCGGTATTGGGGGTGAGGTCATGCTGTGTCTAGGAGAGCCATTACACGAAGCCCTCGGCCGAGGCAAGGAGATTTACTGGTAGGTATTCCAGTAGTATCTCAGGGTGTTCTGGGCTACACTCCGACACGACTTGTACCGCTTTTGGGGGTCTGACTTTTACCAACCCCCTAGGCCCGCCATGCGATGCTCATAGACGAACGGACCGGACTGTACGGATATTGTCACTGACAGGCTCAGTAGGGTTGTCAGGCTGAGTTCGCTCACAGACATCCCTTTTAGTCAGTACCTGGTAGCCCATCACGTATTGGCTTATACCTCTGACGTGCTAGTGGTTAAATCAACAACCAAGGTGTTGACGAGTCTTTAGAGTTCACCAGATTCAGTTACTCAAGCTTTCGGGCGAAAAGTTGTAGAGGCCGTATGGAGATATGGTAAGGTCCGATCAGATACGTGCGGTATTGCACGGATCAGGATCGGACAGTTTGTACTATAGGCCGTATTGGTATATGGCAGGGTTCGATCAGATACGTGCGGTATTGCACGGATCAGGATCGAACAGATATTACTGGCCGGTTTTGGTATAAGCCGGATCATAGTATAGTACAGTGTAGATTTTGTCTCATTGCATTTGTATTTCGGTCGAAATACAGATGCGGGTGTGTATGCACAGTATCGGGGTTTTCCTGTAATTTATTACGGGACCAGTTTTCTGGAGTTGCCAGTTTGCTTTCCGTTTCGGCCGATTTCCATTGTTCCGTTCATTGGCCGAAGATTGGTGGAGCAGGGCTTATTTGCATTGTTGCAAATATGCATTTGTGGAGGGGGTCTTTGCATATTTCCTTGTATCATGATGGTGCACCATTCTTTTGACCTTGACTTCTTCTATCATGATTGCTTGACTTTGTGAGCAATCATGGTTGTAGTAGGTAGGTTTTTGGAGTATGAATTTGTGAGCAATCATGCTTGACTTTGTGATCATTGCTTTTCATGATAACCATTCCTCTCTCTCACTCTCTTGCATGATTGATTTGGTCACCTCCCCCCTTGACTTTTTCCACTATCCCATTTTATCAAAAGAGGGCCGGCCACTATTGGAGTGGGATGGGATTCATTTTTTTGGGGTGGCATTTTTGTTTCTCATGCTTGCTAGAAAAGTCCTCTAGCTCATTTCCTAAAGTTGCTCTCTTTTCTTCCACCAAATGGCAAAGCTCCAAAACCCCATATGAGACTTGAGCACTACATATTCTACAGTGAATCTTGGGCACGTCAAGTAGCCGGCTTCGTGCCCGAGTTGCCTCGGCATTGAGGTGGGAGCCCGTAAAAGAAGTAGGCGATGTGGTGCACTTCCGGCGACGAGGAGGAGACGGGACATTCCGCAGGAGATCGGGACGACAACGAGAAGACCGGAGGACTCGGATCTGTCGGTATATCTCTCTTCCCTTTCTTGTTGATAGCTAGGACTAGTTAGTGGTTCGATCCGGGTATTAGTGCGCGGCGGTTTGCCAGTCCAAGAAAATTAAAGTTTATCACCGCTTCCGCATTTGGCCGTCGGATTGACAGCCGGGGCGCCGCCGTGCACTTACAGTGGTATCAGAGCCTCGCCATTAACTTAGTCTAGCTTGGTTTAATGTGTTTACATTTCCGATCGATCAAAAAGTTCCAAAACCGTGTTTTTCCTTCGCATCAGTTTCTGTTGAAAATTTTTGGTCTCGAAAAATTTTTCAGGTTGTAAAATATTGATGTACTAGAAATTGTAAGACTACTGTACAAATTCGAGGCACTGATCTTCTAACCAGAGCGCGGAACCGCGGCCAAAACCCACTTGTGGCCGCGGTTCCGCCGCAGTATGGAGGAATCAGTGGGTTGGGTTTTTACAGTGGGCTTCTGGGGAGATTTTAGGGGTTTTGGAATATTAACATTGGGCCCAGAATTTCTTTAACTGCTACAGTATTGCTTGGGGGCCCACTTGTTAAAATTTGATCGATCGGATATTTTAAACACATTTTTCACAGTATTTACATTATATCTGCGACCGTGAATGTCACTTGATCGGTAAATCCGGTCTAACTGCTATAGCCCGGTTAGACGGATTTGCGAACGTGACTTTCACGTTGATGTTCTGTCTTTGCTGTGATGTTGCGGATCGGTCGTGGGGGATAGCCTGGTTGCAATGCTAGTACAGTTGTGGTTGTATTATGTACATTTGATATTGCGGGGCGAGCGTCCGACATGTGGACTGCCGTCACTGCCAGTTTGTATTATTATTTTTGGGGCACGGCCAGGTTGCGGTCGATGTACCCGTTGTATGTATATTTTACTTTCTGTACTAGGATTACCCCGCGGAGGGGTGCACGGATGGCCGGGTCCTAGAGGGCAACAAGCCCGCATCTCATGGTATTGAGACGGAGGGGGCTTCACTCTAGGATTGGCGGGCTATTCGCCGCACTCGTAGGGGGTACAGGTTGACCCAGGAGGGGTGCCCAAGTTACCGGATTCCGTGAAGTGCTGGGTGGTCCATTCACGGTGCTGAAGGGGGCTGCCTCGCTTCAGGTTTTGGTGGGTGACTTGCCGCGCCCGTAGGGGTCTAGGATTTCATTGCACAGGCTATCCACATGACCAGGGGAACGTCGGGTTTCAGTAGTGGCTCTGTGAAACCCGGGGATCCCAGATATCTGTATTGTTTCTGTGATGCTGTACATTTTCTGTGATGTTGCATTTCTTTCACGCCTTGAGAGAAATATAATATATTGGTATATATATTAGTAGATGTTGCATATGTTTTGCATCCGCGCTAGTCCAGTCCCCGCTCTGTCGTTAGTAAGCTAACCTAACGGGTAATGACTTAACCCAGTGGCGAATGCGGATGGCATATACGTACATCAGTATATTTTTGTTCTTTTTGGTGTGATCAATTGATGGGACTGTATTGATTCGGATCAATGCAAGTTAAAACAAACCTAATCTGATGTTGTTGGAACACTTTTCAAAAAGCTGTTTTTGCAAGGACGTTCACTTTTGTTTTGCATCGTGGTATTCAGTTAGAATATCCTGCTCCTCAATCGACGAGGCAAGGGCCGAGATCCCTTCACCGGGAGTGACCCCTTGGACAAAAAAGTTTGCGTCAGGGCATTAACTTCACTATAGCCGATTACTTTTGCTTTGCACCGTGGTATTCAGTTGGAATATCCTGCACCCCATTCTACGGGGAAAGAGCGAGATCCCTTCACCGGGAGTGACCTCTTTAGCAACGGTTTTCGTCACTATATTTTCAAAAAGCTATCCGTTCCTTCGACGATATCAAGTTCTTTACGTTAAAGGTTTTCGCCAGAAACCATTCGTAGCCCTCCGTCGTTTCAGAAGGGTTGCACGTAGTATTCATGCTATGTTTGTTGACCTTCGTCAAGGCATAGTGTATGGTAGCTGCTTGTTACCTTTCTGTTGCATAGATAGATGTGTTGGTTTGGGACAGTCGTATAGCCTTGTTGACCTTCGTCAAGGGCTTGTACGGGTGGATTCAAATTAACCTGGAGAATGACGGGTAGAACTTGACATGTGACTTATGATTTGTTGACCTTCGTCAAGGTCATAAGAGCATGGGGAAGAAATCACATCGGGAGTTTCAAAAGAACTGAAACTTTCTAGATATGCGCATACCTTCTGGAGTGTGATACCGTGAGCGGATTCCGTCACGTTGTCATGCGATGAGAGTTGGATCCCGATTCCCACTGATGAGTTAGTTTACTCCTCGGGTAACCCTGACTAATTCTTCTTTCAGGTTTGGAGGAGAATTTGAGGTACAGTGGGAGGTTTCCAGATTAGATAAATTGGTAACCATTCTGATCTAGGTTAGAGTGCACGCTGAGTGTTTCTTTTCTCTCTCTCTTTGGCAGCGACCATTGACCCGACCCTAAGACAATGACTCAGTGACCAAGTTGACCGAACCTTCTAAACACTGGCTTTTGGATTGTCAGAGTTGCAAACCTCATTGCCACTCCTACTTTTTCCCTTTTCTCCAGGACACCCCGTATTACTACGAACGTCCACTTCCATTGGACAAAACCATCGTATGGTTATATACGAACTCGAAAGAATTTATTCGAGGATGGTTTCCGGTTTTGGAGAAAACGGATAGGACTATTCAGTTGTCTTTTCCTTTTTCCTTCTCTCAGGTTGCGAGCACTCCTTGGTTTAGGAGATAGTACACCTATTACGCAAATTGGATAGTCTTCTTCCAAACCATAGGCTGGTGCCGAACGGTGGGGAATGAAGAAAACCAATTAGCATAACGATGGTGTGCAGAAGGTATTAAGTTAAGACAAAGCAAGGGATTAGTAAGAGGGCAAAGTAAATTGCAACAGATATTCACGACCAAACCAGGTATTTCTTCGCCAATCCTAAAATCACCTTTGTATTTCTCCAGGACACTCCGTATCACTACGAAGATCCACAGTTTATTGGATATTCCATCGTATGGTTATATACGAACTCGAAAGGAACTTGTTCCAGTTCGGGGATGGATTCTGGTTCAGGAGAAATAGGAATAAAGTACATTCAGGTGTCTTTTATCTTCACCTTCTCTCGTGTTGCGAGTGATCCTAGGATTAGGACAGTACACCCATTATGCTTTTTGGATAGTCTTCTTCCAAAGCATAGGCTGGTGCCGAACGGTAGGGAAGGAAGAAAACCATTTGGCCTAAAGGGGTGTACAGAAGGTAATGACTAAAGACATATAAAGGGATTTGGAGAGGTGGCAAAGAATTATACGGTTATAGTTGTGAATCTGGATAATGGAAGAGGCATTACTAAGAATACCAGGATACCCCATCGAAACATTTCAATGTTTCAGTTTCGCTGTGTAATGTTAAAAGAAAACCGATTTCCCGATTAGATACTTACTCCAGGGTATGTATTTACCAGGTACGATTCTCACATCTGTATGGTTTTACAGATGATGAGTGGGAGTAGGTTATTGGGAATTGGGTGATCATCCTCATTATATCGGGATTCGTTGTAATCGGTGATATTTGAGGAAATCACCTGGGCTGTTTGCCGGTCGGCAAATATTTGGTTTTGAATATCCGCTGTTATGCACCAATTTCAAATCGATATATCTGTACGTCTATTTTCATAGAGTGAGATATATCTTTATGAAATTATGGCTACGACATTTACCTATATCAGTGGATGGTTAGGTAAGGAGCATTAAACAGCGGTGTAATTCTTCTTAACCATAAGTACAGTTTTCAACCTACGACACACAGTGAATGAGTTATCAAACTCAAGGGACTTATACAGAGTATTGTATGTTGTCCAGGGTCCATCAGGACAGAGGGCTTGGTCCTCGTACTATATTCGGTTTACTTATGACTTCTCTAGTTTTTAGACAAGTGTTTCGTGGAAACACAGGGTCTGAATTTTGAGAAGTTATAGGTATTTGAATAGAGTAGAGAACCAGGTGTAGCAAGTATCGGGATTCTTCAAAGAGATCGAAGATGTAGATACTTGTGTATGGTATTCAGTTGATAGTAATGATAAGAGATCTTGCTTCTCTTTCGGGTCACTCATGATTGGAAGCATTCCTAAGTTGAGTAACGCTGATCGGCCTCCTTCCTTTTAGTTGACATGCACTGGAGACAGTTGCATGATTTGAATCTAGTTAAATTAAATCAGTGCCTCTGGTTCTATATTGGATATAGAACAGTTCATATCTTAACGATGTTAAGGTACGGGGAGTTGTCCGGCTTATGATTAAAACCAGACTCTGGATAACTCAAGGCACGTTTCTGTAATGGCTGTTTGTGGGTTGACCCAGGCTATGACGAGGGTTGACTTTCTACCATCTGGATGAACGATAGCAATATTGTTCTAGACTTGCCACAGTTTTATTAAAAATGGATTTTTTTCAGAAAACAGTAGTGGGAGTATGGTAGAACTGGAAATGATTCCAGAACCACAAACGATTACTGAAGATTTGATAAGGAACCTAAAGATTCAATCTGGTTTGACATTCCATTGGCCACTCCGCAGATAAGGTGGGTAACTTCAGGCACCCGAGAGGTACTCCGGTAGCCTCAAGGACGGTGACAGGGAATTCTTGTTTACCCACAATTACCATTGCTGTTGTTCCAGGCTGCGAAACCCGGCGGGAGGATGAGTATAGCGTCGTTCTAAACTAGTTTCAGAAGCGTACGTGTATATGACTCTGCCAGAGGGTTGTCGTAGTCAGTGGGAGCAGCGGAAGCATTGGTGGACAGGTAGCTTATGTCTATTTATAGACTAAAGCAGATGTAGCGGAGATAGATCATCTGTTTCTGACGTGACGGTCATGGGTTTGACTTCATCAGAATAGGGGATGGATCTGTTGAGAAGGTAGTAGGGTGTGATGTCATGGGATTTGGATGACATACACAGAGTAGGAAAAGAAACTCCTATACTACGATCGGTTATACTTTGGTCGTCACACAGTGGTTTCTCCACAAAGGAAATGGATTTTATATCAGACATACTGGTCACTAGATCTATGGTTTTAGATCTAGATTTGGGTGGTTTCCCAATCTGGGTACTTAGACAGCATTCTAAGAGTATTTAGAATGGACGACTCCATGCACGGTAGTGTACCTGCAGAAGATGGAGTCACCCTCTCCAAAGGTGTCTTACAGACTAAAGGGGAGAGGGACGTGCATGATTGGCAGATCACTTGCTCAGGCAATTGAGTCAATCATGAGATGTCAAGTACCACACCAGATGTTGTTCTTGCACTAGATGCAACAATTTGACATTTGATCCAATCCTGGAGAAACAGTCGGAAGCAGTTTTAGAACATAAGTGGATGTTCTAGGGATATGATAACGACAGCCTCATTCGGGAGACAGTTGTCATTCCAGGCTTCCAAGGTGACATGGACGACAAGGAGGTTGTCAGAGTTATAGTTTTTCCTTCTGATGAGGGGCAGTATTTTGGACAGGTGATCCAAGGCAATACTGAGGGAGGCATGGCGCAGGATACTGATTAAGTTCAGTTGACGATACAGTCTAAGAAGTTTGGATTTGGAGTTCATTTATAAGCTATGTCCCATCAGACATCCAGGCATGTTCTAAGACAGGTATTGCTCTTTTCGGGAGATGGCTTTCTCCGCGAACTTGAGATATAGAGAGACATAGAAAGAGACTACAAAGCGGATCCACTCACTAAGGCTATTCCTCGAACGCAATAGTTTCGCAAACGAGCTTTGTGAGACTGACTAGTAGAGGAGTTGGGTGTTCGGTATCACACGGGCTGTGAGTATGCGACATTGCAATAATTAGCCTTGAGTGCAAGTGGGAGATTGTTGGAGATAGTGCCCTCAGAGTCAATTATTGGGTCACAGGCACGTGATTGCAGTGATTGATGGAGGACCTATCCCGATAGGACAGTCTTACTCGTGATGATAGTATGCTATCTGGTTTACCTTTATCATCGTGTACTGCTTTAAGTGACATGACAAGTCGCTATTACACGTTGATAGAGCCCCTAGGATTCTTGCTTGACCACCAGCAGTATGAGGGCGATCATATAAGTGGGAGCTGGGGTCTATAAGCATATCCTTAAATGGTCCCTAGTCGTGTGAGTTTCGAGATAGGGCATCGATACTCCAGAGTAGACTAGTGTATACTGTCGAGACCCCGACGAGGGGCGGTGGCCGGTCTCACAAGCCATTGGTGTCAGTTGGATCACCTAAGATGTATACAGGTGCTCATTGGGTTATGAGTACACCGGACAGGACTCGCCGGGAATATGCCAGTTGGTCGAATACCAGACGTCAGATGGCAGTTCCCTGGTGACATGTGTGCAGGTTAGTTCATCGACCTGGGGATCATCATTTGTCTCGTGTGAGTTCCCACTGTACTTTGATTACTACCCTACCACGGCTCAAAGGAGTCGTGTAAACAGGTTTTAATTAGGTACAGTCCCGAGCCACATGGAGGCAGTGAGCGTATCTTTAGGGGTTCGTCTCTCCCGGTATTGGGGGTGAGGTCGTGCTGTGTCTAGGAGAGCCATTACACGAAGCCCTCGGCCGAGGCAAGGAGATTTACTGGTAGGTATTCCAGTAGTATCTCAGGGTGTTCTGGGCTACACTCCGACACGACTTGTACCGCTTTTGGGGGTTTGACTTTTACCAACCCCCTAGGCCCGCCATGCGATGCTCATAGACGAACGGACCGGACTGTACGGATATTGTCACTGACAGGCTCAGTAGGGTTGTCAGGCTGAGTTCGCTCACAGACATCCCTTTTAGTCAGTACTTGGTAGCCCGTCACGTATTGGCTTATACTTCTGACGTGCTAGTGGTTAAATCAACAACCAAGGTGTTGACGAGTCTTTAGAGTTCCCCACATTCAGTTACTCAAGCTTTCGGGCGAAAAGTTGTAGAGGCCGTATGGAGATATGGCAAGGTCCGATCAGATACGTGCGGTATTGCACGGATCAAGATCGGACAGTTTGTACTATAGGCCGTATTGGTATATGGCAGGGTTCGATCAGATACGTGCGGTATTGCACGGATCAGGATCGAACAGATATTACTGGCCGGTTTTGGTATAAGCCGGATCCTAGTATAGTACAGTGTAGATTTTGTCTCATTGCATTTGTATTTCGGTCGAAATACAGATGCGGGTGTGTATGCACAGTATCGGGGTTTTCCTGTAATTTATTACGGGACCAGTTTTCTGGAGTTGCCAGTTGCTTTCCGTTTCGGCCGATTTCCATTGTTCCGTTCATTGGCCGAAGATTGGTGGAGGAGGGCTTATTTGCATTGTTGCAAATAAGCATTTGTGGAGGGGGTCTTTGCATATTTCCTTGTATCATGATGGTGCACCATTCTTTTGACCTTGACTTCTTCTATCATGATTGCTTGACTTTGTGAGCAATCATGGTTGTAGTAGGTAGGTTTTTGGAGTATGGATTTGTGAGCAATCATGCTTGACTTTGTGATCATTGCTTCTCATGATAACCATTCCTCTCTCTCACTCTCTTGCATGATTGATTTGGTCACCTCCCCCCTTGACTTTTTCCACTCTCCCATTTTATCAAAAGAGGGCCGGCCACTATTGGAGTGGGATGGGATTCATTTTTTTGGGGTGGCATTTTTGTTTCTCATGCTTGCTAGAAAAGTCCTCTAGCTCATTTCCTAAAGTTGCTCTCTTTTCTTCCACCAAATGGCAAAGCTCCAAAACCCCATATGAGACTTGAGTACTACATATTGTACAGTGAATCTTTGGCACGTCGAGTAGCCGGCTTCGTGCCCGAGTTGCCTCGGCATTGAGGTGGGAGCCCGTAAAAGAAGTAGGCGATGTGGTGCACTTCCGGCGACGAGGAGGAGACGGGACATTCCGCAGGAGATCGGGACGACAACGAGAAGACCGGACGACTCGGATCTGTCGGTATATCTCTCTTCCCTTTCTTGTTGATAGCTAGGACTAGTTAGTGGTTCGATCCGGGTATTAGTGCGCGGCGGTTTGTCAGTCCAAGAAAATTAAAGTTTATCACCGCTTCCGCATTTGGCCGTCGGATTGACGGCCGGGGCGCCGCCGAGCACTTACACGTTCCCCAGCTCAGTATAACAAGCGGGTTCGGTCAATATTCCGTATTATTATCTTGATTAAGGCGTGATATGGTCGCTACCAGGAGAGAGAGAGAAGAAAACACTCAGCGTGCGCTCTTGCAAGAATAGATTGGTTTTTATTTTATCTAATCAGGATGGCTCCCACTGCTTTTTATCAAATCTTCCTTCAAACCCTAAATGGAAAGACTAGCCGGGATTAATTACACACTACAAGTTCGCCAATCTTTCAGCCAGGCCAGTGTCAGTACTTTGAGGGAGGTCCCCCGTGCTTTCGCACGAACCTAATTAATGTAAACCTCGTTTTCCCAGAGGCGTAACCCCGTTGACACCTTTCTAGACACCTACTTGATCGGCTAATTGTAATGTATAAAACTCTCCCAGGAGTAACAATTACTCGCAGCGGGTATCGGGATCCAACTATCTCATAGAAGGTATGCAATCGCATTGCAAATTTCAACACTTGAAATTCCCGATAATATTTTGCCCCTAGCGTCCTATGACCTTGACGGAGGCCAAACTACCCATAGTCCGCTAGTCAAGTTCAACCCGTCATTTCCTGATTGAATTAAACCCACCCGCACGACCCTTGACGGAGGCCAAACAACGCCGTACGAATACCCTAATCCAATCGCATCATATGCTAGCAGATAAGCACTAGTTAGCTACCGTACACTACGCCTTGACGGAGGCCAAACTACCGCAGCACGAATACTAACTAGTACTTATCTGAAATGACGGAGGGCTACGACAGGTTTTTTCTGAAAATCTATTGCGTAATGAACTTGATATCGTTGTAGAATCAAATGAATTTTGAAATGGAGTGTTTTTTAGGCTTTTCTAGTTTTGCTAAAGGAGTCACTCCCGGTGAAGGGATCGTCGGTCCTTTCCTCGTCGAATGAGGTACGGGATATATCATATATATCACTTTGCAAAGCAGAAACTCTTAAAAGCAATCAAAAGACAAACCGAGTGTGTAGCATCTGCCAGTTATTGCTAAAGGAGTCACTCCCGGTGAAGGGATCTCGGTCCTTTCCTTATCGAATAAGGTGCAGGATATATCATATATACCGCTGTGCAAAGAAAGAACTGTAGCTACCTGTTTTATTTTGAAATTCAATTCTACAACATCTTAGGTTTCTTTTATTTCATTAATCTCATTAATGAAGTCCCATCATTTAAGTACCTAAACATCACAGATAAATACGACGTACACTTATGCCATCCGCATTCGTCTCGATGTCCCCTCGTGCACCGTTAGGTTAGGTAACTAACGACAGAGTGGGGCAGGGCTAGCGCGGGTGTAAAACATAAGTAACGTCTATATAATATATCATATATACTATATACTGTATCTATCACAGAACATCACATGATCACATCACAGATATCGCAGCAGAAGAAACATATGAAATATTGGATATACTAGGACGTCCGTGTTTTCAATACGAGCCAGTATAAAACACGGATTCCACGGTCGCGATGAATAGCCAAACCCACACCCCTAGACCCCTATGAGAGCGGCAAGCAACCCTACCAATTCTGGAGTTAGGAGACCCGGAATCGACTCCTCGAGTTGGTCTCCCACTGGACTCCAGAACCCGGTTACTTGTGCCCTCCTCCTTGGGTCTATCCTAGTGCGAAAAAGAAAATAATATACAAAAGGTGACAACTTCCGCAACCTGGAAGCGCCCCAATAAAAGAATATTACATACAAGTTTTTGCATGAATGAAAATGAAAAACACTCATCTCACATAAAACCCCCCGGCTATTCAAACACGACGATCCAGTATAACATATCCAGCAACACATAACATCATATGTCATCAACGTAAGTAAACATGCGTATCCCAATTGTCGTTGACATATAGCAACGAAACCGGCGATATCACATATTACACTTACGGTCACAGAAAATAAAGTGTAAAACTACAACAGTTGGAATCTGCAACCACCTCAGACATCGCATGCCTGACCAAATGAATTACTTAGACATCGCATGCCTAACAATTATAAACCCCGCATTTTAGTCTCAAAATCAAAAACTCTTTTCAATATCAAGTCGGGCAATTCAACAAGATTCCCGACATCCTGATCGAATGCTCGTCGCAAACTTTAGTAGACGGCCACACCCCCGACGCCGTCGACGAAGTGCACCAAGGCGGAACACCGCCACCGCGAGCACCCGAACGGATGCTTTCGGCGAAGGGGTTCTCCTACAGTCACTTGGTCGGGGCTATGGAGTGAGGCTGTCTATTAAGTTTATCCGGCGAGTATCCGCGTACGCTACGTGATTGCGACGGACTTTTGATCACATCAAAATTCCATGGCAACCGATCAAGTGAGACTAAAGTGCTACGTTTATAACATTCATTCAGTTATCTCATAACTTGTTGTGAATTCCAATTATTGTATCCCATTCCGGATAAATAGAAAATGTCAAACATTCCGATCGAACAATCGAACACCCAAGTTTTCCCGATACAGATCAACACATGAAACAAGTCTAAAAACATTCAGTTCGTGCCTCAGTACCAACGGTCCAGCCGTAGAAGGGTCAAGCCAACGCCTCACATGTGGCACGCCGTACTGCCCTAAACCCGAAGGTTCAAAGGGCAGTTCAAGACGGTCACATAATCGAGTTAAGGTTTGTTGTCTTCTAGAGGGTCCATCGAGTTACTTGCACTACTTAGAATGTCTTTAAACCACGGAAAAATCCAACACTAGGAAATTTCCCGACAGGGGAAAAATTGGGTATTTATATCCGGTCGAAACTTTTAACATATTCATAAATTACCCGGAAAAACACATAAACAAAATTTGACAATCCGATCGAAACACCGAATCCCCAAAACAACCCCAGAAAATTCAACTCTTGAATGATATTTAAAAATTCCCATAAAATCCAACATCAGAAAATAGGAGTTACTGTGCAAACATTACAGTGAGATACGACCGTACGGCCGCGGAACCGCCGCATGAGCCTTGCTCATGCCGCGGAACCGCGGCGGTTTAGATGAATTAGGATCTCATCTTGCACCATAACTCTTAGATCTTCCTGCTGAATTTTTTAGCAATTTTTAATCTGGAAAAAACCCAGTTTTTAGAAAAAGTCCAGAGAGCATGGAAATTTTGGGGTTTCGGTTCGTTCGGACTTCAAACTCTGTCTAGACTTTGCCTAAGGCTCTAGCTAGGCTCTGATACCACTGTTGGGTTCCTAGGCACTCTAGTGAGGTCTCACAAGGCATCAACCATGCCAATTTCAAAAAATCTAGGTGCCGAGAAACCCGACTACGGATCGTTGGCAAGAAATCTAGGCGAAAGTGAAACTAGTTTACAACTAAACTAAAAGATAACGGAAATACAACCTTTGTAGATCCGGTGTTCCACCTCCATAGCTCCGCAATGAAGTCTCCTCGCTGTCCAAGTCGAACCCTGGGCTCTAGCGTCGGCTTCATCGGAGAATGGACGGGCTAGGTCATCGACGACGTGCCGAAGATGATCTACGTCGAAGCATCACTAGATCAAGCTCCACCTTCACCAAGCCATGAAAACTTGTGAAGGAAACACACTCTACTACTTGGCAAGAGGTAGAGGATGAAGAAATAGGAAGTGGATTCACTTTAGAATTGGATTTCTCACACTTATGCTCAAATCACCATTGATCAAGTAAGCTTTCTTCTTGAAGAAGAAGAAGAAGAAGATGATAAAATCTTATGATAAGTTAATTCAAAATAGAAAATAAATTGAACACTTATCATGTGGCAACCATGGTCAAGTGTAGAGAATAAATCATGGTTACATGGAGTGGTTAGGGTTAAGCATGAAGACAAAATGGTCACTTAGTCAAAGCTTCATGAACTTTCAATGTAAAACAAAACTAGCAACCATTTTCTTTTCTTTTGCCATTTATTTTCCAAAATAAAATAAATGAAATAAATAAATAAATGAAAAAGAAAACCCGAACCAATACACAACCATGGTTTAATCTTTACACAAACCCTAGAGAGCATGTATCATCAAACATGATACAATCAAGTGCACAAAAAGTATATCACATATACAATGTGCACATCCGAGCGAGAAAATCCATTTAAAGTGAACCGATACTAGTTAATGCAAAGTAATATATCAAATATATAATTATGCATTAAATCATTAAATCAACACTTGATTTAATGATCCGGTCATATCGCATATAACCGACTAATATCAAAAGTAACAACTTATCGAATCAACACTTGATCTTATAACCCGGCTATATCGTATATAACCGATCAATGTCACAAATCGCGAGAATCGAATACAGTATCACATACTGGTATCATTCTCGGTCCCGCACATATCTCATATGCGCTCCTATTTCGTTTCGCTTGAGCCAGGAAAACTCTGTGTAGGACTCTAAAGACTCGTCAATACGCCGGTAGCAGATGATGATCATATCAAGCACCCACAAGCCGCAAGCGGTCTGCTAAACGTAACGGCCACCCGGGTATTGAGCGATCAGAAGATCGACGAGCAAGCCCGCTCACACTCCAGTGAATCCAACCAGTAACACTACCGTACAGTCCGGTCTGATCGTCTGATATGTCGCATATCTTGCCTAGGGGTGGTCAACGTCAGACCCCAATAGCTCGATAAGTCGTGTCGATATGAGGTCTATAACAATTCGAGAAACTACTGGTAACACTTACCAGTAAATCTCAGCAACCCTGGCCAGGGATTTCCTGTTATAGCCAATCGAACACAGCGCAACATCAATCCCCTACACCGGGAGAGACGAATCCCCTCCTATCGCTCATTGCCTCCATGTGACTCGGGACTGTACCCAAAAACCACCGTTTTGCACGCCCTCTTGGACGTGGTAAGATGGAAATCAAAGCACAGTGGGAACCACACAAGACTCTATGACGATCTCGGGTCAACAGACTACTCTGTACCAGTGTCACCAGAGAACTGCCATCTGACGTAAGGTATAATACCATCTGGGAGTTCTCGGCGAGTCCGTCCAGTGTACCCAGTCTCTACTGAGCACCCGTATATCATCTCTGATGTCAAACACCAATGGATATGGGATCATCCATCGCCCATCTATATGGGTCGAGAAGGTATACGCTAGTCTACTCTGGTATATCGATGCCCCGTCTCGATACACCCACGACTAGGGACTTTGAAGGATGTACTTATGGACTACCATGTCCCCACTAGTATGATCTGCATCATAGTCCAGGTAGTCAAGTACACATCCTAAAGGCTTTACCAACATGTAACAAAGAGACAATCAGTGTACACGTTAAGGTAAAGTGCAACCAGATAGCATACTATCATGTCGAGCAAGAAAGTCCTCCTTATATATGTCCCAGCATCCACTACAATATACATCCTATGTACAGTAATGGCCTCTGGGGCATACATATAACTAACATAATGAACATACCCGAAGAAGATGCATCAGTATGCACTTTATTCGTTTGGGCGGCACGGGAATCCTTGTAATACCCTATTTCCTGTTCGGTCTTATAACAATTATAAGTTGGAGCGGGACCAACGTTCCCAAGCACAGTATAACAAGCGAGTTCGGTCAATACATCCATTTTATTATCTTGATTAAGGCGTGACATGGTCGCTAGTTGGAAAGAGAGAGAAGAAAACACTCTGCGTGCGCTCTTGTAAGATTAGATTGGTTATTATTTTATCTAATCAGGATGGCTCCCACTGTTTTTATCAAATCTTTCTTCAAACCCTAAAAGGAAAGACTAGCCGGGATTAATTACACCCTACAAGTTCAATAATCTTTCAGCCAGGCCAGTGGTGATACTTTGAGGGAGGTTCCCCGTGCTTTCGTATGGACCTAATTAAAATAAACCTCGTTTTCCCAAGGGCGTAACCCCGTTGACACCTTTCTAGACACTTACTTGATTGGCTATTTGTAAAGTGTAAAACTCTCCCAGGAGTAACAATTACTCGCAGTGGGTATCGGGATCCAACTATCTCATAGAAGGTATGCAATCTCATTCCAAATTTTAACACTTGAAATTCCCGATAATTTTGCCCCTAGCACCCTATGACCTTGACGGAGGTCAACAAACCAAAGGCTACTAGTCAAGTTCAACACTTCATTTCTTGATTGAATCAAACCCACCCGCACGACCCTTGACGGAGGTCAACAAGGTCGTATGACTATTCTAATCCAATCTGCATCATATGCATAAGCAGATAAATACTAGTTAACTACTGCACAATACGCTTTGATGGAGGTCAACAAACGTAGTACGAATACTAAGTAGGACTTATCTGAAATGATGGAGGGCTATGACAGGTTTTTAAGAAAACCTTTTTTGTAATGAACTTGATATCGTTGTTGAATCAAATGATTTAAAATGGAATGTTTTTGAGGCCTTTGCTAGTTTTCTAAAGAGGTCACTCCCGGTGAAGGGATCTCGGCTCTTTCCTCGTCGAATGAGGTGCAGGATATATCACATATATCACTATGCAAAGCAAAAACTATAAAAGCAATTAAAAGACAAACCGAGGGTTATAGCATCTGCAAGTTATTGCTAAAGGGGTCACTCCCGGTGATGGTATCTCTGCCCTTTCCTTATCGAATAAGGTGCAGGTTGTTCTACAAGGAACACCTCTATGCAAAGCAAGAACTGTAGGTACCTGTTTTTGAAAATTCGATTCCACAACATCTTTAGGTTTCTTTTCTTTTATTAATCACATTAAGGAAGTCCCATTATTTAAGTCACCTAAACATCACAGATAAATACAACGTACGCTTATGCCATCCGCATTCCCCTCGATGTCCCCTCGTGCACCGTTAGGTTAGGTAACTAACGGCAGAGCGGGGCAGTGCTAACGCGGGTGTAAAACATAAGCAACGTCTACATAATATATCATATATACTATATATAGTATACATCTGAACATATCAAATGATCAAATCACAGATATCGCAGCAGAAGAAACATATGAAATATTGGATATATTAGGAGGTCCGTGTTTTATTATGGGCCTCTACAAAACATGGATTCCATGGTCGCGATGAATAGCCAAACCCACACCCCTAGAACCCTATGAGAGCGGCAAGAAACCCTACCAATTCTAGAGTTATGAGACCCGGACTCGACTCCTCGAGTTGGTCTCCTACTGGACTCTAGAACCCGGTTACTTGTGCTCTCCTCCTTAGGTCTGTCCTAGTGCGGAAAAGTAAATAATATACATCAATGGTGACATCAACCTCAACCCGGAAGTGCCCCAATAAAAGAATATTAAATACATTTAATTTTACATGAATGAAAATGAAAAACTCTCATGATCTCACATAAACCCCTGGCTATTCAAAACCCGACGATCCAATATAACATATCCAGCAACACATAACATCACATGTCATCAACGTAAATAAATATGCGCATCCCAATTGTCGTTGACGTATAGCAACGAAACCGGCGATATCATATATTACACTTACGGTCGCAGAGAAGAAACTGTAAAACTACAACATTTGGAATCCACAAACAACTTAGACATCATAAATCTGAAATATCACATATTTTGCATTTCATGCCTAACAGTATGAATTCCACATATTGTATCACATTACAGAAAAAGCTAGACGATATTAAACATTCCAATCGAATCATTAAACACCCAAAATTACCCAGAAAGTTTAACACTTAAGCGTAGTTTAAAGTAATTCAGCCCACGCCACAGCACCAATGAACAAGCCGTAGAAGGGACAAACCAACGCCTCACATGTGGCACCGCTGGACCACTACAAACCCGAGGGTTCAGTGGCGGTTCTGACGGTGACATAATCGAGTTAAGGTTTTGTTCTTCTAGAGGGTCCATCGCATAACTTGCATGATCTTTGAAAGCTTTTTAACTACGGAAAAATCCAACACATGGAAAATTTTCCAGCAAGAGAAAAAGTGGGTATTAGACATCCGATTGAACTTTTTAATAACGTCTAAAGTTACCCGAAAACAGTTACAATACGACTACGGAACACTCCGAGTTGTCATTATAGTAAATTAACATCACATGATAATTTAACAAAAATAAACAACACCTGAAGCACCAAAACCCATGTAACAGAACACAGGAGAAATTTGGAGGGGGGCTCGGAAATGGCCGGTATGGGGGGGTCTCGCCGGCCCAAAATTGGCCAAATGCCTCCAAATTTCACCAGTGTTCATATTATCATATATATATGACTCTGTACTTGTTTAAAAAAATTTTAGGGCTCATTTTAAAATCGACAGACACATGATTTTTAGGGTTTCAAGTTCGGAGTTTGTTTCGTGTTTGTAATCTAACATTATCCGTATTATATTCTAGCTAGGCTCTGATACCACTGTTGGGTTCCCATCGACGGCAGCAAGGTTTCGGGAGGTATCATCCATGCCATTTTCAAATTTTTGTTGTTTCAAGGAACTCTAAATTAGAATCGATAACTAGAAATTAATATGGAAAACATATAGTAAACCATTTACTATCTAAGTGAAGAGGAAATACAACCTTTGTAGATCGGTCTTTCACTTCATATGCTCCTTGTAGTAGTCCCTTCGCCGCAATCATCATGCTCCCAGACTCTCGGACGGCTCCATGAGAAGATAGCAACGGTATTGCTTGAAGTCTTCGAGGCCGAAGATGATCTACGTCGGGGGATTACAAACTCAAGCTACCACTTCACCAAAGTGAAGCAAACCCCCTATACTAAACTGCTAGTCTAGTAGAGGATGATGAAATAGGAAGTGGGTACACTTTAGAATTTCTTTTCTCACATTATTTCTCTCTCTTTATCAAACCCTAGCATGCTTTTTGAAAGAGGAAGAATGAAAACTAATCAAGAGTGAGAGTGAACCATGGTGAGTGAGTATCATATACTAACTCATGTAGAGATATAACCATGGCTACATTATAATGGTTAGGTTGATTAATATCTAAAGTAAAAACAAAACTAGTGGACTAAGTCAATTCAACCATAAGCTTCGTGAAGCTTCATGCATATGATCTCATCATCCACTAATTTTAGAATTACTTTAAATATAAAAAACCTAACACTATAATTAGTATGGTATAAGTCTTATACACCCATGTAAGTTGTATCGACAACCATGATACAAAATGAACATAATTAATATATATCACATATATAATAAGTGTGCACAAGTGAGAAAAACAAATGCTTAAGTGAACCAATGTTAGTTAATGTAAATTAGTATATCATATATACAATTATACACTAAATTATCAAATCAACACTTGACTTAATAATCCGGCTATATCTCATAAAACCGACTAACATCCAATGTATCGACTTATCGAATCAACACTTGATTCGATAACCCGGCTATATCTCATATAAGCGACCGATACAAAAGTCGCGAGAATAGAATACGGTATCACATACACGCATTATTCTCGGTCCTGCACATATCACATATGGGCTCCTATTTCGTTTTGCCTGAGCCAGTAAATCCTCTATGTAAGACTCTAAAGACTCATCAATACGCCGGCAGTAGGTGACGATCTCATCAAGCATCCACAAGCCGTCAGTTGTACTAGCTGGACGTAACGGCTACCCGGGTATTGAGCGATCAGAAGATCAGCAAGCAAGCCCTCTCCAACTCCTGCAAAAGATTAACAGTGATACTACCGTACAGTTCGGTCTCCTCGTCTTATATGTCGCATATCAAGTCTAGGGGTGGTAAACGTCAGACCCCAATAACCGATAAGCTATGCCGATATGAGGCTCATAACGGGTCGAGAAACTACTGGTAACACTAACCAGTAAATCTCTAAACCAGCCCTGGCCAAGTACTTCCCTGTTATGGCCAATCGAGCACAGCGCAACATCAACCCCTAATACCAGGAGAGACGAAACCCCTCCTTTCGCTCATTGCCTCCATGTGACTCGGGACTGTACCCAAAAACCACCGTTTTGCATGCCCTCTTGGACATGGTAAGGTGGAAATCAAAGCACGGTGGGAATCACACAAGACTCTATGACGATCTCAGGTCTACAGACTAACCTGTACCAGTGTCACCAGAGAACAGCCATCTGACGTGAGGAATAATACCATTTGGGAGTTCTCGGCGAGTCCGTCCAGTGTACCCAGTCTCCACTGAGCACCCGTATATCATCTCTGATGTCAAAAACCAATGGATATGGGATCATCCTGTAGGGTTACTAGGCACACTCAAGAGGTTCCACAAGGCATCAACCATACCAAACATAAATTTTCCGGTGCCGAGAAACCTTAAACTAGATCGTTAACTAGAAGTTAAGGCGAAAAGAAAGCAAGTAAAAGACTTTATTGCTAAGTGAAAGGGACTACAACCTCCACCATTTCTTTAGCTCCGTGTTGACGTCCCTCCGCTGCGATCATCGGGATCCCGGACTCTAGCAATGGTTTCGTCGGAGAAATGAGCGGACTAGGTCGTTGACTTCGAGGCCGAAGATGATCTACGTCGGGGAGACTCAAACTCAAGTTATTCCTTCACTTGGTCAAAAACTTTGTAAAGAGAACACCCTATACTACATGGCAAGTGGTAGAGAATGAAGAAATAGGAAGTGGGTTCACTTTAGAATTGGATTTCTTACTCTTTTTCTCATGGCACCATTGGAGCTCTCAAGCTTTTGTGAGCTTGATGAAGATGAAGAAGAAGAAAGAATCATATCAATTTTAAAAGAATAATATGAACACTTATCCTTTTTATCATGGCACCATGGTTGAGTTAAGCCCTCAGGCTTAACTCATGTATAGAATTAACCATAGCATTAGGTTAAGGGTTGGGTTAGCTACTATCTTGAACAAATGACAAAGAGAGTTGACTTTGTCAATATTTATCAGCTTCATGAAGCCTGATAACTTTGACCAAAGTCACACTCTTTTGTTATTTGTTTAGGAAAATAGTAAACCCTAATCTAACCTTGATATGGTTCAAGTCTCATACACACAACTTGTTTGTATCATCAAGCATGATACAAACATGTACACTTGCATATATCACATATAAATAATGTGCACATTCAAGTGAGAAAATCAATCCTAAACGAACCAATACTAGTTAATGTAAAGTAATATATCAAATATATAATTATACATTAAATAATTAAATCAACACTTGATTTAACGATCCGGTCATATCGCATATAACCGATTAATATCAATAGTAACAACTTATCGAATCAACACTTGATCCGATAACCCGGCTATATCGCATACAACCGATCAATGTCACAAATCGCGAGAATAGAATACAGTATCACATACTGGCATTATTCTCGGTCCCGCACATATCTCATATGCGCTCCTATTTCGTTTCGCTTGAGCCAGGAAACCCCTGTGTAGGACTCTAAAGACTCGTCAATACGCCGGCAGTAGGTGATGATCATATCAAACACCCACAAGCCGCAAGCGGTCTACTAAACGTAACGGCCACCCGGGTATTGAGCGATCAGAAGATCAACGAGCAAGCCCGCTCACACTCCTGTGAATCCAACGAGTAACACTACCGTACAGTCCGGTCTGTTCGTCTGATATGTCGCATATCTCGTCTAGGGGTGGTAAACGTCAGACCCTAATAACTCGATAAGTCGTGTCGATATGAGGCTCATAACGGGTCGAGAAACTACTGGTAACACTTACCAGTCCCTAAAGCAGCCTTGGCCATGGACTTCCTGTTATAACCAATCGAGCACTGTGCAACATCAACTCCCTATACCGGGAGAGACGAAACCCCTCCTATCGCTCATTGCCTCCATGTGATTCGGGACTGTACCCAAAAACCACCGTTTTGCACGCCCTCTTGGACGTGGTAAGGTGGAAATCAAAGCACAGTGGGAATCACACAAGACTTTATGACGATCTTGGGTCTACAGACTAACCTGTACCAGTGTCACCAGAGAACTGCCATCTGACGTAAGGTATAATACCATCTGGGAGTTCTCGGTGAGTCCGTCCAGTGTACCCAGTCTCCACTGAGCGCCCGTATATCATCTCTGATGTCAAACACCAATGGATATGGGATCATCCATCGCCCATATTTATGGGTCGAGAAGGTATACGCTAGTCTACTCTGGTATATCGATGCCCTGTCTCGATATACCCACGACTAGGGACTTTGAAGGATGTACTTATGGACTACCACGTCCCCACTAGTATGATCCGCATCATAGTCCAGGTAGTCAAGTACACATCCTAAGGGCTTTACCAACATGTAACAAAGAGACAATCAGTATACAGGTTAAGGTAAAGAGTAACCAGATAGCATACTATCATATCGAGCAAGAAAGCCATCCCTATATATGTCCAAGCATCCACTACAATATACATCCTATGTATAGTAATGGCCTCTAGGGCATACATATAACTAACAATCTCCCACTTGCACTAGGGCCATCTGATAGCAGTAGTTGTAGTATCTCATACTCAACCATCCCATAAAAGTCTCTCTCTGGGAAAAGGCCTTTCGTGAGTGGATCCACCGTGTTGTCCTCTGAGTCTACTCTCCTAACCTCGATCCCCTGGAGATCAACCATCTCCTCGATCTGGTGACACGGCCTAAGAATATGTCTGGATCACTGATGGGACGGACGTTCCTTGGCATAAGCCACAACTCCATTGTCACACAATGGGAGAAACGAAGTTCATCTCATAAACTAATATACACCCAGACTTCCTCTTTGGTAACGATGTATCTTGCCTTTAATCGTCTAGTATGTCACGGTATCTATCTTGGAACTCTTCCAACATACCGTCCCTCTACTGAGGGTAAAGACAATGCCTGCGACTGACATTCAGTCATCCTTATCACCCTGGAACCTTTCCAGTGATTCTCCCCAGGATCGATTGATACTAACTCACTACAACTAGTGAGTATCCTAACATCTAATTAGATCTATCTCATAGATCCAAAACCCTGGATTTAGTAGGTATCACTTCGATCCTATATGGATAATCCTTGTGATAAGCGGAGATTGACCGAGCGTAGCATACGAAACTACTTCCCTATCAAGAGTATGTCATCCACGTACTCTACAAGGATCACCACCATACTCCCTACTCCCTTTTTGTATATACAAGGTTCATCTACCATTTTGATGATGTCAAACTATTTGACTAACTCATCAAAACAGTTGTTCCAACTCCGCGATGCCTGGTTTATCACATAAAACATCTTGCATACGTTTCCGCTGCTCCCACTGTCTACGAAGCCCTCTGGGTGTGTACTTATAGACGCTTTCTTCCAAATCATCATTTAGAAAAGCAGTCAAGACACCCAACCGCCCGATATCGTAGTCATGGTATTTAGCCGTAGCAAATAGGATCTGGATGGACTTAAGCATAGCTACTTAGAAAAGGTTTCATCACAATCCATAGCTGGTCAATGTTGCAAACCTTTAACAAGTCTAGCTTTGAAAGTCTTAACTTTTCCATGTACACCAAGTAATCTTCTCAAGATATACTTGCTCCTGATGGGGATTTAACCCTTCAGATAAAGCAACCAAAGTCCATACTTTGTAGGTGTATAAGGATTCCTTCTCAGATCGATAAGCATCCAGCCATTCTTATAGAGTCCTACTCCTGATGGCCAACCCGAAACTAGTTGGGTCATCATATCATGATGCAATCCTTGCTCCCACTGTCATAGAGAAACCGAAGTATCTCTCAGGTGGGTGAGGAAACCTACTAGATCGGCGGAGAGGCTGAAGTTCGTTGGTTGCTATTGAATCCTTTGGTTTTACCAAATTATCAGCTGCAGTTTGTATAGCTGGAACTGTTCCCAGTTCTACCTCATTACCAATAATTTCTTCACAAGAAATTCCCTTTCACAAAGGTGGCATGCTGAGAAACAAAACATTTTTGTTCCTCGGTTAGGTAAAAGATATTCCCTTGCGTATGCTTAGGATATCCAACAAACTTCTATAGATCTGACTTTGCCTCGAGCTTGTCCGGATTTTGCTTTTTAGAGATAGGCTAGACAACCCCAAATCTTAACAAACTTAAGATATGGGCTCTTCCCTTTCCATATCATATATGAAGTGGTAGGCAACTGATTTGATCGGAACCTTATTCAATAGGTATGCAACTTCATAAGTGCATAACCCCCTAAAAGGAAATAGGAAACTCAGTAGTACTCATCATAGAGCACACCATATCTCATAGGGTGCTTTTGCTACGTCCCGATATACCATCGTGCTATGGTGTATACGGAGGAGTAATGCTGAGAGAGAATCTCATTCTCCTTTAGAATAATCCAGGAATTCCGTGCTCAGGTATTCTCCTCCTTGATCACATCAAAGGACATAATACTTTTACCCGTATTTTGGTTCTCTACTTCTTACTTATATTCTATGAATATCTCAAAAGGTTCGGACTTGTGTTTCAACAGGAACATATGTCTGAATCTTGAGAGATTATCAGAGAATGTAATGAAGTACAAAGAACCGGTCTGGGCATATGTAGACAGGGGACCTTCATACTTCAATATGTATCATCCCAAGAGTTTATGTAACATTTTAAAAATAATTAAATAATTAATTAAATAAATAAAATCGTTTAAGTGAATTTTATAATTTTCGGTAAAGTAAAACGTAGTTTTCATAAAACTAAACCGTAATTATTTTTCACTATAAATTTAAAAATACCTATTTTAATTATGTTATTACTAGTAAATGGTGTTTATTTAGCCACTTATAAATTTTTAGTTTAATTATATATTTTTCTTAAATTAATTATTTTAAATATTAACATAAGCTTTATTTTTACACTAAATTAGTGTAAATTACAAATTTGAATGGGTTAAATTTGCAAAAATGAACCATTGCATCTTAGAATCAAGTGTGTTTCATGCAAAATTTATTTTCAAAATTTTACAATGGTTCTAGACCATTCTAGGTCAAATGGAGTGAAGAAAATAAAGAATTTTTAAATAAATTCATGAAAAGACTTAATTGTGTGATATTTTTGTGAAACCTTCTACACTTTTCTTCACCTTTTCTCACTCTCCTATCTTTTCCTCACCTCATGGCCGTCCTCACCTCCATGGGCAGCCCAAAAAATTTCCCCCCATCCTTTTTGCATTAAAAATCATCAAAAATCATCAAAAATTCAATAAAAAATCCACAAAATCCTAATAAATTTCTACCCTCTATTCTTTGCTCATCTTTACATGGATTTTGGAGATGGAAAGCATTCATTTTGGAGGCTTATTTTCATGTTTGGATTTCATGTTGTGGAGGTATAAATCTTATTTTTTTGATTTATTGTTATTAGATGTTTCATTTAAGCATAATTATATTTAATAAATAATTTCTATCTATAAGTTTTAAAATTCAAGTTAGGGTTTATAAAATTAAGTTATGGTTTTTATTAATTAAGTAAGGTTATAATAACTAGTTTAACATTTTTAGAAGTGGAAAATCTTGTATGGATGATATATTGTAAATTGTTTATCCAAAATTGTTTAAATTAATCCATTTTGCAAACTAGATTTCCATATATTGTATATATTGGTGAGATAAAATTCAAATTAATGTTGGTAACACTAGATTGTGGTTTTAATGAGGATATTAACTTGTTGGTGGAATGAAAAACTTAAATTGGTTACTAGTTTCTATTGATAATTGAAAAATACTAATAAAAATGCGATTTTGCTAACTAGATTTTGGAAATTCTTAAATAAATGAAATTTAAAATATAATTTATGGTTTCATTATCATCATGAATTGTACTTTAATCCATTAATTCATGCAAAATCCAGTTTAGATGTGATATTGTGAAATTTTCCTTAAAAGTATCGAAATCGGGCAAGTTTGCAAACTAGAATTTTCAAACTAATATAAATTAGGGTGTTAAAAATATAGTGATGGTTTATATAGTCTAGTTATGCTAATTAATGAATATTATGACCATTAGTTTCTTTTAAATATCAAGTTTTGATGTAAAACGGTAAATTGGTGTTTTTAGGTTTTACGGAATCGGACGATTTGATCGAGTTTTATGGTTTTGATTGATTAAATCATGTTTTATATTATAAGTAATGAGTTTTTAAACTACAAGTTGTTTGCTGATATTTATCTTGATCAATCGGCGTTTGTATGCCGACATCGAGCGATATTTGGTTCTTTTGGTTGAGCGGGACATAGGTTTTAACCTAAGCGCGTTCCGTGCGTCGTTTTGACTTTTGTCCGTAATTCAGTTTACGATACTATATATATGTTTGCGTATAGGTACCCCTCACATGGACTGCGGGCGATGAAGAAGAGGATGGCGACAGCATTTTCGGCGGACAAGGACTAGGTGAGTAGATATATATCTACGGGGGAAAGTCGGATGGATGGCGTTTAGCACCCCCACAAACGTAGAATTGGGATAGTACTTATTGTCATTAGGAAGCCAGACGTGACCTTAGATTCTTGATGAGTAGGACCCTAGTAATGACCCTAGGTTGGACTAGACTGATTTAGAAAGACCATACCAAAGGATGAATACCTTGGAAGAGATTCGTAGGTTTCAGGTAGATACACACACACGCACACACTAAGACTCGACGTGGTGTATACGTGTATGTATATATATATATATGACTAGGTGTAGGTATATATATATATACACACAATACGTATATGTGATACAAGGATGTGATATGATACACGGGGATGAAACAATATAACTGGGTTGATGCCATGATTCTTGGCTATACAGTCGTGTTGTGATGTTAGCGGATCATTAGAAAATGAGATAATGGATTTGTATACTTAAACAATAATAAAGGGTGGTGATGATATTGAAGTATATGGGACTCTAAAATAGAACCCGGACCATAACCTGTGCCTGAAATTCTGATATGATATCATATAGGTATGACTTGATTACGACATCATATAGGTGTGACTTGATTTCGATATCATATATGTGTGACTTGATTACGATATCATATAGGTGTGACTTGATTACGATATGATCTAAGTGTGACTTAATCACAATATGATACATATGACATGATATTTCTGAGGATAAATTAACGATGTATATTTATGCTGACAATGATATATGATTGATGTATGCTATTACAGTATAGCACCTTGATCTTGACATGTGTTGATGATGATATTATACGAATGATGAGACACGTAGGTGATACTTGACCCGTACCCCGATATTGGGATGCCGTACGATGGATTTTACCGTACGAGACATAGATATGATGATTGATCCGCACTCTTGATTTGAGAAAGCCGTACTGCGTACGTGACGCTATTGAGGCTGGATCGCCGACTAATAAAGATATGGATTCAGACCTTAGGTGGACTCTTATTTCTTATTGACTAGTTTCTTAGGTTTAGTTCCTTAGGAGGTTAGATGGACACTAGTTTAGGCTCGAGTCATATAGTTGTAGTTATACTTGTATATCACAGATGAGTGGTTAGTACACATCCGTCTTTACATTCATACCGTAATCATAATGGTGCATGTTCATTCATATGTTTCTATAATCAGAATAAAACTTTGCCTGTTAGGACACCAGCACCATTACCGATGATGCGCATATTCCATGCACACTTATTTGCCGGCTCACACACATCATCATCGGTAATTGCTATGTCGCGTACACTTTAGATCATATTATCTTTTATTGATACAATCAGCTAACAGCTAGATCGATATAATATTGTGATTACTCTCTGGTGTTAGTATAGATATGGTATTTATTACTTAGACATTTCATGCATTCGCATTTTCATGTTATCATGCAGTATTATGGGGCGTATGCCGACACTTATCATATACTTACTCATGATTTTGGGATTTTGGATTTCTATGAGATTTCTGGATTTTTGTGGAAAACCGCAAGAATATATAAAAACTTCTCTCTCTCTCCTCCTCTCTTTTTAAAACATAAGATGCGGTTTTCTCGTGATGTATGTGTCGTCCACCATGAGATTTCATGTTTTCTATTGGATTTCGAGACCCGATTCGAGGAGTGGATGAACCTTCTCAGGTACATGGTGGGCCCGGTATGGTACCCCGGGGCAAGAAGATCGAGTTGTAGACGATGAGCTTGGCAGGGGAGGACTACCTACCGGTGATGTCTGGCGCGGCGGATATCCGGAGGATACCGACCGTTGTCGTGAGATTTGATGATATGGGCCGATCCGACGGAGCCCGAGATATTGAGACTATGAGATATTGAGATTATGAGGTGTTAAGACTTGAGATTTACATGTTTTGTGTCGATGCTTGAAACGGATTTCCATGCATTTCATCGTTGATATTTCAGATTTCTATACACATTTTACCATGATAAAAGTTAAAGATTTCTTATACAGATATATCTAGATTTCAGGATTGGTTATTTCATATTCATGGTGCATGCATACTCATTCACATGACATAGTTCTATATAAGGCACTGATACGAGCACGGAGCATTTGCACTTACACGTAGCTTATTATCCTGTCTTTACTTGATGACTAGTAGTATATTAGTATATTATTATGACCTAGGACAGCGTCGTGCATTCGATTTCTTTTCGCAGATATCTTCTACTCATGAGTTGGCAACTCACCCCCGTTGTACCAAATTTTGTTACAGGTTCGATGTACAGGTTTTCCTAGCAGCTTGCTGGCACATCTTTTCATTCAGGGTGATTTGCACGGTAGGTTGGTTCACTTGTATCTGGACCGCCATTGTACTTTTATTATTTGATTTGTATCTAGAAAACTCCATCAACCAAACTTGTATTACTTGATAGTTTATTGGATCAGTTGTTTATTTCGACCTTAGAGTCGCGCTTGTATTATTATGATATTTGGTGGTTTTGTTTTCTTTTGAGTTTTGAGCCTCGCCCTTTGGCGTTGTATACTATTGTGCATTGATGTGGTTGTTTCCGCCTTTTGGCGTAGAGCTATCTCCCGTTTGGGAATGCTTTTTATTGTTTTTGTATATATTATTCTTATTTGTACCCGTTTGGGGCCAGTTTTTACAAATGAGACCCTGCCGAAATTTTTGAGAAAATTGGATGTTGCTTTTAAACTTGTTTTCTACATGTTTTCCTTTACTTCTTCTTCTTTTTATGGTTTAGATTTCTGGGCTTCGGCTTACTTAGGTTACGTTGCGCCTCTAGACGCTTCGTAATCTAAGTGCCAGTCACGTTCCGTACTTTTGGGTCGTGACAAAGTTGGTATCAGAGCGCTAGGATTAACCTTGTATATGTCTAGGGTGACCCTTGGTTGATGGAATTGGCGATTTAGGTAGATTGACATACCGTGGGTATGATCCGCGGCATACTTACGATACACTACTCTTCTTAAGTAGCCATAAGATGTACATTTGTTTGCACCGCATTTCATTCGTTCCTTTGATCTATCTTCGTCGATATCGGAGGATGGTTTCTGTTACCACGGGCGCACGGGCAGAAGGAGCTGCGGCTCGAATGCGATAACCATTAGGGTATCGGTTATTCTTGAGGATTGAAGCATTATTTAGCGTGCTGTAGAAGGATATTCACATGCCATCCAGACGAAGTTAAAGGATTCGAACGATTGTCAGAAACCCATTTTCCCAAGTTTAAAGTATTCGGAAGAACATGCAGGTATTTCGATGGACCCTCTAGAAGAATGAAACCCTAACTCGACATAATGACCACGAGAATGCCCTTCAACCTTAGGGTTTACGGCAGTTCCGCAGTGCCATTAGTGAGGCTTGGGTTTGCCCTTCTACGGCTGGACCATCGATGCTAGGATATGTACCGGATATTTTTAAACTGTACTTGAGTGTTGAGCTCTCGGGGAATTATGGGATTTTGATGGATCGATCGAAAAGTTTAATGTAGTCCGGATATCAGGTGAAGGGATCGACTACGTGGGAGACTTTAGATATGAGTATTGCCGTTGGTAGCGCAGTCAGCACACCTTTGAAGAGGTCGAAGCAGTCGACAACAGAGGAAAGGGGGAAAAAGGCGCACATTGACGATAGTGTTTACGACTGTGATTTGGTGATTTGAATTTCATATTTTCGTTGATTGGATTTTATTTTATTTTTTGGTATTTTGAGGGTTTTGTTCTACGATTGGTATTTCTTATGTGTGCATTCATTACATTCTATTCGTGCTTCATATATCAGTTGTATTGATGTTGTTTTGTACATGCCCAGTACACTCGATTTCGTTTTATACATTTTGAGATTTTGATTTGATTTCATGCATATGGGTTACACATGATTTTGACATATGCTTCGACCTAGTTTTCATGCATTTTCGTACTGTGATTTCGATTTTGATATTCGGTGTATATTTTCGTGCACCATGTGCACCTGATTGAGATTCTTGCGCACATTCGGTGCACCTGATACGATTTGTGCACACCAGATGCACTAAATCGTGGTTTTGTGCAGATTAGATGCACCTGATATTAGAGTCGTGCACGCCCGTTGCACTTGACAGATGTTTTTGGTGCATCACCTATTGCACTCAGTTTTGTTTTTGTGTGAATTCGTGGCATCTGTATTTGGTTTCGATTTCAGTGCGCACCGGACGCACATGATGTTTTTATGATATGATTGGGATGGATTTCAGTTTGATCAGTATGTTTTTATAAACATTACTATTGATTTGGTAACCAGGCGGGACGTGTATGTTAAATAAAGGATATATATATATAGCTATTTTTTTTAAAAATAAACGTCTGCTACTTATTCCATGGCAAGTGCATCACACGGCGATTTTCAAAAGGGGTTCTTGCATGCTTCTTTATCCAGATGTTTGGACGACTTTACTATGATGCTCACAATATATAAGTTGTAGATTTGATGTATATTATGTTGGATTTCGTATTGGGTTTTGGTATTTTATTTTCTCCATAACTCCGATGATTGTGTTATGCTTGACGGAGTTGATTTTAGTTATGTATTGATGATTTCGGAGCCCAGACGATTTGAGTGTTTTGGCTGAATATTTTAGTAATTGGGGGGAGTTTTAATTTAAATTCGGGGACCGAATTTCTTAAAGGTGGGAAGATTGTAACATTTTAAAAATAATTAAATAAATAAAATCGTTTAAGTGAATTTTATAATTTTCGGTAAAGTAAAACGTAGTTTTCATAAAACTAAACCATAATTATTTTTCACTATAAATTTAAAAATACCTATCTTAATTATGTTATTACTAGTAAATGTTGTTTATTTAGCGACTTATAAATTTTTAGTTTAATTAAATATTTTTCTTAAATTAATTATTTTAAATATTAACATAAGCTTTATTTTTACACTAAATTAGTGTAAATTACAAATTTGAATGGGCTAAATTTGAAAAAATGAACCATTGAATCTTAGAATCAAGTGTGTTTCATGCAAAATTTATTTTCAAAATTTTACAATGGTTCTAGACCATTCTAGGTCAAATGGAGTGAAGAAAATAAAGAATTTTTAAATAAATTCATGAAAAGACTTAATTGTGTGATATTTTTGTGAAATCTTCTACACTTATCTTCACCTTTTCTCACTCTCTTATCTTTTCCTCACCTCATGGCCGTCCTCACCTCCATGGGCAGCCCCAAAAATTTCCCCCCATCATTTTTGCATTAAAAATCATCAAAATTCATCAAAAATTCAATAAAAAATCCACAAAATCCTAATAAATTCCTACCCTCTATTCTTTGCTCATCTTTACATGGATTTTGGAGATGGAAAGCATTCATTTTGGAGGCTTATTTTCATGTTTGGATTTCATGTTGTGGAAGTATAAATCTTCTTTTTTTGATTTATTGTTATTAGATGTTTCATTTAAGCATAATTAGATTTAATAAATAATTTCTATCTACAAGTTTTAAAATTAAGTTATGGTTTTTATTAATTAAGTAGGGTTATAATAACTAGTTTAACAATTTTAGAAGTGGAAAATCTTGTATGGATGATATATTGTAAATTGTTTATCCAAAATTGTTTAAATTAATCCATTTTGCAAACTAGATTTCCATATATTGTATATATTGGTGAGATAAAATTCAAATTAATGTTGGCAACACTAGATTGTGGTTTTAATGAGGATATTAACTTGTTGGTGGAATGAAAAATTTAAATTGGTTATTAGTTTCTTTTGATAATTGAAAAATACTAACAAAAATGCGATTTTGCTAACTAGATTTTGGAAATTCTTAAATAAATGAAATTTAAAATATAATTTATGGTTTCATTATATAATTATCATCATGAATTGTACTTTAATGCATTAATTCATGCAAACTCCAGTTTAGATGTGATATTGTGAAATTTTCCTTAAAAGTATCGAAATCAGGCAAGTTTGCAAACTAGAATTTTCAAACTAATATAAATTAGGGTGTTAAAAATATAGTGATGGTTTATATAGTCTAGTTATGCTAATTAATGAATATTATGACCATTAGTTTCTTTTAAACATCAAGTTTTGAAGTAAAACGGTAAATTGGTGTTTTCAGGTTTTACGGAATCGGACGATTTCATCGATTTTTAGGGTTTCGATGGATTAAATCATGTTTTATATTATAAGTAATGAGTTTTTAAACTACAAGTTGTTTGCTGATATTTATCTCGATCAATCGGCGTTTGTATGCCGACATCGAGCGATATTTGGTTCTTTTGGTTGAGCGGGACATAGGTTTTAACCTATGCGCGTTCCGTGCGTCGTTTTTACTTTTGTCCGTAATTCAGTTTACGATACTATATATAAGTTTGCGTATAGGTACCCCTCACGTGGACTGCGGGCGATGAAGAAGAGGATGGCGACATCATTTTCGGCGGACAAGGACTAGGTGAGTAGATGTATATCTACGGGGGGAAGTCGGGTGGATGGCGTTTAGCACCCCCGCAAACGTAGAATAGGGATAGTACTTATTGTCATTAGGAAGCCAGACGTGACCTTAGATTCTTGATGAGTAGGACCCTAGTAATGACCCTAGGTTGGACTAGACTGATTTAGAAAGACCATACCATACCAGAGGATGAATACCTTGGAAAAGATTCGTAGGTTTCAGGTAGATACACACACACGCACACACTGAGACTCGACGTGGTGTATACGTGTATGTATATATATATATATATATATATATATATGACTAGGTGTAGGTATATATATACACACACAATACGTATATGTGATACAAGGATGTGATATGATACACGGGGATGAAACAATATAACTGGGTTGATGCCGTGATTCTTGTCTATACAGTCGTGTTATGATGTTAGCGGATCATTAGAAAATGAGATAATGGATTTGTATACTTGAACAATAATAAAGGGTGTTGATGATATTGAAGTATATGGGACTCTAAAATAGAACCCGGACCATAACCTGTGCCTGAAATTCTGATATGATATCAATAGGTGTGACTTGATTACGACATCATATAGGTGTGACTTGATTTCGATATCATATATGTGTGACTTGATTACGATATCATATAGGTGTGACTTGATTACGATATGATCTATGTGTGACTTAATCACAATATGATACATATGACATGATATTTCTGAGGATAAATTAACGATGTATATTTATGCTGACAATGATATATGATTGATGTATGCTATTACAGTATAGCACCTTGATCTTGACATGTGTTGATGATGATATTATACGAATGATGAGACACGTAGGTGATACTTGACCCGTACCCCGATATTGGGATGCCGTACGATGGATTTTACCGTACAAGACATAGATATGATGATTGATCCACACTCTTGATTCGAGGAAGCCGTACTGCGTACGTGACGCTATTGAGGCTGGATCGCCGACTATTAATGATATGGATTCAGACCTTAGGTGGACTCTTATTTCTTATTGACTAGTTTCTTAGGTTTAGTTCCTTAGGAGGTTAGATGGACACTAGTTTAAGCTCGAGTCACATAGTTGTAGTTATACTTGTATATCACAGATGAGTTGTTATTACACATCCGTCTTTACATTCATACCGTAATCATAATGGTGCATGTTCATTCATATGTTTCTATAATCAGAATAAAACTTTGCCTGTTAGGACACCAGCACCATTACCGATGATGCGCATATTCCACGCACACTTATTTGCCGGCTCACACACATCATCATCGGAAATTGCTATGTCACGTACACTTTAGATCATATTATCTTTTATTGATACAATCGGCTAACAGCTAGATCGATATAATATTGTGATTACTCTCTGGTGTTAGTATAGATATGGTATTTATTACTTAGACATTTCATGCATTCGCATTTTCATGTTATCATGCAGTATTATGGGGCATATGCCGACACTTATCATATACTTACTCATGATATTGGGATTTTGGATTTCTATGAGATTTCTGGATTTTTGGGGAAAACCGCAAGAATATATAAAAACTTTTCTCTCTCTCTCCTCCTCTCTTTTTAAAACATAAGATGCGGTTTTCTCGTTATGTATGTGTCGTCCACCATGAGATTTTATGTTTTCTGTTAGATTTCGAGACCCGATTCGAGGAGTGGATGAACCGTCTCGGGTACATGGTGGGCCCGGTATGGTACCTCGGGGCAAGAAGATCGAGTTGTAGACGATGAGCCTGGCAGGGGAGGACTACCTACCGGTGATGTCTGGCGCGGCGGATATCCGGAGGATACCGACTGTTGTCGTGAGATTTGATGATATGGGCCGATCCGGACTGACGGAGCCCGAGATATTGAAACTATAAGATATTGAGATTATGAGGTATTAAGACTTGAGATTTACATGTTTTGTGTCGATACTTGACACGGATTTCCATGGATTTCATCGTTGATATTTCATATTTCTATACACATTTTACCATGATAAAAGTTAAAGATTTCTTATACAGATATATCTAGATTTCAGGATTGGTTATTTCACATTCATGGTGCATGGATACTCATTCACTTGACATAGTTCTATATGAGGCACTGATACGAGCACGGAGCATTTGCACTTACACGTAGCTTATTATCCCGTCTTTACTTGATGACCGGTAGTATATTAGTATATTATTATGACCTAGGACAACGTCGTGCATTCGATTTCTTTTTGCAGATATCTTCTACTCACGAGTTGGCAACTCACCCCTGTTGTGCCAAATTTTATTACAGGTTCGATGTACAGGTTTTCCTGGGAGCTTGCTGGCACATCTTTTCATTCAGGGTGATTTGCACGGTAGGTTGGTTCACTTGTATCTGGACCGCCATTGTACTTTTATTATTTCATTTGTATCTAGACAACTCCATCAACCAAACTTGTATTACTTGATAGTTTACTGGATCAGTTGTTTATTTCGACCATAGAGTTGCGCTTGAATTATTATGATATCTGGTGGTTTCGTTTTCTTTTGAGTTTTGAGCCTCGCCCTTTGGCGTTGTATACTATTGTGCATTGATGTGGTTGTTTCCGCCTTTTGGCGTAGAGCTATCTCCCGTTTGGGGATGCTTTTTATTGTTTGTATATATATTATTCTTGTTTGTACCCGTTTGGGGCCAGTTTTTACAAAGGAGACTCTGCCGAAATTATTGAGAAAATTGGATGTTGCTTTTAAACTTATTTTCTACATGTTTTCCTTTGCTTCTTCTTCTTTTTATTGTTTAGATTTCTGGGCTTCGGCTTACTTAGGTTACGTTGCGCCTCTAGACGCTTCGTAATCTAAGTGTCGGTCACGTTCCGTACTTTCGGGTCGTGACAGTTTACTAACACTTTCTCTGTTTTCAATAAACGGAGCTATGGTCATCTTATCTTTGTGACATGACTGGCAAGTTTCAGAAGATGTAAATTCAAACTAATTTAAATATGCATCTATATGTAACTTCAGCTAGTCGGGTCGCCTTGATATGACCTAGTCTATAATACCTCAAGAAGGATTCGTTCATTTCTGAACTCTTCCTCTTGTGTGTGTTCTGTATACTAAGAACTGTAGTTTGATTTAGAACGTTAATGCTTTTAGATAACGTGCTTAAACTGATCAACTCTTGATATAGGAAATGTTCAAAACATTATCCAATCAATACAAAATTATATCCTTCTTTGTCTCTGTATAGAGACTGATATGATTTTGTATATCAGGTTCGGTATCTAATAACATCTGTTCAGAATCAATGTATTCTAGTAATACAGGGTGACAGTGACCAACAGACTTGGTTGCAACACTTGCACCATTTTCTGCCTCATGAAACTTATCACCCGTTCTCAGTTCTTTACCTTTGTGTAGCCCATGTAACAAATTACATATGCGGGATACTGATCTGGTATCACATACGCAGGACGTAAAGGATGCTGAGAAACAGTTCTGTGTAATGAACACACCCGAAGATGATGCATCATCATGCACTCTCTTCGTTTAGGCGGCACGGGAATTCTGGTAATCCCCTAATTCCTGCTTTGTCTTATAACATTTATAAGTTGGAGCAGGACTAACGTTCCCCAGCTCAGTATAACAAGCGGGATCAGTCAATATATCTATTTTATTATCTTGATTAAGGTGTGATATGGTCGCTACCTGGAGAGAGAGAGAAGAAAACACTCTGCCTGCGCTCTTGCAAGATCAGATTGGTTATTATTTTATCTAATCAGGATGGCTCCCACTGTTTTTATCAAATCTTCCTTCAAACCCTAAAAGGAAAGGCTAGCCGGGATTAATTACACGCTACAAGTTCACCAATCTTTCAGCCAGGCCAGTGTCGGTACTTTGAGGGAGGTGCCCCGTTCTTTCGCACGGACCTAATTAATGTAAACCTCGTTTTCCTAGAGACGTAGCCCCGTTAACACCTTTCTAGACACCTACTTGATCGGCTAATTGTAATGTGTAAAACTCTCCCAGGAGTAACAATTACTTGCGGTGGGTATCGGGATCCAACTATCTCATAGAAGGTATGCAATCTCATTGCAAATTTCAACACTTGAAATTCCCGATAATATTTTGCCCCTAGCAGCTATATGACCTTAACATAGTCAACAAATCATAAGTGCTAGTCAAGTTCAACCCGTCATTTCCCGATTGAATTAAACCCACCTGCACGACCCTTAACATAGTCAACAAAGTCACACGACTACCCTAATCCAATCGCATCATATGCTTATACAGATAAGCACTAATTAGCTACCGCACCCTACGCCTTAACATAGTCAACAAACGTAGCACGAATACTAACTAGTACTTATCTGAAATGACGGAGGGCTACAACAGGTTTTTCTGAAAACCTATTGCGTAATGAACTTGATATCGTTGTAGAATCAAATGATTTTAAAATGGAGTGTTTTTGAGGCTTTTCTAGTTTTGCTAAAGGGGGCACTCCCGGTGAAGGGATCGTCGGCCCTTTCCTCGTCGAATGAGGTGCAGGATATATCATATACATCACTGTGCAAAGCAAGATCAAGAGAAGCAATCAAAAGAAAAACCAAGGGTTGTAGCATCTGCCAGTTATTGCTAAAGGAGTCACTCCCGGTGAAGGGATCTCGGTCCTTTCCTTATCGAATAAGGTGCAGGATGTTGTACAAGGAACACCGCGATGCAAAGCAAGAACTGTAGCTACCTGTTTTTGAAAATTCGATTCCACAACATCTTTAGGTTTCTTTTTCTTTCATTAATCATATTAATCAAGTCCCATCATTTAAGTTACCTAAACATCACAGATAAATACGACGTACACTTATGCCATCCGTATTCGCCATGATGTCCCCTCGTGCACCTTTAGGTTAGGTAACTAACGGCAGAGCGGGGCAGGGCTAGCGCGGGTGTAAAACATAAGCAACGCCTATATAATATATCATATATACTATATACAATATTTATCACAGAACATCAAATGATCACATCACAGATATCGCAGCAGAAGAAACATATGAAATATTGGATATACTAGGACGTCCGTGTTTTCAATACGAGTCTGTATAAAACACGGATTCCACGGTCGCGATGAATAGCAAAACCCACACCCCTAGACCCTACGAGAGCGGCAAGAAACCCTACCAATTCTTGAGTTAGGAGACCCGGACTCGACTCCTCGAGTTGGTCTCCCACTGGACTGTAGAACCCGGTTACTTGTGCTCTCCACCTTGGGTCTATCCTAGTGCGGAAAAGTAAATAATATACAAATGGTGACATCTTCCGCAACCTGTAAGTGACCTAATAAAAGAATATTACATACACTAAATTTTACATGAATGAAAATAAAAACTTTCATCTCACATAAAACCCCTGGCTATTCAAGACGCGACGATCCAATATAACATATCCAGCAACACATAACATCACATGTCATCAACGTAAGTAAATATGCGCATCCCAATTGTCGTTGACATATAGCAACGAAACCGGCAATATCACATATTACACTTACGGTCGCAGAAAAGAAAGTGTAAAACTACAACAGTTGGAATCCGCAATCTCCTTAGACATCGCATGCCTAACAATTATAAACCCCGCATTTTAGTCTCATTATCGAAAACTCTTTTCAATATTTAGTCGGGTAATTCAATAAGATTCCCGATTAACTGATCGAATACTCGTCGCAAACTTTAGTAGACGGCCGCACCACCGGATGCCGTCGACGAAGTGCACTAAGGCGAAACACCGTTGCCGCGAGCACCCAAACGGATGCTTTTGGCGACGGGGTTCTCCTATAGTCACTTGGTCGGGGCTATGGGGCATGGCTGTCTATTAAGTTTACCCGGTGAGTATCCGCGTACACTACGTGATTGCGACGGACTTTTGATCGCATCAAAATTCCTTGGCAACCGATCAAGTGAGACTAAAGTGCTATGTTCATAACATTCATATCAGTTATCTCATAACTATTTGTGAATTCCAAATATTGTATCACATTCCAGATAAATAGAAAATGTTAAACTTTCCGATCGAACAACCAAACACCCAAGTTTTCCCAAAACAGCTCAACACATGAAATAGGTTTAAAATATTCACTTCATGTCACAGTACTAACGGTCCAGCCGTAGAAGGGTCAAGCCAACGCCTCACATGTGGCACGCCGTACTGCCACAAACCCTAAGTTCAAAGGGCAGTTCAAGACGGTCACAAAATCGATTTAAGGTTTGTTGTCTTCTAGAGGGTCCATCGCGATACTTGCACTACTTAGAATATTCTTAAACTACGGAAAGATCCAACACTTGGAAATTTCCCGACAGGGGAAAAAGTGGGTATTTATATCTGGTCGAACTTTTTAACATATTCAAAAATTATCTGGAAAAAGACAGACAAAGTTAAAGATTCCGATCGAATCATCGAACTCCCAATACAACCCAGAAAACTCAACTGTTTAGTATATATTAAAAATTTCCATAAAATGCAACAACTACAAATAGAGATTACTGTGCAAACAGAATAGGCAACAGCCACTTTATTGCCGCGGAACCGCCACCCAAGCTGGGGTACGTCCGCGGTTCCGCGGCGGTTTAATGGAATTGGGCCCACGAATTTCACAGAAATTCCTAAAAAACCCTGCTGAATTTTCTGGCTATTTTTAAATTGGAAAAATCCACATTTTCAGAAAATGTACAGTGCGTGATCTTGGTTAGGGTTTCGTGACTCGATCGGATTTCTAACATCGTCTACACTTCGCCTAAGGCTTTAGCTAGGCTCTGATACCATTGTAGGGTTACTAGGCACACTCAAGAGGTTCCACAAGGCATTAACCACGCCAAACAAAAATTTTCCGGTGCCGAGAAACCCTAAACTAGATCGTTAACTAGAAGTTAAGCCGAAAAGCAAGCAAGTAAACGACTTTATTGCTAAGTGAAAGGGACTACATCCTTTATAGATCCGCTCCACCATTTCTTTAGCTCCGTGTTCACGTCCCTCCGCTGCGATCATCGGGATCCCGGACTCTAGCAATGGTTTCTTCAGAGAAATGAGCGGGCTAGGTCGTTGACTTTGAGGCCGAAGATGATCTACGTCGGGGAGACTCAAACTCAAGCTATTCCTTCACTTGGTCAAAAACTTTGTGAAGGGAACACCCTATACTACATGGCAAGTGGTAGAGGATGAAGAAATAGGAAGTGGGTTCACTTTAGAATTGGATTTCTCACTCTTTTTCTCATGGCACCATTGGAGCTCTCAAGCTTTTGTGAGCTTGATGAAGATGAAGAAGAAGAAAGAATCAGATCAATTTTAAAAGAATAATATGAAACTTTTCCTTTTAATCATGGCACCATGGTTGAGTTAAGCCCTCATGCTTAACTCATGTAGAGAATTAACCATAGCATTAGGTTAAGGGTTGGGTTAGCTACTATCTTGAACAAATGACAAAGAGAGTTGGCTTTGTCAATGTTTATCAAGCTTCATGAAGCTTGATAACTTTGACCAAAGTCACACTCTTTTGTTATTTGTTTAGGAAAATAGTAAACCCTAATCTAACCTTGATATGGTTCAAGTCTCATACACACAACTTGTTTGTATCATCAAGCATGATACAAACATGTACACTTGCATATATCACATATAAACAATGTGCGCATTCAAGTGAGAAAATCAAGCCTAAATGAACCAATACTAGTTAATGTAAAGTAATATATCAAATATATAATTATACATTAAATCATTAAATCAACACTTGATTTAACGATCCGGTCATATCGCATATAACCGACTAATATCAATAGTAACAACTTATCGAATCAACACTTGATCCGATAACCCGGTTATATCGTATACAACCGATCAATGTCACAAATCACGAGAATAGAATACAGTATCACATACTGGCATTATTCTCGGTCCCGCACATATCTCATATGCTCTCCTATTTCGTTTCGCTTGAGCCAGGAAACCCCTGTGTAGGACTTTAAAGACTCGTCAATACGCCGGCAGTAGGTGATGATCATATCAAACACCCACAAGCCGCAAGCGGTCTGCTAAACGTAACGGCCACCCGGGTATTGAGCGATCAGAGGATCAACGAGCAAGCCCGCTCACACTCCTGTGAATCCAACGAGTAACACTACTGTACAGTCCGATCTGTTTGTCTGATATGTCGCATATCTCGTCTAGGGGTGGTAAACGTCAGACCCCAATAACTCGATAAGTCGTGTCGATATGATGCTCATAACGGGTCGAGAAACTACTGGTAACACTTACCAGTAAATTCCTAAAGCAGCCTTGGCCAAGGACTTCCTGTTATAGCAAATCGATCACTCCGCAACATCAACTCCCTATACCTGGAGAGACGAAACCCCTCCTATCGCTCATTGCCTCCATGTGATTCGGGACTGTACCCAAAAACCACCGTTTTGCACGCCCTCTTGGACGTGGTAAGGTGGAAATTAAAGCACAGTGGGAATCACACAAGACTCTATGACGATCTCGGGTCTACAGACTAACCTGTACCAGTATCACCAGAGAACTGCCATCAGACGTAAGGTATAATACCATCTGGGAGTTCTCGGCGAGTCCGTCCAGTGTACCCAGTCTCCACTGAGCACCCGTATATCATCTCTGATGTTAAACACCAATGGATATGGGATCATCCATCGCCCATTTGTATGGGTCGAGAAGGTATACGCTAGTCTACTCTGGTATATCGATGCCCTGTCTCGGTACACGCACGACTAGGGACTTTGAAGGATGTACTTTACCACTTCCCCACTAGTATGATCCGCATCATAGTCCAGGTAGTCAAGTACACATCCTAAGGGCTTTACCAACATGTAACAGAGAGACAATCAGTGTACAGGTTAAAGTAAAGAGCAACCAGATAGCATACTATCATATCGAGCAAGAAGGTCATCCCTATATATGTCCAAGCATCCACTACAATATACATCCTATGTATAGTAATGGCCTCTACGGCATACATATAACTAACGCATCCATCGCCCATCTATATGGGTCGAGAAACTATACGCTAGTCTGCTCTGGTATATCGATAACCCATCTTGATACACCTACGACTAGGGACCTTGAAGGATGTACTAATGGACTACCATGTCTCCACTAGTATGATCTGCATCATAGTCCAGGTAGTCAAGTACACAACCTAAGGGCTTTACCAACATGTAACAGAGAGACAATCAGTGTACACGTTAAGGTAAAGAGTAACTAGATAGCATACTATCATGTGGAGCAAGAAAGTCCTCCCTATATATGTCCATGGATCCACTACAATATACATCTCATGTATAGCCTCTCGGGCATATATAACTAGCAAAAATCTCTATTCTTTTATGTAAATTTCGGCAGAGTTTCCTTTGTAAATTCAGACCCCAAACGGGTACAAAACCTGATAAAGCATGTATAATGAAGAAAGGCATCCCAAGCGGGAGCTAGCTCTTCATCAATCGACGGACAAAACCGCACAATGCAGTATAATATACAACACCGAAAGGCGAGGATCAAACTCAAGATAAAAATCCAACATCATCAAGAAACCAAGAGGAAAACCATAATAATACAGCGCCGGACTCTAAGTTCGAAAGAATATACACAGGTCATCTATCTCTATCAAATATACAAGTCTGGTTGATGGAGTTTTTTTAGAAACAACTGAAATAACAAATATACAATGGTGGTCCTAATGCAAAAGATCCCACCTACCAAAGCAATCACCCGGAAGGAAAAGTGTGCCAGCAAAGCCGCAACGAAAGCTGTACGGCAAAACCTGCAAGGAACCATGGCACAATGGGGGTGAGTTGCCAACTCGTGAGTAGAAAACATAACAGAGCAGAAATCGAATGTATGACGCTACCCTAGGTCATAACGGGTAATATCCTCAAATAAATATCCTGATCCAACTACACATAAGTGCAATACTACGTGCTTATGTCAGTGCCTCAGATAACAACATATCAGATATATGATATATGAATGCATTACGAATGGAAACAGAATACATCATGAGTGAGACAATTTTTTTCTTTATTTAATGAGATTCCTGTATGTATATAAATTGAATATCATCAATGAAATCAACAGAGAAATCGGTGTCAAGCATCGACACAAAACATGAATCTCAATATCTCAATATCTTAGGCTCCGGCTATCCGGACTGGCCTGTATCATCAAATCTCAATATCTCAATATCTCAATACCTCGGGCTCCGTCAGTTTGGATCGGCCCATATCATCAATCACACGACCACGAACGGTATCCTCTGGATATCCGTCACGCCAAACAATCACCGGTAAGCAGTCTTCCCCTGCCGGGCACATCGTCTACAACTCGAGCTTCTTGCCCCGGAGTACCATACCGGGTCCACCATGTACCCGCAGACGGTTCATCCAACTCCTCGAATCGGGTCTCGAAAACCATCTCAGAACTGAAAAAATATCATGGTGGACAATACTCATCATATAAAGCAAAACCGCATCAATCTCTTCAAAATAAATCAAGAGTTTATAAAACTTTCACATGCGGTTTCCAAATCCATAAATCACAAGAAGGATCCGAAATCATAAAAATCATGATATCAATAAACAGTGAATACCGGCATAAATCTCCATATTACTGCATGACCAATGAATTTATGAATGCATCTGATATCATGCAATAAACGCAATAGTTAAAATAGCATAGGAGAGCTATAACATATTGCAACTATCAACCAGCAAGCTATGTCAATGAATAGTATTTTCTAAAGTGTACGTGACAAGGCAATTACCGATGATGATGTGCGTGAGCCGGCAAGCAGGTGTACGTGGAACATACGCATCATCGGTAATGGTGCTGGTGTCCTGAAAGAAGGGTTTCATGATAATTACAGATAACATATGTACAAGCATGCAATGCGATGAAATGTCATGAATATACAGAAAGTGATGTAGTAACAGCAACACTGAAAAATATACTTACCCAATATATGAGTCATACAGTTTGGTATTTAAATACTCACGATTCTCCACTTTTGAAAATGAGTATGACTCGAGCACAGTCAAAAGGGTAAGGGAATCCACCTAAGTCTGAGTCGATCTATATATATATCTAGTAGTCGGTGATCTCGCCTCAATAGTATCACGTACGATACAATAAATAATATGACATTCTCGAGTCAAGAGTGCGGATCTATACTCATAACTATATCTCGTACGGTAAATCTTGTTGGAGATTGTGCCCTCAGAGTCAATTATTGGATCGCAGGTATGTGATTGCAATGATTGCGGAGGACCTATACCGGTAGGACAGTCTTACTCGAGATGATAGTATGCTATCTGGTTTGCCTTTATTAGTCGTGTACATGTTCAGGTGACTGATTACATGTTACACTTTGATAGAGCCCTTCGGATCTTGCTTTACTACCAACAGTATGATGGCGATCGTATACGTGAGAGTTGGGTGGTTTATATGCATATCCTTAATTGTTGTCCCTAGTCGTGGGAGTTTCGAGACAGGGCATCGATACTCCGGAGTAGACTAGTGTATACAGTCGAGACCCCGACGAGGGGGGGTGGCCGGTCTCACAAGCCACTGGTGTCAGTTGGATCACCTAAGATGTATACAGGTGCTCATTGGGTTATGAGTACACCGGACAGGACTCGCCGGGAATCTACTAGTTAGTACTATATCTATCGTCAGATAGCAGTTCCCTGGTGACATGTTTACAGGTTAGTTCATCGACCTGAGGTCGTCATTTGTCTCGTGTGAGTTCCCACTGTGCTTTGATTTCTACCCTACCACGGCTCAAAGGAGTCGTGCAAACAGGTAGTTTTTAGGTACAGTCCCGAGCCATATGGAGGCACGTGAGCGGATCGGCAGGGGATTCGTCTCTCCCGGTATTGGGGGCGAGATCGTGCCGTGTCTAGGAGAGCCATTACACAAAGCCCACGGCCGTGGCAGGAGATTTACTGGTAGGTACTCCAGTAGTATCTCAAGGTGTTATTGGGCTATACTCCGACACGACTTATACTGCTATTGTGGGTCTGACGTTACTAACCCCCTAGGCAAATATGCGATACTCATAGACGAACAGACCGGACTGTATATACATAGTCACTGTTAGGCTCAGTAGGGTTTCTGGATGAGTTCGCTCATCAGCCTCCCTTGAGGTAGTCAATGGGCAGCCGTTACGCATAGCTAGTGCCGCTGACGGTTTGTGGTTAAACCCACTGCCAGGGTACTAACGAGTCATTAGAGTTCCCCACAGACAGTTTCCCAAGTTCGGGCGAAACGTTTTTGAGGCCGTATGGTTTTATGGAAGGGTTCGGAAAATGCACGTGCGTTTACGCACGTGTCATTTTTCGGGCAGATAATACTGGTGGGCTTTGGTTTAAGCCGGATCCGAGTATTATATTGAGTAGATATAATATCTTTGTCTCAGTTGCATTTGTATTCGGTCGTAATACAAATGCGGGTATTTTTATACAGTTACGGGGTTATCCTGAAATTCGTTTCAGGATCACTTTTGGAAGTTGCCAGTTTACAGTTTTCTATCAGCCGTCTTTTAACATTCGGTTAAAAAAGGATTTGTCTTTTCTTGAGATGAGTGTGGATGCTTCTAGAAGGGTCTAGAAGTGATGAGGTGGCTAATGAGTCATCTTGACATTAATTGGTGCATTAAAGACTTGATGATGTGTTATAATGACTCATGCTTTAAGCTTTAATGTTTCTTGTTTACTTAAGGATATTTGCTTTAGATCTTTTTGTTAGTTATATGTATGCCCTAGAGGCCATTACTGTACATAGGATGTATATTGTAGTGGATGCTGGGACATATATAAGGAGGACTTTCTTGCTCGACATGATAGTATGCTATCTGGTTACCCTTTACCTTAACGTGTATGCTGATTGTCTCTCTGTTACATGTTGGTAAAGCCCTTAGGATCTGTACTTGACTACCTGGACTATGATGCGGATCATACTAGTGGGGACATGGTAGTCCATAAGTACATCCTTCAAAGTCCCTAGTCGTGGGTGTATCGAGACGGGGCATCGATATGCCAGAGTAGACTAGCGTATACCTTCTCGACCCATACAGATGGGCGATGGATGATCCCATATCCATCGGTGTTTGACATCAGAGGAGATATACGGGTGCTCAGTAGAGACTGGGTACACTGGACGGACTCGCCGAGAACTCCCAGATGGTATTATACCTCACGTCAGATGGCAGTTCTCTGGTGACACTGGTACAGAGTAGTCCGTTGACCCGAGATCGTCATAGAGTCTTGTGTGGTTCCCACTGTGCTTTGATTTCCATCTTACCACGTCCAAGAGGGCGTGCAAAACGGTGGTTTTTGGGTACAGTCCCGAGTCACATGGAGGCAATGAGCGATAGGAGGGGATTCGTCTCTCCCGGTATATGGGGGTTGATGTTGCGCTGTGTTCGATTGGCTATAACAGGAAATCCCTGGCCAGGGTTGCTGAGATTTACTGGTAAGTGTTACCAGTAGTTTCTCGAACAGTTATAGACCTCATATCGACACGACTTATTGAGCTATTGGGGTCTGACGTTTACCACCCCTAGGCGAGATATGCGACATATCAGACGATCAGACCGGACTGTACGGTAGTGTTACTGGTCGGATTCACTGGAGTGTGAGCGGGCTTGCTCGTCGATCTTCAGATCGCTCAATACCCGGGTGGCCGTTACGTTTAGCAGACCGCTTGCGGCTTGTGGATGTTTGATATGATCATCATCCGCTGCCGGCGTATTGACGAGTCTTTAGAGTCCTACACAGAGGTTTCCTGGCTCAAGCAAAACGAAATAGGGGCGCATATGAGATATGTGCGGGACCGAGAATAATGCGTGTATGTGATACCGTATTCTATTCTCGCGATATATATATCGAATGGTTGTATGCGATATAACCTAGTTATCGATTCAAGCGTTGATTCGATAAGCCGATATATTAGATACCAGTCGGTTATGTGCGCATGACCGGATCATTGAATCAAGTGTTGATTTAATGATTTAATGTATAATTATATATTTGATATATTACTTTACATTAACTAGTATCGGTTCACTTTAGACGGATTTTCTCACTTGGTTCGTGCGCATTGCATATGCGATATGTTTTTGTGCACTTGATTGTATCATGTTTGATGATGCAAGTCAAGCTAGGGTTCAAGTGTAAAGATTAAACCTTGGTTAATGAAATGGTTAGGGTTTATTATTCATTATTCATTTATCTTATTTAATTATCTTTTTATTTTTGATAAATGAATAAAAGAAAAGAGAAAAGAATGGTTGCTAGATTTGGAGTTTAGTTGAAACTTCATGAAGCTTTGATAAAGTCAACCATACTTATCTCATCCTTAACCCTAACCATTCACACTAACCATGATTCATTCTCTACACTTGACCATGGTTAGAATTATGATAAGAATTCATTTTCTTTTCTTTTTCTATAAAACTTATCATAATGTTTTTCTTCTTCTTCTTCATGCTTCAAGTGAAGAAGCTTGAAGTCCATCAATGGTGATTGATGCATATGAGTGAGAAATCCAATTCTAAAGTCTACCCACTTCCTATTTCTTCATCCTCTACCTTTTGCCAAGTAGTAGAGTGTGTTTCCTTCACAAGTTTCATGACTTGTTGAAGGTGGAGCTTGATCTTGCGATGCTTCGACGTAGATCATCTTCGGCATGGACATCGACGACCTAGCTTGCCCATTCTCCGACGAAGCCGATCCTAGAGCCCGGATTTGATTTGGACAGCGGAGAGGACCTCGTTGCGGAGCCGTGGAGGTGGAGCACCGGATCTACAAAGGTTGTATTTCCGTATCTTTTAGTTAAGTGTTAACTAGTTAGCTTGTTCGCCTAGATATCTAGCAAACGATCCGTACTTTAGGGTTTGTAGGCACTATAATTTTTGAAATTGCCATGGTTGATGGCTTGGGAGACCTCACTAGTGTGCCTAGGAACCCTGCACTTTTTGCTTACACTCACCTCCTTTGCTCCTACACTCACTTTCCTCCTTCTACTTAAAGTGGCCGGCCACCATTGTGAGTGAGTGAGAGAGATTAATTTTCATTCTTGAGAGAAATGACTATGTTTTAGGGTGCATGGAAATTTCATAGCCTTTTTCATTCCATCATCCAATCCAAGTGGCAACTTCATTAACCAATCATCCACGGTTTTGGACGAAGTGAGACAAAGTATTCTACTCATATTCTACATCATTCTTGGTCGTCTCTTTTAGCAAACTTGACGACCGAGTTGCCTCGAGTCAGAGGCGGGAGCCCGTTTAAAGAATCGTTGACGTGGTGCCACCTGGACGAGCAGATCGGAGATCGAAGAGATCGGAGCAGCCGCAACGGAGCGTGGGAAGATGGTTAGAACGAAGGACTCGGATCATTCGATATAACCTTTCTACACTCTTTACAGTTTGTTAGTTTAGCAATAAGATCCGGGTTAAAGTATACGATAGCGCCAGTTAAAAAGTTTTTGTTCCGCATTTGGCGTCTGTAGACGGCCGGGGCGCTACCGTAGACTTACAGTGGTATCAGAGCCTTACCATTTTGCTATACTAACTTGTGCTAACGTGTTTAAAACATCGATCGAACCGGAAATCAAAAACCGCATTTTACAACTTCACAGTTTCTGTCGATTTTAAATGATGTCCTAAAATTATTCTACATATCACAGAAAGGTGTGCAGGGTTTCAGAAGCACACCGACCAAATTTGAGCACGTGATTCCACCAAACTTCCGCGGTATCGCGGCCAAACCCATGGTTTGGCCGCGCATCCGCGGCCGTTCTATTGAATCAGTGCACCAAATTTGCACAGTGTCTTTTCTGTTGGAATTTGGGGTTTTTGGTATATATCTTTTGGGCCCAGATTTTGTTACTGTTCACCAGTTGTTTGTGGGGCCCACTTCGAGATATTTAGTCGATCGAAATTTAAACACGTTAGTTTACAGTGCTAACATTATATCTCCGACCGGGAATGTCATTTGATCGGTAAACCGCGTCTGATTGCTATAGTTCTTTTAGACGGGTTTGCGAACGTGACATTCGTGTTGATGTTCTGTGTTGTGCTGTTATGTTGCCGATTTGTCGTTGTGGATAGCAGTGTGCAATGGTAGTGCAATTTGAGTTTATTTGTACATTTGATATTGCGGGGCGAGCGTCCAACATGTGGACTGCCGTCACTGCCTGTTGTAGGGCACGACCAGGTTGCGGTCGATGTACCTGTTGTACTATTTTTCATTTCTGTACTAGTTTTACCCCGCGACGGAGTGCACGGATAGCCGGGTTCTGGAGGGCAACGGGTCCGCATCTCATGGCTTTGAGAGGCAGAGGGGCCTCACTCTAGAATTGACCGACTATTCGCCGCACTCGTAGGGGGTACAGGTTGACCCAAGGAGGGGTGCCCAAGATTACCGGATTCCGTGAAGTGCTGGGTGGTCCATTTACTTTGCTGTAGGGGGCTGCCTCGCTTCAGGTTTTGGCGGGTAACTTGCCGCACCCGTAGGGGTCTAGGTTTCATTGCACATGCTATCCACACGATAGGGGAACGTCGGGTTTCAGCAGCGGCTCTGTGAAACCCGGGGATCCCAGATTATCTGTATTGTTCTGTGATGCTTATTACTTTTCTGTAATGTTGCATATTATCATGCCTGGAGCGATTATTGTATATTGGTTTATATACTATTAGATGTTGTATATGTTTTACACCCGCGCTAGTCCAGTCCCCGCTCTGTCGTTAGTTAAGTAAGCTAACGGGTGATGACGGGACCCAGTGACGAATGCGGATGGCATATACGTACATTTTATTTTCGTTCTTTTCTGGTGTGATTGATTGATGGGACTGCGTTGATTCTGATCAATGCAAAGTAAAACAAACCTGTTTGCAGTTGTTGGAACAAATTTAAAAAGTGTTATTGCAAAGACATTTTCTTTTGTTATGCATAGCGGTATTCAGTGGAATATCCTGCACCTCATTCGACGGGGCAAGGGACGATATCCCTTCACCGGGACTGACCCCTTGGGCAGAAGTTTGCGTCAGGGTAATAACTTCACTATAGTCGATTACATGTTGCTTTGCATCACGGTATTCAGTGGAATATCCTGCACCACATTCCCCGAGGAAAGAGCCGAGATCCCTTCACCGGGAATGACCTCTTTAGCAAAAGGTTTTCGCCACTATATTTTAAAAAGCTATCAGGTTCCTTCAGCGATATCAAGTTCCTTACGTTAAAGGTTTTTCGCCAAAAACCTGCCGTAGCCCTCCGTCACTTCTTTTGGGTATTCAGTAGTATCAAGCTATGCATTTTAGCCAAAGTTAAGGAATAGTGTTTGGTAGCTGCTGGGTATTCATTTGTTGCATAGATAGATGAGTTGGTTTGGGACAGTCGTTCTGCCGATTGGCCAAAATCAGGGGCATGTGCGGGTGGGTTCAAATTGACAAGATAGTGACGGGTAGAACTTGGCATGTGACTTATGACATTTTGACCAAAGCCAAGGTTATAAAAGCATGGGGCAAAAATCATATCGGGAGTTTCTAAAGAAACTGAAACTTGCCAAGTATGCGCATACCTTCTGGAGTATGAGTAACGTGGATGCATTCCATCACGTTATCATGTGATGAGAGTTGGATCCTAATTCCCACTGATGAGTTGGTTTACTCTTCGGGTGATCCCGATTGATTCTTCTTTTAGGTTTGGAGGAGAATTTGACAGGACAGTGGGAGGTTTCAGGATTAGATAAAGTGATAACCATTCTGATCTAGGTTAGAGTGCACACAGAATGTTTCTTTTCTCTCTCTTTGGCAGCGACCTTTGACCGACCCTAGACTATGATTCAGTGACCAAGTTGACCGAACCTTCTTAAAATACTGGCTTTTGGATTGTCTGGGTTGCATAAGTCATTGCCACTCCTTCTTTTACCCTTTGTATTTCTCAGAACACCCCGTATTACTACGGACATCCACTTCCATTGGGTAGATCCATCGTATGGTTATATACGAACTCGGAGGGACTTCTTTGAGGATGGATCCAGGTTCAGGAGAAATAGAATTGGTTTATTCAGTTGTCTTTTATTATCACCTTCTCGCAGGTTGCGAGGGCTCCTTGGTTTAGGAGAGTACATCTATTACGCTTATTGGATAGTCTTATTCCAAACCATAGGCAGGTGCCGAAAGGTAGGGAATTAAGAAAACCAATTAGCCTAAGTAGGGTGCGTAGAAGGTAATATGTAAAGACAAAATAAAGGGATTAGAAAGAGGGCAAAGTAAATTGCGACAGATATCATTCACGACCAAACCGCGTACTTCATCGCCACTCCTATTTCACCTTTAAAGGAATAAGGTATTATTCAGTTGTCTTTTATCATCACCTTCTCTCAAGATACGAGTACTCCTTGGTTTAGGAGGGTACACCTATTATGCTTACTGGATAGTCTTCTTCCAAACCATAGGCTGGTGCTGAACGGTAGGGAAGCAAGAAAACCAACGACTAAAGACAAATAAAGGGATTTGGAGAGATGGCAAAGAAATATACGGTTAAAGTCATGAATTGGATTATGGAAGAGGCATTACTAGGAATACCAAGATACCCCTACGAAAAATTTTCATGTTTCAGTGCATTGTTAAAGAAAAACTGTTTTCCCGATTAGATACTTACTCCAAGGGTATGTATTTACCAGGTTTCATTCTCATATCTGTATGGTTTTACAGATGATGAGTGAGAGTAAGTTATTGGGAATTAGGTGATTATCATCAAAAAAATCGGAATTCGTTGTAATTGGTGATATTTGAGGAAATCGTCAGGGTACAGTTTTCAACCTACGACACACAGGTTTTGAGTTGTTCAACTCAGCGGACTTATACAGAGTATTGTATATTGTCCAAGTGTCCATCAGGAAAAAAGGGTAGGTCCTCGTACTATGTTCTGTTTACTTATGACTTCTCTATTTAGGCAAGTGTTTCGTAGAAATACAAGGTCTAAGTTTTGAGAAGTTGTGGGTATAAGAATAAAGTAGAGAACCAGGTGTCACAAGTATCGGGATTCTTCAAAGAGATCGAAGATGTAGATTCTTGTGATTGGTATTCATATGATTGTAATGGTTTTGAGAAACTTGTTTCTCTTTCAGGTTGCTCATAATTGGATGGATTCCTAAGTTGAGTAATGCTGATTAGCCTCTTTCCATTAAGTTGATATGCACTGGAGACAGCTGCATGATTTGAATATGGTTCCAATTAAATAAGTGCCAAAGATTCTATATTGGATATAGAATAGTTTGTACCTTAAAAGAAGTAAAGGTACGGGAAGTTGTCCAGCTTATACTTAAAACCAGACTCTGGATAACTCAGGGCACGTTTCTGTAAATGCTGTTTGTGGGTTGACCCTGGCTATGACGAGGGTTGATATTCTACCATTTGGAAGATCAATAGTGATATTGTTCTTTACTCGCCACAGTTGTAGTAAAATGGATTTTTTCAGAAAACAGTAGTGGGAGTATGGTAGAACTGGAAGTGATTCCAGAACCGCGAACGATTACGGAAAATTTAATAAGGCCTATATATATTCAATCAGGTTTGACATTCCAATAGCCACTCCGCAGATATGATGGGTAACCTCAGACACCCGAGAGGTACTCCGGTAGCCTCAAGGACGGTGACAGGGAGGTTCTTATTTACCCAAACTTGACACTACTGTTGTTCCAGACCATGAGACCCGGCAGGAAGATGAGTATAGCGTCGTTCTAAACTAGCTTTAGAAGTGCACGTATATATTATTCTGCCAGAGGGTTGTCGTAGTCAGTGGGAGCAGCGGAAGCATAGTGGGCAAGTAGCTTATATCTATTTATAGACTTGAGCAGTTATAGCGGAGATAGATCATCTAATTTTTATGTGACAGTCATAGGTTTGACTTCATCAGAATAGGGGATGGATCTGTTAAGAAGGTAGTAGGGTGTGATGTCATGGTATCTGGATGACATACACAGAGTAGGAAGTAAAATTCCTATACTACGATCGGTTGCACTGTGGTCGTCACACAGTTGTTTCTCCAGACAGGACATGGATATTGTTAGTTATATGTATGTCCTAGAGGCCATTACTGTACATAGGATGTATATTGTAGTGGATGCTGGGACATATATAGGGATAACTTTCTTGCTCGACATGATAGTATGCTATCTGGTTGCTCTTTACCTTAACGTGTACACAGATTGTCTCTCTATTACATGTTGGTAAAGCCCTTAGGATGTGTACTTGACTATCTGGATTATGATGCAGATCATACTAGTGGGGACATGGTAGTCTATAAGTACATCCTTCAAACTTCCTAGTCGTGGGTGTATCGAGATTGGGCATCGATATACCAGAGTAGACTAGCGTGTACCTTCTCGACCCATATAGATGGGCGATGGATGATCCCAAATCCATCGGTGTTTGACATCAGAGATGATATATGGGTGCTCAGTAGAGACTGGGTACAGTGGACGGACTCGCCGAGAACTCCCAGATGGTATTATACCTTACGTCAGATGGCAGTTCTCTGGTGACACTGGTACAGAGTAGTCTGTTGACCCGAGATCGTCATAGAGTCTTGTGTGGTTCCCACTGTGCTTTGATTTCCATCTTACCACGTCCAAGAGGGCGTGCAAAACGGTGGTTTTTGGGTACAGTCCCGAGTCACATTGAGGCAATGAGCGATAGGAGGTGATTCGTCTCTCCCGGTATAGGGAGTTGATGTTGTGCTGTGTTCGATTGGCTATAACCGGAAATCCCTGGCCAGGGTTGCTGAGATTTACTGGTAAGTGTTACCAGTAGTTTCTCGAACTGTTATAGAACTCATATCGACACGACTTATCGAGCTATTGGGGTCTGACGTTTACCACCCCTAGGCAAGATATGCGACATATCAGACGATCAGACCGGACTGTACGGTAGTGTTACTGGTTGGATTCACTAGAGTGTGAGCGGGCTTGCTCGTCGATCTTCTGATCGCTCAATACCCGGGTGGCCATTGCGTTTAGCAGACCGCTTGCGGCTTGTGGGTGCTTGATATGATCATCATCTGCTACCGGCGTATTGACGAGTCTTTAGAGTCCTACACAGAGGTTTCCTGGCTCAAGCAAAACGAAATAGGAGCGCATATGAGATATGTGCGGGACCGAGAATAATGCGTGTATGTGATACCGTATTCTATTCTCGCGATGAATGTATCGATTGGTTGTATGCGATATAACCTAGTTATCGAATCAAGTGTTGATTCGATAAGCCGATACATAGGATACTAGTCGGTTATATGCGATGTGACCGGATCGTTAAATCAAGTGTTGATTTAATGATTTAATGTATAATTATATATTTAATATATTACTTTGCATTAACTAGTATTGGTTCACTTTAAATGGATTTTCTCACTTGGTTGTACAAGTTGTATATGTGATATACTTTTTGTGCAAATGATTGTATCATGTTTGATGATACATGTTCTCTTGATTAGGTGTATGATTAAACCATGGTTAGTTAATGGTTAGGGTTTCATTTGATTTATTTATCCCTTTATTTATTTTGTTTTGACAAAAGAAAATGAGATATGAAAACAAAAAGGTTGCTTTCAAAGATGAAGTTTCATGAAGGTTTGACCAAAGTGACCATTTTGTCTTCATATCTAAGCCTAACCATTCACTAACCCTAGTTTAGTCTCTACACTTAACCATGGCTTGAATATGATAAGTATTGATTTTCTTTTCCTTTTTTAATTAACACTTATAATATTCTTCATCTTCTTCTTCTTCTTCACTTCAAGAAAAAGCTTGATAGCTTTAATGGCAAAGTGAGAAAAAGAGTGAGAAATCCAAATCTAAGGTGAACCCACTTCCTATTTCTTCATCCTCTACCTCTTGCCAAGTAGTATAGGGTGTTTCCTTCACAAGTTTTCATGACTTGGTGAAGTTGGAGCTTGATCTAGTGATGCCTCGACGTAGATCATCTTCGGCACGTCGTCGATGACCTAGCCCGTCCATTCTCCGATGAAGCCGACGCTAAAGCCCGGGGTTCGACTTGGACAGCGAGGAGACTTCATTGCGGAGTTATGGAGGTGGAGCACCGGATCTACAAAGGTTGTATTTCCGTTATCTTATAGTTTAGTTCTAAACTAGCTTGCTTTGTCGCCTATACTTCTAGCCAACGATCCGTAGTCTAGGGTTTCTCGGCACCGTATTTTTGAAATTGGCATGGTTGATGCCTTGTGAGACCTCCTTGGGGTGCCTAGGAACCCTACAGTGGTATCAGAGCCTAGCTAGATCCTTAGGCGAAGTCTAGACGGAGTTTGAAATCCGAACGAACCCGAAACCCTAACACAAACATGCTCTATGGACTTTTTCCAAATTCTGGAGTTTTTCAATATTAAAAATATGCAGAGAAATCAGCAGGAAATTCTAAGGGTTACTGTAAAATTCGAGTTCCTAATTCCATCAATGCGCCGCGGTTCCGCGGCACGAGCATGGCTCGTGCGGCGGTTCCGCGGCCGTTTTGTCTTATGTGGCATCAAATTTTACACAGTAATTCATAAAATTCAGTGCTGGTTTTCCTGGGAATTTTTTATATTTTTTCAAGAGTTGAATTTTTTGGGTTGTTTTGGGGATTCGAATGTTCGATCGGATTATCAAATTTTATCTGTGTGGCTTTCCGGGTATTTTCGAATATGTTAAAAAGTTCGACCGGATATAAATACCCAATTTTTCCCCTGTCGGGAAATTTCCAAGTGTTGGATTTTTCCGTGGTTTAAAGACGTTCTAAGTAGGTGCAAGTAACGCGATGGACCCTCTAGAAGACAACAAACCTTAACTCGATTATGTGACCGTCTTGAACTGCCCTTTGAACCTTCGGGTTTGGGGCAGTACGGCGTGCCACATGTGAGGCGTTGGCTTGACCCTTCTACGGCTGGACCGTTGGTACTGAGGCACGAACTGAATGTTTTTAGACTTGTTTCATGTGTTGATCTATATCGGGAAAACTTGGGTGTTCGATTGTTCGATCGGAAAGTTTGACATTTTCTTTTTATCCGGAATGAGATACAATAATTGGAATTCACAAAAAGTTATTAGATAACTGAATGAATGTTATAAACATAGCAGTTTAGTCTCTCTTGATCGGTTGCCACAGAATTTTGATGTGATCAAAAGTCCGTCGCAATCACGTAGCGTACGCGGATACTCGCCGGGTAAACTTAATAGACAGCTACATCCCTTAGCCCCGACCAAGTGACCGTAGGAGAACCCCGTCGCCGAAAGCATCCATCTGGGTGCTCGGGGTAGCGGTGTTCCGCCTTGGTGCACTTCGTCGACGGTATCGGGGGTGCGACTGTCTACTGAAGTTTGCGACGAGCATTCGATCAGAATGTCGGGAATCTTGTTGAATTGCCCGACTTGATATTGAAAAGAGTTTACGATTTTGAGACTAAAATGCGGGGTTTATAATTGTTAGGCATGCGATGTCTAAGGAATTCATTTGATTAGGCATGCGATGTCTGAGGTAGTTGCGGATTCCAACTGTTGTAGTTTTACACTTTCTTTTCTGTGACCGTAAGTGTAATATGTGTTATCGCCGGTTTCGTTGCTATATGTCAACGACAATTGGGATGCGCATATTTACTTACGTTGATGACATGTGATGTTATGTGTTGCTGGATATGTTATATTGGATCGTCGTGTTTGAATAGCCGGGGGGTTTTTATGTGAGATGAGTGTTTTTCATTTTCATTCATGTAAAAACTTGTATGTAATATTCTTTTATTGGGGTACTTCCAGGTAGCGGAAGTTTTCACCGTTTGTATATTATTTACTTTTCCGCACTAGGATAGACCCAAGGAGGGGAGCACAAGTAACCGGGTTCTGGAGTCCAGTGGGAGACCAACTCGAGGAGTCGAGTCCGGGTCTCCTAACTCTAGAATTGGTAGGGTTGCTTGCCGCTCTCGTAGGGGTCTAGGGATGTGGGTTTGGCTATTCATCACGACCGTGGAATCCGTGTTTTATGCTGGCTCGTATTGAAAACACGGACGTCCTAGTATATCCAATATTTCATATGTTTCTTCTGCTGCGATATCTGTGATGTGATCATGTGATGTTATGTGATAAATACAGTATATAGTATATATGATATATTATATAGACGTTACTTATGTTTTACACCCGCGCTAGCCCTGCCCCGCTCTGCCGTTAGTTACCTAACCTAACGGTGCATGAGGGGACATAGAGGCGAATGCGGATGGCATAAGCGTACGTCATATTTATCTGTGATGTTTAGGTACTTAAATGATGGGACTTCATTAATGTGATTAATGAAAGAAAAGAAATCTAAGATGTTGTAGAATCGAATTTCAAAATAAAACAGGTAGCTACAGTTCTTGCTTTGCACAGCGGTATATGTGATATATCCTGCACCTTATTCGATAAGGAAAGGACCGAGATCCCTTCACCGGGAGTGACTCCTTTAGCAATAACTGGCAGATGCTACACCCCCCGGTTTGTCTTTTGATTGCTTTTAAGTGTTTTTGCTTTGCAAAGTGATATATATGATATATCCCGCACATCATTTGACGAGGAAAGGGCCGACGATCCCTTAACCGGGAGTGACCCCTTTAGCGAAACTAGATAAGCCTTAAAATCACTACATTTCAAAACTTCATTTGATTCTACAACGATATCAAGTTCGTTACGCAATAGGTTTTCAGAAAAACCGGTCGTAGCCCTCCGTCATTTCAGATAAGTTGTATATAGTATTCGTGCTGCATTTGTTGGCTTTCGTCAAGGTGCAGTGTGCAGTAGCTATATGCCGCTTATCTGCAGCATACGATGCGATTGGATTAGGGTAGTCGTGCGGCTTTGTTGGCTTTCGTCAAGGGTCGTGCGGGTGGGTTTAATTCAATCAGGAAATGACGGGTTGAACTTGACTAGCGGGATATGGTTTGTTGGCTTTCGTCAAGGTCATAGCACGTTAGGGGCGAAATATTATCGGGAATTTCAAGTGTTGAAATTTGCAATGAGATTGCATATCTTCTATGAGATAGTTGGAGCCCGATACCCGCTGCGAGTAATTGTTACTCCTGGGAGAGTTTTACACATTACAATTAGCCGATCAAGTAGGTGTCTAGAAAGGTGTTAACGAGGTTACGCCTCTGGGAAAATGAGGTTTACATTAATTAGGTTCGTACGAAAGCACGGGGGACCTCCCTCAAAGTACCGACACTGGCCTGGCTGAAAGATTGGCGAACTTGTAGTGTGTAATTAATCCCGGCTAGTCTTTCCTTTTAGGGTTTGAAGGAAGATTTGATAAAAAGCAGTAGGAGCCATCCTGATTAGATAAAATAATAACCAATCTATTCTTGCAAGAGCGCACGCTGAGTGTTTTCTTCTCTCTCTCTCCTGGTAGCGACCATATCACGCCTTAATCAAGATAATAATACGGAATATTGACCGAACCCGCTTGTTATACTGAGCTGGGGAACGTTGGTCCCGCTCCAACTTATAAATGTTATAAGACAGAGCAGGAAATTGGGGATTACCAGAATTCCCGTGCCGCCCAAACGAAGAGAGTGCATGCTGATGCATCATCTTCGGGTGTGTTTATTATAAAGAACTGTTTCTCAGTATCCTCTGAATCCTGGGTATTTGATACCGGATCAGGATCCCAGATATGTAATCTGTTACATAGGGCTACAAAAAAGTAGAAAAACTCAGAACGGGTGATAAGTTTCATGAGACAGAAAACGGGGCAAGTGTTGCAGCCAAGTCTGTTGGTCACTGTCACCCTGTATTACCAGAATACATTGATTCTGAACGAATGTTATTAGATACCGAACCTGATATACAAAATCATATCAGTCTCTTTATAAGTAAAGAAATGATAAAATTTTGTATTGTTGGATAATGTTTTGAACATTTCCTATATCAAAAGTTGATCGGTTCAGGCACGTTATCTAAAAGCATTAATGTTCTAAATCAAACTACAGTTCTTAGTTTACGGAACACACACAAGAGGAAGAGTTCAGTATCGAACAATTCATTTTTGAGGTATTGTAGACTAGGTCATATCAATGCGACCCGACTAGCTGGAGTTACATAAAGATGCATATTTAAATTAGTTTGAATTTACATCTTGTGAAACTCGCCAGTCATATCACAAAGATATGATGACCACAGCTCTGTTTAATTGAAACAGAGAAAGAGTTAGTGAACTTTTGGGATGATACATGTTGATGTATGTAGGTCCCCTGTCTACAGATGCCAAGACCGGTTCTTTGTACTTCATTACATTCTCTGATAATCTCTCAAGATTCAGACATATGTTCCTGATGAAACACAAGTCCGAACCTTTTGAGATATTCACAGAATATAAGTTAGAAGTAGAGAACCAAAATACGGGTATAAGTATTATGTCTTTTGATGTGATCGAGGAAGAGAATACTTGAGCACGGAAATCCTGGACTATTCTAAAGGAGAATGAGATTCTCTCTCAGCATTACTCCTCCGAAAAAAACACAGCACAACGTTGTATCGGGGCGGAGCAATCACACCCTATTTGATATGGTGCGCTCTATGATGAGTACTACTGAGTTACCTATTTCCTTTTGGGAGTTATGCACTTGAGAAGCTGCATACCTATTGAATAGGGTTCAGATCAAATCAGTTGCCTACCACTTCATATGTGATATGGAAAGGGAAGAGCCCATATCTTAAGTTAGTTAAGATTTGGGGTTGTCCGGCCTATGTCTGGAAAACAAAATCCGGACAAGCTCGAGGCAAGATCTGTTATGTACAACTGGAATGTTCCAGCTATACAGACTGCAGCTGATGATTTGATAGAACCAAAGGATTCAGTAGATTCCAACGAACCTCAGCCTCTCCGCCGATCTAGTAGGGTTCCTCACCCACCTGAGAGATACTTCGATTTCTCTATGACAGTGGGAGCGAGGATTGCATCATGAGATGATGACCCAACTAGCTTCGAGCTGGCCATCAGGAGTAAGACTCTGTAAGAATGGCTGGATGCTTAGTGATCTGAGATGGAATCCTTATACACCAACAAAGTATGGACTTTAGTTGCTATATCTGAAGGGTAAAATCCCCATCAGGAGCAAGTATATCTTGAGAAGATTACTTGGTGTACATGGAAAAGTTGAGACTTTCAAAGCTAGACTTGTTAAAAGTTTGCATCATTGACCAGGTGTGGATAATGATGAAACCTTTTCAAGTAGCTATGCTTAAGTCCATCCAGATCCTACTTGCCATGGCTACATACCATGACTACGATTTCTGGTGGTTGGGTGTCTTGACTGCTCTTCTAAATGATGATTTAGAAGAGAACGTCTATAAGTACACAGCCAGAGGGCTTCGTAGACAGTGGGAGCAGCGGAAACGTGAGCAAGATGTTTTATCTGATAAAGCAGGCATCGCGGAGTTGGAACATCTGTTTTGATGAGTTAGTCAAACAGTTTGACATCATCAAAATGGTAGATGAACCTTGTATAAACAAAAAGGTAGTATGGAGTATGGTGGTGATCCTCGTAGAGTACGTGGATGACATACTCATGATAGGGAAGGAGTTTCCTATGCTACGCTCGGTCAATCTCCGATTATCACAATGATTCTCCATATAGGATCAAAGTGATACCTCCTAAATCCTGCATTTTGGATCTATGAGATAGATCTAATTGGATATTAGTATACTCACTAGTTGTAGTGAGATGGTATCAATCGATCCTGGGGTGAATCACTGGAAAGGTTCCAGGGTGATAAAGACGACTGAATGTCAGTCGCAGGCATTGTCTTTACCCTCAGTAAAGGGACGGTATGTTGGAAAAGTTCCAAGCTAGATACCGTGGCATACTAGACGATAAAGGCTGGATATATCGCTACTTAAGATACTACCAAAGAGGAAGTTTGGGTTTATAGTGGTTCATGAGATCAACTAGGTTCCTACCATTGTATGACAATGGAAGTGTGGCTTTAGCCAAGGAACCCTGGTCCCATCAGTGACCCAGACGTATTCTAAGGCAGTATCACCTGATCATGGAGATGGTTGATCTCCAGGGTGATCGAGGTTAGGAGAGCAGACTTAGAGGACAACACAGCGAATCCACTCACGAAGGCCTATTCCCAGAGAGGGACTTTTATGGGATGGTTGAGTATGAGATACTACAACCACTGCTACAGATGGCCCTAGTGCAAGTAGGAGATTGTTAGTTATATGTATGCCCTAGAGGCCATTACTGTACATAGGATGTATATTGTAGTGGATGCTGGGACATATCTAGGGAAGACTTTCTTGCTCGACATGATAGTATGCTATCTGGTTGCTCTTTACCTTAACGTGTGCACAGATTGTCTTTCTATTACATGTTGGTAAAGCCCTTAGGATGTGTACTTGACTATCTGGATTATGATGCGGATCATACTAGTGGGGACATAGTAGTCCATAAGTACATCCTTCAAACTCCCTAGTCGTGGGTGTATCGAGATGGGGCATCGATATAGCAGAGTAGACCAGCGTGTACCTTCTCGACCCATATAGATGGGCGATGGATGATCCCATATCCATCGGTGTTTGACATCAAAGATGATATACGGGTGCTCAGTAGAGACTGGGTACACTGGACAGACTCGCCGAGAACTCCCAGACGGTATTTTACCTTACGTCAGATGGCAGTTCTCTGGTGACACTGGTACAGAGTAGTCTGTTGACACGAGATCATCATAGTGTCTTGTGTGGTTCCCACTGTGCTTTGATTTCCATCTTACCACGTCCAAGAGGGCGTGCAAAACGGTGGTTTTTGGGTACAGTCCCGAGTCACATGGAGGCAATGAGCGATAGGAGGGGATTCGTCTCTCCCGGTATAGGGAGTTGATGTTGCGCTGTGTTCGATTGGCTATAACCGGAAATCCCTGGCCAGGGTTGCTGAGATTTACTGGTAAGTGTTACCAGTAATTTCTCGAACTGTTATAGACCTCATATCGACACGACTTATCGATCTATTGGGGTCTGACGTTTACCACCCCTAGGCAAGATATGCGACATATCAGACGATCAGACCGGACTGCACGGTAGTGTTACTGGTTGGATTCACTGGAGTGTGAGCGGGCTTGCTCGTCGATCTTCTGATCGCTTAATACCCGGGTGGCCGTTACGTTTAGCAGACCGCTTGCGGCTTGTGGGTGCTTGATATGATCATCATCTGCTACCGGTGTATTGACGAGTCTTTAGAGTCCTACACAGTGGTTTCCTGGCTCAAGCAAAACGAAATATGAGCGCATATGAGATATGTGCGGGACCGAGAATAATGCGTGTATGTGATACCGTATTCTATTCTCGCGATGAATGTATCGATTGGTTGTATGCGATATAACCTAGTTATCGAATCAAGTGTTGATTCGATAAGCCGATACATAGGATACTAGTCGGTTATATGCGATGTGACCGGATCGTTAAATCAAGTGTTGATTTAATGATTTAATCTATAATTATATATTTTATATATTACTTTGCATTAACTAGTATTGGTTCACTTTAAATGGATTTTCTCACTTGGTTGTACAAGTTGTATATGTGATATACTTTTTGTGCAAATGATTGTATCATGTTTGATGATACATGTTCTCTTGATTAGGTGAATAATTAAACCATGGTTAGTTAATGGTTAGGGTTTCATTAGATTTATTTATCCCTTTATTTATTTTGTTTTGACAAAAGAAAATGAGATATGAAAACAAAAAGGTTGCTTTCAAAGATGAAGTTTCATGAAGGTTTGACCAAAGTGACCATTTTGTCTTCATATCTAAACTTAACCATTCACTAACCCTAGTTTAGTCTCTACACTTAACCATGGCTTGAATATGATAAGTATTGATTTTCTTTTCCTTTTTTAATTAACACTTATCATATTCTTCATCTTCTTCTTCACTTCAAGAAAAAGCTTGATAGCTTTAATGGCAAAGTGAGAAAAAGAGTGAGAAATCCAAATCTAAAGTGAACTCACTTCCTATTTCTTCATCCTCTACCTCTTGCCAAGTAGTATAGGGTGTTTCCTTCATAAGTTTTCATGACTTGGTGAAGTTGGAGCTTGATCTAGTGATGCCTCGACTTAGATCATCTTCGGCACGTCGTCGATGACCTAGCCCGTCCATTCTCCGATGAAGACGACGCTAGAGCCCGGGGTTCGACTTGGACAGCGAGGAGACTTCATTGCGGAGCTATGGAGGTGGAGCACCGGATCTACAAAGGTTTTATTTCCGTTATCTTATAGTTTAGTTGTAAACTAGCTTGCTTTGTCGCCTATACTTCTAGCCAATGATCCGTTGTCTAGGGTTTCTCGGCACCGTATTTTTGAAATTGGCATGGTTGATGCCTTGTGAGACCTCCTTGGGGTGCCTAGGAACCCTACAGATATAATATTTGACATTCTGGTTTCTAGATCTATGGTTTTAGATCTGGATTTGGGTAGTTTCCCAATATGGGTACTTTGACAGTATTATAATGGTTTTTTAGAATAGATGACTCCTAGCATGGTGGTGTACCTGCAGGTGATGGAGTCACCCTCTCTAAAGGTGTTTTACAAATTAAAGAGGAAAGGGATGTGCATGATTGGCAGATCACTTACTTAGGCAATTGAGTCAATCATGAGATGTCAAGTACCACACCAGATGTTGTTTTTGCACTAGATGCAATAAGTTTGTATTAATCCAATCCTGAAGAAACATAAGGAAGCAGTTTTAGAACATAAGTACATGTTCTACGGATTTGATGACGGCAGCCTCCTTCGGGAGACGATTATCATTCCAGGCTTCAAAGATGACATGGTTGACAGAGTGATTGTCAGAGTTATAGTTTTTCCTCTGATGAGGGACAGTATTATGGATAGGTGGTCCAAGATGATACTGTGGGTGGCATGGTGCCGGATACTGATTAGGTTCAGTGATCGATACAGTCTAAGAAGTTTGGATTTGGAGTTCATTTATGAACTAGGTCCCATCAAATATCCAGACATATTCTAAGACAGGTATTACTCGATTCGGGAGATGGCTTTCTCCGTGAACTTGAGATTAAGAGAGATATAGAAAGAAACATCTGGGCGGATCCACTCACTGAGGCTATTTCTCGAACACAATAGTTTTACAAACGGGCTTTGTGAAACTGATTAGTAGAGGAGTTGGATGTTCGGTTTCACACGGGCTGTGAGTAGTCGACATCGCAATAATTAGTCTTGAGTGCAAGTGGGAGATTGTTGGAGATAGTGCCCTCAGAGTCAATTATTGGATCGCAGGTACGTGATTGCAATGATTGCGGAGGACCTATACCGGTAGGACAGTCTTACTCGAGATGATAGTATGCTATCTGGTTTGCCTGTATCAGTCGTGTACATGTTCAGGTGACTGATTACATGTTACACTTTGATAGAGCCCTTAGGATCTTGCTTTACTACCAACAGTATGATGGCGATCGTATACGTGAGAGTTGGGTGGTTTATATGCATATCCTTAATTGTGGTCCCTAGTCGTGGGAGTTTCGAGACAGGGCATCGATACTCCGGAGTAGACTAGTGTATACAGTCGAGACCCCGACGAGGGGCGGTGGCCGGTCTCACAAGCCACTGGTGTCAGTTGGATCACCTAAGATGTATACAGGTGCTCATTGGGTTATGAGTACACCGGACAGGACTCGCCGGGAATCTGCTAGTTAGTACTATATCTATCGTCAGATAGCAGTTCCCTGGTGACATGTGTACAGGTTAGTTCATCGACCTGAGGTCTTCATTTGTCTCGTGTGAGTTCCCACTGTGCTTTGATTTCTACCCTACCACGGCTCAAAGTAGTTTTTGGGTACAGTCCCGAGCCATATGGAGGCACGTGAGCGGATCGGCAGGGGATTCGTCTCTCCCGGTATTGGGGGCGAAATCGTGCTGTGTTTAGGAGAGCCATTACACAAAGCCCACGGCCGTGGCAGGAGATTTACTGGTAGGTACTCCAGTAGTATCTCAGGGTGTTATTGGGCTACACTCCGACACGACTTATACTGCTATTGGGGGTCTGACGTTACTAACCCCCTAGGCAGATATGTGATACTCATAGACGAACGGACCAGACTGTATATACATAGTCACTGTTAGGCTCAGTAGGGTTTCTGGATGAGTTCGCTCATCAGCCTCCCTTGAGGTCAGTCTATGGGCAGCCGTTACGCATAGCTAGTGCCGCTGACGGTTTGTGGTTAAACCCACTGCCAGGGTACTGACGAGTCATTAGAGTTCCCCACAGACAGTTTCCCAAGTTCGGGCGAAACGTTGTAGAGGCCGTATGGTTTTATGGCAGGGTTTGGAAAATGCACGTGCATTTACGCACGTGTCATTTTTCGGGCAGATAATACTGGTGGGCTTTGGTTTAAGCCGGATCCGAGTATTATATTGAGTAGATATAATATCTTTGTCTCAGTTGCATTTGTATTCGGTCGTAATACAAATGCGGGTATTTTTATATAGTTACGGGGTTATCCTGAAATTCGTTTCAGGATCACTTTTGGAAGTTGCCAATTTCCAGTTTTCTATCAGCCGTCTTTTAACATTCGGTTAAAAACGGATTTGTCTTTTCTTGAGATGAGTGTGGATGTTTCTAGAAGGTTCTAGAAATGATGAGGTGGCTAATGAGTCATCTTGACATTAATTGGTGCATTAAAGACTGGATGATGTGTTATAATGACTCATGTTTTAAGCTTTAATGTTTCTTGTTTACTTAAGGATATTTGCTTTAGATCTTTTTGCTTACACTCACCTCCTTTGCTCCTACATTCACTCTCCTCCTTCTACTTAAAGTGGTCGGCCACCATTGTGAGTGAGTGAAAGAGATTAATTTTCATTCTTGAGAGAAAAGACTATGGTTTAGGGTGCATGGAAATTTCATAGCCTTTTTCATTCCATCATCCAATCCAAGTGGAAACTTCATTAACTGATCATCCACGGTTTTAGACGAAGTGAGACATAGTATTCTACTCATATTCTACATCATTCTTGGTCGTCTCTTTTAGCAAACTTGACGACCGAGTTGCCTCGAGTCAGAGGCGGGAGCCCGTTTAAAGAATCGTTGACGTGGTGCCACCAGGACGAGCAGATCGGAGATCGAAGAGATCGGGGCAGCCACAACGGAGCGTGGGATGATGGTTAAAGAACGAAGGACTCGGATCGTTCGGTATAACCTTTCTACACTCTTTACAGTTTTTTAGTTTAGCAATAATGGCAGATCCGGGTTAAAGTATACGATAGCGTCTGTTAAAAAGTTTTTGTTCCGCATTTGGCATCTGTAGAAGACCGGGGCGCTACCGTAGACTTACAAATCTATCGTACGGCATCCCAAATCTGGGTACGGATCAAATATCATATTTATATCATTATTCATCGGGTATCCACATCATCACATAACGTGAGCAGGGGTACTGATCTAAGTTGTGTACACTACCAATATCATCAACAATATTATGATTTGGGTACTGACCTATAGCCTCACACAATCCGATGACATCAACACATATTATTATATAGAAATATGCATCGCCCAAGCGATCCATTATAAATATCATAACATATCTCATCTCATACCTCGATCATATGCCAACTATCATATAAATATATCATCATCCACATGGTATCGTCGTCTAACGATCCGCTATAACATCATGAAATATTTCGGTCATATATTAAATATCTCACGACATCATGCCCGATCATATTGACTCATTCCCAAGTATCATATAACATTCTCATCATCCAAGCATATGAATAACAATATATATATGTGTTCCCAATACGCACAAGGAAGTAAATGTATGCGAGTATGTGTATGTGTGCGTATGCAAATCTTTACTCTAGGGTTTCATGACTAAGAAACCAACTAAATCCTCTCTTCAATTCTCACTAAAACTAACCATAATCTTCTAAAGCTTTTCTTTTTAAGTGTTCACATCTCAAATAAACATATAAATATATAACAATACCACGTCACATCATTTCTTACGAATTTGCGGTGGTGCTATACGCCATCCCCCTGACTTTCCCCGTAGATATATATCTACTCACCTCAATCTTGCTTGCTAGAGTCGATGAAGCCACGCTCATCCTTGTCGTCTTGAAGTCCACATGGGGTACCTACACATCATAACGTATCGTATCGTATTAAAATCCAAATCAAAACCAAAACGACACGGTAAAAGCCTATAGGTTCGAACCTACGGACTACGCCTTCAAAACCACTAAACGACTCTCGATGGCGTCGTACAAACGTCAAACCATCGAGTTAAAACCAAATTCCTAAAATCCAGAATTCGAAATACGCAAAACAAAACCCCGAATCAGAACAGAAATACAAGGAAATGGTCCCACATTTTACCCTAGACCAAATTAGTCAATTTTGCATATGTAATGGGTCTATTTTACTGGAGATGGATCTACAGAACAAGCACGAACCAAAAAGGACCAGGTCTGGCCGCAATTTGTGGCCAGAGGGGATTTATTTGCGGCGTGGGTGAGGGTATAGGGGCTGGAGTCTTGGGTGATTCTTACTAGGTGCCTGCACACTCCTCTGTGTTTGCTAAATAATTTTATAAGTCTCCGGGTGTTAGCAGATTCAGTTTTCCTATCACAATTCTCACAATTTCAATGTCGGCAGACATTTAAAGTTCGCGTTCTGGGGTTATGTTTCAGGTTTGGGTCTGAATTCTAGAACTATGGGGTTTGTGTGGCCTTTACTAAGCTCTATTACACATCACTACATAAGAATTCCACAAAACTCTAACTAGGAATTTTCAAAGTTCACTAAACTGCATCAAAACACTTCAAATCTTGTATGTGTTCTAAGGTAGTGGAAATATAATGCTAATGGTGCAGAAATTAGCTCAATTGGCAACTCGAGAATTTTCTTGAGTTGCCCAAAGTCCTCAAAATTCGATTTTTCTTGGTCCAATGAGCTTCCCTTGAGCTTGTGCATGCTTTTTGTGAAATGGAGATGGGGTTTTGGGGTTGTTTTGGGGGTGTTTTGAGGCTTGAAGTGGAGAAGGGAGATGGGGGATGCCATGGGTGAAGAGGGAGGAGAAATGGTGAAGAGATGAAGAGAGGAACAATGAGCCATGCCTAGGTTTGACCCCTCACCCTCTCTCTCTCATGCCCACCCTCTTGTCATCATGATACCTCTTTGACTTTTCTTTTTCTTGTTTTCTTTATCTTTTCTTTTCTTTTTCTAAAACAAAACCATGAAAGAGAAGGAAAAAGCCATGACAAAATTGAACAAGTGTCAAAATGTGACATGGTGCATGTTTTGCACAAAACAAGCTTAATGCGCGATTAGCGATATTTAATCGCGATTAGCACTAAATAGTGCAAAATAAATCATAAAACTTCACAATTTGCTTAAATTACACAAAGCACCCTCTTTTTAGTAATTTCTATAATTTTTCAAATTTCCCCCAAATTTATCGGTATTAAATTTTACCGCCTTATTAAAATATTCAATATAATTATTATTTAATTATAAAAATTCATAAAAATAATATTTTATTTTCCTGAAATGTTACAATCTTCCTCCATTAAAGAAATTCGGTTCCCGAATTTAAATTTAAACCCCTCAAATACTAAAACATTTCAGCAAAAAGTCCAAGTCGTAGGGGCTCCGAAATCATCAATACATAAGACGCATCGTAGCGCAATGCATGCGCATGAACAATGAGCAGATAAATCAAAATCAAAACTCCGTCAAGCATCCCACAATCATCGGAGTTATGGCGAAGACACCAATGTCAAAACCTAAAACAAAACCAACATGATCTAAATGAGCAATGCAAGTAAACATCATAACGATATATGTAATTATCTAAAGGAAATGCATGCCAACCCTTTTAAATCGCTGTGCAATGTGCATATCACTGCACAGTGGCGGACGTCTAATATAAGAAAATAACTATATATATATATATCCTTTGTTGAATATTTACGTCCTGCCGTTTTGAAAATAATTTAGAAGGGTTCCCTTGTTTTAAACGTTTCGTGTCATATCAGACACGTAGGTAAATACTGAGACTATAGCTCCCTATTTGGAAATCCCTTCAATAACTCTCAATGCATGCAAAATATATCCAGGTACAGTCCTCTGACTAGTCCTGCTCGGTACGAAAACAAATAGCAAATATCATAAAATGTACTTCTCCATATGAAATCAATCCCGAAACGTGCATATGAAAGCTACGTGCGTCTGGTGTGCACAGAAATCAAAATCCATGAATGCGCCATACATGTGCACAGAAACAACATCTATGTGCAACGGGTGTTCATGAAACACCTGTCATAGGCAACACGTGTGCCTGACAGCAAAGTCAGATGCATCTGATATGCACGAAGAATCTCGATTTAGTCCATCTGGCGTGCACCAAAATCACATCACGCACGCCAAATATGCGGAAGAATCCCAATCAAGTGCACAAAGTGCACAGAAACACTATCAAATATCATAATCGAAATTGACGGTTTATAATAAACCTCAATCCAATCAGGTATACCACAGTATAAAATCTCACAACCATGTGCATCAGCGTGCCCAAAATCGAATCAAAATACTAAAAGTGCATGGAAACTACACCGAAAGCACAAGTCAAATCTCATACATACCCTAGGCATGAAATCAAAATCAACATCTCGAATGACATCAAATCGAAGTCGAGTGCAACTGGGGTGCACAAAATCTCAATCCAGTACAACTAACATGCATAAATGAAAACCCCAACCGAGTGCACCGGGTGTGCACAAAACCAAACCTCATATCATGCGCTCAACATGCGCGAAAATCCAAATCAAGTTCATCTGTCCCACACGAATGAAATCGCATCCAATATGCATGGATAAAATCTAAAGCAAGTGCATCCAACAGGGACGAATGAAAATCGAAATCAAGTGCATCCAGTGCACAAAATACCAATACAGTGCATCCAGTGCACAAAATACCAATCCAGTGCATCCAGTGCATGGAGATACATCAATAACTCAAATAGGTATAAAAACAACACCGAGAGTACTAAGGTGTATAAAATCAAAAAAACGCGTGCAACTGCATGCACAAAACACGTACTAATGCATTGCAAGCACATGTAAGCTAAACCGAGTACAAAAACCAAATCGTGTGCGTACCATATGCACAAACTCAACCCAACTATATGAAATCCATGAAATCATAAACATGTGCAGCCAAGGCTCAAAATCAATATCAAGTGCAATAAATACGCACAAATCATAAATCAACACGACGGTGTATAAAAACATATCTCAAGTGCAATAACTATGCACAAAAACGTAAATACCCAGTAGGTGAAACCATGGTGCACAAAAGCAAATATCATGAAACTCGGTCATCAAAACTCAATCATGCAATAAATCACTCAAGATACCTAAATCCAAAATGACTGATACGTGATAGTAAACTCACGAAATCATAAATCGTAAATACTGTCGTCGATATGTCCTTCCTTCAAGGTCGAGAAGGTGTCAGTGGATCCAATGCCAGCAGAGCAAGATATCTACTTGCCTCCTGATCATGGCCTGTTGTCTGGTGCCATTAGGATCTTGTCTCTCACTGCGAATTGCTAAGCACATAGCTCCCCGGCTCAACGGTCCAATATGGAAACGATAATGGAAGTAGTCCGCTCTGGCACGTCCTCTAAAGATCTCTGGCCAACTTTTATGGTCACTCATAATATGTCTCGTCAATGATGCTGAACTCTGGCCTGCCGGGCGTGTGCATTATGACTGATCCTAGGTCCAAGTCTTCTCGTATAGTATTTCCAGAAAGGTCCTGTCAAGGTCTCTCCCCAATCTCGTTTCTGCCGAACTGCCCAGAAGTCATCATCTTTACTATATCAATTTCTTGTTCCGGAATGGCTGCATACTCATCACGACTCCTCCTGGAAGATATACCCATAGTCAACGCCTCTGCTTGTGTATCACATCTCTGATGTCAGCGGAGTGGAATGTCCTCTCGTCACGATCTCATACGAACCTCCTACTCCATTTTCCTCCATTGTCGACTGATTCAGAATCGTCTCCTCGTGGATGCATGGACTGCGCTCCAACGGCTATACTCGTATCTGGAGTCTCCCAAGAAATGTATGCTATCACATGATATCCGAATGATGTCGAACTTTTCGATCGATTCTTCAAGGCTCCATAATCCCCAAGAGCTCAACATCTTGGGTACATTTTAATAGTATCGAATACATGCCACAACACCTATGGACCAACCGTAGAAAGGCAAACCCAAGCCTCATTAATGGCACCGCGGAACTGCCACAAACCCTAAGGTTCAAAGGCTTTCACATGGTCATTATGTCGAGTTAGGGTTTCATTCTTCTAGAGGGTTCGTAGAATTACTTGCATTGTTTTCCGAATACTTTAAACTTGGAAAATGTGTTCCTGACATTCGATCGTATATATCGACTCACAATGTATCAGCGTGAATTCGTCTCTAGCTGGAATCAATCAATCTGATGATCTCGCATCGGGTAGGCAATGAATCACATGTCCTAATCTTTCATCTCTGGTGACTAGCGATCTTCTATCATATCCCGAAGTATAACTCGTGCGGCATTAGCTCCAAACATTTGGGGCAGTATCTCCTTATTCGCAGAAGCAACTGGTTCATTCGTCTGCACGCTGAAAAGTGCCTCAATTATCAAGTATAATCGGTGCTTTAACGGTCATCACCTCCTGGCTGGCCTCTATCAGTAGCCCTATTCTCTGGTGTTGATCTGCAAGTCCGAGAAATCTCGTAACAGCGATCCATTAATGCTAATGGCGCAAAAACGCAAATAAACGATACGTCTATGCAATCGTATGTCCCTAGAATCACGCTCTGGTCAGTCCTCGTCCGTGACGAGCTTGTGCCGACCGCAACTCTAGCCGTAGCTCTCTGTGCCCGTACAACCGTAGTAAAAAAACCATAACTGGTACTGATGAGGATAGATCATAGGAATGAATAAATACTGTGCAAGGAAATGTACATCCTAAGGCTTCTTAAGTAGAGTATCGTATCATAAGTATGCCGCGGAACATACACACAGTACGTCACTCTGCTTGTGTCACCTACTCCATCAACCAAGGGTCATCCTACACTCAGGAGGTAAAACCTAACGCTCTAATACCAAATTTGTCACGACCCGAAAAGTACGGAACATGAGCGGCACTCAAACTACAAAACGTCTCGAAGCGTACGTAATCTAAGTAGGCCAAAACCCAGAAATCTAAACCATGTAAAGCAGTAGAGTGAAGGAAAAACCAATTTTAAAGCAAGAAGTTGAACATAAGCCGAAGTATGTATTTTTAAAATCTCTATTCTTTTCTGAAAATTTCGGCATGGTTTCAATTGTAAATTTAGACCCCAAACGGGTACAAAACCTGATAAAGCATGTATAATGAATAAAGGCATCCCCAAGCGGGAGCTAGCTCTTCGTCAATCAACTTACAAAACCACACAACGTCGAAAGGCGAGGATGAAACTCAGGATAATAATCCAACATCATCAAGAAACCGAGAGGAAAACCATAATAATATAGCGCACGACTCTAAGGTTGAAAGAATATGCACAGGTCATCTATCTCTATCAAATATACAAGTCTGGTTGATGGAGTTTTACTAAATACAACTGAAATAAAAAATATACAACGGTGGTCCTGATGTAAAAGATCCCACATACCAAAGCAATCACCCGGAAGGAACAGTGTGCCAGCAAAGCAGCAACGAAAACTGTACGGCAAAATCGGCAAGGAACTGTGGCACAACAGGGGTGAGTTGCCAACTCGTGAGTAGAAAACATCACAGAGCAGAAATCGAATGTATGACGCTACCCTAGGTCATAACGGGTAATATCCTCAAATAAATATCCTGATCCAACTACACATAAGTGCAATACTACGTGCTCGTTTCAGTGCCTCAGATAGCAACATATCAGATATATGATATATGAATGCATTACGAATGGAAACAGAATACATCATGAGTGAGACAACTGTTTTCTTTATTTAATGAGATTCCTTTATGTATATAAATCGAATATCATCAATGAAATCAACAGAGAAATCGGTGTCAAGAATCGACACAAAACATGAATCTCAATATCTCAGGCTTCGGCTATCCGGACTGGCCAGTATCATCAAATCTCAATATCTCAGTGTCTCAAACGTCATTCTTTTAATATCTTAATACCTCGGGCTCCGTTATTCCGGATCGGCCCATATCATCAATCACACGACCATGAACGGTATCCTCCGGATATCCGCAGTGCCAAACAATCACCGGTAGGCAGTCTGCCCCTGCCGGGCTCATCATCTACAACTCGAGCTTCTTTCCCTGGGGTACCATACCGGGTCCACCATGTAACCATAGACGGTTCATCCAACTCCTCGAATCGGGTCTCGAAAACCCTCTCAGAACCGAGAAAACATCATGGTGGTCAATACCCATCATATCAAGGAAAGCCGCATCAATCTCTTTAAAACAAATCATCAGTTTATAAAACTTTCACATGCGGTTTCCAAATCCAGAAATCTCAAGAAGGATCCGAAATCATAAAAATCATTATATCAATAAACAGTGAGTACCGGCATAAATCTCCATAATACTACATGACCAAAGAATATATGAATGCATCTGATATCATGCAATAAATGCAATAGTTAAACTAGCATAGGAAAGCTATAACATTTTGCAACTATCAACTAGCAAGCTATGTCAATGAATAGTATTTTCTAAAGTGTACGTGACATGGCAATTACCGATGATGATGTGGGTGAGCCGACAAGCAAGTGTACGTGGAGCATACGCAACATCGGTAATGGTGCTGGTGCCCTGACAGCAGGGTTTCATGATAATTATAGATAACATATGTACAAGCATGCAATGCGATGAAACGTCATGAATATACAGAAAGTGATGTAGTAACAGCAACACTGAAAAATATACTAACCCAATATACGAGTCATACAGTTTGGTATTTAAATACTCACGATTCTCCACTTTTGAAAATGAGTATGACTTGAGCCAAGTCAAAAGGGTAAGGGAATCCACCTAAGTCTGAGTCGATCTATATATATATATATATCTAGTAGTCAGTGATCTCGCCTCAATAGTATCACGTACGATACAATAAATAATATGACATTCTCGAGTCAAGAGTGCGGATCTATACTCATAACTATATCTCGTACGGTAAATCTATCGTACGGCATCCCAAATCTGGGTACGGATTAAATATCACATTTATCTCATTATTCATCTGGTATCCACATCATCACATAACGTGAGCAGGGGTACTGATCTAAGTTGTGTACACTACCAATATCATCAACAATATTATGATTTGGGTACTGATCTAAAGCCACACACAATCCGATGACATCAACACATATTATTATATAGAAATATACATTGCCCAAGCGATCCATTATAAATATCATAACATATCTCATCTCATACCTCGATCATATGCCAACTATCATATATATATCATCATCCACATGGTATCGTCGTCCAACGATCCGCTATAACATCATGAAATATCTCGGTCATATATTGAATATCTCACGACATCATGCCCGATCATATTGACTCATTCCCAAGTATCATATAACATCCTCATCATCCAAGCATATGAATAACAATATATATATGTGTTCCCAATACGCACAAGAAAGTAAATGTATGCGAGTATGTGTATGTGCGTGTATGCAAATATTTACTCTAGGGTTTCGTGACTAAGAAACCAACTAAATCCTCTCTTCAATTCTCGCTAACACTAACCATAATCTTCTAAAGCTTTTCTTGTTGAGTGTTCACATCTCAAATAAACATATAAATGTATAACAATACCACGTCACATCATTTCTTACGAATTTGCGGGGGTGCTATACGCTATCCCCCTGACTTTCCCTATAGATATATATCTACTCACCTCAATCTTGCTTGCTAGAGTCGATGAAGCCACGCTCATCCTCGTCGTCTCGAAGTCCACATGGGGTACCTACATATCATAACGTATCGTATCGTATTAAAATTCAAATCAAAGCCAAAACGACACGCAAAAAGCCTATAGGTTCGAACCTACGGACTACGCCTTCAAAACCACTAAACGACTCTCGATGGCGTCGTACAAACGTCAAACCATCGAGTTAAAACCAAATTCCTAAAATCCAGAATTCAAAATACGCAAAACAAAACCCCGAATCAAAACATCAAAACCCCGAATCTATATATATATCTAGTAGTCGGTAATCTCGCCTCAATAGTATTACGTACGATACAATAAATAATATGACATTCTCGAGTCAAGAGTGCGGATATATCATCATAACTATATCTCGTATGGTAAATCTATCGTACGGCATCCCAAATCTGGGTACGGTTCAAATATCACATTTATCTCATTATTCATTTGGTATCTACATCATCACATAACGTGAGCAGGGGTACTGATCTAAGTTGAGTACACTACCAATATCATCAACAATATCATGATTTGGCTACTGACCTAAAGCCTCACACAATCCGATGTCATCAACACATATTATCATATAGTAGTATGCATCGCCCAAGCGATCCATTATAATTATCATAATATATTTCATCTCATACCTCGATCATATGCCAACTATCATATATATATCATCATCCACATGGTATCGTCGTCCAACGATCCGCTATAACATCATGACATATCTCAGTCATATATTAAAGATCTCACGGCATCATGCCCGATCATATCGACTCATTCCCAAGTATCATATAACATCCTCATCATCCAAGCATATGACTACCAATATATGTGTGTGTGTGTGTGTGTGTGTGTGTGTGTCCCCAATACGCACAAGGAAGTAAATGTATGGGAGTATGTGCATGTGCGCGTATGCAAATCTTTACTCTAGGGTTTCGTGACTAAGAAACCAACTAAATCCTCTTTTCAATTCTCGCTAACACTAACAATAATCTCTTAATGCTTTTCTTGCTGAGTGTTCACATCTCAAAAAAACATATAAATGTATAAATATACCACGTCACATCATTTCTTACGAATTTGCGGGGGTGCTATACGCCATCCACCCGACTTCCCCCGTAGATATATATCTACTCACCTCCATCTTGCTTGCTGCAGTCGATGAAGCCACGCTCATCCTCGTTGTCTCGAAGTCCACGTGGGGTACCTACACAGCATAACGTATCGTATCGTATTAAAATCCAAATCAAATAAAAAATGACACGCTAAAAGCCTATAGGTTCGAACCTACAGACTACGCCTTCAAAACCACTAAACAACTCTCGATGGCGTCGTACAAACGTCAAACCATCGAGTTAAAACCAAATTCCTAAAATCCATAATTCAAAATACGCAAAACAAAACCCCGAATCAAAACAGCAACACGACGAAATGGTCCCAGATTTTACCCCAGGCCAAATTAGTCTATTTTACTCGAGATGGATCTACAGAACAAGCACGAACCAAAAAGGACCAGGTCTGGCCGCAATTTTCGGCCAGAGGGGATTTATTTATGGCCTGGGTAAGGGTATAGAGGCTGGGGTCTTGGGTAACGCTTACTAGGTGCCTGCACACTCCTTTGTGTTTGGTAAATAATTTTATAAGTCTCCGGGTGTTAGCAGATTCAGTTTTCCTATCACAATTCTCACAATTTCAATGTCGGTAGAAATTCAAAGTTCGCGTTCCGGGGTTAAGTCTCAGGTTTGGGTCTGAATTCTAGCACTAGGGGGTTTGTGTGGCCTCTACTAAGCACTATAACACATCACTACTCAAGAATTCGACAAAACTCTAACTAGGAATTTTCAAAGTTCACTAAATCGCATCAAAACACTTCTAATCTTGTATGGGTGCTAAGGTAATGGAAATATAATGCTAATGGTGCAGAAATTACCTCAATTGCCAACTCAAGAATTTTCTTGAGTTGTCCAAAGTCCTCAAAATTAGATTTTTCTTGGTCCAATGGGCTTCCCTTGAGCTTGTGCATGCTTTTTGTGAAATGGGGATGGGGTTTTGGGTTTGTTTTGGGGGTGTTTTGAGGCTTGAAGTGGAGGAGGGAGATGGGGGCTGCCATGGGTAAAGAGAGAGAAGAAATGGTGAAGAGATGAAGAGAAAAACAATGAGTCATGCCTAGGTTTGACCCCCCACCCTCTCTCTCTCATGCCCATCCCTATTGTCATCATGATACCTCTTTGACTTTTCTTTTTCTTGTTTTCTTTATCTTTTCTTTTCTTTTTCTAAAACAAAACCATGCAAAAAAAGGGAAAAGCCATGACAAAATGAAACAAGTGTCAAAATGTGACATGGTGCATGTTTTGCACAAAACAAGCTTAATGCGCGATTAGCGATATTTAATCGCGATTAGCACTAAATAGTGCAAAATAAACCATAAATCTTCGTAATTTGCTTAAATTACACAAAGCACCCTCTTTTTAGTAATTTCTATAATTTTCCAAATTTCCCCCAAATTTATCGGTATTAAATTTTACTACCTTATTAAAATATTCAATATAATTATTATTTAATTATAAAAATTCACAAAAATAATATTTTATTTTCCTGAAATGTTACAGGTATCAGAGCTAAGCTAGAGAATTAGGTGTTTTCTAGAAGAAGTTAGAATTGCGATCGAACCCCGAAATCCCATTTTGGACCCCCTCTCTGGAAATTTTTCCAAAAGTTGGATTTTTCTATGTTAGAAATATTAAGCAAAACATGCAAGGAATTCTATGGACACACCAGCAGAACGAAACCCTAACTCGTCTAAGTGACCACGGATCCGCGCCCAAAACATGGTTTTGGCGGCGGATCCGCGGTGCCACTTGAGAGGCTTGGGTCGGGCCTTCAGCTGTAGGTCTGTAGGTACTGTGGAATGTCTCTGGTTAACTTTAACTGTGCTCAAGTGTTGAGCTTTTTGGGAAATTTAGGAATTCATTGATACAATTGAATTGTTTAAACTACGCCTAGCTTTCTGTGATGTGATACAATATTTGGAATTCAAATTGTTAGGCATGAAATCCGAAGTATGTGATATTTTGGGTTTATGATGTCTAATGTGATTGTGGATTCCAAATGTTGTAGTTTGACATTTTATTTTCTGCGACCGTAAGTGAAATATGTGGTGTATCGCCGGTCTCGGTGCTATATGTCAACGACAATTGGGATACGTATATTTACTTACGTTGAAGATATGCGATGTTATATGTTGCTGGGATATGTTATATTGGATCGTCGCTTTTGAATAGCCGGGTTTTTTTTATGTAAGATGAGAGTTTTTATTTTCATTCATGTAAAATTCAATGTATGTAATATTCTTTTATTGGGGCACTTCCGGGTTGAGGATGATGTCACCATTGATGTATATTATTTACTTTCTGCATTAGGATAGACCCAAGACGGGGAGCATAAGTAACCGGGTTCTAGGGTCCAGTGGGAGACCATCTCAAGGAGTTAAGACCGGGTCACCTAACTCTAGAATTGGTAGGGTTGCTTGCCACTCTCGTAGGGGTCTAGGGATGTGGGTTTGGCTATTCATCACGATCGTGGAATCCGTGTTTTATACTGGCTTAATTTAAAACACGGAAATCCTAGTATATCCATTATTTCATATGTTATCTTCTGTTGCTCTATGATGTGATCACTATGATATGTTCAGACGAATGCCTATATTATATATATGAAATATAATTAATATTGCCACTTTCGTTTCATAGGTGATGATTGGGAAGAATAAATTAATGGGACTTCATTAATGAGATTAATGAAATAAAAGAAACCTAAAAGATGTTGTAGAAACTTGTTTAACAACCAGTAGCTTTAGCTCTTGTTTTGCATAGCGGTATTCCTTGTAGAATATCCAACATCTTATTTGATACGGAAAGAGCCGAGATCGCTTCATCAGGAGTGTCCTTTTTAGGGAAACAACTAGATGCTACAACCCACTCGGTTTGTTTTTTTATTGCTTCTATAGTTTTTCGCTTTGCATAGTGGTATTTGTGAAATATCCTGCACCTCATTCGATGAGTAAAGAGCCGAGATCCCTTCACCAGGAGTGAGCTCTTTAGCAAAACTAGTAAAAGCCTAAAAAATACTCTTTTTCAAAATCACTCGATTCTACGTCGATATCAAGTTCATTACGCAAAAGGTTTTCATAAAAACTTGTCGTACACCTCCGTCATTTCAGATAAGTACTACTTAGTATTCATGCTACGTTTATTGACTATGTTAAGGCGTAGTGTGCGGTAGCTGATTAGTGCTTATCTGCATAAGCATATGATGCGATTGGATTAAGGTAGTCGTATGACTTTGTTGACCTTGTTAAGGGTCATGCGGGTGAGTTTAATTCAATCGAGAAATGACGGGTTGAACTTGGCTAGCGCTTATGATTTGTTGACCTTGTCAAGGTCATAAGTTGCTAGGGGAAAAACATTATCGGGAATTTCATGTGTTGAAATTTGCAATGAGATTGCATACCTTCTATGAGATAGTTGGATCCCGATACCCACTGCGAGTAAGAGTTACTCCTGGGAGAGTTTTACACATTACAAATAGATGATCAAGTAGGTTTCTAGAATGGTGTTAACGGGGTTACACCCCTAGAAAAACGAGGTTTATTTTAATTAGGTCCGTGCAAAAGCACGGGGAACCGCCCTCAAAGTACCGATACTGGCTTGGCTAAATGATTGGCGAACTGGTAGGATATAATTAATCCCGGCTAGTTTTACCTTTTATGGTTTGAAGGAAGATTTGACCAAAACAGTGGGAGCCATCCTGATTAGATAAATTAATAACCAAATCTAATCTTGCAAGAGCGCACGCAGAGTGTTTTCTTCTCTCTCTCTCCTGGTAGCAACCAAGTAACGTCTTAATCAAGATAATAATATGGATGCATTGACGGAACCTACTTATTATACTGAGTAGGGGAACGTTGGTTCCGTTCTTTCTTATAATTGTTATAAGACTGAACAGGAAATAGGGTAATATCCGGAATCCAATGCCACCCAATCGAAGAAAGTACATGTTGATTCATCTTCTTCGGGTGTGTTCATTACCGAAAACAGTTTCTCAGTATCCTCTACGTCCTGGGTATGCGATACCGGATGAGGATCATGCATATGTAATATGTTACATACGCTACAGAAAGGTATAGAACTGAGAAAGGGTGATATGTCTCTAAGTGTTAGAGGATGGTGCAATTGTCGCAGCCAAGTCAGTTGGTAAATATCACCTTGTATTAATACATTGATTCTGAACAAATGTTATTACTTACAGAACCTGATATACAACATTACATCAGATTCTTTATTAAGTTAAAGAAGGATATAATTCTGTATTAGAGGATAATTTTGTGAACATTTTCCGGCATCAAAAGTTGATTGGATCAGGCACGTTATATAATAGTATATACGTTCTAAATCAAACCACAGTTCAAAGTATAGAACACACACAAGAGGAATAGTTCAGAAATCAACGAATCTTTCTTATGACATTGTAGACTAGGTTATATCTATGCAACACGACCAGCTAAGTTACATAAGGATGAATATTTGAATCCGTTCGAATTTTCATCTTATGATAATTTCCAGTCTTGTCTCAAAGGTAAAATGACCAATACTCCGTTTGCTGGAAACAGAGAAAAATTTACTGAACTCTTGAGATAGATACATGGTGATGTATACGGTCCTATGTCTACAGATGCCTAGGTTGGTTCTTCGTACTTCATTATATTCACTGATCATCTCTTGAGATTCGGACATATGTTCCTGTTGAAACATAAGTCTGAAACTTTTGAGAAATTAAAGGAATATAAGCTTGAAGTTTAAGAACTAGACGGGTAGAAGTATTAAGCCCTTCGATATGATCGAGGAGTAGAATACTTGCGCATGGAGTTCCTGGACTTTCTAAAAGGAGAATGAGATTCTCTTTCAGCTTACTCCTTCGTATACACCACAGCACAACGGTGTATCGGGCGGAGGTAACGCAACCTCTGAGATATGGCGCGCTCTATGATGAGTACTGCTGTGTTACTTGCTTTCTTTTGGGTGTTATGCACTTAAGAAGTTGCATGCCTATTGAATGGGGTTCCATCCAAATCAAGACCTACCACTATATATGAGATATAGAATGGGAAGAGACTATTTCTTAAACGAGTTAAGATATGGGGTTGTCCGGCCTACGTTGAAAAACATAATCCAGACAAGCTCGAGGCAAGGTCAGTTCTGTATAAGTTTGTTAGGATATCCCAAACATTTGTGAGGGAATATCTTCTACCAATCTGAGGAGCAAAAGGTGTTTTGTTTCTCATCATGCCACCTTTTGAGAAAAGGTATTTCTTGTGAAGAAATTTGTGGTCATGAGGTAAAACTGGAAGGTGTTCCAGCGAGGCAAACTAACAGCTGATGATTTTGTGAGACCAGAAAATTAATTAGTCTCCAACGAACCTCAGCCTCTCCGCGAATCTGGTAGGATTCCTCATCCACTTAAGAGATACTATGGTCTTCTCGGTGACAGTAGGAGTGAGGATAGCATCATGGTAGATGATGGCCTAACTAGGTTTAGGCAGCCATCGCGAATGGGGACTCTGTGAAATGGCTGGATGCTATGCGATCAAAGATGGAATCCATGTACACCAACAAAGTATGACTTTGAATATGACACCTGAAGGGGTAAAACCCATTGAGAGCAAATAAGATCTTGAGAAGATTCTTGGTATAAATGGAAAAGTTGAGACTTTTAAAGCTATGCTTAAGTCCATCAGGATAAATGCAAGCATCGCGGAGTTGGAACATCTGTTTTAATGTGGCAGTCAATGATTTTGACTTCATAAAAAATGTAGATAAACCTAGGATATACAAGAATGTTGTAAAGAGTAAGGTTGTCTTCCACGTATTGTACGTAGATGACATACTCTTAATAGGAAATGGTTTCCTATGCTACACTCGGTCAAGCTCCTCTTATCACGAGGATTCTCAATAGAAGATCTGGATGATACTTACTAAATCTTGTGGATTTTAATATATGGTGATAAATCTAAGTGGATGTTAGGAGTGCCCCGAATCAAGGTACATTAACACCATACTAAAGGGGTTTAGTATGGAGGATTCTAAGCGTGGTGGTTCGCCCACTACCTCACGAATCACTTTCTCCAAAAATATGTCTTCCAAGACTAATTTGGAGAGAGCTCGTGTGTAAGAGATACCCTATGCTTCGGCAGTAGGTTCTATCATGCATGCGATGTTATGTACCAGACAAGATATAGATGACTCATTAGGAGTAGTGATCAGGAATCAATCAGATCTTGGAAGAATCACTGGACAGCTGTGGAGGACATTCTTAAGTACTTGAGAAGCACTAAAAGAAAGTTCATGGTTCGAGCTTCCAGAGTGATAAGGTCGACTGAGAGTCAGTCGCAGGCATTGTCTTTACCCTCAGTGGTGGGACGGTATATTGGAAGAGTTCCAAGATAGATACCGAGACATACTAAACGATAAAGGCTGAGTACATTGCTACCAATGATGCTGCCAAAGTGGTTGTTTGGACATTTCTTGTTCATTAGATGAACAAGGTTCCTACCATTGAGCGTCGAATATTTGTTATTGTGACAACAATGGATTTGTGGCTTTGGCCTAAAAACGAAGGTCCCATCATCGTTCTAGACATATTCTGAGGCAAGTATCACCTTATCAGGGAGATGGTTGATCTCCAAGGGATCGAGGTAAGGAGAGTAGATTTTTAGGTTAACACGGCGAATCCATTCACCAAGGCCTGCTTCCCCAAATACTATTTGAGAGATTTTGGGATGGTTGAGTATGGGATACTATAACCACTACTATATTGTTGGGTATTGGATACTACAACAGATGGTCTTAGTGCAAGTGGGAGATTGTTAGTTATATGTATGCCCTAGAGGCCATTATTGTACATGGGATGTATATTGTAGTGAATGGTTGGACATATATAGGATGGAATTTCTTGCTCAATATGATAGTATGCTATATGGTTGCTCTTTGTCTTAACATGTTGACTTTTATAGGTAATGCTGTCTTGCTCTCACATGTTGACAAAGCCCTTAGGATGTGTACTTGACTACCAAGACTATGATGGAGATCATATTAGTGGGGCCAAGGGTAGTCTACAAGTACACCCTATAATAGTTCCTAACCGAGAGAGTTTCGAGACAGGGCATCGATACTACAGAGTAGACTAGCGTATATGCTTCTTGACCCATATGATGGGCGATGGATGATCCCATATCCATTGGTGGTTGACATCAGAGAAGGTATACGGGTGCTCAATAGAGACTGGGTACACTGAACGAACTCGCCGAGAACTCCTAGATGGTATTATACCTATTGTCGGATTGCAGTTCTCTGGTGACACTAGTACAGGTTAGTCTGTAGACCCGAGATCGTCATAGAGTCTTTTGTGATTACCACTGTGCTTTGATTTCCACCATACCATGGTCAAGAGATCGAGAAAAAAGGTGGCTTTGGAATACAGTCCCGAGTCACATGGAGGCAATGAGCGATAGGAGGGGTTATGTCTCTCCCGGTATTGGGAGTTGATGTTGCGCTATGCTCGATTGGCCATAACTTGAAATCCCTGGCCATGGTTGCTGAGATTTACGGGTAGGTGTTATCAGTAGTTTCTCGAACTATTATGTACCTTGCATCGGCATGACTTATCAGGCTATTGGGGTTTGACGTTAAACCACCCCAGGCTGTTGATATACGACATATCAGATGAAGAGACCGGACTGTATGGTATTGTTACTGATTGGATTCGCAGGAGTTATAGCAGGCTTGCTTGTTGATCTTCTGATCGCTTAATACCCGGGTGGCCGTTACGTTTAGCAGACCGCTTGTGCCTTGTGGGTGTTTGATATGATCATCACCTACTGCTGGTGTATTGATGAGTCTTTAGAGACCTACACGGAGGTTTCCTGGTTCATGCGAAACGGAGTAGGGGCACATATATGATATGTGCGGAACCGAGATTAATGCGCGTATGTGATGCCCCATTCTATTCTCGTGATATGTGACATCAAAGGTTATATGGGTTATAGCCAGGTTATCGGATTAAGTGTTGATTCGATAAGTTGTTACATTTGATATTAGTTGGTTATATGTAATATAGCCGGATTATTAAATCAAATGTTGATTTTATAATTTAATGTAGAATTAATATATTTGATATATTAAATTACATTAACTAATATTGGCTTACTTCAATATTCATTTTTCTCAATATGATACATTAATATATATATGATATATGTTAATTGTATTGTTTTTGCACACATAAATATATGTGATATATTTTAGTTTGTCATGCTAGGTTACACATGCAACATGTATGTATGAGACTCATACCATGCTAGGGTTTATGTAAGGGTTTCATTTATCATTAAGTAATTATAAATTAGTGGATTTAATCATAGCTAGATTCTTGTAGAAGCTTGTTGATAAGCGTTGACTAAGTCCACTCCTTTGTTTTTACTTAAGACATTTTGTGACCTAACCATTAAACCCTTACCATGGTTAACTCTCAACATGAGTTAGTATATGGTTGTTATACTCACCCATGGTTGCATTTGAATAAAATGATATATTTTTCATCACTTCTTCACTTCATCTTCATCATCCTCTTGAAGCTTTCTAGCTTTTGACAAAGTGATGAAATAAAATGAGAAAATCAAATCTAAAGTGAGCAATATTCCTACTTCATCATCCTCTACTATTAGCCATTTAGTTTAGGGTATTTGCTTCACTAATCTCACCATTAGTGAAGAAGTAGCATGGGCTTGAGTCTCCTCGACGTAGATCATCTTTGGCTTCAAAGGCATTGAGCAAGTTTTTTCATTTCTTCATGTGATCCTTACTAGAGTTCGGATGTTCACTACTAGGCGCGAAGGGACTACTACACGGAGCTTTAGAAGTGAAGGACCGGTCTACAATGGTTGTATTCCTCATCACTGAGGTGTAAAGTTGTTTACATTTTATGTTTAACCCTAAGTCTCAAGTTCGATTACTTTGTTGGTTTGTTTAGCTCCCCAAAATTTTAATATAGCATGTTTGATGGTTGCCAAAACCTTCACATGGTGCTAAGCTAACCCTAAAAACTTAATTTAATAGGAGATGTAGTAATTTAAGGTCACATTAAAGCATTTTAAAACACCAAATTTTCCCGAAAATTTCGGCAGAGTCTCCTTTGTAAATACTGGCCCCCAAACGGGTACAAAACAAGAATACATATAAATGATGGGTAACGGCATCCCCAAGCGGGAGCTAGCTCTTCGCCAAAGGCGGAATCACAACCCCACACAAAATATGCATAATCATCGAGCAAAATAAGCATAGAAAACACAAAAGTAAGAAAGCATCATGTCGGCTTAAGTGAGCTCGACCCCAGAGAAACAACATATATACAAATCTCATGGTCTCATCTCTAAGTTACATATACAATGGTAGAAGTGGTAGATTAGGTAGATGGAGTATACTAGATACAATAATAATACAAGGTGGAAACAAAATATTCTCGCAACCCACCTATGAGCAATACCGCAAGTCCAAGCAAAACGAACAAAACGAGGAAGTGCGCCCGCCGCTACTGTGCTGACCGGTCGAACCTGCAAAATACTGTGGCACGACGAGGTGAGTTGCCAACTTGTAAGTAGTAAGTAACATCTAATAAGACAATCGTAAGCATGCACACATTGCATCACTACCTACGCAGATCAATATGATACGATGTAGTAACATGAATGCATCATGAATGCATAATAAAGCACAAAACCTGAACAAGTCTTAGAAAAAGATCTGTGCAATAACTGAAGTATCATCAACGAAATCAACAGAAAATCCGTGTCAAGCATCGACACAAAATATATATCCCAATATCTCAATGTCTCAATATCTCAATATCTCAATATCTCGGGCTCCGTCATTCCGGATCGTCCCATATCATCAAATCTCACGCCTACGTCGGTATCCTCCATATATCCGCCGCGTCAAAAATAATCGGTCGGTAGTGCTCCCGTGCCGGGCTCAACGCCATCATCTGCGACCATCTTTCCCCGAGGTACTATACCGGGTCCACCATGCACCCGCAGACGGTTCATCCTCCTCCAATCGGGTGTATGATACCGCCCAAGAACCGAGAAAACCCATGGTGGACACCACACACATCATGTCACGAGAAAACCGCAATTTCTACTTTAAAATGATACTAGGTTTATAAAATCCTTGCGGTTTTCCCCAAAATCCATAAATCTCACAAATAGTGAAATCCACGAGAAGAATCACAATATATAAACATGTCGGTGATGATAAATGTCTATGATACGATAATATATACTAAGCAAGGTATGACCAATAGCTATGCATGAATCATGATGCAATGAGGTATGTATACATGACTAACAATCCTGCGTATCCATCCTGATGAAATGAATATACAGTTACAGGTTTACGAATCATATATGATGCAATGCACAGATACCGATTCTAAGCAAGTTCTATAGTGTTCGTGATATAGCAATTACCAAAGACGTATGTGTTCTCATGAATAGTGCATGTGGTATGAACCAATGGTAAGAGTGCAATTGTCCAATGAGATAATATCATATATATTTATGATGATGCAATGCAATGATATGAATGACTAGGAGGCTACGCATATAATTACAAGCACTACTGGTAACCCTGACTATCGGGCGCCTTGCGTCATCCAGACGATCCCCCCGTAGATGTGTACATCTACTCACCCGGACGCCTCGGCTAATCTGATCTGATCACAGCCTTGCCTTTTTGCGCCGCGTCCGACGCCTCTGCAACCGGTCCTAGAATTGCACAAACACAAAGCATGAGGCTAAATATCCTTAAATGACATGAAGATAACGATACGCAAGAATGAACGTCCACAAGTTAGACTTGTGTGCACTTGGTGCACAAAACGCGTACGACAACGCTACAACCTCAACTAGGAGTCGCTAAATGTGACAACCACCAAACCTAGAACCCGATCGTATCGATCGAGCAATCACAACACCCTAAAAATCATAGGAAATAGTATATAGATCATCACAACGTCTAACCAAACCAACATCTATTTATACCAAAAACCTAGTAAGCATTCAAATGGGATTTTGGTGCAAAAATTCATGGATTAACAACCTAATGGCCACAATCACAAGTAAACATCTAAATTAAGCCATGCTCCAGTAATTAAAATAATCTCCCACAAAACACACAATAATCATGCAATTTGGTTGCATAATCACTCAATTAGAATAATTTGAATTCACTTAAGCAAGGTAAATACTTAGATTAGTTTTGTATAGTCACTAGATAGCAAACTAAACTTAATTAAAATAGTAATGGTGGTTGAACCCCTGGCTCTAACTCAAACCCTCATCTTTAAAAACCCAAATTTGCAATTAGCACCAAATTAACACTTAAACGATTTAGATTAAGGTAGTTAACCAACAAAGTAACTATTGAGTCAAGATTATAACTCAAAATTATAGAATTTAATTTGCAACTTGGCCTCCCCAAAATGGTCCCTTGCTCCAAGATTCAAGCTAAATTTGGCCAAGGAGAAATGGGTGAAGAATTTGCTTTAACTTTTAGGGGTTTGGATGAGTGTTGGTTTGTGTGGGTGTGGAAAATGTTAAAGACCATACCCCAAGTCCAACTAGCACCATACCTCTTTATCTCCTCATTTTTTTCTTTTTATTTATTTTGTTTTATTAAAATTCTAGAACCATGGAGAACAAAAAGGAAAGAGAATGTGTTACAACTAGCTATTTCATTGACATGGTGCACTAATGTGTACTTAACCCAACTCACTTGTAATTAAAACTAATTAAAAGTATACGTTAAAGCTTAAAACAATATTTAAAAATAATTAATTTAGGAAAATACTTAAGAAAACTAGAAATTTGTAAGTGACTAATTACACACCAAATACTAGCAATTACATAGCTAAAACAGGTATAATTAAGTCTTACGTTGAAAAATAATTATCGTTAAATTTTACGGATAACACCGGTTATATTTCACCGATTATCGGAAAAATTCTCTTAAACGATTTTCAAAACTTTACAGTCTTCCCCCCTTAAAGACATTCGGTCCCCGAATATAAAATTTAACTACGCGTACCTTCGAAGAGATGGGGATATTTCTTCCTCATCTCGTCCTCGGTCTCCCAGGTGACATCTTCGCTGTTCGGGCCATGCCAAAGATCCTTTATGGACGTTATAACCTATGACCTCAATTTTTCCACCTGCCGATCCAAAATGACCACCGGCTGCTCGGTGAAAGAAAGGTCACGCTCCAGCTGGATCATTTGGTGTTGAATCGCATGTGAAGGGTCATGAAGGTACTTGCGGAGAATCGATACATGGAACACAGGGTGAACATCAGTGAAGCTGGGCGGAAGAGCCAACGGATAAGCAACTGTGCCAATATGCTCGAGAATCTCGAAGGGACCCACATATCTGTGACTAAGCTTCCGTTTCCTTCCAAATCTCATCACGCCCTTCATTAGAGAGACCCTCAAGAAAACATGGTCACCAACGCCGAACTCGAGTCTGCGACGGCGTCTGTCAGTATAAGATTTCTGCATGCTCTGGTCTACCCTCATCCTATCCCGAATCAACTGGATCTTTTCGGTCATCTCCTGTACGATCTGCTGCCCCAAAATACTACTCTCACTGATCTCTGTCTAACATACGAGCGATCAACATCTCCTCCCATATAACGCCTCGAAGGGTGCCTTCTGAATCGTCTCCTGGATGTTGTTATTGTAGGAGAACTCTATCAAGGGAAAATGACAATCCCAGCTGCCACCGAAATCTAGAACGCATGATCGAAGCATGTCCTTAATAGTCTGAATAGTCCGCTCTGACTGACCGTCGGTCTGCGGATGAAAAGCTGCGCTGAAACTCAATCGGGAGCCCAAACCCTCCTGAAGTTTCTGCCATAGTCGGCTAGTGAACTGGGTGCCTTGGTCGGATACAATACAAGTCGGGACTCCATGCAGGTGCACAATCTCATCTATGTATATCTGGGCATACTGAGCAAATCCAAAATTGGTCTTCACTGGCATAAAGTGAGCCGCTTTCGTCAATCGGTTGACAAACACCTAAATAGAGTCATACCCTCGACTGGTCCTGGTTAGACCCATAATGAAGTCCATAGAAATATGTTCCCACTTCCACTCCGGAATGGGCAAAGGCTGGAACACTCCGGATGGCCTCTGGTGCTCGGCCTTGACTTGCTGACAAGTCAAGCATCTCGAAACAAAGTCTGTGGCATCTCTCTTCATCCCTTCCCACCAGTAAATGTCTCTCAAATCATGATACATCTTGGTGGAACCCAAATGAACTCTGTATACCGATCGATGTTCCTCTCTTAGAATCTCACACCTCAGTCCCTCAGAATCTGGTACATACAGTCGAGTCCCAAATCATAGTAGCCCCAATCATCGATCACGAACTCGGAATCTCTGCTCGGTCTAACCTGCTCCATGATCTCTGAAAAACGGTCAGGACAATGCCTCACGGATATGGTCATGTAACTGTGGACGTGCACGGATATGCGTAAGCTGTCCTCCAGTTGAAGTAAACTCGAACTGCACACGGCCGTCATATAGAATCTGCCAATCTGCCGACGACTGCCTCTGAACTGTGCTCAAACAAGACAAACTACCTCCGGGCCTCCGACTCAAAGCATCTTCCACTACACTCGCCTTGCCCAGATGATAAAGAATCTTGCAATCATAGTCTTTCACTAGCTCCATCCAACGGCGCTGTCTCAGATTTAGATCTCGCTGCTGAAAGATATATTTCAAGCTCTTGTGGTCCATGAATATCTGGCATGACTCGCCGTATAGGTAATGTCTCCAGATCTTGATGGAAAAACCACTGCATCCATCTCTAAGTCATGAGTGGGATAGTTCGGTTTGTGCTTCTTCAGTTGCCGAGAAGCATAAGCGACGACCCTACCGTGCTGCATCAACACACAGCCTAGCCTCACTCGAGAAGCAACACAATAAACCACGAAACCACCTGATCCTGAAGGTAATGATAACACTAGTGCAATAGTCAAACGAGTCTTCAACTGCTGAAAGCTATGCTTGCATGCCTCGGTCCATACAAAAGGAACCCCCTTCCTAGTCAACCCGGTCAACGGTGCAGCGATACGGGAGAAATCCTGAACAAAACGTCGATAGTAGCCGGCCAGGCCTAGAAAGATGCGAACCTTTGTAACTGATACCAGTCTGGGCCAACTCTGAACGACCTCGATCTTCTTCGAATCCATACACAAACCATCTCTCGTAACCACGTGACCCAAGAAAATGACACTGTCAAGCCAGAATGGGCTTGGAAAATTTGGTGAACAGCTGATGCTCCCTCAAAGTCTGCAATGTGATCTTCAAGTGCTGCTCGTGCTCCTCTCGGCCCCAGGAATACTCTAAGATGTCATCAATGAATATGATGATAAACTGATCAAGATACGGCCTGAAAATGCGGTTCATCAAGTCCATAAATGCTGCCGGGGCATTGGTGAGCCCAAACGACATCACCAAGAACTCGTAATGCTCGTAACATGTGCGAAAAGCAGTCTTCAGAATATCGTCCCGTCGAACCCGCAACTGATGGTAACCTGATCGCAAGTCAATCTTCAAGAAGTGTCCCTCACCCTAGAGCTGGTCAAACAAATCATCAATACGAGATAAGGGATACCTGTTCCGCATAGTCACACGGTTCAACTTGATGATAATCAATGCATAACCGCATAACGCCATCCTTCTTCTTAACGAACAGAACAGGAGCACCCTAAGGGGACATGATCAGTCGAAAATACTGCATCTTTAAACCGGTAATTTCCCTATCATTTGCACTCATCTAGAAGTGTTCGGCATTCATATAGCACATATTAGCAAATCAGTCGTAAAATATCAGATTGCATGTGTCAGACTTTAAAACCGGCACTATAAGGGAAATTGACTGCATTTCATAGCATGGCATCATTACTATATATCGCAACTTGTGTTTCGAAGTCTGTGCAGGACATTACAGAAGATCGGTCAAATTTACAAACAAAGACTGTTAAACAGACGCCAACTCATGTATTTGGAATCTGGTATTAATATAGAGGGAATTACACAATTCAACAAATCAGATAGCGATCCCAAAGGCAGCCCAAAGCATCTGAAGAAATTTAGCACATTGAGCCCCTCACGTGACCGCGGATCCGTGGCATAAGGAGGCACGTGCCGCGGTTCCGCGGCGTCCCTGCCACGTCAGCCCTAATTCTCTGCCCCGGTACCCTTATTTCAGTCTGTACACTTCAGAAAGGCACTACATTTTCCAGATGTCTCTCGAACCTTCTGCCAGATCAGCAAGCGTTAGGGTTCTAACTAAACATCCCAAGCTTCCACAACAAGCTTCACCTAAACTCTATTAAGGATCTAGAACCTTCCCCTAACCTCCTAGCTTAGGGTAGAAGCTAAGCCCTAACTAACTACTTCTAGAAGCCTCTCCCTATAACAAACTTTTGGAGGGAAAACTCAAATTTGAATTCCTAGACCTAGGGTTTGGAAAACCTATAAATAGACCACAAGGCTCACTTGTTAAAGGTTGTTCAATCTTGGGCTGATTGTTGGCTAAATCCTTGGTTGTTGAACCTTAGTTGGTCAATCTCTAATCTCCCCCATTCTAGTTCTTCAATCAACAATTACCACCTCAAACCCTAACCCTAATCCAATCCAAAATCAAGAAACTTAAAGATCCTTTGAGTGCAAGCCAAGCAAGTCTTCAAGATCCTTTAGAAGCGGAACCGGACTTCAACGGAGCACGAGATCCAAGCGATCCAAGACTCAAGGAGCCAAGCGATGCTAGATTCCACGAGCGAAGTTCCTACCTCTTGTAATTCTTGAGAGTTGTAACTACTTGTTGATTTAATAAAGGTGAAGATTCTTTAAACTGGCTTATTTTCAATTCGAGCATTATGCTTATATTTCGATTCTTGAATATATTCTTTGTGATAATGCTTGAATAAAACTCCGCTCATGGAGGAATCGAAACGATTGTAGAATGATGATGTTGATGAATCATTAAACATTTTCTTAAGTCTTAAAACAATTGTAAATTCTTGAAAATAAATTGATCGATGATCTAGATCGGTGCGAATGTGTTCTTGATTCCTTTCGCAAGATCTAGAGATCAAAAATTGATCATTTGGCTTTCAAGAAGCTATCTAGTGAATGTGATTCATCGAAAGGACAAAGGATAGGATGAGGAACCCTAATTCTTCGCAAGATCCTTGATTCTCGATGAATCTACATCGATTTAGCATCAACTTGTTAATGGATAAGAAATCGTATTCTTGAATCTTCTTCACATCTACAATTTACTCGATTCCTACGAGCTTTACTTCAAATCATCAAACCTAAATTGATTGGAATTCTATCGATACTTGATTCTTGATGTTTCTCATTTTCTTGATTCTTGATTAGAATAGTGATACTTGAAACTCATCGATAAAAATCTTGAATCACGTTTTCTTTTCTTTTTCTATTAAATTTTCAATTCAAACAAATCAAAATACGAACGAATCGCACAATCCCTGTAGACGATCCGCACTCGCTAACGCGCTACAATCCGACACTGTTATTGATTGTGGTCAAATATTTTTGGTTGTGATTCTATTCATTTTCTAAACGGTCAACGAGAAATAAAGTTTCAATCAAATGGCGCCGTTGCCGGGGATCGCGCGCTAATTCATTCTTTATTTGAAATTTGAATTGAAAGATTTATTCCATTACAATTTTGTGATCAAAATTCGCGCAAAACACTAAACGATTTGTTGTGGTTTGTTGAAAGGAGATCTGGAGCTTGCTGTGCAATTGGAATTTTTTTTGGAGAATTCCAGAGGACTCAGAAGCTGAACCTCAGCTCTCTGTAAAAATTTTGTGCAGGGAACATCACAGACGGGCGCGTTTCCGCGGTGGGAGCCACTAATTGTGGCGGTTCCGCGGCTAGGTAAAGGCCCATCTGTACAAATTTGCTCTCAGGTCCTCTATCTTTCTTATCTCCTTCCTAAATCTGCTCCAAATAACATTTTTTCTGCAGGCTTCTTTGCAAAAATCGCAGCGCCGCGAAAAAAGCAAAATTAAATTGTGCTTGTTTTGATTTTTGTGGTTGTTTGCATAATTAATACGGACATTAAGGGGCAAAGACCAAATCCAGATTAGGTGGGGAGTTCATTACCCTTCCTAAGCCCCGAAAATCGCAAAACTTGCATCCGCATTTACCCCAATTAACTAAAAAAAATCTAGAGATGACTCTAAGGACCGTCGCGCTCACTTAGGACAGAAGAAAGTCGTGGGTAATTCATTGCTTATCCGCGTTTCTCTTGTGGTGTCTAAGGCAAGTGTGTCGAAGGCTAGTGGTTACTTAATTAGGCCCACTACTTACGTAGTGGAGAACCTCCCACTTATCTGGCACTTACCTGGCCACAGGAGAGGCAAAGAGGCAGTGGAGGATTTATCCTGCGTCTTGTCTTTTGGAAGTTAGGAGCGATCTAGAGATTTGACCTAGGCGACCAATAGAATTAGGGTTTTGTGTGTTGCATTTGTTGTGTTGCATCATTTTTCAAAAATCCGTCCATTTTTCAAAACAAACACCGCATTCATTCATTCATTTCCCCTAATTATAAGTCAACGCTGCCACTTGTACTAACCCTTTTTAGTGCAAGATAGGCTGGACACGGGATTCTAGTGCCCGTTTAGTCCGCGTACCCTTTATCGACTCCGAAGTCGGTATTTCTCCATTTACTTCTTCTTTACCCACCACCACACCCACATCGATGGATCTGCCTCCATCGAATTTCTTTAACACTAATCTGCCGCCGTCCGTTGGTGCGCAGAATCCACCCCGCATCTCTCTCCAAGAGAGGTGTTATCCACTGCGAGGTCCTCTTTCGACCTGCTTATCCATTCCACCAGCCAACGAGGATAATTTTGAAATTAAACCCAATACATCAACCTTTTACCCAAATTCTACGGACTCGAGACTGAGGACACTTACGTTTTCATTACCAAATTTGAAAACGTATGCGCAATGATGGGTACGTCACAACTTTCAGTGGATGTTATGCGTCTACGACTTCTTCCATTTACTTTGTGCGATATAGCCGAGAAGTGGCTATATAACACTACAGCACACTCTATTACGAATTGGGAAGAATTCGTTGCGGCATTCCTTAAGAAATTTTACCCAATGCAAAAGACAGCTCGAATCCGTAGCGAACTTAATCAATTTACCTAGCTCCCTACTGAACTATTCTCTAAATGGTTTGAACGTTTCAAGGATCTATTGGTTCAATGTCCTCATCACGGCATCCCGAGATGGGATCTTTGCCGAATCATTTATGAGGGCATTAACCCAAACACAAAACAGAACCTTGAAAACATGTGTCAAGGTACTTTTATGACCAAGGATGATGGGGAAGCTTGGAAATTTTTAGAAAAGTTCGCTGAAAAATCATTACAGTGGGAGAGTGGAACCCAATCATTGAATAGGGGTGGCGTACATCAAATAGATGTGTCCATAGGTGTTCGAGCTGAGATGGCAGCAATGCAAAAGAAGCTCGACGCTATGGAACACAAATTTTCAGCAGCCTCCCTAAACCCAATGTCGCTCCCCAAAACTGTATGTGGCTGCTGTTCTGATCCGTCTCATTTAACGGAAGAATGTCCATTAAACTTTCAGTTTCAAGGTCACGAGCATACAAATGCCGCATTTCAAAGACCTAGAAACGATCCATATTCTTCCACGTACAATCAGGGTTGGAGGAATCACCCGAATTTTGCTTGGAACCAACAAGAACAATCTCAAAACACGGTTCCAAGCCAAAATCAATTTCAAAGGGCTCATCCACCACAACAACAACCATTTCAACTCACTCAGCACCCCTACCAGTCACAAAATTTCCACAACCAGGTCAACACTCCTGCACAGTCTAATCCTATGCAGTTGACCGGTTCTGACGAACTCTCTCAATTCACTCAAACCATGAAATCACTCTTGTCAAATTTCATAGAGGTTTCGGCTGAGGTTAGATCTTCCGTCAGGGAGATAAAGAAAAACTCAGCGTCCCAAGCTGAGAGTATCAGATCGATGGAAGCTGAAATCGCACGACTTAAAGCCGAGATGAGTGCAAGAGAAAAAGGGAAACTTCCGTCTCAACCCCTACCGAATCCTGGGCATTACAATGTAAATGCCGTCACAACGTTGAGATCAGGAAGAGTGATGAATAACCATGTCGGGGAAGGAATTGATGATATTGAAAATCCTATCAATAACACCCTGGCTGAGACCTTTCCTCACACACACACTTCTACTACTGATCCTTTTTCTTCTACCCCACCGCCTTCTCGCGAGCCTATTCTCCATTTCCCACTAGGCTCGACACCTCAGTATAGCCCTTCTAGTTCTCCACAGACGGTCCCCACTCCTTTTTTGGGATCTCGTCTACCCCATCTTCCTTCTCCTATGATGGACCCAGCACTTATTGCGAAAGCTCCTTACCCGAATTGGTTAAGGGGTAACAAAAGGAGTCCTCATATGGAGAAAATTATGGAAATGTTCAAACAGGTTAACATCAACATCTCAAACAGGTTAACATCAACATCCCTCTCCTAGATGCTATTCAACAAGTCCCCGCTTATGCGAAAATTCTTAAGGACTTGTGCAGTAGGAAGAGGAAGACTCAAGTGCCGAAGAAGGTCTTCATGTCTAATAATATTAGCACTGCTTTTATCCCCCAGCTACCAAAGAAACGTAAGGACCCAGGATGTCCTATGATATCGATTTCTATTGGGGGTAAAAACATAAATCGTGCTCTTTTAGACCTTGGCGCAAGTGTTAACCTACTTCCATATTCTGTCTATGAGCAACTAGGGATTGGAGAGTTGAAACCTGCTCACTGCACTCTCCAAATAGCAGACCGTTCAATCACCAAACCAAGGGGTGAACTATAGGATGTGTTGATAAAGGTCGGGGAATTTGGATTCCCTGTAGACTTCATTGTACTCGATACACAGCCTGAAGCGAACCCCCGGGGCCAAATTCCGGTGATTTTGGTTCGACCTTTCCTTGCCACTTCTAACGCTGTCATTAACTGTAGAAATGGTTCAATGAACTTATCATTTGGAAATATGACCATTGAACTAAACATCTACAAAGTTGGAAGTCAGCCATCATAACCCTCTGCTCATATTCTTGATGTGTGCTCTGTCGACGAGATCGCTCCCGAAAGTTGCGGAGCTGAGGAACTTTGTTTTACAAATCTCGACGACACTACCACATCTCTGTTTGATCTTGCACATGATCTTAGTGAGGACACTTTTTCTATACTAGTGTCCGACACGCCTGACTTATCACCACCCGAGTCTGTATCTTTCATAAGCTCCGAGCTTCTTTTTAACTCCAAAAATCACTCGATGATCCCACCTTCAATTATTTCTCCCGCCCGAATTAGATCTCAAAATTTTACCTTCTCATCTTAAATATGCTTATTTAGGTGAGAATGAGTCTTTACCGGTTATTATATTCGCTTCTCTAGCATCACAGCAAGAGAATGCACTCTTATCGATATTGAGATCGAATAGAGAGGGGTTTGGTTGGACTATGGCGGACATCAAAGGGATTAGTCCCTTGATTGTTGAACATCATATACATGTGATGGATGATGCCAGACCAACCCGAGAACCACAGAGACGGTTGAATCCCGTCATGAAGGAAGCGGTGATGAAAGAGATCGTCAAATACCTAGATAGTGGTATTATATACCCAATCTCCGATAGCCAATGGGTGAGTCCTATACATGTCGTTCCTAAGAAATCCGACATCACTGTTATTACCAATGAGGCAAATGAGTTGATTAAGACATGCGCCCAAACTGGATGGCGTATATGCATTGATTACAGAAAACTCAATGCGGCCACGAGGAAAGACCACTTTCCTCTACCATTCATTGATCAAATGCTGGAACGCTTAGCTGGACGAGAGTATTATTGTTTTATGGACGGATACTCAGGCTATAATCAGGTCCCCATCGCCAAAAAGGATCAAGATAAAACCACTTTTACTTGTCCTTTTGGTACCTTTGCTTACAGTCGCATGCCCTTTGGGTTATGCAATGCTCCCACTACCTTTCATCCGTGTATGATGGGGATATTCACTGACATGGTGGAGAATTTTCTGGAGATCTTTATGGACGATTTATCGATTTTTGGAGACTCTTTTTTTGATTGCCTATCAAATCTTGACGCAGTTCTTACTCGTTGCAAAGAGAAGAACTTAACTTTGAATTGGGGAAAATGCCATTTCATGATCCAAGAGGGAATTGTGCTTGGACATGTTATTTCACAGAAAAGCATTGAGGTTGACAGAGCTAAGATAGATGTCATTCAAAACCTCCCTCATCCAGAAAGCGTCAAAGATATTCGATCATTCCTTGGCCATGCGGGTTTTTATAGGAGATTCATTAAGGACTTTAGCAAAATTGTTAGACCTTTAACTCTTCTCCTGGGTAAGGATACGACCTTCCACTTTGACTCAGACTGTGAGGCAGCTTTCGACTCACTCAAACACTCCCTCACTTCAGCCTCCGTTCTATCATCTCTAAATTGGGACTACCCCTTTGAGCTGATGTGCGACGCATCCGACTTTGCAGTAGGTGCAGTCTTAGGACAGCACATTGAAAAGATGCCACACGTGATATACAATGCGAGTGAGACCCTGAATGATGCTCAAATCAATTATACAACTACCGAAAAAAAACTTTTGGCGGTTGTATTTGCATTAGAAATTCAGGCCTTACTTAATTGGCTCTCCTATAGTTGTGCACACTGACCATTCCGCCTTAAAACATCTTCTGGCGAAGAAAGATGCAAAAGGTCGACTAATACGTTGGATTTTTCTGTTACAGGAATTTGATCTTGTTATCAAAGATAAGAAAGGATGTGAAAACGTAGTAGCCGACCATCTTTCACGCATCTCTTCTTCCCCTGTGACCTTGCCGATCAATGATTCGTTTCCTGACGAACAACTCTTGAACATATCCAATGAACCATGGTTCAGGGATATTGTGAACTATCTTGTCACGGGACTTATACCCAGCGAGTGGTCAAAACAGGACAAATACCGTTTTCTATCCCAAGTAAAACACTTTTACTCGGATGATCCATATTTGTTTAAATATTGTCCTGACCAGATCATTCGCCGGTGTGTCCCGAAAAAAGAGTTCAAGAGTGTTCTTTCTTTTTGTCATGATCAGGCCTGCGGGGGTCACTTCGGTCCTAAAAAGGCGGCGGAGAAGGTTTTGCAATGTGGATTTTATTGGCCGACCTTATTCAAGGACGCATTTGAATATTGGAAAACCTATACACAATGTCAGTACACGGGTAGAATTTCCCGGAGAAATGAAATGTTTCAGCAACCCATCTTAGTTGTTGAAATTTTCGATGTTTGGGGCATTGATTTTATGGGTCCCTTTCCCAACTCCTTTGGGAATTTGTATATTCTGCTGTCGGTTGATTATGTCTCAAAGTGGGTTGAAGCCATTCCGTGTCGCACTAATGACAGGATAGTCATCATTAAGTTCTTGAAAGAGAATATCTTTTCACGATTTGGACACCCACGCGCTATCATTAGCGATAATGGGGCACATTTCTGCAACAGGTCTTTCGAGACTCTGATGCGGAAATACGCAATCAATCACCGACTTTCTACACCCTATCATCCCCAAACGAGCGGGCAGGCTGAGATCTTAAATAGACAGATCAAACTAATCCTGGAGAAAACTGTTGCTAAGAATAGACAAGACTGGTCGACCTAACTGACGGATGCTCTTTGGGCATTCCGAACTACATTTAAAACCGACCTAGAGATGTCTCCATATAGGATAGTGTTTGGGATGGCATGTCACTTACCCGTCGAGATTGAGCATAAAGCATTGTGGGCTATTAAGGAAATCAACTTTGACCTAAACTAAGCCTGTAACTTTCGGAAGCTGCAAATAAATGAGCTAAGCGAACTCCGCGATGAAGCTTATGATAACGATGTGATCATAAAGAATAGGGCTAAGGTTTTTCACGATAAAAACATTTTAAGGAAAACATTTTCACAAGGTCAACAAGTCCTTCTTTATGATTCACGACTACACCTTCACGCGGGTAAGCTTCGATCTCGGTGGATGGGACCTTTTGTTGTGCGGTCTGTATACCCGCACGGGGTAGTAGAAGTAGAAAAGGTTAAAAACGACACATCTTTTAAAGTGAATGGACATAGACTAAAGCCGTATTTTTCCACTGACCCCACGGAGGAGCTCCTGTTCTTACAGGAGCATTTTATTTGGATTAAAATTCCTCCGTCTCACCTTCACGTCCTGCATATCACTGCATCATCTTTTTGAATGGAGGTGAGTGAAAATAGTAAGTTTGGGGGAGATTCCTCACCTATATATTTTGCCCCCACTAATAAATTCCTCCCAGGCTTACAGGTTTTGTAGATATAACGGTTGGCAACAGTGAGGACACTGTTGAAAACAAGTTTGGAGAAGTTTTGTGCTTATTTTTGCATCATTTGCATATCATTTGGATAAGCACAAAACATTTCTTTAAAAACATATAAAAATTTCAAAAATTTCAAAATCCATAAAAATTTAAAATTTTCAAAATATAAAAATATTTTAATATTTAAACATTTTTTGTACATAAATAAGATAATGAAAGTTTAGATAGTGAAAAATTACATCCATGAGATTAGAAAAATTTAAGAAAACCAAGAAAATTAGAAGTTTTCTTAAACGAACTAGTAATAAGTAGTTATGAGCCGTTGTCCCAAGGGTTAGTAAGATGAAGGACGTCACTAATCTGAGGATAAAAATAAGTCGGAAAAATAGTTTCTATTATGGAAGCCAAACATTTTGAAAGTTGATACCCTGCTATTTGCACTTACACACGTCGTGAAGCCTGGGATAGTAGAGGATACGTTGAAATGCTCTTGTCTTAAAGCCAAAAGTATGAAGGAAATAAAAAAAATGAAGAAAATATAAAGTGGTGAGAAAAATGAACACTGGTTTTGTTATCGCCAAGGCAGCAATAAAAAATATAGCGAGGGTGCCTCTTCACCTAGTGCCCTATGGCCAACTGGTCTGGGAGTCACTGCTAAGCCTTAGGTGGTGCAAGACGAGGAAAATACACCAAGTAAGCAAGAACAGAAGTAATCGGTCGGTTAGTACCTCAAGAAGTATTAACGGTCGCATGAAAGTGTGTGAGCAATCTCATCTAAATATTCATTAATTAAAAAGTAATGAGGCTGATGGGCAAGAGTATGATAGCTTGAATTGAATTCTCCGGGTGTAGGGATGTCTTTACACACATCCAGGGTTATATGATCGATGTTTGGATGAAAGATAGGAATGAAGAATAAGACGATGTTTTATTGAGGGAGGACGTGATTTCTAACATCTTTTCATGACTATTAAGATAGGGCTCATGACAACCGAAAAGCAAGCTTAGTTGGAAACCCTAATTTTCAAGGCTTTTTCTTTTAAATTTTTTTCTTTAAATGTAATATTCATGATCTTCCTTTTATTATTGGATTTTGTGGATGCAATCCGCTGAAAACCCTCAGGAGACAACACTCCTCCTATTAGGGACACCTAGAGGTTTGAAGGCTTGTTGCACGTGCTCAGTGCAATCGTGTTGCCTACGAAAGTGTGCTAGTTGGTTTTTTCTCTTTCTTTATTTTCTCTTTCTTTTTAATAAAACAGTTCGCTCGAGACGATCGAAAATAATTTTGGGGGAATTTGATCAGTCGAAAATACTGCATCTTTAAACCGGCAATTTCCCTATCATTTGCACTCATCTAGAAATGTTCGGCATTCATATAGCACATATTAGCAAATCAGTCGTAAAATATCCGATTGCATGTAAGACTATAAAACCGGCACTATAAGGGAAATTGACTGCATTTCATAGCATGGCATCATTCCTATATATCCCAACTTGTGTTTCGAAGTCTGTGCAGGACATTACAGAAGATCGGTCAAATTTACAAACAAAGACTGTTAAAAAGACGCCAACTCATGGATTTGGAATCTGGTATTAATATAGAGGGAATTACACAATTCAACATATCAGATACCGATCCCAAAGGCAGCCCAAAGCATCTGAAGAAATTTGGCACATTGAGCCTTTCACGTGACCGCGGATCCACGGCATAAGGAGGCACGTGCCGCGTTTCCGTGGCGTCCCTGCCACGTCATCCCCAATTCACTGCACCAGTACCCTTACATCAGTGTGTACACTTCAGAAAGGCAGTACATTTTCCAGATGTCTCTCGAACCTTCTGCCAGATCAGCAAGCCTTAGGGTTCTAACTAAACATCCCAAGCTTCCACAACAAGCTTCACCTAAACTCTATTAAGGATCTAGAACCTTCCACTATCCTCCTAGCTTAGGGTAGAAGCTAAGCCCTAACTAACTATTTCTAGAAGCCTCTCCCTATAACAAACTTTTAGAGGGAAAACTCAAATTTGAATTCCTAGACCTAGGGTTTGGAAAACCTATAAATAGACCACAATTCTCACTTGTTAAAGGATGTTCAATCTTGGGCTGATTGTTGGCTAAATCCTTGTTTGTTGAATCCTTAGTTGGTCAATCTCTAATCTCCCCCATTCTAGTTCTTCAATCAACAACTACCACCTTAAACTCTAACCCTAATCCAATCCAAAATTAAGAAACCTCAAGATCCTTTGAGTGCAACCCAAGCAAGTCTTCAAGATCCTTTAGAAGCGGAACCGGACTTCAACGGAGCACGAGATCCAAGCGATCCAAGACTTAAGGAGCCGAGCGATGCTAGATTCGACGAGCGAAGTTCCTACCTCTTGTAATTCTTAAGAGTTGTAACTACTTGTTGATGTAATAAAGGTGAAGATTCTTTAAACTTGCTTATTTTCAATTCGAGCAATATTCTTATATTTCGATTCTGGAATATATTCTTTATGATAATGCTTGAATAAAACTCCGCTCGTGGAGGAATCGAAACGATTGTAGAATGATGATGTTGATGAATCTTTAAACGTTTTCTTAAGTCTTAAAACAATTGTAAATTCTTTAAAATCAATTGATCGATGATCTAGATCGGTACGAATGCGTTCTTGATTCCTTTCGCAAGATCTAGAGATCAATAATTGATCATTCGACTTTCAAGAAGCTATCTAGTGAATGTGATTCATCGAAAGGACAAAGGATAGGATGAGGAACCCTAATTCTTCGCAAGATCCTTGATCCTCGATGAATCTACATCGATTTACAATCAACTTTTTAATGGAGAAGAAATCGTATTCTTGAATCTTCTTCACATCTACAATTTACTCGATTCCTACGAGCTTTACATCAAATTTTGAAACCTAAATTGATTGGAATTCTATCGATACTTGATTCTTGATGTTTCTCATTTTCTTGATTCTTGATTAGAATAGTGATACCTGAAACTCATCGATACAAATCTTGAATCACGTTTTCTTTTATTTTTCTGTGAAATTTTCAATTCAAACAAATCAAAATACGAACGTATCGCACAATCCCTGTGGACGATCCGCACTCGCTAACGCGCTACAATCCGACACCGTTATTGATTGCGGTCAAATATTTTTGGTTGTGATTCTATTCATTTTCTAAACTGACAACGAGAAATAAAGTTTCAATCAGGACACACTCGGTCGAATAAGCCCTTTATCTAGCAAATCCTACAACTGATCCTTCAGATCTCTAAGCTCCGCCGGGTCCATCCGATAAGGTGGTATAGAAATAGGCCTTGTGCCTAGGATCAAGTCAATGCAGAACTCAATATCACGCTATGGTGGTAAACCAGGCAGCTCGTCAGGAAAGACATAAGGAAACTCACTCACAATCGGGATATGGTCCAACGGGACCTCTGCGGCTCTAGTATCACAAACATATGCTAAGAATCCTTGACACGCTTTCCTCAAGAACTGACCAGCGCAAAGAGAAGAATTCAGACCGGGAATGGTGACGCTATGGTCTCCCTGAATAACCAGAACTGGCTCACCCGGAAAACTAAAACTGACTGCCTTGTCACGGCAGTCCACGATTGCATAACAAGTGCCTAGCCAGTCCATGCCTAGAAGAACGTCACAGTCCAACATGTCGAGGAGAATTAAATATGTTGGGTTTCCCTAGCACCTACTGTAGAGTATGGAAGCATCACACATGCCACATTAAAAATTAAAGAGGTGCTAAGCAAACAAAGCAAAGATCTTTAACTAGAAGTATAGGGTAACAACTAAAGTATCACATACTATAAACATATTATCATTAAGTGAAAGAAATACAACCTTTGCAGTCCTCTTGTAATGACTCCTAGGATCGTTGAGAGTTTGGAAAGGCTTGCTAGTGAGCTCCCTTGTCCACGATGATCCACCCGAAGTCCACTTCGTCCAAGCTCCTAGCACCACTTGATCAAAGAAGATGATGAAGCCAACACTCTAAAATAATTGGCTAGATTAAGGTAGAATAATGAGGTGGTGTGTTTTCTTTAGTCAAAACCCTTTCTTTTTAACTCCCTCACTCTATGGAAAACTCAAGAAAATTGAGGAAGAAGAAGATGGCAAGCTAAGAGCTCAAGAGATAATATCAATGTTAGTTATGTATATGCCCTAGAGGCCATTGTTGTACATATGATGTATATTTTGATGGATGCTTAGATATATACAGAGAGGACTTTCTTGCTCGTCATGATAGTATGCTATTTGGTTTCACTTTATCTTAACATGTTGACTCGTATTGGTTTACTGTTCTACTCTCACATGTTGATAAAGCCCTTAGGATCTGTACTCGACTGCTGGGATTATGATGAGATCATACTAGTGGGGCCATGATAGTCGATGATTACATCCTATAACTGTTCCTAGTCGAGGGTATATCGAGACAGGGCATCGATACACCAGAGTAGACTAGCGTATACACATCTTGACCCATATGATGGGCGATGGATGATCCCATATCCATCGGTGTTTGACATCAGAGATGGTGTACGGGTGCTCAGTGGAGACTGGGTACACTGGACGGACTCGCCGAGAACTCCCAGATGGTGATATACCACACGTTAGATGGCAGTTCTCTGGTGACACTTATACAGGGTTGTCTGTAGACCCGAGATCGTCATAGAGTCTTGTATGATTCCCACTATGCTTTGATTTCCACATTACCACGTCCAAGAGGGCATGCAAAACGGTGGCTTTTGGGTACAGTCCCGAATCACATGGAGGCAATGAGCGATAGGAGGGGATTCGTCTATCCCGATATAGGGAGTTGATGTTGTGCTGTGTTCGATTGGCTATAACTGGAAGTCCCTGGCCAGGGCTGATATAGAGATTTACTGGTAAGCGTTACTAATAGTTTCTCGACCCGTTATGAGCCACACATCGACACGACTTTTCGGTTACTGGGGTCTGACGTTTACCACCCCTAGACTTGATATGCGACATATTAGACGAACAGACCGGACTGTACGGGAGTGTTACTGATTGGATTCACAGGAGAACGCACAGGCTAGCTTGTTGATCTTCTCATCGCTCAATACCTGGGTGGCTGTTACGTTTGGCTGACCGCTTGCAGCTTATGAGTGTTTGATATGATCATCACATGCTACCTGCGTATTGACGATTCTTTAGAGTCCTACACAGAGGATTCTTGGCTCAGGCGAAACGGAGTAAAGGCGCATATGTGATATGTGCAGGACCGAGAATAATGCGATATGAGATAACGTATTATATTCTCGCGATATTTAGATATGAACCGGGTCATCGGATCAAGTGTTGATTCGATGAATCGGTACATGATATATTAGTTGGTAATATTCGATATAGCCGGATCGTCGGATCAAGTGTTGATTCGATGATTTAATGTATAATAATATATATGATATATTGTATTACATTATCTAATATTGGCTCGCTTTATTATTTCATTTTCTCACTGGATGATACATTGATATATATGCGATATATGTTAATTGTATTATTTTTCTTTTGTTGCAAATATATAATATATATATGATATATATTATTGTGACATGATATGATTTATTATTAAACATGTTTAAGGATGATTAAAAGGGATTAGGGTTTGATTAGGGTTAGCTTCTTCTTGCACATTCTAGAAGCTTTTCCTTTTGTCTTGGTTAAGATATTATGGTTGATATTTCTTGATGACTCATTTCTAACCTAACCAAACCCTAACTCTAGTTTATTCCCTACAAACTCTTAGCCACTCATCCTTGACCATAGTTCTATAATCAATCATATATATTTCTTTTCTATTCATCACAAAAGGATTATCTTTTCCATTATCATCTTCTTCTCTCTTGATTTTGAGCTCACTAGAAATTCCATTTGTGATGATAAATTGTGAGAAAGTGAATTAAAAAGAAAGCATAAATACTATTCCCTCATCCTCATCTCATCTAGCCCATGTGATTAGGGTGTTCATCTCTTTAGAGTTAGAAAGCTTGGGTTATTGCAACTTCGACGTAGATCATCGGAGATTCGGAACACTTCAAGCTAGCATGGATCGTTCGAGTCGTGGAGCCTCTCTTGAGTCCGGGAGATTGTGGATCACGCGAAGGGACTTCTACTCGGAGCTTGTGAAGAAAAGGAGCGGACTACAAAGGTTGTAATCCCTCACACTTAGTTTTAAAGATGTTCTCTTGCATGCTAAACCCTAATAATCTAGCAAAGAACCCGGCTTTGGGTTGTTCGGCACATCTAAATTTTTATCCGGGCATGTTTGATGCCTTATGAACCTTCACAAGAGTGCCTAGGAACCCTACATAATGGTATCAGAGCCTAGCTAGAGCATTAGGCGACGTGTTTACGAAGTTAAAACACCGATCGAACCCGAACCGACGAATATAACCCCCTCTCTGGAAATTTTTCAAAATCTGGGATTTTTCTGAATTAAAAATACCTAAAAAAATCAGCAGGGAATTCTAAGAATTACCATGAAACACGGGCCCACAACTCCACTAAACCGCGGCGGAACCGCGGCGGGAACCTGCTTCCCGCGGCGGTTCTGCGGCCGATTTATAGGATTGTGACACGTGGCTTCATGGTAAGATCTGTAGATGCTTGTTGATGCTTCTGGGTATTTTTAAAGTGACTTAAGTGTTGGGTAATCTGGGGTTTCTTTTGTAATCGTAGATTCGATCGGAAAATTTAAATTCGTTATTTTTTCCCGTATATTTAGAAACTGTTAAACTATTTGAACGGATATCATTAACCCACTTTATCCCGGCACGGCAAACTTTCAAGTGTTGAATTTTTATTGGGTTTAAATCGTTCGGAAAAATTATACAAGTTAAGCGGTGGACCCTCTAGAAGACAACAAACCTTAACTCGATTATGTGACCGTGTTGAGCTGCCTTTTGAACCTTCGGGTTTGGGGAAGTACGGTGTGCCACATGTGAGACGTTGGCTTGACCCTTCTACGGCTGGATCACTGATACTATGACATATTCTGGGATTATTTGAACTCCGCTCAAGTGTTGAGCACATTCGGAAATTTTGGGTATTTGATTATCTGTTCAAAAAGTTTAATGCTGTCTATTTATCTGGAATGTGATACAATATGTGGAATTCATATAGCTAGGCATGAAATGCGAAGTATGTGATATTTCGGATTTACGATGTCTAAAGTGATTGTGGATTCCAAATGTTGTAGTTTTACACTTTCTTTTCTGTGACCGTAAGTTTAATATGTGATATCGCCGGTTTCGTTGCTATATGTCAACGACAATTGGGATGCGCATATTTACTTACGTTGATGATATGTGATATTATGTGTTGCTGTAATATGTTATATTGGATTGTCGTGTTCTGAATAGCCGGGGTTTTATGTAAGATGAGGGTTTTTATTTTCATTCATGTAAAATTCATTTGTAATGTAATATTCTTTTATTTGGGGCACTTCCAGGTTGAGGTTGATGTCACCCTTGTATATTATTTACTTTTCTGCATTAGGTAGACCCAAGGTAGGGAGCACAAGTAACCGGGTTCTAGGGTCCAGTGGGAGGCCATCTCGAGGAGTCGAGACCGGGTCTCCTAACCCTAGAATTGGTAGTGTTACTTGTCGCTCTCGTAGGGGTCTTAGGATGTGGGTTTGGCTATTTGTCGCGACCGTGGAATCCGTGTTTTATACAGGCTCGTATTAAAAACACGGACGTCCTAGTATATGCAATATTTCATATATATTCTTCTGCTGCAATGTTCTGTGATGAGATCATATTACTGCCTGAGACGAATGCTTATACTATATATATGCTGATATATAAATATTACTGCTTTCGTTTCTTCTGTGATGCTTAGGAAGCATAAGCTGATGGCATTTTTATTAATGAGATTAATAAAAAGAAAAGAAACCTAAAGATGTTGTAGAATCAAAACTTTATAAAAAGGGTAGCTATAGTTTTGCTTTGCACAGTGATATATATGATATGTCCTGCACCTTATTCGATGAGGAAAGAGCCGACGATCCCTTCACCGGGAGTGACCTCTTTAGCAAAACTGGCAGATGCTACAAAACTCGGTTTGTCTTTTGATTGCTTTTAGAGTTTTGCTTTGCACAGCGGTATATATGATATATCCTGCACCTTATTCGATGAGGAAATCGCCGAAGATCCCTTCACCGGGAGTGACCCCTTTAGCAAAACGAGAAAAGCCTAAAAAACACTCCATTTAAAAATCACTCGATTCTACGACGATATCAAGTTCATTACGCTCAGGGTTTTCTGAAAAACCTGCGTAGCCCTCCGACATTTCAGATAGGTAATACTTAGTATTCGTGCTACGTTTGTTGGCTTTCATCAAGGCGTAGTGTGCGGTAGCTAAATATTACTTATACGTTGCATATGATGAGATTGGGTTAGGGTAGTCGTGCGGCTTTGTTGGCTTTCGTCAAGGGACGTACGGCTGGGTTTAATTCAATCAAGAAATGTTCGGGTTGAACTTGACTAGCGGACTATGGTTTGTTGACTTTCGTTAAGGTCATAGAACGTTAGGGGCAAAATATTATCGGGAATTTCAAAAGTTGAAATTTGCAATAAGATTGCATACCTCCTATGAGATAGTTGGATCCCGGTACCCGCTGCGAGTAAGAGTTACTCCTGGGAGAGTTTTACACAGGACTATTAGCCGATCAAGTAGGTGTCTAGAAAAGTGTTAATGAGGTTACGCCTCTGGGAAAATTAGGTTTTACTTTAATTGGGTCCGTGTGAAAGCAAGGGGAACCTCCCTCAAAGTACCGACACTGATCTGGCTGAAAGATTGACGAAATTGTAGGGTGTAATTAATCCCGGCTAATCTTAACTTTTAGGGTTTGAAGGTAGATTTGATGAAAACAGTAGGAGATATCCTGATTAGATAAGATAATAACCAATCTAATCTTGCAAGAGCATACGCTAAAGTGTTTTCTTCTCTCTCTCTCCAGGTAGCGACCATGTCAGGCCATAATCAAGATAATAATATGGATGTATTGACTGAACTCGATTATTGTACCGAGCAAGGGAACGTTGGACCAATTCTTTCTTATAAGAGTTATAAGACTGAACAGGAAACAGGAGAATATCTGGATTCTCAACCTGCCCAAAAGAACATGCATGTTGATGCATCTTCTTCGGGTGTGTTAGTTATTGAGAACTGTTTCTCAGTTCACCCTACGTCCTGGGTATTAGATACCGGATCAGGATCCCACATATGTAAATTGTTGCATGGGCTACGAAAAGGTAGAGAACTGGAAAAAGGTGATCATTCCATTCAAGTAGGGAACGGTGCAAGTATTATAGCCAAAGCAGTTGGGGAATATCACCTAGTATTACCAAGTCGTAATACACTGATTCTAAATGAGTGCTATTATATACCGAACATGATGTGCAACATTATATTAGTTTCTTTGTTAAGTAAAGAAGGATATAATTTTGTAGTACAGGATAATGTTATGAACATATTCCTAGATCAAAAGTTGATTGCATCAGGCTCGTTACATAATGGCATATTCATTCTAAATCAGAATACAGTCCTCAATATACAAAACACACACAAGAGGAAAAGTTCAGAAATGAACGAATCCTTCTTGTGGCATTGTAGACTTGGTCATATCAATGCGACACGACTGGCTAAGTTACATAAAAATGGTTATTTGAATCCGTTCGAATTATCATCTTATGATACTTGCCATTCATGTCTCAAAGGAAAAATGACCAAAGCTCCGTTTAGTGGACACGGAGAAAGAGTTACAGAACTCTTAGGACTGATACATAGTGATGTATGCGGTCCCATGTTTACGCATGCCAAGAACGGTTCTTCCTACTTCATTACATTTACTGACGATCTCTCTAGACACGGACATGTGTTTCTGATGAAACAAAAGTCTGAAGCTTTTGAGAAATTCAGAGAATATAAGCACGAAATAGAGAACCAAACGGGCAAAAGTATTATGATTCTTCGATCTGATCGAGAAGGTGAATACTTAAGCAGTGAGTTCCTAGATTATCTAAAAGAGAATAGGATTCTCTCTCAGCTTACTCCCCCTTATACACCACAGCACAACGGTGTATCTGAGCGGAGGAATCGCACCCTATTAGATATGGTGCGCTCTATAATGAGCGAGGCTGAGTTGCCTATTTCCTTCTGGGGGTATGCGCTTGAGACAGCCATACACCTATTGAATATGGTACCTACCAAATCAGTGCCTATCACTCCATATGAGATATGGAAAGGGAAGAGACCATCACTTAAGTATATTAAGATATGGGGTTGTCCGCCCTATGTCAAAAGACAAAATCCGGACAAACTCGAGGCAAGATCTGTTTTATGTAAGTTTGTAGGATATCCCAAAAATTCACAAGGGTATATCTTCTACCACCCCGAGGAACAAAAGGCGTTTGTTTCTAAACATGCCACCTTTTTAGAAAAGGAATTTCTTGGAAAAGAAATTTGTGGCAAGGAGGTAGAACTGGAAGAGGTTCCAGCAAGACAAACTATAACAGAAGACTTGGTAGAACCAGAAGATTCAGTAGTACCTGACGAACCCCAGCCTCTCCGCCGTTCTTGTAGGGTTTCTCATCCACCTGAGAGATACTACGGTTTTCTCATGGATGGTGGAAGCGAGGATTGCATCATGGATGATGATGACCCGACTAGTTTCGAGCAGGCCATCACGAGTGGTGACTCTGTGAAATGGCTGGATGCAATGCGATCTGAGATGGAATCCATGTACACCAATAAAGTATGGATTTTGGAAAATGCTCCTGAAGGGGTAAAACCCATTGGGAGCAAGTGGATCTTTAAAAAGAAATTTGGTGTAGATGGAAAAGTTGAAACTTTCAAAGTTAGACTTGTAGCAAAGGGTTTTCGTCAACGACCAGGTGTGGATTATGACGAAACCTTTTCTCCAGTGGCTATGCTTAAGTCCATCCGGATCTTACTTGCCATTGCTGCATACCATGACTACGAAATCTGGCAAATGGATGTTAAGACCGCCTTTCTAAATGATGATTTAGAAGAGAGTGTGTACATGACTCAGCCAGAGGGCTTCGTAGATAGTGGGAGCAGCGGAAAGGTGTGCAAGCTGCTTAAATCCATTTATGGGTTAAAGCACGTATCGCGGAGTTGGCACATCTGTTTTGATGTTATAGTCAAAGAGTTTGACTTCATCAAAAATATAGATGAACCTTGTATCTATAAGAAGGTAGCAGAGGGTAAGGTTCTCTTCCTCGTATTGTACGTGGATGACATACTCTTGATAGGAAATGATATTCCTATGCTGCAATCAGTCAAGCTCTTCTTATAACAGAGATTCTCAATGAAAGATCGAGGTGATGCCTCCTGTATATTGGGGATTAGGATTTATAGAGATAGATCCAAAAGGATACTGGGATTGTCCCAATCCAGGTACATTGACACCATACTAAAGAGGTTTAGTATGGAAGAACCAAGTGTGGGCACCAACCCACGATCTCTGGACTCACACTCTCCAAAGAGATGTCTCCCAAGACTGATTTGGAGAGAGCTCGCATGCAAGGGATACCTTATGCTTTGGCAGTAGGATCTATCATGTATGCGATGCTATGTACCAAACCCGATATAGCATACTCACTAAGTGTAGTGAGTCGGTATCAAGCAGATCCTGGAGAGAGTCACTGGACAGCTGTGAAGAACATTCTCAAGTACTTGCGAAGGACTAAGGAGATGTTCTTGGTGTATGGTAACGGAGAACTCCAGGTGGAGTCCTTTACCGATTCCAGCTTCCAAAGTGATAAGGACGACTCTAAGTCGCACTCGGGTTTTGTCTTTACCCTCAATGGAGGGGCGGTATGTTGGAAGAGTTCCAAACAGGATACCGTTGCAAACTCGATGATGGAGGCTGAGTACATCGCTGCCAACGATGCAGCCCAAGAGCCTGTCTGGATCAAGAAGTTCATTAGTGAACTTGGTGTGGTTCCATCCATTGTACATCCAATACCTCTGTATTGCAATAACAATGGAGCTGTGGCGTTGGCCAAGGAACTCAGGTCCCTTCAAAAGTCCAGACATATTCTGAGGCGGTATCACCTGATCAGGGAGATAGTTGATCGCCGGGAGATCGAGGTCAGGAGAGTAGATACGAAGGAGAACACTGCGGATCCATTCACGAAGGCTATTCCTCAGATACAGTTTGAGAGATTATTCGGGATGCTAGGTATGAGATACTACAGCAGCTGGCCTTAGTGCAAGAGGGAGATTGTTAGTTATGTATATGCCCTAGAGGCTATTGTTGTACATATGATGTATATTATGATGGATGCTTAGATATATACAGAGAGGACTTTCTTGCTCGTCATGATAGTATGCTATTTGGTTTCACTTTATCTTAACATGTTGACTCGTATTGGTTTACTGTTTTTCTCTCACATGTTGATAAAGCCCTTAGGATCTGTACTCGACTGTTGGGATTATGATGAGACCATACTAGTGGGGCCATGATATTCGATGAGTACATCCTATAACTGTTCCTAGTCGATGGTATATCGAGACACGGCATCGATACACCAGAGTAGACTAGCGTATACGCATCTTGACCCATATGATGGGCGATGGATGATCCCATATCCATCGGTGTTTGATATCAGAGATGGTGTACGGGTGCTCAGTGGAGACTGGGTACACTGGACGGACTCGCTGAGAACTCCCAGATGGTGATATACCACACGTCAGATGGCAGTTCTCTGGTGACACTTGTACAGGGTAGTTTGTAAACCCGAGATCGTCATAGAGTCTTGTGTGATTCCCACTGTGCTTTGATTTCCACCTTACCACGTCCAAGAGGGCGTGCAAAACGGTGGCTTTTGGGTACAGTCCCGAATCACATAGAGGCAATGAGCGATAGGAAGGGATTCGTCTCTCCCGGTATAGGGAGTTGATGTTGTGCTGTGTTCGATTGGCTATAACTGGAAGTCCCTGGCCAGGGCTGATATATAGATTTACTGGTAAGTGTTACTAGAAGTTTCTCGACCCGTTATGAGCCACACATTGACACGACTTATCGGTTACTGGGGTCTGACGTTTACCACCCCTAGACTTGATATGCGACATATCAGACGAACAGACCGGACTGTACGGGAGTGTTACTGATTGGATTCACAGGAGAACGCACAGGCTAGCTTGTTGATCTTCTGATCGCTCAATACCTGGGTGGCTATTACGTTTAGCTGACCGCTTGCAGCTTGTGGGTGTTTGATATGATCATCACTTGCTACCGGCGTATTGACGATTCTTTAGAGTCCTACACAGAGGTTTCTTGGCTCACGCGAAACGGAGTAGTGGCGCATATGTGATATGTGCAGGACCGAGAATAATGCGATATGAGATAACGTATTATATTCTCACGATATTTAGATATGAACCGGGTCATCGGATCAAGTGTTGATTCGATGAATTGGTACATGATATATTAGTCGGTAATATTCGATATAGCCGGATCGTCGGATCAAGTGTTGATTCGATGATTTAATGTATAATAATATATATGATATATTGTGTTACATTATCTAATATTGGATCGCTTTATTATTTCATTTTCTCACTGGATGATACATTGATATATATGCGATATATGTTAATTGTATTATTTTTCTTTTGTTGCAAATATATAATATATATGTGATATATATTATTGTGACATGATATGATTTATTATTAAACATGTTTAAGGATGATTAAAAGGGATTAGGATTTGATTAGGGTTAGCTTCTTCTTGCACATTCTAGAAGCTTTTCCTTTTGTCTTGGTTAAGATATTATGGTTAATATTTCTTGATGACTCATTTCTAACCTAACCAAACCCTAACTCTAGTTTATTCTCTACAAACTCTTAGCCAATCATACTTGACCATGGTTCTATAATCAATCATATACATTTCTTTTCTATTCATCACAAAAGGATTATCTTTTCCATTATCATCTTCTTCTCTCTTGATTTTGAGCTCACTAGAAATTCCATTTGTGATGATAAATTGTGAGAAAGTGAATTAAAAAGAAAGCATAAATACTACTCCCTCATCCTCATCTCATCTAGCCCATGACATTAGGGTGTTCATCTCTTTAGAGTGAGAAAGCTTGGGTTATTGCAACTTCGACGTAGATCATCGGAGATTCGGAACACTTCAAGCTAGCATGGATCGTTCGAGTCGTGGAAGCTCTCTTGAGTCCGGGAGATCGTGGATCGCGGCGAAGGGACTTCTACTCGGAGCTTGTGAAGCGAAGGAGCGGACTACAAAGGTTGTAATCCCTCACACTTAGTTTTAAAGATGTTCTCTTGCATGCTAAGCCCTAATAATCTAGCAAAGATCCCGGCTTTGGGTTGTTCGGCACGTCTAAATTTTTATCCGGGCATGTTTGATGCCTTATGAACCTTCACAAGAGCGGCTAGGAACCCTACAATCAAAAGAGATTGAAGAAAGAGAAAAGAAAATGATATATAATTTTCTTCTCTCAACAAACCATGGTAACTAAAAATATCTAGATATTTTGCAAGTGAGTTAAAATCCAAAAGGAATAACTAATCAATGGTTAAAATTAGGTCAACTTTGGTTTACTTTGGAAGTGTGTAGAAAAAATCAACCATGAATCAATTTTCCTCTTTCTTTTCTTTTAAATCAAATACAAATATATATATATATATATATATATATATTTATTTAATAGTTCCATGTGAGTCTTATATTGCCATCATATGTGTATCAACAACCATGACACACACTCATGTATGTATGTATGTGTCCATGCACATTAACATGTGCATACATGCATGCATAAATCAAATATAAAGAATAAGGTTTAATAAAGAATTAAACTAAAAGTCAAATGTTAAATCAAAATTTGAATTAACAATCCGGTCATATCACATACAACCCGAATAATAGAAAAAATGCCCGATTAAAACATGGTATCACATACTCGTATTCAATCGGGTCCCCGCGCATAGCTCATATGCACACCACATCTTTTCGCCTGGGTTAGGAAACTTCTGTGTGGGACTCTAAGACTCGTCAATATGCCGGCAGTGGGTGACGATCATATCAAACATCCACATGCCGCAAGCGGTCAGCTAAACGTAATGGCCACCCGGGTATTGAGCGATCAGAAGAAAACCAGCAAAGCTGTCAAAACTCCCGTCGAGCCAACTGGCAACACTTACCGTACAGTCCGGTCTCCTCGTCAGATATGTTGCATAAAGAGTCTAGGGATGGTATCGTCAACCCCAATAACTCAATAAGTCATGCTGGTGTATGGCTCATAACAGATCGAGAAACTACTGATAACACTTATCAGTAAATCTCAACAGCCCTGGCCAGGGACTTCCTGTTATAGCCAATCGAGCATTGCACAACATCAACCCCCAATACCGTGAGAGACGAAACCCCTCCTATCGCTCATTGCCTCCATGTACGTCGGGATTGTACCCAAAGACCACCTGTTTGTATTTCTCAGTAGAGCCGTCGTAGGGTGGATAAAAAAGTACAGTGGGAGGACACACAAGACTCTATGACGATCTTGGGTCTACAGACTAACCTGTACCAGTGTCACCTGAGAACTGCTATCCGACGATAGATATAATATCACATAGGAGTTCTCGGCGAGTCTTCAGTGTACCAAGTATCCACTGAGCACCCGCATACAATCTTTGGTGTCATCACACCATATGGATATAGGATCATCCATCGCCTATCATATGGGGCAAGAATGGTATACGCTAGTCTACTCTGAAATATCGATGCCCTGTCTCGATACACTCACGACTAGGAACAGTTAAAGGATATGCTTATAAAATACAAATGTCCCACTAGTATGATCTGCATCATAGTCACAGTCGTCAAGCAATTATCCTATGGGCTTTATCAACATGTACCAAATTAATAAGATGCATGATCAAATAAACATGTCAAGATAAAGTAAACCAGATAGCATACTATCATGTCGAGCAAGAAAGTCATCTATATACATATATACATGTCCAATCATCCACTATACATATAATGGCATCTAGGGCTTACATATATCTAACAATCTCCTACTTGCACTAAGGCCAATTATTTGCGTATCTCATACCCAACATCTCAAAAATTCGCTCATGCTACGGCTGTGGGAGGGCCTTGGTGAGTGGATCCACGGTGTTATTCTTGGTATCTGCTATCCGAATCTTGATCTCTTGGCGATCTACTATCTCCCGGATCAAATGATATCGCCTTAGGATGTGTCTGGACTTCTGATGGGACCTTGGTTCTTTGGCTAATGCCATAGCCCCATTACAATACAATGGTATTAGATCAACAATGGTTGGAACTACTCCTAGTTCCGCGATGAACTTCCTCATCCAGACAGCTTCCTTGGCAGCATCATTTACAGCAATATACTCAGCTTCCACCGTTGAGTCTGCAACGGTATCCTTTTTGGAACTCTTACAACTAACCGTCCATCCATTGAGGGTAAATACAAACCCTGAGATAGATTTGCTGTCATCCTTATCACTTTGGAAGCTGGAATCGGTAAAGGCCTCCATTTGGAGATCCCCATTACCATACACCAAGAACAGTTCTTTAGTCCTTCGCAAGTACTTAAGAATGTTCTTCACTGCTGTCCAATGTTTCTCCCCTGGGTTGGATTGATACCTGCTTAAAACAGCTAGTGCATAAGCTACATCAGGGCAAGTATATAACATCGCATACATTACAGATCCTACGGCTGAAGCGTAGGGTATAATGCTCATGCGAGCTCTCTCTTCATCAGTTTTCGGACAGAAGTCTTTGGAGAGAGTGATTCCATAGGAAGCGGGCAAGGCACCACGCTTGGATTATTCCATACTAAACCTTTTTAGGATGGTGTCAATCTACTTTGATTGGGACAATCCCAATAACCTTTTGGATCTATCTCTATAGATCCTTATGCCCAAAATGCACGAGGCATTACCTAGGTCGTTCATGGAGAACCTTTGCGATAAGAATAATTTGACCGATTGTAGCATAAGAATATCATTTCCTATCAAGAGAATGTCATCCACGTACAATACGAGGAATGCGACAGTATTCCCTACAATCTTCTTATAAATGCATGGTTCATCTATATTTTTGATAAAACCAAACTTTTTGATTGTATCATCAAAACAGACGTTCCAACTCTGTGAGGCCTGCTTTAATCCATAAATGGATTTAAGCAATCTACATGCTTTCCCACTGCTCCAACTGTCAATGAAGCCCACTGGCTGATCCATATAAACGCATTCTTCTAAATCACCATTTAGAAATGCAGTTTTAACGTCCATCTGCCATATTTCATAATCATAGTGAGCAGTAATAGCAAGTAGGATCCGAATGGATTTAAGAATTGCTACTGGAGAGAAGGTTTCATCATAGTCCAATCCTGGTCTTTGACGAAAATCTTTCACTACAAGCCTTGCTTTAAAGGTCTATACCTGTCCATCTATACCAATCTTTTTCTTAAAGATCCATTTGCACCCAACGGATTTTATCCCAGGAGTGTTCACACCAGAATATTGCTTTTACTACTGCCCAGCCCATTCTTTTGCTCGTTTGTTTGTAAGTAGGTGCTTTTAATCCGTGTTTGCTACATATTTACAGGCTACAGGTTCCTAGTCCAAAATACATAACATCTGTTGACAACAGATAAAAGTTGGATTTCGATCATCCGTATCCATCCAGTGCCGCGTACCAGTCCAGAGACAAGACATATGACAGTGGTCATTCGTGTCTCGGACAAGCACAGAGCACGAGGGGGGCAGCACAAGAATCAATGGGTGCGCGGAGCTCGAGGGAGAAAAGATCAAAAGTATTATTTTTGATGCCATTTTGGACCGCTGCAGATCTGAAGCAATTGTGGAAGCAATTTGCAATTTGGTACATGTAGAACAATAGAAGATAGCAACACAGGGAAACCCCAAAAATACGACATCCCAACTCCCCAGAACGGCCGCGGATCCGCGGCCCACATGGCGACTCGGCCGCGGATCCGTGGCCGAGTTGACTCGGTGCCAGAGGATTTTTTAGGGGTAGCGGTAAGTCCATGCTACCTCTCCCGGTACTTTCGGGCATGTGGAATTTGGTTAAAAACGATTTTTATAGAGGTGGTAACATGGACTTATAAGCCGGATCTTTGTTAAACATCTAACTAACAACCTAACTATGATTTGCTAACTACTCGGTTAGGGGGTTATACCTTGCTTGTCTTGAACTCCTTCGTCTTCAAACTCCAATGGTGGTCCGGATCGGCTTCTTCCCGTCGTCTCCTTACGCCGAAGATAGATCCACCTGAAAGCTCCAACCTTTGGCTCCTTCTTCGAACTTTGAAGAAACTAGTTCACTCGGTTTGCTAAACCTTGTGAACTAGAGTGAGTAGAGAAGAGTTTGTTTGGGATTTTATCTATGGTTCTTGGTTCTCAACTCATGAGACAAGTGAACCATAGAATCAAGAGAGGGAGCAAGAGGAAGAGGGTGAGAGCAAAAACAAGAGAGCTCAAGAACAAGAGAGAGAATGGTCAAGTGAGAATATGAGCCTTTCTTTTGTCTTTCACCCTCTCATAATCCAAAACAATGATAACAAATCATATCAATCAAGTGTTATGTGATGGTTGAAGCAACCATAACCATATCATTTCATGCACTCATTTTGCACAAATGAGCAAGCAAGCAAAAGTCTTTGCCATGAAATGATGGCTATGGTTATCATGATGGTCAACTAGTCAAGCCTAGTCAACCGGTCAACAAAGTCAACAAGTCAACAAAAGTCAACAAGTCAACAAAGTCAACGAAAGTCAACAACCAAGTCACCATAATACTTCATTAATATAATTGTTAATCACGTATCATATTCTCATTAGGGTTGAGCAAAAAGTCAATAGTCAACGGTCAACTGTCAACAACCCTAATGAGAATCCGCTGCCTCTGTCTCCCAGTCAACTTTGCATACACACCCGCATCCGCGTTCCGAGGAACACGAATGCAAACTGGATAAATCCAATCCCAAAAGGTACACTAGGATCTAGCTTAAACCAAAGCCCGCTAGTGTAAACTGTTCGGACACTGTACGTGCACAAGTGCACGGGTGTGACCGAACCCTGTCGCAAAACCATGCGACCTGTCGCAAAACCATGCGACCTCTACTCTTTTGCCTAAAGGCGGAAAGCTTTCTGTGTGGGACTCTAAAGACTCGACACTACGCTGGCAGTGGGTTTAACCACAGACCGCAAGCGGCACTAGCTGTGCGTAACGGTCCCCAGGTAATGCCGACAAGAAGACCGACGAGGCGAAACCCATCTGAACTCCTACTGAGCCTGAATATGACATTCTCCGTATAGTCCGGTATGTTCGTCTGATACATCGCATGGCGGGCCTAGGGGGCGGTAAACGTCAGTCCCCCAATAGCGGTACAAGTCGTGCTGGAGCGAAGCCCAAAACACCCTGAGATAACACTGGAAGCCTACCAGTATATCTCGTTTGCCCTGGCCAGGGACTACTCATGTAATGGCTCTCCTAGACACAGCGCGATGTCAACCCCCAATACCGGGAGAGACGAATCCTGTCTAACCGTCACTGCCTCCAAGTGCTTCGTGACTGCACCCAACTACTACCTGTTTGGACGACTCCTTTGAGCCGTGGTAGGGTAGTAATCAAAGTACAGTGGGAACACACTCGAGGCGAAGTGACAGTGTCAAGTCAGCGGACTAAGCTGTACTCATATCACCTGGGAACTGATAACTGACGATAGGCATAATACCAGCTAGTCAGTTCCCGACGAGTCCTGTCCAGTGTACTCGTAACCCAACGAGCACCCGCATACTATCTCAAGTATGACTTACTGACGGCTGTGGGACGGACCGTCTCCCACACTGGGATGAGAAGTGCATGCGCTAGTCTACTCCGGAGTATCGATGCCCTGTCTCGATAGTCCTGCGCCCAGGGACCTGCATAAGGATGTGCTTATAGATTACCCAGCCCCACTAGTGTGACAGCCATCACAATGCTGGTAATCAAGCAAAGATCCTAAGGGCTCCACTAATGTGCATAAGTGATACACGAAAATAAACACATGTACACATTGAAGCAGAAACAAACCAAGTAACATACTACTATTTTGAGCAAGATTGTATATACAAGGTGAATATCCCAAGCTTCCATTAAGTAATATACAAACTAGTATGATACAGTAATGGCCTCTAGGGCATATACACTAACAATCGCCCACTTGCACTAAGGCCTTGTACTGGCGTATCGAAGACCTATCATCTCGATCAGCCGCTCGAACTGAGTCTGGGGTAGGGCCTTGGTGAATGGATCTGCAGTGTTATCTTCTGAAGCGACTCTCCGAACCTCGATCTCCTGGCGATCTACGATCTCCCTGATCAGGTGATACCGCCTCAAGATGTGTCTGGATCTCTGATGGGACCTGGGTTCCTTCGCTAAAGCTATAGCCCCGTTGTTGTCGTAATACAGAGGTATTGGATCAACAATGGATGAAACCACCTGAAGTTCTTTCAAGAACTTCCTCATCCAGACAGCTTCTTTTGCGGTATCAGATGCAGCGATGTATTCCGCTTCCATCCTCGAGTCTGCAACGGTTTCCTGTTTGGAACTCTTCCAACACACCGCCCCTCCATTGAGGGTAAAGACAAAACCCGACATGGACTTGGAATCATCCTTGTCACTCTAGAAGCTGGAGTCAGCAAAGGCCTCGATCTGGAGGTCTTTTCCGCCATACACCAAGAACATCTCCTTAGTCCTTCTCAGGTACTTGAGAATGTTCTTTACTGCTATCCAGTGTTTCTCCCCAGGGTTTGACTGATACCGGCTTACCACACTCAGTACATAAGCTACATCCGGTCTGGTACACAATATCGCATACATTATAGAGCCTACCGCAGAAGCGTAGGGTATAATAGACATGCGATCCCTCTCCAAATCAGTCTTGGGAGACATCTCTTTAGAGAGGGTGATCCCGTGACAAGCCGGTAGGTTACCGCGCTTGGAATCTTCCATACTGAATCTCTTAAGTATGGTGTCGATGTACCTGGACTGTGAAAGTCCTAATATCCTCTTGGATCTATCACGATGGATCCGGATCCCCAGGATGTATGAGGTATCACCCAGGTCTTTCATGGAGAACCTGTGTGACAAGAACCCCTTGATAGATTGTAGCATAGGAATGTTATTTCCTATTAAGAGAATGTCATCCACGTATAAAATGAGGAATACTACAGTTCTCGCTACAAATCTACTATAGATGCATGGTTCATCTGGATTTTTGATAAAGCCAAATTCTTTGACCGTCTCATCAAAGCAGATGTTCCAACTCCGCGATGCCTGCTTTAGTCCATAGATGGACTTAAGCAACTTGCACACCTTTCCGCTGCTCCCACTCTGAATGAAACCCTCTGGTTGGTCCATATAGACACACTCCTCTAAATTTCCATTTAGAAAAGCGGTCTTTACGTCCATTTGCCAGATCTCATAATCGTGGAAGGCAGCAATGGCAAGAAGGATCCGAATGGATTTCGGCATGGCTACTGGAGAAAAGGTTTCGTCATAGTCCAAGCCAGGTCTTTGACGAAAACCCTTTGCTACCAGCCTAGCTTTATAGGTCTCAACCTGTCCATCTACACCAATCTTCCTTTTGAAGATCCACTTGCATCCTACGGGTTTTACCCCGTCAGGAGCAATGTCCAACGTCCATACTTTGTTGGTGTACATGGACTCCATTTCGGTCCGCATTGCATCCAGCCATTTCACTGAGTCAACGCTCTGAACGGCCTGCTGGAAGCTAGTAGGTGTTGCGCCACGGCAGCGCCCCGGCCGTCTTACTCGAGGCCAAAATGCGGAATCAAAATTTTTTCCTTACTCGGAAACCGGCGCTACCGCGGACAAAGAAAACCCGGATCGTAAACCATTAACCTAATGCTAGCTAACTAGAGAGGGGGTGAGAAGTATACCGAGTGATCCGAGTCCTCCGGTCTTCTCGTCATCGTCCCGATCTCCCGCGGAAAGTGTTGCCTCCACATCGTCGCCTCCTCACCGGAAAGGGCACCACATCGCCTTCTTCTTTTACGGGCTCCCGCCTCAATACCGAGGCAACTCGCGCATGAAGCCGGCAACTCGACATGCTCGAGATGTGCTGTAGAATGTGTAGTAGATTGTCTCACTTGGGTTTGTTGCCATTTGTGGATGATGGAGGAAATGAGATTAGAAAAATGGTGCTTGCATTTTTCTAGCATGAATGAATTCAAGAAATGAAACTCAAGCTCTCTTCTTCTTCTTCTTCTCTCTTTCTTTTTCCTCTCTTGAAAAAAAAAACTTATCATCTAGTAAGCATAAGAATGGTGGAGGTAGAGAAGAAAAGAATATCAAAACCATCACCTTAGAAGGAAGGTGAGTGTAGGAAAAGGTGGAGGGTAACCACAAGCAAAACATAATCATCATCAAACTTACATCAACCTCAAATCCAATCTTTTCACAATAAATCATGAAAAGATGATAGAAAAGAATGGAATAAAAAAGATGCTATCATAATTAATCATTATGCAAAGAAGTCCTCCACAAAGTGTTATTTGCAAAACTGCAAATAACCCCCTCCATCAGAAAAGTCCGGCCGGGAAAGAACAAAGGAAAACCGGCCGGAACGGAATGCAAACTGGCAACTCCAGAAAACTGGTCCCGTAATAAATTACAGGAAAACCCCAATACTTTGCATACACACCCGCATCTGTATTCCGTCCGGATACAAATGCAATGAGACAAAATCTACACTGTACTAGACTAGGACCGGCTTAAGCCAAAGCCGGCTAGTAAAATCCGTTCGATCCCGATCCGTGCAATACCGCACGTATCTGATCGAACCCTGCCATATAACTATACGGCCACTAGTACAAAACTGTCCGATCCTGATCCGTGCAATACCGCACGTATCTGATCGGACCCTGCCATATCTCCATACGGCCTCTACAGCGTTTCGCCGAAAGCTTGAGTAACTGTAAGTGTGGTGGACTCTAAAGACTCGTCAATACTATGGCTGTGGATTTAACCACTAGCACGTCAGAGGTATCAGCCAATACGTGACGGGCCACCAGCTATTGACTAAAAGGGACGTCGATGAGCGAACTCATCCTGACACCCTACTGAGCCTGTCAGTGACAATATCCGTACAGTCCGGTCCGTTCGTCTATGAGTATCGCATGGCGGGCCTAGGGGGTTGGTAAAAGTCAGACCCCCAAAAGCGGTACAAGTCTTGTCGGAGTGTAGCCCAGAACGCCCTGAGATACTACTGGAATACCTACCAGTAAATCTCCTGCCTCGGCCGAGGGCTTTGCGTAACGGCTCTCCTAGACACAGCGCGACCTCACCCCCAATACCGGGAGAGACGAACCCCTGAAGATCCGCTCACTGCCTCCATGTGGCTCGGGACTGTACCCAACTAAAACCTGTTTGCACGACTCCTTTGAGCCGTGGTAGGGTAGTAATCAAAGCACAGTGGGAACTCACACGAGACAAATGACGATCCTCAGGTCGATGAACTAACCTGTACACATGTCACCTGGGAACTGCTATCTGACGTCTGGTATAAGACCAACTAGCAGGTTCCCGGCGAGTCCTGTCGGGTGTACTCATAACCCAATGAGCACCTGTATACATCTTAGGTGAACCAACTGACACCAGTGGCTTGTGAGACCGGCCACCGCCCCTCGTCGGGGTCTCGACTGTATACACTAGTCTACTAATGGAGTATCGATGCCCAGTCTCGAAACTCCCACGACTAGGGACCTTTTAAGGATGTGCTTATAGACCCCAGCTCCCACGTATATGATCGCCATCATACTGCTGGTCGTCAAGCAAGAATCCTAAGGGCTCTATCAACGTGTAATAGCGACATGTCAGGTCACCTAAAGCAGTACACGATGATAAAGATAAACCAGATAGCATACTATCATCTCGAGTAAGACTGTCCCACCGGGATAGGTCCTCCCTCAATCATTGCAATCACGTGCCTGTGATCCAATAATTGACTCTGAGGGCACTATCTCCAACAATCTCCCACTTGCACTCAAGGCTAATTATTGCAATGTCGCATACTCACAGCCCGTGTGATACCGAACACCCAACTCCTCTACTAGTCAGTCTCACAAAGCTCGTTTGCGAAACTATTGCGTTCGAGGAATAGCCTCAGTGAGTGGATCCGCAGTGATGTTTCTTTCTATGTCTCTCTATATCTCAAGTTCACGGAGAAAGCCATCTCCCGAAATGAGCAATACCTGTCTTAGAATGTCTGGATGTCTGATGGGACCTAGCTCATAAATGAACTCCAAATCCAAACTTCTTAGACTGTATCGTCAACCGAACTTAATCAGTATCCTGCGCCAAGCCTCCCTCAGTATTGCCTTGGACCACCTGTCCAAAATACTGCCCCTCCTCAGAAGGAAAACTATAACTCTGACAACCTCCTTGTCGTCCATGTCACCTTGGAAGCCTGGAGTGATAACCGTCTCCTAAAGGAGGCAGCCGTTATCATATCCCTAAAACATTCACTTATGTTCTAAAACTGCTTCCGACTGTTTCTCCAGGATTGGATCGATATCAACTTATTGCATCCAGTGCAAGAACAACATCTGGTGTGGTACTTGACATCTCATGATTGACTCAATTGCCTAAGCAAGTGATCTGCCAGTCATGAGTATCCCTCTCCCCTTTAGTCTATAAGACACCTTTAGAGAGGGTGATTCCTTCAACTGCAGGTGCACTACCGTGCCAGGAGTCGTCCATTCTAAATACTCATAGAATGCTGTCAAGGTACCCAGATTGGGAAACCACCCAAATCTAGATCTAAAACCATAGATCTAGTAACCAGTATGTCTGATATAATATCCAAGTCCTATGTGGAGAAAACACTGTGTGACGACCAAAATATAACCGATCGTAGTATAGGAATATCACTTCCTACTACCTGCTCAACAGATCCATCCCCTATTCTGATGACGTCAAACCCATGACTGTCACATCAGAAACAGATGATCTAACTCCGCTATATCTGCTTTAGTCTATAAATAGACATAAGCCTGATGTCCACCAATGCTTCCGCTGCTCCCACTGACTACGACAACCCTCTGGCAGAGTCATATAGACGTGCACTTCTAAAGCTAGTTTAGAACGACGCTATACTCATCCTCCTGCCGGGTCTCGCAGCCTGGAACAACAACAATGGCAAGTGTGGGTAAACAAGAACTTCCCTGTCACCGTCCTTGAGGCTACCGGAGTACCTCTCGGGTGCCTGAAGTTACCCACCTTATCTGCGGAGTGGCCAATGGAATGTCAAATCAGATTGAATCTTTAGGTTCCTTATCAACTCTTCAGTAATCGTTTGCGGTTCTGGAATCACTTCCAGTTCTACCATACTCCCACTGCTGTTTTTGAAAAAATCCATTTTTAATAAAACTGTGGCGAGTCTAGAACAATATTTCTATTGATCTGCCAGATGGTAGAAAGTCAACCCTCGTCATAGCCTGGGTCAACCCACAAACAGCCATTACAGAAACGTGCCTTGAGTTATCCGGAGTCTGGTTTTAAGCATAAGCCGGACAACTCCCCGTACCTTAATATCGTTAAGATATGAACTGTTCTATATCCAATATAGAAACAGAGGCACTGATTCAATTGAACCAGATTCAAATCATGCAGCTGTCTCCAGTGCATGTCAACTAAATGGAAGGAGGTCGATCAGCGTTACTCAACTTAGGAATGCTTCCAATTATGAGTAACCTGAAAGAGAAGCAATCTGTCTTCATCATTACTATCAACTGAATATCATACACAAGTATCTACATCTTCAATCTCTTTGAAGAATCCCGATACTTGCTACACCCGGTACTCTACTCTATTCAAATACCTATAACTCCTCAAAACTTAGACCCTGTGTTTCCACGAAACAGCTGTCTAAAATCTAGAGAAGCCATAAGTAAACCGAATATAGTACGAGCACCAACCCCTCTGTCCTAATGGACACTGGACAACATACAATACTTCCGCTGAGTCTAACAACTCTTTCACTGTGCGTCGTAGGTTGAAAACTGTACTTATGGTTAAGAAGAATTACACCGCTGTTCAATGCTCCTTACCTAACCATCCACTGATATAGGTAAATGTCATCGACATAATATCAAAAGGTATATCTCACTCTATGAAAATAGACGTACAGATATATCGATTTGAAATTGGTGCACAACAACGGATATTCAAAACCAAATATTTGCCGACCGGCAAACAACCCAGGTGACTTCCTCAAATATCACCGATTACAACGAATCCCGATATAATGAGGATGATCACCCAATTCCCAATAACTTACTCCCACTCATCATCTGTAAAACCATACAGATGTGAGAATCATACCTGGTAAATACATACCCTGGAGTAAGTGTATAATCGGGAAATCAGTTTTCTATTAACAGTACACAGTGAAACTGAAACATTGAAATGTTTCGTCGGGGTATCCTGGTATTCCTAGTAATGCCTCTTCCATTATCCAGATTCACAACTGTAACCGTATATCTCTTTGCCATCTGTCCAAATCCCTTTATATGTCTTTAGTCATTACCGTCCGCACACCCCTTTAGGCCAATTGGTTTTCTTCCTTCCCTACCGTTCGGCACCAGCCTATGGTTTGGAAGAAGACTATCCAATAAGCATAAAGGGTGTACTGTCCTAATCCTAGGAGCACTCGCAATGCGAGAGAAGGTGAAGATAAAAGACACCTGAATGTACTTTATTCCTATTTCTCCTGAACCAGAATCCATCCCCGAACTGGAACAAGTTCCTTTCGAGTTCGTATATAACCATACGATGGAATATCCAATAAACGGTGGATCTTCGTAGTGATACGGAGTGTCCTGGAGAAATACAAAGGTGATTTAGGATTGGCGAAGAAATACTTGGTTTGGTCGTGAATATCAGTCGCAATTTACTTTGCCCTCCTACTAATCCCTTTCTTTGTCTGAACTTAATACCTTCTGTACACCGTCTAGGTTAACTGGTTTTCTTCATTCCCTACCGGTCGGCACCAGCCTATGGTTTGGAAGAAGACTATCCAATTTACGTAATAGGTGTACTACTCCTAAACCAAGGAGTACTCGCAACCCGAGAGAAGGTGAAAAGAAAAGACAACTGAATAGTCCTATCCGTTTTCTCCAGAACCAGAAACCATCCTCGAAGTCCTTCGAGTTCGTATATAACCATACGATGGTTTTGTCCAATGGAAGTGGACGTTCGTAGTAATACGGGGTGTCCTGGAGAAAAGGGTAAAAGTAGGAGTGGCAATGAGGTCTGCAACTCTGACAATCCAAAAGCCAGTGTTAAGAAGGTTCGGTCAACTTGGTCACTGAGTCATAGTCCAGGGTCGGGTCAATGGTCGCTGCCAAAGAGAGAGAGAAAAGAAACACTCAGCGTGCACTCTAACCTAGATCAGAATGGTTATCACTTTATCTAATCTGGAAACCTCCCACTGTACCTCAAATTCTCCTCCAAACCTGAAAGAAGAATTAGTCGGGGTCACCCGAGGAGTAAACCAACTCATCAGTGGGAATCGGGATCCAACTATCATCGCATGATAACGTGACGGAATCCACTCACGTCACCACACTCCAGAAGGTATGCGCATACCTGGCAAGTTTCAGTTCTTTTGAAACTCCCGATATGATTTTTACCCCTAGGACCCAAGTGACCTTGACTGAGCCAACATATCAAAGGATCCTAGTCAAGTTCAACCCGTCATTATCTTGATTGCATTAGACCCACCCGCACGAGTCCTTGACTGAGCCAAAATGACCGTACGACTGTCCTAACCAATCACATATCCATGCAACAGAAAAGCACTACATAGCTACCGAACACTACGCCTCGGCTGAGCACGACATACGCAGCACGAATACTAAGTAATACTAATCTGAAATGACGGAGGGCTACGACTGGTTTTTGGCGAAAAAACCTTTAACGTAATGAACTTGATATCGTTGAAGGAACTGCATAGTTTTTATAAAAATATAGTGACGAAAGCCTTTGCTAAAGAGGTCACTCCCGGTGAAGGGATCTCGGCTCTTTCCCCGTAGAATGAGGTGCAGGATATTCCAACTGAATACCACGATGCAAAGCAAAAGTAATCGGCTATAGTGAAGTTAATGCCCTGACGCAAACTTCTGTCCAAGGGGTCACTCCCGGTGAAGGGATCTCGGCCCTTGCCTCGTCGACTGAGGAGCAGGATATTCCAGATGAATACCACGATGCAAAACAAAAGTGAACGTCCTTGCAATAACAGCCTTTTTTTTTGAAAAAGTGTTCCAACAACATCAGATTAGGTTTGTTTATCTTGCATTGATCCGAATCAATGCAGCCCCATCAATTGATCACACCACAAAGAACGAAAATATACTGACGTACGTATATGCCATCCGCATTCGCCACTGGGTCCCGTCATCACCCGTTAGGTTAGCTAACTAACGGCAGAGCGGGGACTGGACTAGCGCGGATGTAAAACATATACAACATCTACTAATATATATATACCAATATATAGTATTTCGCTCAAGGCGTGAATAAAATGCAACATCACAGAAATGTACAGCATCACAGAACAATACAGATATCTGGAAACCCCGGGTTTCACAGAGCCGCTGCTGAAACCCGACGTTCCCCTGGTCGTGTGGATAGCCTGTGCAATGAAATCCTAGACCCCTACGGGCGCGGCAAGTCACCCGCCAAAACCTGAAGCGAGGGAGCCCCCTTCAGTACCGTGAATGGACCACCCAGCACTTCACGGAATCCGGTAACTTGGGCACCCCTCCTGGGTCAACCTGTACCCCCTACGAGTGCGGCGAATAGCCCGCCAATCCTGGACTGAAGCCCCCTCCGTCTCAATGCCCTGAGATGCGGGCCCGTTGCCCTCCAGAACCCGGCTATCCGTGCACCCCACCGCGGGGCAAACCTAGTACAGAATGTAAAATATACATACACCGGGTACATCGACCGCAACCAGGTCGTGCCCCAAAAGAATAATACAAACAGGCAGTGACGGCAGTCCACATGTCGGACGCTCGCCCCGCAATAACAAATGTACATAATACAACAAAACTGTACTAGCATTGCATCCAGGCTATCCCCCACGACCGATCCGCAACATCACAGCATAAACATAGAACATCAACGTGAAAGTCACGTTCGCAAATCCGTCTAACCGGGCTATAGCAGTTAGACCGGATTTACCGATCGAGTGACATTCACGGTCGCAGATATAATGTAAACACTGTGAACTAATGTGTTTAAAATTATCTGATCGATCAAAATTACCAAGTGGGCCCCCAAGCAATACTGTAGCACGCACAGAAATACTGGGCCCAAAATTAACATTCCAAAAACCAGATTTTCAACACAGGAACATTCTGGAAAAATTTGGGTGATTGAACAGTAGAACACGCGGCGGAAGCGCGGCCAAAGCATGGCTTTGGCCGCTCTTCCGCGGTGACTTTTACTGTTCATGAGTCGAAATTTTCCCAGAGCTCTTGTTCTGTCCTACACATCATTCTGAAACAACCTGAAAAATTTTTAGACTTCAAAAAATTTCGACAGAAAACTGATGTGAAGGAATGTGTGGTTTTTGGGATTTCGGTCGATCGGAAACGCAAAACACATCAAACGAAAGCTAGACGAAGGTTAATGGCGTGGCTCTGATACCATGTTGCGCCACGGCAGCGCCCCGGCCGTCTTACTCGAGGCCAAAATGCGGAATCAAAATTTTTTCCTTACTCGGAAACCGGCGCTACCGCGGACAAAGAAAACCCGGATCGTAAACCATTAACCTAATGCTAGCTAACTAGAGAGGGGGTGAGAAGTATACCGAGTGATCCGAGTCCTCCGGTCTTCTCGTCATCGTCCCGATCTCCCGCGGAAAGTGTTGCCTCCACATCGTCGCCTCCTCACCGGAAAGGGCACCACATCGCCTTCTTCTTTTACGGGCTCCCGCCTCAATACCGAGGCAACTCGCGCATGAAGCCGGCAACTCGACATGCTCGAGATGTGCTGTAGAATGTGTAGTAGATTGTCTCACTTGGGTTTGTTGCCATTTGTGGATGATGGAGGAAATGAGATTAGAAAAATGGTGCTTGCATTTTTCTAGCATGAATGAATTCAAGAAATGAAACTCAAGCTCTCTTCTTCTTCTTCTTCTCTCTTTCTTTTTCCTCTCTTGAAAAAAAAAACTTATCATCTAGTAAGCATAAGAATGGTGGAGGTAGAGAAGAAAAGAATATCAAAACCATCACCTTAGAAGGAAGGTGAGTGTAGGAAAAGGTGGAGGGTAACCACAAGCAAAACATAATCATCATCAAACTTACATCAACCTCAAATCCAATCTTTTCACAATAAATCATGAAAAGATGATAGAAAAGAATGGAATAAAAAAGATGCTATCATAATTAATCATTATGCAAAGAAGTCCTCCACAAAGTGTTATTTGCAAAACTGCAAATAACCCCCTCCATCAGAAAAGTCCGGCCGGGAAAGAACAAAGGAAAACCGGCCGGAACGGAATGCAAACTGGCAACTCCAGAAAACTGGTCCCGTAATAAATTACAGGAAAACCCCAATACTGTGCATACACACCCGCATCTGTATTCCGTCCGGATACAAATGCAATGAGACAAAATCTACACTGTACTAGACTAGGACCGGCTTAAGCCAAAGCCGGCTAGTAAAATCCGTTCGATCCTGATCCGTACAATACCGCACGTATCTGATCGAACCCTGCCATATAACTATACGGCCACTAGTACAAAACTGTCCGATCCTGATCCGTGCAATACCGCACGTATCTGATCGGACCCTGCCATATCTCCATACGGCCTCTACAGCGTTTCGCCCGAAAGCTTGAGTAACTGTAAGTGTGGTGGACTCTAAAGACTCGTCAATACTATGGCTGTGGATTTAACCACTAGCACGTCAGAGGTATCAGCCAATACGTGACGGGCCACCAGCTATTGACTAAAAGGGACGTCGATGAGCGAACTCATCCTGACACCCTACTGAGCCTGTCAGTGACAATATCCGTACAGTCCGGTCCGTTCGTCTATGAGTATCGCATGGCGGGCCTAGGGGGTTGGTAAAAGTCAGACCCCCAAAAGCGGTACAAGTCGTGTCGGAGTGTAGCCCAGAACGCCCTGAGATACTACTGGAATACCTACCAGTAAATCTCCTGCCTCGGCCGAGGGCTTTGCGTAACGGCTCTCCTAGACACAGCGCGACCTCACCCCCAATACCGGGAGAGACGAACCCCTGAAGATCCGCTCACTGCCTCCATGTGGCTCGGGACTGTACCCAACTAAAACCTGTTTGCACGACTCCTTTGAGCCGTGGTAGGGTAGTAATCAAAGCACAGTGGGAACTCACACGAGACAAATGACGATCCTCAGGTCGATGAACTAACCTGTACACATGTCACCTGGGAACTGCTATCTGACGTCTGGTATAAGACCAACTAGCAGGTTCCCGGCGAGTCCTGTCCGGTGTACTCATAACCCAATGAGCACCTGTATACATCTTAGGTGAACCAACTGACACCAGTGGCTTGTGAGACCGGCCACCGCCCCTCGTCGGGGTCTCGACTGTATACACTAGTCTACTAATGGAGTATCGATGCCCAGTCTCGAAACTCCCACGACTAGGGACCTTTTAAGGATGTGCTTATAGACCCCAGCTCCCACGTATATGATCGCCATCATACTGCTGGTCGTCAAGCAAGAATCCTAAGGGCTCTATCAACGTGTAATAGCGACATGTCAGGTCACCTAAAGCAGTACACGATGATAAAGATAAACCAGATAGCATACTATCATCTCGAGTAAGACTGTCCCACCGGGATAGGTCCTCCCTCAATCATTGCAATCACGTGCCTGTGATCCAATAATTGACTCTGAGGGCACTATCTCCAACAGTAGGCTCATCATAATCTATGATGCAATCCTCTCTATCCCCGTCTATGAGAAAACCGTAGTATCTCTCGGGCGGATGAGTCTGCCTACTACTCCTGCGGAGCGGCGTAGGAATGTCCTGTTCTTTCGAACCCTCTGGTTCCACTAAACTTTCAGTAATAGTCCGTGGTTCTGGAATTTCTTCCAGTTCTACTGCGCTCCCACTTATCTGGTTTTCCAAAAACTCAGTTTCCAAGAAGTGGGCATGACGAGAAACAAGAACTTTTTGTTCCTCTTCACAGTAGAAGAAATATCCCTTGGAGTTCTTTGGATATCCCACAAACTTGCACTGTACTGAGCATGCCTCGAGCTTGTCCGCATGCTGCTTTTTGACAAAAGCTGGACATCCCCAAGTCTTAATGTGTTTAAGATAGGGTCTCTTCCTACACCACATCTCATATGGTGTAGTAGGCACAGTCTTAGTAGGAACTCGGTTCAAAAGGTATGCGGCTGATTCTAGCGCATATCCCCAGAATGATCGCGGTAACTCAGCGTTACCCATCATGGACCGCACCATATCCAATAGGGTGCGGTTCCGTCTCTCAGATACACCGTTATGTTGCGGAGTGTATGGAGGAGTAAGCTGAGAGAGAATTCCATTCTCTTTTAAATAGTCCAGGAACTCGGCACTTAAGTATTCTCCACCTCGATCCGATCTTAGAATCTTAATACTTTTGCCGGTTTGTTTTTCTACGTCATTCTTATACTCCTGGAATTTTCCAAAGGCTTCGTACTTATGTTTCATTAAGAAGACATAACCGTACCTTGAGAAGTCATCCGTAAAAGTAATGAAGTAAGAATATCCGCTTCGCGCATGTATAGACATTGGACCGCACACGTCACTGTGTACGAGTCCCAAGAGCTCGCTCGCTCTTACTCCATGTCCAGTAAACGGAGTCTTTGTCATCTTTCCTTTGAGACAGGATTGAAAAGTGGCATACGATTGATATTCGAACGGATTCAAATATCCTTCTGTATGTAACTTAGTCAACCTTCTCTCATTGATGTGACCCAGTCTACAATGCCACAAGAAAGTCTGATTTATTTCCGGAGACTTTCTTTTGTGTGTATTCTGGACGTTGAAAATCTGTGGTTGGTTTAATACGTATATACCATTACTCAATGTACCTGACCCAATCAAAACTTGATTAAGGTGAATGTTTACAACATTGCTTACAAACGCAAATTCATAACCTTCTTTAGAAACTAAAGATACAGAAATGATATTACAAGTTGCGTTGGGTACAAAAAAGCAATTACGCAAAACCAAAACATGTCCATCTGACATTCCCAGGTGATAGTCCCCCACGGCTTTAGCATCCATGCTAGCTCCGTTCGCAACTCTGAGGGTCATGTCACCTGCCTTCAAAACCCTACGGTTTCTCAACGCCTGCAAAGAATTACATATATGAGATCCTGATCCGGTATCCAATACCCAGGAAGTAGAGTTTATTGAAAGACAGTTTACAACAACATACACACCTGAAGCTGAAGCTGCAACCAGCTTCAATTCCTGAGTTCTGGCCTTCCAGGCCCTGCAATCATTCTTCCAATGTCCTTTCTTATGACAATAGAAGCATTCTTCCTTATCCACAAGCTTCCCCGCTTTCTTTGTTGCTTTTGCTTTTCCCTTTGGATCCACTTTACTAACACCGCCCCTTGGTTTGGCGGAGGCTTTCTTCTTCTTTCCCTTGGCTTTCGCCTTGGACCTAGAAGAAGATGATCCTCCTACAAACAAAGTGGATGTTTCCCTACTTTTCTGTAGGGTGCCCTCTGCGCTCCTCAGCATGTTGAGGAGCTCTGAAAGTTCAACCTCTTTTTCTTGTAGGTTGAAGTTCAGTATAAACTGGGCGTAAGTGGAAGGAAGGGACTGGAGAACTAAGTTCGTATAGAGCTCACTCTCCAATGTGGTCTCTAGGTCCGCGAGCTCCTCAATGTAGCCGATCATCTTGAGCACATGCTCTGCTACTGATGATCCGACGGCCATCTTTGCCGAAAATAACTTTTTCGACGCTTCGTATCTTGCGATACGAGATTACTCTCCATACAGTTCTTTTGTATGGAGAAATATGGATTCAAGGTCCATATTCTCGTGCCTCCTCTGATGTTCGTTGTCCATCGAGGCAAGTACGAGGCACTTGTCCTTCACGCTATCAATCTCCCAAGTCTTACGGATTTCCTTATCCGCGACGCTGGAAGTGGGACCGGGGACAGGGGGAGCTTTGGTGGTAAGAAGATACCCCAGCTTGTCGTAAGTGATTGCCATTTTGACATTCCTGAGCCAATCTTTGTAGTTTGGCCCTATCAGTATGTTTTTATCTAGGAGTAACTTAAGTCCAGTCATGTCGATTAGGTCGCTGCAATTAGGAGAGAAGAAGAAACACTCAGCATGATGCTCTTGCAAGTTTAGAATGGTTTTTAGTTTGTCTAAACAGGATGGCTCCCACTGTTTCTCGAATCCCTCCTCAAACCATAAAGGAAGAATTAGTCGGTATCAATCCCACCGCACAATACTTGCTTAACCGTTCAGCCAGGCCAGTGTCGGTACTTCGAGGGAGGTTTTCCAACGCTTTCGCGAAGTTCCTTAATTAAAGAACTTCTTTTCCCTGGGGGCGTAGCCCCGCTAACACCTTTCTAGACACCTACTTGGTTTATAGCATTGATCGTTAAGTGAGAAATTTCCCGAGGAGTAGCATATACTCACAGTAGGATCAGGATCCAAATATCATCTCGTGACGAAACTGAAGGAATCCTACCAGAATCATCACACTCCAAATGGTATGCAACGCTAGCAAGTTTCAGTACTTATGAAACTCCCGATGTGGATTTTTTCCCCATGCTCTTATGACCTTGACTTTGGCCAACAAATCATAAGTCACATATCAAGTTCTACCCGTCGTTCTCCAGGTTAATTTGAATCCACCCGCACCTACCCTTGACTTTGGCCAACAAGGCAGTACGACTGTTCCGAACCAACGCATCTATCTATGCTACACATGAATACCCAATAGCTACCAATCACTATGCCTTGACTTTGGCCAACAAACACAGCTTGAATACTATTGACTATTCATGTGAAACGACGGAGGGCTACGAATGGTTTTGGCGAAACCGTGAACGTAGTGAACTTGATATAGTCGATGGAACGAGATAGCTTTTAAAAGGAGTGGCTCAAGCTCCGCATTTAAAAGTTGGTTTTGAAAAGAACCGAGTGGTTTTTCGAAAGTGTTCCAACGACTTTAACTTGGTTTATTATCTTGCATTAGTTCTTTTAATGCGTGATATTCTTGCATTAGTTCTTTTAATGCGTCTCATCATTTAGTCCTACCATTGCAGAAAACAACCAAAATATGACGTACGCTTATGCCATTCGCATTCGCCACGGGGCCCCATCATTACCCGTTAGGTTACTTAACTAACGACAGAGCGGGGGCTGGGCTAACGCGTCTGTAAAACATAAGCAACGCCTAAATAATATCATATATAGATATACTGCAATGATAAACATTTCAGATCACAGATGAATACATTGGATATAGTAGGAATCTGTAATTCGTACGAGCCTGTAACGAAAAGCAGATTACACGGTCGCGGTGAATAGCCAAAACCCGACCCAAGACCCCTACGGGTGCGGCAAACTACCCGCCAAGTACCCGAAGCGAAGCAACCTCCCTCATCTCCATGAGTAGGCCACTCGGCACTTCGGCATACCCGGTAGTTTGTGCACCCCCTCCTTGGGTCTATCCTAGGAGCAAAAACAGTAAAAAGAAATTATACAATGACGGCTACAACCCCGACCCGGTTGTGCAGCCATACAAATAATTATTACATCAATTTACAAATTTACATGAATTGAAAGAAAAGAAAAACTCTCGTCTCACAACCCCCGGCTATTCACCCGCGACAATCCAACATATTCATATACACATTCCAGCAACATTACAGATCACAGATTTGTATAACCCCCACTAATCGACATATAGCGATTAGCAGACGTTCAATACAAATATCACATTACAGAAAAACCCGTCAGCTAAAGTCTTTTAGAAGTTCGATCAAAAATACGGATTTTCGGGACCCCAAAAATAAAATTTTCGTTCTGGAAAATCTGGGCAGAAAACACATATTCCAAAAATCCCAAAACAACCCCAGAATAACACTGCACCAAAGATGGACCTCGGCCGAGTCAACTCGGCCGCGGATCCGCGGCGGGAGCGTGCTCCCGCCGTGTTTCCACGGCGCTTTGACTCGATCGTTGGACCAAATTTGGTGGTTATTCTAATAAAAGCCTGAGCCGATTTTAGAGATGAAAATAATCAACTTTTGAACAGTATAAAAATCGACAGAAACTTGAAATTCTCGGGTTCGTTTTCGTGACTTTTTCTTTGATCGATCTTCTAGTTACTTGCTAACATGTTAGATAGAGTTTAACTAGGCTCTGATACCACTGTAAGTCCATGCTACCTCTCCCGGTACTTTCGGGCATGCGGAATTTGGTAAAAAACGATTTTTATGGAGGTGGTAACGTGGACTTATAACCCGGATCTTTGTTAAACATCTAACTAACAACCTAACTACGAGTTGCTAACTACTCGGTTAGGGGGTTATACCTTGCTTGTCTTGAACTCCTTCGTCTTCAAACTTCAATGGTGGTCCAGATCGGCTTCTTCCCGTTGTCTCCTTACGCCGAAGATAGATCCACCTGAAAGCTCCAACCTTTGGCTCCTTCTTCGAACTTTGAAGAAACTAGTTCACTCGGTTTGCTAAACCTTGTGAACTAGAGTGAGTAGAGAAGAGTTTGTATGGGATTTTATCTATGGTTCTTGGTTCTCAACTCATGAGACAAGTGAACCATAGAATCAAGAGAGGGAGCAAGAGGAAAAGGGTGAGAGAAAAAACAATAGAGCTCAAGAACAAGAGAGAGAATGGTCAAGTGAGAATATGAGCCTTTCTTTTGTCTTTCACCCTCTCATAATCCAAAACAATGATAAAAAAATTATATCAATCAAGTGTTATGTGATGGTTGAAGCAACCATAACCATATCATTTCATGCACTCATTTTGCACAAATGAGCAAGCAAGCAAAAGTCTTTGCCATGAAATGATGGCTATGGTTTTCATGATGGTCAACTAGTCAAGCCTAGTCAACCGGTCAACAAAGTCAGCAAGTCAACAAAAGTCAACAACCATGTCACCATAATACTTCATTAATATAATTGTTAATCACGTATCATATTCTCATTAGGGTTGAGCAAAAAGTCAATAGTCAACGGTCAACTGTCAACAACCCTAATGAGAATCCGCTGCCTCTGTCTCCCCGTCAACTGTGCATACACACCCGCATCCGCGATCCGAGGAACACGAATGCAAACTGGATAAATCCAATCACAAAAGGTACACTAGGATCTGGCTTAAACCAAAGCCCGCTAGTGTAAACTGTCTGGACACTGTACGTGCACAAGTGCACGGGTGTGACCGAACCCTGTCGCAAAACCATGCGACCTGTCTTAAAACCATGCGACCTCTACTCTTTGGCCTAAAGGCGAAAAGCTTTCTGTGTGGGACTCTAAAGACTCGACACTACGCAGGCAGTGTGTTTAACCACAGACCGCAAGCGGCACTAGCTGTGCGTAACGGTCCCCAGGTAATGCCGACAAGAAGACCGACGAGGCGAAACCCATCTGAACTCCTACTGAGCCTGAATGTGACATTCTCCGTACAGTCCGGTCTGTTCGTCTGATACATCGCATGGCGGGCCTAGGGGGCGGTAAACGTCAGTCCCCCAATAGCGGTACAAGTCGTGCCGGAGCGAAGCCCAAAACACCCTGAGATAACACTGGAAGCCTACCAGTATATCTCGTTTGCCCTGGCCAGGGACTACTCATGTAATGGCTCTCCTAGACACAGCGCGATGTCAACCCCCAATACCGGGAGAGACGAATCCTGTCTAACCATCACTGCCTCCAAGTGCTTCGGGACTGCACACAACTACTACCTGTTTCCACGACTCCTTTGAGCCGTGGTTGGGTAGTAATCAAAGTACAGTGGGAACACACTCGAGGCGAAGTGACAGTGTCAAGTCAGCGGACTAAGCTGTACTCATGTCACCTGGGAACTGATAACTGACGATAGGCATAATACCAACTAGTCAGTTCCCGACGAGTCCTGTCCAGTGTACTCGTAACCGAACGAGCACCCGCAAACTATCTCAAGTACGACGTACTGACGGCTGTGGGACAGACCGTCTCCCACACTGGGATGAGAAGCGCATGCGCTAGTCTACTCCGGAGTATCGATGCCCTGTCTCGATAGTCCTGTGACCAGGGACCTGCATAAGGATGTGCTTATAGATTACCCAGCCCCACTAGTGTAACAGCCATCACAATGCTGGTAATCAAGCAAAGATCCTAAGGGCTCCACTAATGTGCATAAGTGATACACGAAAATAAACACATGTACACATTGAAGCAGAAACAAACCAAGTAGCATACTACTATTTTGAGCAAGATTGTATATATAAGGTGAATATCCCAAGCTTTCATTAAGTAATATACAAACTAGTATGATACAGTAATGGCCTCTGGGGCATATACACTAACAGTAGTTTGGTCTTTCCATGTAGGTCCAGAATGTTGCCCTAGGGTTTCAGCACGCAGCCTATAAATAGCCCAGTTTTTTTCCAAGCCAAAGCTCTTCTTCATGTCTTCTTTTCCTATCTCTTTTTGTTGGATTTAGTTTAGCTTCTCATTCTTCTTCATTCTTTCCTCCATGAAAATTGTAGTGAAAGCTTTTTGAGTGGAAGATCAATGAAGATGAAGGTTATTTTTATCTTATCTCTTTTATTTATTGTCTTGTAATTTTATTATCTTGTATTGTAATTTTGTTATTTGTTGTTAACTAGTTGTTGTTATTTCTTTTCTTGTTCTCTTTTCTTTTCTTCTTTTATCCGTATTTTCAAGCGATGATACTTGACGGAGTTCCTTGCTAAGGTGAGGACCCAAGAGTTAGCTTGCTTCAATTGTAAAACCGTATTTTTCTATTTTCTTCCTTCTTTTTTTTTTCTTTTCTTTTATGATGTGTGAATAATTTCCCTCTTGTTAAGGCTAAGGAAGGTGGTATGAGGGACGGAGAAATCCCTTGTTCTTCTCTTCGCTAAATATCTTGAAATGAACCTCGACCAAACAACCGCAACCCCTTCGCTTAGGCGCGCTATACGTGATATGTAGCCGCGACCTAAGTCGAGAAGTCCTTTAAGCGCACTACAACGTGACATGTAGTTGTGACTTAATTGGATACATGGTTGCGGGTGTTTGGCCGAGGGTTGGAAATAAGCGTATTTAGCGGACGGACAAGGGGCACTACGAATGGATTTAGCATTGGAAAGCTTTCTTAAACTCGCAAATCTCATTCCTATGTCCTCATAATCCCCGCTACTTTAGATTATCCCAACATCGTCTTAAGGATGGCAAAAGACATGCACAAGACTAATTCTAACTCTACTAACCGACCTTAACCTTAACAAGCTTACATGAACATAAATACGAACACTTAGGATAGACTTGATCATAGATATACACATTCTTTATTGACTCGTCTAAAACTCGAACGGACATACTACCATCTCCCTATGGATCGACCAATGCTCAACCGGCTAGCTGCAAAGCGACACTGTCCTGATCGTGGTTATAACTTTAGAACTTTGAACATCCGACACGCCAAAAGCATGCTATCAAATGGCACCGTTGCCGGGGAGACGGTAACGTATTTTCTTTCTTGTTATTCGGGTTAATATTCTTTTTGTATATATTTAAAATTTTAAATAAAATAAAATAAAATAATCTTTTTGTTATTTTTGATATTTTTTGTGTGCAAGTGTGCAGGCTAATCTGGAGCAAGTGCAGTAATTCAATCAAGAAACATAGCATTTTATTTTGGAGTAGAGATCAAGGGGAGTGCAGGGAACCAAATCAGAGGCTCCAATTCCACTGTTTGATCGCGGAACCGCGGTCAAACTGGGGCTTTGGCGGCGGTTCCGCAGTTGCATTGAGGCCTCTGTGCCCCAATTTTTTTCTGCCCTTTCTCTTTCCTTTTATCTTCTCTGTGAATTCCACTATACTGTATTTTCTGCAGGTTTCTTTGCACAGATTGCGCAGCCGCCAAATAAATTTTTGTTGTTTTAGATTTTGTTTGTTTACCGCTTTGCATATGTTAATACGGACATTAAGGGGTTATAACACCAATTCAGATTGGGTGGGGATTTCGTCACCCTTCCTAAGACCCCACAAATCACTAATTGCATACGCATTACCTTGAGCTAATAAAAAATATCTAGACCAAACCTATAAGGATTGTCACGCTCAATTAGGACAAGTGAAGGTTGCGGGGAGTCGGTCGTTTATCTAAACTTGACTTTGTGGTGCCTAGGCTAGACAAGTGAGGAGGTAATTTTAAAAGGACCGCCTCACGGTGATTCGTGAGCGGAACCCTCTTTACCTCACTTGTGCTTACCTGGCCATAATTGGTAGTGAAGAGGCGATTCGAGGGTTATCTTGCAACTTGTCGCTTGGAAGTCTAGGAGCGGTCTAGTTGGACTTTGAAGACCCTAGCTCTTGGTGTGTTTGTGCATATTGTGATTGTGATTGTGATTGTGATTGTATAAACTTTAGTCCTATAATTCCGTATTCTTTCAAAAACTAACAATTTCAAAAACTCCAAAAACAAACATTTTTAAAAAAAATAAATAAATATAAAATTTATATATATATATATATATATAAATATCAACATTCTTTTCCCCCAATTTTTCTTCTTCTTCTCTTCATATCATGGGTACTCCATCCAGAAGAACTCTTGCCGAACTTTGGTACCCACAACCAGACATAACTTCCTACGGTTCTTGTTTTGGCCGAACTTCGACCGACCCCTCCATGCCCAAAATCTCTTTGAAAGATCGGATAGACGCGTCTAGGACGAACAATTTGACTCCGCAATCCTATTCGTATCAATCGTTTCAAACATTCACCCCTTCTTACGTTGATACTCATTTTTCAAGTCCTGTTGCAACTCCAAGACACATGACCATCGCTGAACATATTGAACATTCCCATAGCCGATCTTTCACTCATTTCACCACTACAAATTCTTGGGATCAACAATTCCATTCACCTTCATATACAAATGTTGATCCTGCTCCTGTCCAGCCATTCAATTCCTACCAGTCCTACCCGACTTTTGCACCTTCCCTAGACATTTCTTATGAACCATCTTTTGGGAGTTTCCAGTACCCAAACAGCTTCGAATCTTTTACTGAAACCCTTTCACAACCCATGTCTAGTCTTGAACAGTCGTTGGAAGACTTTAGGGTAGCGTCGTACCAACAGATGATGGATTTGAATGCGTCCATGGCTACCTCATACAACCTAGTGAACAGGTAGCTAGTTTCCAACTAGCTCCACATTTTCTAATGTATGATGAAGCGGTAGGACAGGTTGCTAATTTGAGTGGAGAGAGTGAGATATACACCCTTCCAAATCAAACCTACCCATTGCAAATTGAAACCCACAACTCTGATTTTTAATATCTGTCTAGTGTTCCAAACGATTCATTGATTAAAGATAGAACAGATAATGAGTTGTGTGACTTTGTAGTGTTTGATTTACCTGATTGTGAAGGGTCCCTTCCAAGTGAAACCAATCCTAAACCTTTTGACCTCTACACCTCCATCTTAGAACCTAAATTGATTGAAATCCATGCTCTTGATGAGGTGTGTGAGAATATTGATTTTCACTTGATTGGGGATATTGACGCCGGGAATATTTTGGATGATGAAGCCATAGATTTGGCTGAGTTTCTCTACCCAATTCATCATCCCGAGTCATTAACTGTTTTTCCCGAACTCCATATACGTCTAGATTTTGATGAAATTTGCATGGATGGAATGATTTTTAAGGAGACTTTTGAGGAAAGCTTTGAGGATGAACCTGTTGTAATTGATGAGTCGGATTTTCCAATTCATCCTATCCCTTTCATTGACTGTGTACACCCTCCTGAACCTTTAACCGATAACCTTCCTCAATCACCTACCTCTATCCTTTCCATCGTTCTGACCTTGCAAGAAACCGTATCATTTTCACTTCCTGTGTCTGGTTTACCAAGTTCGGCGTATCCATGGTTTCTCACGAATCTTGAGGGATTTGACCCAATTTCTTGCCATATTGATAGATTAGTACAATCCATCTTTTCACATCGATCATTACAGATTGAACTAATTTATTCAATCCATTTCCACCCTCAAGTTCATATTCCACTTCTTTCTCCCTTCCGCCATTCTTCTTCTCATATACTGAGACCGTATCCCACTTCTATCTCCATACGGCCTCGCGTATTCTCCATTTCTTACCTCTCCGCCTTCTTTCACCAACCAGCACGCTATCGCGATAAGGTCTTTGAATGGTTGGTGCTCACTTTTGGCCTGTGTAAGGCCTTGTATAGCCTGATACTGTTCTTTTTTCCCCCCTAATCCTGAATTTCAACGCTTAACAGTGGAAACACTGTTTCACTTAAGTTTGGGGGGGAGAACCTTTTTGTATATATATTTTTGGTTTTCTTTTTTTATTTTATTTTGTATAAAATTTTCTTTTGTAGAGTGCCGACAATTTTGACCCTCTTGGTGTAGCCTGACAGTGAGGGAACTGTCAAGTTTAAGTTTGGGGGTGTGCCCGGTAAGGTTTCTTTCTTCGCATTCATTTGTATATTCTGCATTTGCATACCTTATTTAAAAACCCACAAATATCGAAAAAAATTACAAAAATATAAAAACTTTGTCGTCAAGTTAGCTAATAGGGTAACTTAGAGTTTTATTCTGAAAGTTTAGTTGGTACGTTAGAAATAACTAAATTATGGGCTTAGGAATTAAAAATCCTAAAAATAACCCTCATTCTGTTTAAACTTTGTGATTATACGTCCTTACAGTTATTTTTGAGAAATAGGTAATCTTGAGTTCAGTTCTTCTGTTAAGTCAAGATGATGGGAAAGTATTGAAGCTTTACTGAAGGATAAGTCTGAAAAATAGTTTCTTTTCTTGAGTTCAAATTTAGAAAGTATATACCCTACAAACTGCACTTACACGCACCTTGAAACTTGGGATAGTAGAGGATACCTAGAAATACTCTTGCCTGAAAACCTAGTATGAAAGAAAAAATGGTATTTAAAGCTAAACACCAAAAGAGCATTATGGAAAAATATTTCCGGTCTTGAAAATAAAAATAAAAAAGAAAAAGAAAAATAGAATAAAGTCAAGACCTAGAAACTGCTATTACGCTTTAAGTTCACACATTCAGTAATCGGCCGTTAGTGCCTCAAGAAGCATTAATAGTCGCATGAAAGGTATGTGAGCAAATCCGTCCATCCTTAATGAAAAGAAGTAGTATTAGGTATTAGGGCAAGAGTATTATAGCTTGAATTGAATTCTTGAGCGTAGGGGTGCAAATATACACAAACGTAGGGGTATACAACCGATGTTTCGATAAAAGATAGAAATAAAAGATAAGACTTATATCTTCTGTAAAGTTGATAAAAATCCCTGGTTTGAGACCACACTGTTAGAAGGAAACTCAGGAGAACCAACATCTTTCTAAACTTTTTTGGAACGTATAGGATCTAAAGTTAAATAGATAGGAGGCATGAAAAATAAGGGTTGGATATTTCTCACTTAGGATTATAGAGTTTCTAACGTAGATACTAAACTATAGGAGTAGAATCGATGTTAACTTATGACACTGGCTTGACGGGATTTTGTGGGTGAAATCCGCTGAAAACCCTCAGGAGACAATACTCCTCCTACTAGGGACACCTAGAGGTTTAACGGTTTGTTGCACGAGCTCAGTGCAATCGCATTCCTTGCGAAAGTGAGGTTAGGACTTTTTTGTGAATAATTGGTTTTGCTCGGGACGAGCAAAAGTTAAGTTTGGTGGTATTTGTTCACACCAGAATATTGCTTTTACTACCGCCCATTCTTATGCTCGTTTGTTTATAGGTAGGTGCTTTTAATCCGTATTTGCTACATAATTACAGGCTACAGATTTCTAGTCCAAAATAACGCAATTGATACAAAATCTCCACTGTTACGCCAAAATACAGAACATCTGTTGACAGCAGATAAATGTCGGATTCCGATCATCCGTATCCATCCAGTGCCGCGTACCAGTCCAGAGATAAGACATATGACAGTGGTCATTCGTGTCTCGGACAAGCACAGAGCACGAGGGGGGCAGAACAAGAATCAATGGGTGCGCGGAGCTCGAGGGAGAAAAGGTCAAAAGTATTATTTTTGATGCCATTTTGGACCGTTGCAGATCTGAAGCAATTGTGGAAGAAATTTGCAATTTGGTACATGTAGAACAATAGAAGATAGCAACACAGGGAAACCCCAAAAATACAACATCCCAACTCCCCAGAACGGCCGCGGATCCACGGCCAGCATGGTGACTCGGCCGCGGATCCGCGGCCGAGTTGACTTGGTGCCAGAGGATTTTTTTAGGGTTGTTTGGTCTTTTCATGTAGGGCCAGAATGTTGCCCTAGGGTTTCAGCACGCAGCCTATAAATAGCCCAGTTTTGTGCCAAGGCAAAGGTCTTCTTCATGTCTTCTTTTCCCATCTCTTTTTGTAGGATTTAGTTTAGCTTCTCCTTCTTCTTCATTCTTTCCTCTATGAAATTGTAGTGAGAGCTTTTTGAGTGGAAGATCAATGAAGATGAGGGTTATTTTTATCTTGTCTCTTTTATTTATTGTCTTGTAATTTTATTATCTTGTATTGTAATTTTATTATTTGTTGTTAACTAGTTGTTGTTATTTCTTTTCTTGTTCTCTTTTCTTTTCTTCTTTTATCCGTATTTTCAAGCGATGATACTTGACGGAGTTCCTTGCTTAGGTGGGGACCCAAGAGTTAGCTTGCTTCACTTGTAAAACCGTATTTTTCTCTTTTCTACCTTCTTGTTTTGTTTTGTTTTCTTTTATGATGTGTGAATAATTTCCCTCTTGTTAAGGCTAAGGAAGGTGGTATGAGGGACGGAGAAATCCCTTATGCTTCTCTTCGCCAAACATCTTGAAACGAACCCCGACCAAACAACCGTAACCCCCTCGCTTAGGAACGCTATACGTGACATGTAGCCGCGACATAAGTCGAGAAGTCCTTTAAGCGCACTACAACGTGACATGTAGTTGTGACTTCATTGGATACATGGTTGCGGGTGTTTGGCCGAGGGTTAGAAATAAGCGTATTTAGCTGACGAACAAGGGGCACTAGAAATGGATTTAGCGTTGGAAAGCTTGCTTAAACTTGCAAATCCCATTTCTATATCCTCCTAATCCCCGCTACTTTCGATTATCCCAACATCGTCTTATGGATGGCAAAAGACATGCACAAGACTAATCCTAACTCTACTAACCGACCTTAAGCTTAACAAGCTTACTTGAACATAAATACGAACACTTAGGATAAACTTGATCATACATATACACATTTTTTATTGACTCGTCTAAAACTAAAACGGACATACAACCATCTCCCTGTGGATCGACCCGTGCTCAACCGGCTAGCTCCAAAGCGACACCGTCCTGATCGCGGTTATAATTTTAGAACTTAGAACATCCGACACGCTAAAAGCGTGCGATCAAGGTGCAACGTTCAAAGTCCATACTTTGTTGGTGTACATGGACTCCATTTCGGATCTCATGGCTTCCAGCCACTTCACTGAGTCACCACTCGTGATAGCTTGGTGAAAACTAGTAGGGTCATCATCATCCATGATGCAATCTTCTTTAACACCATCAATGAGAAACCCATAGTATCTCTCTGGTGGGCGAGAAGTTCTACTAGATCTTCGGAGCGGCTGAGGTTCTTAAAGTTCTACTGCAACATCAGTTTCAACCAATTCTTCCTGAGTAATTTGTGTCTCTAGAACCTCTTCTAGTTTTACTGCATTGCCATCAGTATTGTTTGTAAAGATTTCATTTTCCAAAAATGTGGCATGTTGAGAAACACACACTTTTTGTTCCTCATTGTGGTAGAATAGATATCCATACGAATGTTTTGGATATTCCACAAATTTACACATGACTGATCGTGTCACGAGCTTGTCTGGATTCTTCTATTTCACAAAAGCCGGATAACCCTATATCCTAACTTTTTTAGGAGATGGTCTCTTTCCACTCCATATCTTATATGGAGTGGTAGACACGGTCTTGGTTGGAAGCCTGTTTAACAGATACATTGCTATCTCCAATGCATCCCCCAAAAGGAAAGCGGTAACTCGGTATCACACATCATGGACCGTAACATATCTAATAGGGTACGATTCCTCCGTTCTGACACATCGTTGTGCTGTGGTGAGTAAGGAGGAGTGATATGAGAGAGAATCCCATTCTCTTTTAAGAAGTCTGAAAACTCTATACTTAAATACTCTCCACCTCGATCTGATCAAAGTTTCTTGATGCTCAAGCCTTTTTGTTTTTCTACTTCAAGTTTGTACTCCTTGAATTTCTCGAAAGCTTCGGATTTGTGCTTTAATAAAAACAAGTCTCCGAATCTTGAGAAGTCATCAGTAAAAGTAATGAAGTATGGAAAACCGCCTCTAGCATGTGTAGACATTGGCCCGCATACATCTCTATGTATGAGGCTTAAGAGTTCCACAGCTCTTTCTCCGTGTCCAGTAAACGGAGTTTTGGTCATTTTACCTTTGATACAGGACTGACAAGTCGCATAAGATTTATAATCAAAAGGATTCAAATATACATCTTTATGTAGCTTGGTTAGTCTTGTTTCATTAATATGACCTTGTCTACAATGCCAAAGAGAAGCTTCATTTATATCTGAAAACTTTCTTTTTTTAGTATGTTGTATATTGAAAACTGTGGGTTGGTTTAGGACGTAAATACCGTTATTCAGTATACCATACCCAATCAACTCTTGATTTAAGTTAATGTTCATAACATTATTCTGCAACACATAATGATATCCTTCCAACAAAGAAACGGATATTATATTACATAGCATACTTGGTACAAAATTACAAGGGTTCAAAACCAAAATACAACCCGAAGGCAACCCCAGATGATACTCTCCTACGGATACAGCATATACATTGGAAGCATTTCCAACCCGCAAAGTATGGTCTCCAGTCTTCAAAATTCTACTATTTCTCAACCCCTGCATACAATTACAGATGTGAGAACCAGAACCGGTATCTAATACCCAAGATGCATAGTTAATTGAAAAACAGTTCTCAATTACAAACACACCTGAAGCGGAAGCATCAACATGCTTCTTCATCTTGAGATTAGCAAGATACACGGCACAGTTGCGTTTCTAATGTCCCTACTTGTTGCAGTAAAAACATTCTCCTTTTCCACTTCCCGCGGCCCCACATATGTATTTCCCCTTCGCCTTTTTAACTCCACATTTCGGTTTGATGGGTTTCTTCTTCTTCTTTCCCTTGGCCTAGGCTTTTGGGATGGAAGAGGAAGATTGCCTAGCAAGCAGAGCGGGAGTCTTCGCTGTTTTTAGCATCCTCTCTGCACTTTTCAACCTATTGAGAAGTTTAGGCAATGATTTCTCTAAATCGTTCATATTGAATTTCACTATGAACGGAGCAAAGGCAGGGGGAGACTGTAGAACAATATCTGTATATTGCTCATTATCCATGGTCCATCCCAGTTCCTCAAGTTCTTCAATAAGACCAATCATCTTCAAAATATGTTCTCCAACTGATGTGCCAGAGGCCATACGCAACTGAAACAACTTTCGAGATGCCTCGTATCGCAAAATACGAGATTGCTCTTCATACAACTCTTTTGTATGAAGAAAGATGGATTGCACATCCATCTTCTCGTGTTGTTTCTGATAGATGTTGTCCATAGAAGCAAGCGCAAGGCACTTGGCCGTGTTGCAATCAATATCCCATGTTTTTTGGATCTCTCTATCCGAAACAGATGATTCATGTCCTGGGACGGGTGGGGCTTTGGTAGTGAGGACGTATTATACTTTATCATTTGTGAGTGCAATGTTCAAGTTCCTCAACCATTCTTTATAATTCGGTCCAGTCAGTTTGTTTTTATCTAAAAGAAGCTTAAGTCCCGTCATCGGTATCTGTCATTAGGAGAGAGAAAAGAATACACTCAGCGAAATGCTCTTGCAAAAAAATTAGATTGGTTATTATCTTATCTAATCGATGTCTCCCACTGCTTTTATCAAATTTTCTTTCAAAACCTTAAAAGAAAACTATCCAGGATTAATTACATTCTACAGTTTCGCCAACCGGTCAGCCAGGCCATTGTCAGTACTTTGAGGGAGGTTCCCCGTGCTTTCACATGGACCTAATTAAAATAAACCCCGTTTTCCCAGAGGTCATACCCCATAGACACCTTTCTAGACATCTACTGGATTAGCTAATTGTAAAGTGCAAAATTCTCTTGGGTGTAACTCTTACTCACAGTGAGATCGGGATCCAACTATCATATAGATGGTATGCAATCTCATTGCAAATTTCAACTCTTGAAACTTCCGATGTGGTTTTTACCCCTAACTGCTTATAACCTTGGCTATGGTCAACACATCATAAACACTAGTCAAGTTCTTCCCGTCATTTCGAGATTAACTAGACCCACCCATATGACCCTTGACTAACATAATCACATGAATGTCCTAACTGATCGCATCATATGCTTTGTAGGAAGTCATCACTTAGCTACCGTATACTACGCCTTGACTATGATCAACATACGTAGCACGAATACTAAGTACTCTGCTTTCTAAACTGATGGAGGGTTGCGGATGGTTTTTATGAAAACCTTTAACTCTTTGAACTTGATCTCGTTGTAGAATCAAAACGGTTTAGAAAAGGAGTTGCTTAAGCTCCGCATCCTTTGAAACTTGCATTTTTCACAAAAAGGACGAGTATGTTTCAAATCCGATTCTACAACATCTTTAGGTTTCTTTTTCTTTACATTAATCATATTAATCTAGTTCCATCATTTAAGTTCCTAAGCCATCACAGAAAAGAAACGAAAATAGAACGTACACTAATACCATCCGCGTTCGCCACAGTGTCCTATTATGCACTGTTAGGTTACTTAACTAACGGCATAGCGGGACGGGACTAGCGCGGGTGTAAAATATAAGCAACTTTTATTATATATCATATATATAATAATAATCCATTCGTCTCAGATACTTAGTAATCACATTACAGAATATCAACAGCAGAAGCACATATGAAAATAAAAAGGATATCTAGGAGGTCCGTATTTTGTATTTAACCAGCAATAGAAAATACATATTCCACGGTCGCGATGAATAGCCAAGCCCACACCCCTAGACCCCTACGAGAGCGGCAAGTGACCCAGTCAATTCTAGAGTTTAGGAGACCCGGTCTCGACTCCTCGAGATGGCCTCCCACTGAACCCTAGAACCCGGTCACTTTTGCTCCCTACCATGGGTCTATCCTAATGGGGAAAAATAAATAATACATAATAATGGTGACATCATCCTCAACCCGGAAGTGCCCTAAATAAAAGAATATTACATACAATTGATATTTACATGATTGAAAATAAAGACTCACATCTCACATAAAACCCCCGGCTGATCAATTGCGACAATCCTGCACATCATATCTCAGCAACACATAATATCTCATATCATCAACGTAAGAAAGTATGCGTATACCGATTGTCGTTGATGTATAGAAACGAAAACGGCGATACACCACATACTTGGTAGCTGAATTGAAAGTGAAAAACAACAATTGCAATTAACACAATATCATATATCAAGACGATGTTTAACATTTTGATCGAATCAACAAACACCCACAATTTACCCCGAGAGCTTAACACTTGAGCAAAGTTACAAATACTCAAAAACGCGCCACAGTGTCTATGGTCCAGCCGTAGAAGGGGTTAACCAACGCCTAACCTATGACACCACGGAACTACAGCAAACCCTAAGGTTCGATCGCAGTTCCATGGGCATAGATTCGAGTTAAGGTTATTATATTCTTCTAGAGGGACCATAGGATACTTGCGCGACTATTGAATATAAAGTTAACTTAGGAAAATCACAACACTTGGAAATTTCAGCGGGGTCAAGTTGTGGGGTTTTAAAGTTTGTTCGAACTCCTAAAAATTGTCAAGGTTACCAACACAGTGTTAGAAATTACGACTACGAAACACTATGAATTAGCCCCTAATCAAAATAATCATCACATGAAAATTTAGGCTAAGCAAACAATACCTAAAACCCTAAATTTAAGACAGAAGAGCACTGGAGAAATACGCAGCAGAATAAGGGAGGGGGCCGAGCAGGCCGGTCCAGGCACGAAAGTGCTCGTCCAAAATCCGAGCACTCACCTCCGTATTTCCCCTGTGTTCTTATAATGTCCCAAATAGTTTTCTGCAGTTGTTTAAAAAAATTTTAAACGACTTTTAAAAAAATTTACAGAGAGCAAAAAATAGGGTTTCACATATCGAGTTTTCGGAGTCGATTTCGTTTTCGTAATAGTTCTAATACGTGTCTAGAATTCTAGCTTGGCTCCGATACCAATGGTGGGTTTCTCTAGCACCTACTGTAGAGTATGGAAGCATCACACATGCCACTTTAAAAATTATAGAGGTGCTAAGCAAACAAAGAAAGGATCTTTAACTAGAAGTCTAGGGCAACAACTAAAGTATCACATACTATAAACATATTATCACTAAGTGAAAAAAATACAACCTTTGTAGTCCTTTTGTAATGACTTCTAGGATCGTTGAGAGTTTGGAAAGGCTTACTAGTGAGCTCCCTTGTCCACGATGATCCACCCGAAGTCCACTTCGTCCAAGCTCCTAGCTCCACTTTATCAAAGAAGATGATGAAGCCAACACTCTAAACTAATTGGCTAGATTAAAGTAGAATGATGAGGTGGTGTGTTTTCTTTAGTCAAAACCCTTTCTTTTTAACTCCCTCACTCTATGGAAAACTCAAGAGAATTGAGGAAGAAGAAGATGGCAAGCTAAGAGCTCAAGAGATAATATCAAAAGATAATGAAGAAAGAGAAAAGAAAATGATATATAATTTTCTTCTCTCAACAAACCATGGTAACTAAAAATATCTAGATATTTTGAAAGTGAGTTAAAAGCCAAAAGGAATAACTAATCCATGGTTAAAATTAGGTCAACTTTGGTTTACTTTGGAAGTGTGTAGAAAAAATCAACCATGAATCAACTTTCCTTTTTATATTCTTTTAAATCAAATACAAATATATATATATATATATATATTTAATTGTTCCATGTGAGTCTTATATTGCCATCATATGTGTATCAACAACCATGACACACACTCATGTATGTATGTATGTGTCCATGCACATTAACATGTGCAGACATGTATGCATATATCAAATATAATGAAAAAGGTTTAATAAAGAATTAAACTAAAAGTCAAATGTTAAATCAACATTTAATTTAACAATCCGGTCATATTACATACGACCCGACTAATATAAAAACGCCCGATTAATATATGGTATCACATACTCGAATTCAATCGGGTGCCCGCGCATATCTCATATGCACACCACATCTTTTCGGAGTCGAACTTCTGTGTGGGACTCTAAGACTCGTCAATACGCCGGCAGTGGGTGTTGATCATATCAAACACCCACAAGCCGCAATGGTCAGCCAAACGTAACGGTCACCAGGGTATTGAGCGATCAGAAGAAAACCAGCAAAGCTGTCAAAACTCCCGTCGAGCCAACTGGCAACACTTACGTACAGTCCGGTCTCCTCATCAGATATGTTGCATATCGAGTCTAGGGATTGTATCGTCGACCCCAATAACTCAATAAGTCATGCTGGTGTATGGCTCTTAACAGATCGAGAAACTATTGATAACACTTATCAGTAAATCTCAGCAGCCCTAGCCTGGGACTTCTTGTTATAGCCAATCGATCATTGCACAACATTAACCCCCATTACCGGGAGAGACGAAACCCCTCCTATCGCGCATTTCCTCCATGTGCCTCGGGACTGTACCCAAAGACTACCTGTTTGCTCGACTCAGTAGAGCCGTCGTAGGGTGCAGATCAAAGTACAGTGGGAGGACACACAAGACTCTATGACGATCTTGGGTCTACAGACTAACCTGTACCAGTGTAACCTGAGAACTGCTATCCGACGATAGATATAATACCATATAGGAGTTCTCAGTGAGTCCGTTCAGTGTACGCAGTCTCCACTGAGCACTCGCATACAATCTTTGCTATCATCACACCAGATGGATATAGGATCATCCATCGCCCATCATATGGGACAAGAATGGTATACGCTAGTCTACTCTGGAATATCGATGCCCCGTCTCGATACACCCACGACTAGGAACAGTTAAAGGATATGCTTATTAACTACAAGTGTCCCACTAGTATGATCTGCATCATAGTCACAGTAGTCAAGCAATTATCCTATGGGCTTTATCAACATTGTCACGACCCGAAAAGTACGGAACATGACCGACACTTACACTACGCAACACCCATTATTATACCGATTTTTCCGAAATTTCACCCAAACGATTTCCAAAACGTTACAATGTACCAAATGAATAAGATTCATGATCCAATGAACTTGTCAAGATAAAGTAAACCAGATAGCATACTATCATGTCGAGCAAGAAAGTCATCTATATACATATATGCATGTCCAATCATCCACTATATATATAATGGCCTCTAGGGCATACATATATCTAACAAAATCAACCGAAGAATCCCTCTCCCCGATACGGACATAACACGATCGAAACACAAATCGAGCGACAAACGACTCGCCTATCGGAATAATAACAACGAGTGCCAGATCTAACAAAGACGACTCTCGGCCAAACATCGGTGCAAAGTGTGTAGATACATACGAATGTATGGAACCTGGGTCGAATAATACCCGTGTATCGAAAGAACATACTGGAAAAGTACATGTCACAACAGCATTGGATGCCTGCGCATCCTGAGGATTCAAAGCGAACACTCGGGCCTTTCCCCCACTAATAGATGGCTGTCCTCTTCCTCGGCCTCTGCCTCCTCGTCTTCTCTGAATAGGACCGCCATGCTCACGGCCTCTGGGAGTATCTACCTGGCATGGAGCACCACCAGGGGTAGGAAGTAGAGCTCTCTGAGCAGTGGGTGAGGGTGGAAAGGTCACATAGGGAACTCTCGTCTCACCCTGGCTCCTCGTGGTACAATTCTTGAAAAGGTGGTCTGGACTCCCGCACCAATAACATCCTAGAGATGGCCGATGACCTAGTGAATAAGAGATGAACAACTGGACCGGCATCATGCCTCGACCACCACCACGGCCTAGAAAGAATCCGCCATGACCTCTGCCTGCCATGTCTTTGACAAAATGTACTGGAGCTGATATATCTGTACTAATCCTCTTCGGTCCCGAAATGACCGAAGTCTCCGAAATGCGCTCCTCCAAAAGTAAGGCTGCATCAACCGTGGTTGCATAAGTGTCAAAGTGCTAGACACCAATAGCAAGAAATAACTGCGTCTCTGGCCCCCGTACGAAGCTCTTTATGCGTTTCTCTTCAGTGTCCACCAGGTAAGGAGCATATCGGGACAACTGAGTAAACTGGATATCATACACGGACACTATCATTCTAGGAGTCTTGCGCAAAACCTCGAAACTACGGGCTCGAGCATCTCGAACGCTATCCGGAAGGAAACGGGCAAGAAAAACAACTATGAACTCATCCTAAGTCACAGGAGGCAAACCTGCAGCTCGGCCTCTCTCGATTGACTCGCACCACGTCTGAGCAAAACCCTTCAGATGAAAACTCGCAAGCTCCACCCATCTATCATCAGAATATCTCAGCGAACGGCAAATCCTAACTATCCCGTCAAGGAATATCTGTGGATCCTCCGCTGCATCTGTGCCTGTAAAGACTGGAGGCCTCAGCCTCATAAACTCCTATAATAATACAGGAATAGTCTCGGTAGTAGTAGGAACAACTCTCTAGGCAGCAGGTACAATAGTAGTCTGTGCAGTGGAAGGAACATCCTCCGATCTCTGTGCCCGACTGGCATCAACTAAAGATCCCATCATCTGAAGTAACTCCTTCATACCGGCTGCTAGCGTGGAAATACAGCCTGGGGAAGGCAGGTCAATCTTTCCCTGAGGGGTAGGGTACCGCCCTTATCGATCCTCGTCTCAGATGAGCCCGCTCGAATCTCATCTCTGTGTCACGACCCACGCCCAAACACAAATGGTATTGTCCGCTCTGGCCGAAACCGCACGGTTTTGTCCTTTTGAATGAACCCGGGGCTACTTCCCAGTAGGTCACCCATCCTAGAATTTCTCTGGCTCAAGCACGCTTAACTACGGAGTTTTTCAAACTCCGGAGTTCCGATTCTTCTAAAAGGCGCCTCTGTTTTATAAGGGTGGTATCATTCCATTTATAGTTCAGATCGTGCCCTCTTTTGGAATGGAATTCGATACTCCCCATTGTTCTGGTGGGTCCCTGTGTGCATCCGTATCGGTTACTTCTCACGGGGTAGGTGGTATTCATCCCAAACTCCACCTGGGGTATTACATTCCCCCTACTTAGAACAATGGTTCATCCTCGAACCACAGACCAACTTTTGAGGGGCCGGTTCTGATACCATATTTTTCACGACCCACCCCCAAACACAGATGGTATTGTCCGCTCTGGCCGAAATCGCACGGTTTTGCCCTTTTGAATGAACCCGGAGCTACTTCCCAGTAGGTCACTGTTGGATATATGTATGCCCTAGAGGCCATTATTTTATGATTGTGTATGTACATGTATGTGTGTGTGTGTGTATTCAGGGGACATTCTTGCTCGACATGATAGTATGCTATCAGGTTGCATATTTTATCTTGACATATTCATTTGATCATGCTTTTATTCATTTGATCATGCTTTCATTCATTTGGTACATATTGATATAGCCCTTAGGATGCTGCAGGACTACTGAGATTACGATGCAGATCATACTAGTGTGAAATGTGTAGTCTATGAGCATATCCTTGAAATGATCCTACTCGTAGGTGTATCGAGATGGGGCATTGATATCACCAGAGTAGACTAGCGTATATGTTACTTGTCCCATATGATGGGCGATGGATGATCCCATATCCATTGGTGTGGTGACACCAAATATCGTATACGGGTGCTCAGTGGAGACTGGGTACACTGAACGGACTCGCCGAGAACTCCTATGTGGTATTATATCTATCGTCGGATAGCAGTTCTCAGGTGACACTGGTACAGGTTAGTCAGTAGACCCGAGATCGTCATAGAGTCTTGTGTGTCTCCCAATGTACTTTGATCTCCACCCTACTACGGCTCTACTGAGTCGTGCAAACAGGTGGATTTTGGGTACAGTCCCGAGGCATATGGAGGCAATGAGCGATAGGAGGGGTTTCGTCTTTCCCGGTATTGGGGATTGATATTGCACCATGTACGATTGGCGATAATTGGAAGTCCCTGGCCAGGGCTTCTGATATTTACTGATAAGTGTTATCAGTAGTTTCTCGATCTGTTATGAGCCATATACCGGCATGACTTATTGGGTTATTGGGGTCGATGATACCATCCCTAGACTCACATATGCAACATATTTGACGAACAGACCGGACTGTACCGTAAGTGTTACCAGTTAGCTCGACGGGAGTTTTAGCAGGTTTGCTTATATTTCTTCTGATCGCTCAATACCCGTAAAAGGACTCGATGATATGATGCCCTTTCGGACGAGGAGATCGAGACCGGAGATGCCGCGAAGAGCTTGGGATGGTGGCCAAAGACCGAAGGACACGGATCGATCGGTATAGCTTCCTATCCCTTCTCTAGTTGCTAGTTTAGAGGTTAATGGTTCGATCCGGGTTTTAAGCATACGATAGCGCCGGTTTCTAGTTTGAAAAAGTTTTCGTTTCCGCATTTTGGCCTCGGAAAGACGGACGGGGCGCTACCATAGTCTTACAGTAACAAATTACATATGCGGGATCCTGATCCGGTATCTCATACCCAGGACGTAAAGGATACTGAGAAACAGTTCGGTGTAATGAACACACCCGAAGAAGATGCATCAGCATGCACTTTCTTCGTTTGGGTGGCACGGGAATTCTGGTAATCCCCAATTTCCTGCTCTGTCATATAACAATTATAAGTTGGAGCGGGACCAACGTTCTATAGCACAGTATAACAAGCTGGTTCGGTCAATTCATCCATATTATTATCTTGATTAAGACGTGACATAGTCTCTACCTGGAGAGAGAGAGAGAAGAAAACACTCAGCGTGCACTCATACAAGATTAAATTGGTTAGAAATTTATCTAATCAGGATGTCTCCTACTATTTTAGTCAAATCTTCCTTCAAACCCAAAAAGGAAAGACTAGCCGGGATTAATTACACCCTACAAGTTCACCAATCTTTCAGCCAGGCCAGTGCCGGTACTTTGAGGGAGGTTCCCCGTGCTTTCGCACGGACATAATTAAAATAAACCTCGTTTTCCCAAGGGCATAACCCCGTTGACACCTTTCTAGATACCTACTTCATCGGCTAATTGTAATGTGTAAAACTCTTCCAGGAGTAACTCTTACTCGAAGCGGGTATCGTGATCCAACTATCTCATAGAAGGTATGCAATCTCATTGCAAATTTCAACACTTGAAATTACCAATAATATTTTACCCCAAGCGTCCTATGACCTCGACAGAGGTCAACAAACAATAGGCTGCTAGTCAAGTTCAACCCGTCATTTCCTGATTGAAGTAAACCTACCCGCACGACCCTTGACAGAAGTCAACAAGGCCGCACGACTACCCTAAATCAATCACATCATATGCTTATACTGATAAGCACTAATCAGCTACCGCACACTACGCCTTAACAGAGGTCAACAAACTTAGTACGAATACTAACTATTACTTATCTGAAATGATGGAGGTCTACGACAGGTTTTTAAGAAAACTCTTTGCGTAATGAACTTGACATCGTTATAGAATCGAGTGATTTTGAATGGAATGTTTTTTAGGCCTTTTCTAGTTTTGCTAAAGAGGTCACTCCCGGTGAAGGGATCTCGGCTCTTTCCTCATCGAATAAGGTGCAGGATATTTCACAAATATCACTATGCAAAGCAAGAACTATAGAAACAATCAAAATACAAATCGAGTTTGTAGCATCTGCTAGTTTGACTAAAGAGGTCACTCCCGGTGACGGGTTCTCGGCTCTTTCCTTATCGAATAAAGAGCTGGATGTTCTACAAGGAACACCACTATGCAAAGCAAGAACAAGAGCTACCTGTTTTTGAGACAAGTTTCTACAACATCTTTAGGTTTCTTTTAGTTTCATTAATCTCATTAATGAAGTCCCATTTTATTATGCTTCACAAGCATCACTCTTGAAACGAAATCTGCAATATAAGATATATCTCATATATATAATATAAAAATTCGTCTCAGGCAATAATATGATCTCATCACAGAACATTGCAGCAGAAGAAACATATATGAAATATTGGATATACTAGGAAGTCTGTGTTTTAGTACGAGCCTGTATAAAACACGGATTCCACGGTCGCGATGAATAGCCAAACCCACATCCCTAAACCTCTACGAGAGCGGCAAGCAACACTACCAATTCTAGGGTTAGGAGACCCGGTCTCGACTCGTCGAGATGGTCTCCCACTGGACCCTAGAACCTGGTTACTTGTGCTCCCCGCCTTGGGTCTACCTAATGCGGAAAAGTAAATAATATACAATGGTGAAATGATCCTCAGCCCGGAAGTGCCCCAATAAAAGAATATTACATACATTTGAATTTTACATGATTGAAAATAAAAACCCTCATCTCACATAAAAACCCCGGCTATTCAAAACGCGACGATCCAATATAACATATCACAGCAATACATAATATCTCATATCATCAACGTAAGCAAGTATGCGTATCCCGATTGTCGTTGATGTATAGCAACGAAGTCGGCGATACACCACATACTACGCTTACGGTCACAGAAAAGAAAGTGTAAAACTATAACAGTTGGAATCCGCAACCTCCTTAGACATCGCATGCCTAACCAAATGAATTCCTTAGATATCGCATGCCTAACAATTATAAACCCCGCATTTTAGTCTCAATATCGAAAACACTTTTCAATATCTAGTCAGGCAATTCAACAAGATTCCCGATATCCTGATCGAATGCTCGTCGCAAACTTTAGTAGACGGCCACACCCCCAGATGCCGTCGACGAAGTGCACTAAGGCGGAACACCGGTGCCGCGAGCACCCGAACGGATGCTTTTGGCGATGGGGTTCTCCTACAGTAACTTGCTCGGGGCTATGGAGCGTGGCTATCTATTAAGTTTACCCGGCGAGTATCCGCGTACGCTACGTCATTGTGATGGACTTTCGATCGCATCAAAATCCCGTGGCAACCGATCATCTGAGACCGAACAGCTAGATTTATAACATTCAAATTAGTTATCTCATAACTACTTGTCGATTCCAAATATTGTATCACAATCCAGATAAATAGACAATGTTAAACTTTCGGATCGAATAATCAAACACCCATGATTTCCCAAATGGCTCAACACTTGAGCAGAGTTCAAAAAATATCCATCACATGATACAGTACCAATGGTCCAGCCGTAGAAGGGTTAAGCCAACGACTCACATGTGGCAACGCTGTACTGCCACAAACCCTAAGGTTTAGAGGCGGTTCAGACGGTCACATAATCGAGTTAAGGTTTGTGTTCTTCTAGAGGGTCCACCGCGTTACTTGCACGACTTTCCGGAAGTTTCAAACTCGAGAAAAAATCCAACTTTTGAAAATTTTCCAACAGGGGAAAAAGTGAGTTATTGATATCCGTTCGAATTTTTTAACACGTTCTAAAAATTAGCCGGACAAAATAAACGAAGTTATACTTTCCGATCGAATCAACGAGCTCCCAATACAACCCAGAAAACTCAACATTTGAGTAAAGATTAAAAATTCCCAGAAGTAGTAGGTAACACATACGGATGTTACTGTTGGAAAAAGATACCCTAATTCTCAATTATTGCCGTGGAACCGCCGCCAATACCCCAGTTTGGCCGCGTTCCGCGGCGCTATAGTGGACTTAAGGTGTCGTTTTTCACAGGTCTCCATAGAATTCCCTGCTGATTTTTTTGAGTATTTTTAATGTAGAAAAAATCACATTTTTAGAAAAAAATCCAGAGAGGGGTCTAAACCGGGGTTTCGGAGTTCGATCGGACTTTAAACTTCGTCTAGGTTCGCCTAAATCTCTAGCTTGGCTCTGATACCACTGTAGGGTTACTAGGCACTCTCACAAGGGTTTACAAGGCATCAACCATGCCCGATTTAAAATTTAGACGTGCCGAACAACCCTAACCAATATCTTTAAACTAGAGATTAGGCGAAACAAAGCATGTTAAACACTTTAACATCTAAGAGTTTGGGATTACAACCTTTGTAGTCCGGTCCTTCACTTCGAAAGCTCTGTGTTGAGGTCTCTTTGCTGCGATCATCGAGTATCCGGACTCTAGAGAGGCTCCACGAAGAGAATGATGCAAACTTGCTTCCGATCTTCGGTAACTAAGATGATCTACCTTGAAGTTTCTTTAACACAAGCTCTCACTCACAAATGAAGTGAACACCCTAATCTAAATGGCTAGGATAGATTAGGATGATGAAATAGGATTTTAGCTCTCATTTATTTTCTTAATCTCACTCATTTTCATCACCTCTCAAAAAGCTAGAAAGCTTTTTATGCAAAGAAGAAGAAAGAAGAAGATGAACTAATCCTTTTGTGATGAATAATGAAAGTGTTGATATCATTACCAATGCAACCATGGTTAAGTCAAGAAAGACTTAACCATTGTAGAGATCTAACCATAGTAAAGGGTGTGGGTTGGGTTAAGTAAATATCTTGCAAAATATCTAAACTAAATATCTTTGCAAGAAACAAAAGAAAACCTTCTAGAAGCTTCTAGAAATAATTAACCCAAATCAAACCCTAATCTCGTTTAATCTCCACTAAACATATTGCATTAGTAATAATAACATGTTACAATATTATATATCACCAATATAATATATATTTGTGACAAAAGAAAATAATACAATTAACATATATCGCATATATATCAATGTATTACCCGAGTGAGAAAAAGAATCTTTTAGTGAGCATATATAAGTTAATGTAATTTAATATATCAAATATATTATTATACATTAAATTATCGAATCAACACTTGATCCGATAATCCGGCTATTTCACAAATAACCGACTAATATAATCTGTATCAGTTGATCGAATCAACACTTGATTATCTCATATCGTGAGAATCTCACATATCATATATGTGCCCCTACTCCGTTTTGCCTGAGCCAAGAAACCTCTATGTAGGACTCTAAAGAATCGTCAATACGGAGGCAGTAGGTGATGATCATATCAAACACCCACAAGCTGCAAGCGGTCCGCTAAATGTAATAGCCACCCAGGTATTGAGCGATCCGAAGATCAACAAGCAAGCTTGTACATTCTCCTGCGAATCCAGTCAGAAACACTCCCGTACAGTCCGGTCTCTTCGTCTGATATGTCGCATATCTCGACTAGGGGTGGTAAACGTCAGACCCCAGTAGCTTGATAAGTCGTGTCGATATGAGGTCTATATCAGTTTGAGAAACTACTGATAACATTTACCAGTAAATCTCAGCAACTCTGGCCAGGGATTTCCAGTTATAGCCAATCGAACACAGCGCAACATCAACTCCCTATATCGGGAGAGACGAATCCCCTCCTATCGCTCATTGCCTCCATGTGATTCGGGACTGTACCCAAAAGCCACCTTTCTACACGCCCTCTCGGACGTGGTATGATGGAAATCAAAGCATAATGGGAATCACACAAGACTCTATGACGATCTCGGGTCTACAGACTAACCTGGACCAGTGTCACCAGAGAACTGCCATCTGACGTGAGGTATAATACCATCTGGGAGTTCTCGGCGAGTCCGTCCAGTGTACCCAGTCTCCACTGAGCACCCATACACCATCCTTGATGTCAAACACCGATGGATATGGGATCATCCATCGCCCATCATATGGGTCAAGATGCGTATACGCTAGTCTACTGTGGAGTATCGATGCCCTGTCTCGGTACTCCCACGAAAAGGAACTTTTGAAGAATGTACTTGATGACAACACTGTCCCCACTAGTATGATCCGCATCATAGTCCTGGTAGTCAAGTATTCATCCTAAGGGCTTTATCAACATGTAACATAGAGACAATCAGAGTACATGTTAAGATAAAATACAACCAGATAGCATACTATCATGTCGAGCAAGAAAGTCCTCACTATATATGTCCAAGCATCCATTACAATATACATCATATGTACAGTAATGGCCTCTAGGGCATACATATAACTAACAATCTCCCACTTGCACTAGGGCCATCTGTTGTGGTATCACATACCCAACAATTAGCTGTGGTTGAAGTATCTCACACTCAACCATCCCATAAAAGTCTCTATTAGGAAAAAGGCCTTTGTGAGTGGATCCGCGCTGTTGTCCTCTGTGTCTATTCTCCTAACCTCGATCTCCCAGGAGATCAACTATCTCCATGATCAGTGATACTGCCTAAGAATTATATCTGGATTTTTGATGGGATGGAGGTTCCTTGGCCAAAGCCATAACTCCATTGCCATACAATGGTTGGAACGAAGTTCATCTCATGAACTTATATATCCAGACTACCTCTTTAGTAGCATCCTTGGTAACGATGTATCTTGCCTTTAATCGTCTAGTAAGTCACGGTATCTAGCTTGGAACTCTTCCAACATACCGTCCCTCTACTGAGGGTAAAGACAATGCCTGCGACTGACATTCAGTCGTCCTTATCACCCTGGAACCTTTCCAGTGATTCTTCCCAGGATCGTTTGATACCATCTCACTACAACTTGTGAGATTCCTAACATCCAATTATATCTATCCCATAGATCCATAACCCATGATTTAGGAGGTATCACCTTGATCCTATATGGAGAATCATTGTGATAAGAGGAGATTGACCGAGCGTAGCATAGGAAACTCCTTCCCTTTCAAGAGTATGTCATCCACGTACTCTACGACGATCACCACCATATTCTCTACTACCTTTTTGTATATACAAGGTTCATCTACCATTTTGATGAAGTCAAACTCTTTGACTACCACATCAAAACAGATGTTCTATCTCCGCGATGCCTGCTTTATCACATAAAACATCTTGCACATGTTTCCGCTGCTCCCACTATCTATAAAGCCCTTTGGCTGTGTACTTATAGACGCTCTCTTCTAAATCGTCATTTAGAAAAGCAGTCATGACACCCAACCGCCAGATATCGTAGTCATGGTATGTAGCAGTGACAAGTAGGATCTGGATGGACTTAATCATAGCTTTGAAAGTCTCATCTTTTCCATGTACACCAAGTAATCTTGTCAAGATATACTTGCTCCTGATGGGGATTTAACCCTTCAGATAAAGCAACCAAAGTCCATACTTTGTTGGTGTATAAGGATTCCATCTCAGATCGCTAAGCATCCTGCCATTCTTACAGAGTCCCACCCCTGATGGCAAGCACGAAACAAGTTGGGTCATCATCTAATGATGCAATCCTCGCTCCCACTGTCATAGAGAAAACCAAAGTATCACTTAGGTGGGTGAGGAACCCTACTAGATCGGCGGAGAGGCTGAGGTTCGTTAGAATTTGTTGAATCCTTTGGTTCTACCAAATCATCAGCTACAGTTTGTATAGCTGGAACTCTTTCCAGTTCTACCTCATGACCACTAATTTCTTCACAAGAAATTCCCTTTCACAAAGGTGGCATGCTGAGAAACAAAACAACTTTTGTTCCTCGGTTAGGTAAAAGATATTCCTTTGTGAATGCTTAGGATATCCAACAAACTTCTACAGAACCGACTTTGCCTCGAGCTTGTCCGGATTATGCTTTTAGACATAGGCTGGACAACCCCAAATCTTAACATACTTAAGATATGAGCTCTTCCCTTTCCATATCACATATGAAGTGGTAGGTAACTGATTTGATTGGAACCCTATTCAATAGGTATGCAACTTCTCAAGTGCATAACTACCAAAAGGAAATAGGAAACTCCGTAGTACTCATCATAGAGCGCACCATATCACATAGGGTGTGATTGCTCCGCCCCGATACACCGAGGTGCTGTTGTGTATACGGTGGAGTAATGCTAAGAGAGAATCTCATTCTCCTTTAGAATAGTCCAGGATTTTCGTGCTCAAGTATTCTCCTCCTTGATCTCATCAAAGGACATAATACTTATACCCGTTTTGGTTCTCTTCTTCTAACTTATATTCATTGAATTTCTCAAATGTTTCAGACTTGTGTTTCAACAGGAACATATTTCCGGATCTTGAGAGATAATCAGTGAATGTAATGAAGTACAATGAACCGGTCATGGCATGTGTAGACAGGGGACCTTCATACATCAGCATGTATCAATCCCAAGAGTTCACTAACACTTTCTCTGTTTCCAATAAACAGAGTTTTGGTCATCTTATCTTTGTGACAAGACCGGCAAGTTTCATAAGATGTAAATTCAAAGTAATTTAAATATGCATCTAAATGTAACTTCAGCTAGTCGGGTCGCATTGATATGACCTAGTCTACAATACCTCAAGAAGGATTTGTTCATTTCTGAACTCTTCCTCTTGTGTGTGTTCTTTATACTAAGAACCGTAGTTTGATTTAGAACGTCAATGCTTTTAGATAACGTGTCTGAACCGATCAACTCTTGATATAGGAAATGTTCAAAACATCATCCAACAATACAAAATTATATCCTTCTTTACTAATAAAGAGACTGATATATGATGTTGTATATTAGGTTCGGTATCTAATAACATTCGTTCAGAATCAATGTATTCTGATAATATAGGGTGATAACTACCAGCATACTTAGCTGCAACACTTGCACCTGTTTCTATCTCATGAAACTTATTACCCGTTCTCAGTTCTCTACCTATCTGTAGCCCACGTAACTGTTGGATATAGTGCCCTCAGAGTCAATTATTGGATCACAGGCATGTGATTGCAATGATTGAGGGAGGACCTATATCGGTAGGACAGTCTCACTCAAGAGTTTTGTATACTATCTGGATTGTCTTTATCATCGTATACATGCTTTAGGTGACATTGCAGTTCACTATTACACGTTGATAGAGAATAGTATACTATCTGGTTTATCTTTATCATTGTGTAAAGCTTTAGGTGATGCTACAGATCACTATTGCACATTGATAGAGCCTTTAGGATTCTTACTTGGCTACCAGCATTATGATGGAGATCATATACGTCGGAGCTGGGGTCTATAAGCACATCCTTAAAGTGGTCCCTAGTCGTGGGAGTTTCGAGACTGGGCATCGATACTCCATTAGTAGACTAGTGTATACAGTCGAGATCCCGACGAGGGGCGGTGGCCGGTCTCACAAGCCATTTGTGTCAGTTGGTTCGCCTAAGATGTATACAGGTGCTCATTGGGTTATGAGTACCCCGGACAGGACTCGCCGGGAATATGCTACTTGGTATTATACCTGACGTCAGATAGCAGTTCCCTGGTGACATGTGTATAGGTTAGCTCATCGACCTGAGATCGTCATTTTTCTCGTGTGAGTTTCCACTGTACTTTGATTACTACCCTACCACGGCTCAAAGGAGTCGTGCAAACAGGTTTTAGTTGGGTACAGTCCCGAGCCACATGGAGGCAGTGAGCGGATCGGCAGGGGTTTCGTCTCTCCCGGTATTGGGGGTAAGATCGAGCTGTGTCTAGGAGAGCCATTACACAAAGCCCTCGGCCGAGGCAGGAGATTTACTGGTAGGTATTCCAGTAGTATCTCAGGGTCTTCTGGGCTACACTCTAACACGACTTGTACCGCTTTTGGGGGTCTGACTTTTACCAACCCCCTAGGCCCGACATGTGATACTTATAGATGAATGGACCGGACTGTACGGATATTGTCACTGACTGGCTCAGTAGGGTGTCAGGATGAGTTCGCTCATCGACCTCCCTTGTGGTCAATACATGGTAGCCCGTTACGTACAGCTAGTACCACTGACGAGCTAGTGGTTAAATCTACAGCCAAAGTATTGACGAGTCTTTAGAGTCCCCCACAGACTGTTTCTCAAGTTTTGGGCGAAACGTTGTAGTGGCCGCATGATATATGGCAGGGTCCGATCATATACGTGTTGTATTGCACGGATCATGATCGGGCGGATCATACTAGTGGGCTTTTGGTTTAAGCTGGATCCTAGTATTAGATTTGTTGGATTACTTTAGTCTCATCGCATTCGCATTCAATCGGAATGCGGGTGCAGGTATGTATATACAGGTGAGGGGTATCCTTGTGATCCGTCACGAGTTTGTTGGAGATAGTGCCCTCAGAGTCAATTATTGGATCACAGGCACGTGATTGCAATGATTGAGGGAGGACTTATCCCGGTAGGACAGTCTTACTCAAGATGATAGTATGCTATCTGGTTTACCTTTATCATCGTGTACTTTTTTAGGTGACCTTACAGGTCACTATTGCATGTTGATAGAGCCCCTAGGATTCTTGCTTGACTGCCAGCAGTATGAGAGCGATCATATACGTCGGAGCTGGTAGTCTATAAGCACATCCTTAAAAGGTCCCTAGTCGTGGGAGTTTCAAGATAGGGCATCGATACTCCAGAGTAGACTAGTGTATAGTCGAGACCCCGACGAGGGGCGGTGGCCGGTCTCACAAGCCACTGGTGTCAGTTAGTTCACCTAAGATGTACACAGGTGCTCATTGGGTTATGAGTACACCGGACAGGACTCGCCGGGAACATGCTAGTTGGTCTTATACCTGACGTCAGATAGCAGTTCCCTGGTGACATGTGTACATGTTAGTTCATCGACCTGAGGATCGTCATTTGTCTCGTGTGAGTTCCCACTGCACTTTGATTACTACCCTACCACGCTCAAAGGAGACGTGCAAACAGGTTTTAGTTGGGTACAGTCCCGAGCCACATGGAGGCAGTGAGCGGATCTTGAGGGGTTTGCCTCTCCCGGTATTGGGGGTGAGATCGCGTTGTGTCTAGGAGTTCCCTTACACGAAGTCCTTGGCCAAGGCAGGATATTTACTGGTAGGTATTCCAGTAGTATCTCAAGGTGTTCTGGGCTTCATTCCGACACGACTTATACCGCTTTTGGGGGTCTGACTTTTGCCAACCCCCTAGGCCCGCCTTGCGATGCTCATAGACGAACGGACCAGACTGTACGGATATTGTCACTGACAGGCTAAGTAGGGTGTCAGGATGAGTTCGCTCATCGACGTCCTTTTGGTCAATAGTTGGTAGCCCGTCACGTATGGCTAATACCACTGACGTGCTAGTGGTTAAATCCACAGCCATAGTACTGATGAGTCTTTAGAGTCCCCCACATTCATTTACTCAAGTTTCGGGCGAAACGCTGTAGAGGCCGTATGGAGCAAGTTTCGGGCGAAACGCTGTAGAGGCCGTATGGAGATATGGCCGGGTTCGATTAGATACGTGCGGTATTGCACGGATCAGGATCGGACGGTTAGTACTAGAGGCCGTATGGATATATGGCAGGGTTCGATCAGATACGTGCGGTATTGCACGGATCATGATCGGACGGATATTACCAGCCGGCTTTGGTTTAAGCCGTTTCCTAGTATAGTACAGTGTAGATTTTGTCTCATTGCATTTGTATTCGGTCGGAATACAAATGCGGGTATGTATATACAATAGCGGGGTTTTCCTGTAATTTATTACGGGATCAGGTTTTTCCGAAGTTGCCTGTTTGCTTTCCGTTTCAGCCATTTTCCATTGTATCTATCCTTGGCTGAAATTTGGTGGAGGAGGGCTTATTTGCAATTGTGCAAATAAGCATTTGTGGATGGTGGTCTTTGCATATTCTTGTGTCATGATGGTTTTGCCTCCCTTGACTTTCTTGACTTCATGATGGCTTGACCTTTGTAGTGATGATTAGTTGATGGAGTATTGGTTTTGGGAGTGATCATTGTTTCTCATCATCACTTGCTTTTTCCATTACACTCAACCTTGCATTATTCTCTTGATTCACCCCTCTTGAGTTTTTCTCCCCCTAATTATTCACAAGGCAAGGCCGGCCAAGTATGGGGTTGTCCCAAAAGTTTTCGTGCGGAAATTTGTTCTTTTGTATTGCACAAAATCCATTTAGCTCCATCTCCAAAACTTCATTCCTCCACCTTCTCAAAAGGCAACTTCCTACAACCCCAAATGAGACATAGCTTATTACACTATATTCTACAGCAAATCTTGGGCACGTCGACTCGCCAGCTTCGTGCCCGAGTTGCCTCGGTCCAGAGGTGGGAGCCCGTAAAAGAAGCAGGCGACGTGGTGCCCTTCCGGCGACGTGGGGGGAGATTGGAGACTCCGCGGGGAGATCGGGACGACAACGAGAAGACCGAAGGACACGGATCGCTCGGTATATTTCTCTACCCCCTTCTCTAGATAGCTAGGACTAGTTTAATGGCATGATCCGGGTTTATAGTGCGTGGTGGTGCCGGTTTGAAAAGTTAAAGTAAATCACCGCTTCCGCATTCCGGCGTCGGATGGACGGCCGGGGCGCCGCCGTGCACTTACAGTGGTATCAGAGCCTCGCCATTAACCTAGTCTAGCTTGGTCTAATGTGTTTACATTTGCGATCGAACGAAATCCCAAAACCGCATTTTCGAATAGCATCAGTTTCTGTCGAAATATTTTTGGCTCCAAAAATTTTTCAGGTTGTTGCAGAAACATGTGCAGGGAATTCTAAGAACACCGTAAAATTTTGGTGACTTGATCTTTCCATAGGACCGCGGAACTGCGGCCATAACCCCTCTTTGGCGGCGGTTCCGCCGCAGTATGTTAGCTTCATTTCACCAATTTTTTGCAATGGGCTTTTGGGATGAAAATAGGGGCTTTGGAATATTCATTTTGGGCCCAGAATTTCTTTATGTGCTACAGTAGTGCTTTGGGGCCCACTTGGTAAATTTGATCGATCGGATATTTTAGACACATTTGTTCACAGTATTTACATTATATCTGCGACCGTGAATGTCACTTGATCGGTAAATCCTGTCTAACTGCTATAGCCCTGTTAGACGGATTTGCGAACGTGACATTCACGTTGATGTTCTATGTATTGCTGTGATGTAGCGGATTGGTCGTGGGAGATAGCCTGGATGCAATGCTAGTACAGATTTGGTTGTATTATATACATTTGATATTGCGGGGCGAGCGTCCGACATGTGGACTGCCGTCACTGCCTGATTGTATATTATTCTTCTGGGGCATGACCAGGTCGAGGTCGATGTACCCGTTATATGTATATTTTACTTTCTGTACTAGGATTACCCTAAGGTGGGGTGCACGGATAGCCGGGTTCTAGAGGGCAACGGGCCCGCATCTCATGGCATTGAGACGGAGGGGGCTTCACTCTAGAATTGGCAGGCTATTCGCCGCACTTGTAGGGGGTACAGGTTGACCCAGGAAGGGTGCCCAAGTTACCGGATTCCGTGAAGTGCTGGGTGGTCCATTCACGTTGCTGAGGGGGGCTACCTCGCTTCAGGTTTTGGCGGGTAACTTGCCGCGCCCGTAGGGGTCTAGGATTTCATTACACAGGCTATCCACATGACCACGGGAACGTCGGGTTTCAGTAGCGGCTCTGTGAAACCCGGGGATCCCAGATATCTGTATTGTTCTGTGATGCTGTACATTTCTGTGACGTTGCATTTTATCACGCCTTGAGCGAAATATTATATATTGATATATATACTAGTAGATGTTGTATATGTTTTGCATCCGTGATAGTCCAGTCCCCCTCTGTCGTTAGTTAGCTAACCTAACGGGTAATGACGGGACCCAGTGGCGAATGCGGATGGCATATACGTACGTCATTATTTTCGTTCTTTGTGGTGTGATCAATTGATGGGACTGCGTTGATTCGGATCAATGCAAGTTAAAAACAAACCTAATCTGATGTTGTTGGAACACTTTTCAAAAAGCTGTTATTGCAAGGACGTTCTCTTTTGTTTTGCATCGTGGTATTCAGTTGGAATATCCTGCTCCTCAGTCGACGAGGCAAGGGCCGAGATCCCTTCACCGGGAGTGACCCCTTGGACAAAAAGTTTGCGTCAGGGCAATAACTTCACTATAGCCGATTACTTTTGCTTTGCACCGTGGGATTCAGTTGGAATATCCTGCACCTCATTCGACGGGGAAAGAGCCGAGATCCCTTCATCAGGAGTGACCTCTTTAGCAATGGTTTTCGTGACTATATTTTCATAAAAGCTATCCAGTTCCTTCAACGATATCAAGTTCATTATGTTAAAGGTTTTCGCCAGAAACCATTCGTAGCCCTCCGTCATTTCATATGGGTGGTCAACAGTATTCAAGCTGTGTTTGTTGGCCAAAGTCAAGGCACAGTGTTTGGTAGCTGTTGGGTGTTCATAAGCAGCATAGATAGATGCGTTGGTTTGGGGCAGTCGTATAGCCTTGTTGGCCAAAGTCAAGGGCTTGTGCGGGTGGGCTCAAATTAACCTGGAGAATGACGGGTAGAACTTGACATGTGACTTATGATTTGTTGGCCAAAGTCAAGGTCATAAGAGCATGGGGCAAAAATCACATCGGGAGTTTCTAAAGAAACTGAAACTTGACAGATATGCGCATACCTTCTGGAATGTGATGACGTGAGCGGATTCCGTCACGTTATCATGCTATGATAGTTGGATCCCGATTCCCACTGATGAGTTAGTTTACTCCTCGGGTGACTCCGACTAATTCTTCTTTCAGGTTTGGAGGAGAATTTGAGGTTACAGTGGGAGGTTTCCAGATTAGATAAATTGGTAACCATTCTTATCTAGGATAGAGTGCACGCTGAGTGTTTCTTTTCTCTCTCTCTTTGGCAGCGACCATTGACCCGACCCTAAGACTATAACTCAGTGACCAAATTAACCGAACCTTCTAAAACACTGGCTTTTGGATTGTCAGAGTTGCATACCTCATTGCCACTCCTACTATTACCCTTTTCTCCAGGACACCCTGTATTACTACGAACGTCCACTTCCATTGGACAAAACCATCGTATGGTTATATACGAACTCGAAGGAATTTATTCGATGATGGTTTCCGGTTCTGGAGGAAACAGATAGGACTATTCAGTTGTCTTTTCCTTTTACCTTCTCTCAGGTTGCGAGTACTCCTTGCTTTAGGAGATAGTACACCTATTACGCAAATTGGATAGTCTTCTTCCGAACCTTAGGCTGGTGCCGACCGGTGGGGAATGAATAAAACCAATTAACCTAATGATGGTATACAGAAGGTATTAAGTAAAGACATAATAAGGGATTAGTAAGAGGGCAAAGTAAATTGCGACTGCTATTCACGACCAAACCAAGTATTTCTTGGCCAATCCTAAATCACCTTTGTATTTCTCCAGGACACTCCGTATCACTACGAAGATCCCAATTTTATTGGATAATCCATCGTATGGTTATATACGAACTCGCAAGGAACTTGTTCCAGTTCGGGGATGGATCCTGGTTCAGGAGAAATAGGAATAAGGTTCATTCAGGTGTCTTTTATCTTCACCTTCTCTCGCGTTGCTAGTGCTCCTAGGACTAGAACAGTACACCCATTATGCTTATTGGATAGTCTTCTTCCAAACCATAGGCTGGTGCCGAACGGTAGGGAAGGAAGAAAACCATTTGGCCTAAAGGGGTGTACAGAAGGTAATGACTAAAGACATATAAAGGGATTTGGAGAAATGGCAAAGAATTATACGGTTATAGTTGTGAATCTGGATAATGGAAGAGGCATTACTAGGAATACCAGGATACCCCATCGAAACATTTCAATGTTTCAGTTTCACTATGTACTGTTAAAAGAAAACTGATTTCCTAATTAGACACTTGCTCCAGGATATGTATTTACTAGGTATGATTCTCACATCTGTATGGTTTTACAGATGATGAGTGGGAGTAAGTTATTGGGAATTAGGTGATCATCCTCATTATATCGGGATTCGTTGCAATCGGTGATATTTGAGGAAGTCATCTGGACTGTTTGCCGGTCGGCAAATATTTGGTTTTGAATATCCGCTGTTATGCACCAATTTCAAATTGATATATCTGTATGTCTATTTTTATAGAGTGAGATATATCTTTTTGAAATTATGTCTGTGACATTTACCTATATCAGTGGATGGTTAGGTAAGGAGCATTAAACAGCGGTGTAATTCTTCTTAACCATAAGTACAGTTTTCAACCTACGACACACAGTGAATGAGTTATCAGACTCAAGGGACTTATACAGAGTATTGTATGTTGTCCAGGATCCATCAGGACAGAGGGGTTGGTCCCCGTACTATATTCGGTTTACTTATGACTTCTCTAGTTTTTAGACAGGTGTTTCGTGGAAACACAGGGTCCGAATTTTGAGAAGTTATAGGTATTTGAATAAAGTAGAGAACCAGGTATTGCAAGTATCGGGATTCTTCAAAGTGATCGAAGATGTAGATACTTGTGTATGGTATTCAATTAACAGTAATGATTAAGAGAACTTTCTTCTCTTTCAAGTTACTCATAATTGGAAGTACTCCTAAGTTGAGTAACGCTGATTGGCCTCCTTCCATTTAGTTGACATGCACAGGAGACAGCTGCATGATTTGAATCTTGTTCAATTAAATCAGTGCCTCTGGTTCTATATTGGATATAGTACAGTTCATATCTTAATATTGTTAAGGAACGGGGAGTTGTCCGTCATATGATTAAAACCAGACTCTGGATAACTCAAGGCACGTTTCTGTAATGGCTGTTTATAGGTTGACCCAGGCTATGACGAGGGTTGACTTTCTACCATCTGGAATATCAATAGTGATATTGTTCTAGACTCGCCATAGTTTTATTAAAAATGGATTTTTTCAGAAAACAGTAGTGGGAGTATGGTAGAACTGGAAGTGATTCCAGAACCGCAAACGATTACTAAAGATTTGATAAGGAACCTAAAGATTCAATCTGGTTTCACATTCCATTGGCCACTCCGCAGATAAGGTGGATAACCTCAGGCAGCCGAGAGGTACTCCGGTAGCCTCAAGGACGGTGGCAGGGAGGTTCTTGTTTACCCAGACTTGCCATTGTTGTTGTTCCAGTCTATGAGACCCGGCGGGAGGATGAGTATAGCGTTGTTCTAAACTAGCTTTAGAAGTGAACGTGTATATGACTCTGCCAGAGGGTTATCGTAGTAAGTGGGAGCAGCGGAAGCAATGGTGGATATGTGGCTTATGTATATTTATAGACTAAAGCAGATATAGCGGAGATAGATCATCGATTTCTGATGTGACAGTCATAGGTTTGACTTCATCAGAATAGGGGATGGATCTGTTGAGAAGGTAGTAGGGTGTGATGTCATGGTTTTTGGATGACATACACAGAGTAGGAAGTGATATTCCTATACTACAATCGGTTATACTTTGGTCGTTACACAGTGGTTTCTCCACATGGGACTTGGACATTATATCAGACATACTGGTTACTAGATCTATGATTTTAGATCTAGATTTGGGTGGTTTCCCAATTAAGGGTACTTAGACAGCATTCTAAGAGTATTTAGAATGGACGACTCCTGGCACGGTAGTGTACCTGCAGGTGATGGAGTCACCCTCTCTAAAGGTGTCTTACAGACTAAAGGAGAGAGGGAGGTGCATGATTGGCAGATCACTTGCTCAGGCAATTGAGTCAATCATGAGATGTCAAGTACCACACCAGATGTTGTTCTTGAACTAGATGCAATAAGTTGACATTGATCAAATCCTGGAGAAACAGTCGTAAGCAGTTTTAGAACATAAGTGGATGTTGTAGAGATATGATAACGACAGCCTCATTCGGGAGACAGTTATCATTCCAGGCTTCCAAGGTGACATGGACGACAAGGAGGTTGTCAGAGTTATAGTTTTCCTTCTGATGAGGGGCAGTATTTTGGACAGGCGGTCCAAGGCAATACTGAGGTAGGCATAGCGCAGGATACTGATTAAGTTCAGTTGACGATATAGTCTAAGAAGTTTGGATTTGGAGTTCACTTATGAGCTAGGTCCCATCAGACATCCAGACAAATTCTAAGACATGTATTGCTCATTTCGGGAGATGGTTTTCTCCGCGAACTTGAGATATGGAGAGACATAGAAAGAAACATCATAGCAGATTCACTTACTGAGGCTATTCCTCGAACGCAATAGTTTCGCAAACAGGCTTTGTGAGACTGATTAGTAGAGGAGTTGGGTGTTCGGTATCACACGGACTGTGAGTATGCGACATTGCAATAATTAGCCTTGATTGCAAGTGGGAGATTGTTGGAGATAGTGCCGTCAGAGTCAATTATTGGATCACATGCACGTGAATGCAATGATTGAGGGAGGACTTATCCCGGTAGGACAGTCTTACTCAAGATGATAGTATGCTATCTGGTTTACCTTTATCATCGTGTACTGCCTTAGGCAACCTTACAGGTCACTATTGCACGTTGATAGAGCCCCTAGGATTCTTGCTTGACTGCCAGCAGTATGAGGGCGATCATATACGTGGGAGCTGGTAGTCTATAAGCACATCCTTAAAAGGTCCCTAGTCGTGGGAGTTTCGAGACAAGGCATCGATACTCCAGAGTAGACTAGTGTATACAGTCGAGACCCCGACGAGGGGCGGTGGCCGGTCTCACAAGCCACTGGTGTCGGTTGGTTCACCTAAGATGTATACAGGTGCTCATTGGGTTATGAGTACACCGGACAGGACTCGCCGGGAACATGCTAGTTGGTCTTATACCTGACGTAAGATAGCAGTTCCCTGGTGACATGTGTACAGGTTATTTCATCGACCTGAGGATCGTCATTTGTCTCGTGTGAGTTCCCACTGTACTTGGATTACTACCCTACCACGCTCAAAAGAGACGTGCAAATAGGTTTTAGTTGGGTACAGTCCCGAGCCACATGGAGGCAGTGAGCGGATCTTCAGGGGTTCGTCTCTCCTGGTTTTGGAGGTGAGGTCGCGCTGTGTCTAGGAGAGCCCTTACACAAAGTCCTTGGCCAAGGCAGGAGATTTACTGGTAGGTATTCCAGTAGTATCTCAGGGTGTTCTTGGCTTCACTCGGACACGACTTGTACCGCTTTTGGGGGTCTGACTTTTACCAACCCCCTAGGCCCGCCATGCGATGCTCATAGACCAACGGACCAGACTGTACGGATATTGTCACTGACAGGCTCAGTAGGGTGTCAGGATGAGTTCGCTCATCGACGTCCCTTTTGGTCAATAGCTGGTAGCCCGTCACGTATGGCTAATACCTCTGACGTGCTAGTGGTTAAATCCACAGCCATAGTATTGACGAGTCTTTAGAGTCCCCCACATTCAGTTAATCAAGTTTCGGGCGAAACGCTGTAGAGGCCGTATGGAGATATGGCAGGGTTCGATCAGATACATGCGGTATTACACGGATCAGGATCGGACGGTTAGTACTAGAGGCCGTATGGATATATGGCAGGGTTCGATCAGATACGTGCGGTATTGCACGGATCATGATCGGACGGATATTACTAGCCGGCTTTGGTTTAAGCCGGATCCTAGTATTGTACAGTGTAGATTTTGTCTCATTGCATTTGTATTCGGTCGGAATACAAATGCGGGTAGGTATATACAGTAGCGGGGTTTTCCTGTAATTTATTACGGGATCAGGTTTTTCCGAAGTTGCCAGTTTGCTTTCCGTTTCAGCCATTTTCCATTGTATCTATCCTTGACTGAAATTTGGTGGAGGAGGGATTTTTTGCAATTGTGCAAATAAGCATTTATGGAGGGTGGTCTTTGCATATTCTTGTGTCATGATGGTTTTGCCTCCCTTGACTTTCTTGACTTCATGATGGCTTGACCTTTGTAGTGATGATTAGTTGATGGAGTATTGGTTTTGGGAGTGATCATTGTTTCTCATCATCACTTGCTTTTTCTATTACACTCAACCTTGAATTATTCTCTTGATTCACCCATCTTGAGTTTTTCTCCCCCTCATTATTCACAAGGCAAGGCCGGCCAAGTATGGGGCTGTCCCAAAAGTTTTTGTGGGGAAATTTGTTATTTTGTATTGCACAAAATCCATTTAGCTCCATCTCCAAAACTTCATTCCTCCACCTTCTCAAAAGGCAACTTCCTACAACCCCAAATGAGACATAGCTTACTACACTATATTCTACAGCAAATCTTGGGCACGTCGACTCGCCAGCTTCGTGCCCGAGTTGCCTCGGTCCAGAGGTGGGAGCCCGTAAAAGAAGCAGGCGACGTGGTGCCCTTCCGGCGACGTGGTGGAGATCGGAGACTCCGCGGGGAGATCGGGACGACGACGAGAAGACCGAAGTACACGGATCGCTCGGTATATTTCTCTACCCCCTTCTCTAGATAGCTAGGACTAGTTTAATGGCACGATCCGGGTTTATAGTGCGTGGTGGTGCCGGTTTGAAAAGTTAATGTAAATCACAGCTTCCGCATTTCGGCGTCGGATGGACGGCCGGGGCGCCGCCGTGCACTTACAGAGTTTACTTTAGATGTTGCCGTATCTTTTTGTTGTTAGAAACATTTGGATTAATGTTTGCATTTGGAAATTATGAGCTAGAAATCATCATTTTGTGCATTAATTGTGACACATGCAAGGCTAGTGACTCATGGTCTCTTTTTGTTTGCATATGTCACATTTGATGTTTGATTTATGTTCATATAATGAGAAGAGAGGGGGGGGCTTCCATGAGTGGGTGAGCTCTCATATTATTGTTTTGGAACTCTCTCTCATTTTATCATAGATATAGAAAAAGAAAAGAGAGAGGAAACTCCTTCTTCTTCCTGTTTCTTCTCTAGCTCAAATCTCCATTAATGGCAACACCCCTAACCTCCATCCAAATCCATGGATGCAAAAGACAAAGTGATCACCAACATTCTCTACAACACCTTGGACACGTCGGCTAGCACACTTCGTGCCCGAGTTTCTTCGGATGAAGAGGGAGCCCGTAAAAGGACTCGATGATGTGGTGCCCTTTCCGACGAGGAGATCGAGACCGGAGATCTCGCGAAGAGCTTGGGATGGTGGCTAAAGACCGAAGGACAAGGATCGATCGGTATAGCTTCCTATCCCTTCTCTAGTTGCTAGTTTAGAGGTTAATGGTTCGATCCGGGTTTTAAGTATAAGATAGCGCCAGTTTCTAGTTTGAAAAAGTTTTCGTTTCCGTATTTTGGCATCGGAAAGACGGCCGGGGCGCTATCGTAGTCTTACATGGTATCAGAGCCACGCCATTAACCTTTACTAGCTTGCTCTAACATATTTAGAACTTCGATCAAACAAAAATTCCGAAACCGCGATTTCAAAAAGTGCAGTTTGTGTCCAAAAAAAATTGTTGTCAAAAAACTATTTTGAGTGTTGCAGAAATTCGTGCAGGGTTTTCTAAGAATTCTGTGAAAATTTGGTAATGAGATACTACAGTAACGCTGCAGAACCGCGGCCATACCCATGTTTCGGCCACGATTCCGTCGCAGTAAAGAGTCATCTCCGTACCATTTTTTCTACAGTACTCTAAGACTTGGAATTGTGGTTTCTGGTATTTTTATTTTGGGCCCAGATTTATTTTAGTACTGGGTATTGTGCTTGGGGACCACTTCGGGAAATTTTGTCGATCGAAAATTTAAATATGTTGGTTCACAGTATTACATTATATCTGCGACCGTGAATGTCATTTGATCGGTAAATCCTGTCTAATTGTTATAGCCCTTTTAGACGGATTCGCGAACATGACATTCGCGTTGATGTTCTGTATTGTGCTGTGATGTTGCGGATTTGTCATGGTGGATATCCTGGATGCAATGGTAGTACAATTTGATTGTATATGTACATTTGATATTGCGGGGCGAGCGTCCGACATGTAGACTGCCGTCACTTCCTATTTGTATATTATTCTTTTGGGGCACGACCGGGCTGAGGTCGATGTACCCATTGTATATTTTACTTTTTGTAATAGGATTACCCCGCGGTGGGGTGCACGGATAGCCGGGTTCTAGAGGGCAACGGGCCCTCATCTCATGGCTTTGAGACGGAGGGGGCTTTACTCTAGAATTGGCGGGCTATTCGCCGCACTCGTAGAGGGTACAGCTTGACCCAAGTAGGGGTGCTCAAGTTACCGGATTTCGTGAAGTGATGGGTGGTCCATTCACGTTGTTGAAGGGGGCTGCCTCGCTTCAGGTTTTGGCGGGTAACTTGCCGCACCTATAGGGGTCTAGGATTTCATTGCACAGGCTATCCATACGATCAGGGGAACGTCGGGTTTCAGCAGCGGCTCTATGAAACCCGGGGATCCCAGATTATCTGAATTGTTCTGTGATGCTGATTACATTTCTGTGATGTTGCATTTTATCACGCCTTGAGCGATTATTATATATTGATATATATATACTAGTAGATGCTGTATATGTTTTACACCCGCGCTAGTTCAGTCCCCGCTCTGTTGTTAGTTAAGTAACCTAACGGGTGATGACGGGACCCAGTGGCGAATGCGGATATCATATACGTACATCGTATTTTTGTTTTTTATTGGTGTGATCAATTGATGGGACTGCGTTGATTCGGATCAATGCAAGCTAAACAAACCTATTCTGATGTTGTTGGAACATTTTATAAAAAGCTGTTATTGCAAGGACGTTCTCTTTTTTTTGCACGGTGGTATTCGGTTATGAATATCCAGCACCTCAGTCGACGAGGCAAGGGCCGAGATCCCTTCACCGGGTGTGACCCCTTGGACAGAAGTTTGCATCAGGGTAATAACTTCACTATAGCTGATTGCCTTTTGCTTTTCATCGTTGAATTCAGTTGGAATATCATGCACCTCATTCTACGGGAAAAGAGCCGAGATCCCTTCACCGGAAGTGACCTCTTTAGCAAAGGTTCTCACCACTATATTTTTATAAAAAAGCTATACGGTTCCTTCAACGATATCAAGTTCATTACGTTAAAAGGTTTTTCGCCAAAAACCTGCCGTAGCCCTCCGTCATTTCAAATTAGTGTTACTTAGTATTTGTGCTATGTTTGTCGTGCATTGCCGAGGCGTAGTGTTCGGTAGCTCTGTAATGCTATTCTGTCGCATGGATATGTAGATTAGTTAGGATAGTTGTACGGTCTTGTTGGCATTGTCAAGGACTCGTACGGGTGGGTTTAACGCAATCAAAATTATGACGGGTTGAAGTTGGCTATGACTCTTTGATTTGTTGGCATTATCAAGGTCGCTTAGGTCCTAGGGGTAAAAACATAAATCGGGAGTTTCTAAAGAAACTGAAACTTGCCGGTTATGCGCATACCTTCTGAAGTGTGATAACGTGAGTGGATTCCATCACGTTATCATGCGATGATAGTTGGATCCCATCACGTTATCAAGCGATGATAGTTGGATCCGGATTCCCATTGATGAGTTGGTTTACTCCTCGGGTGATCCCAACTAATTCTTCTTTCAGGTTTGGAGGAGAATTTGAGTATACAGTGGGAGGTTTCCTGATCAGATAAAGTGATAACCATTCTGATCTAGGATAGAGTGCACGCTGAGTGTTTCTTTTCTCTCTCTCTCTCTCTTTGGCAGCGACCATGACCCGACCCTTGACTATGACTCAGTGACCAAGTTGACCGAACCTTCTTATAATACTAGCTTTTGGATTGTCTGTGTTGCATACCTCATTGCCACTCCTACTTTTACCCTTTTCTCCAGAACACCCCGTATTATTACGAATGTCCACTTACATTGGATAAAACCATCGTATGGTTATATACGAACTCGAAGGAATTTATTCGAGGATGATTTTCGGTTCTGGAGAAAAAGAATAGGACTATTCAGTTGTCTTTTCCTTTTACCTTCTCTCAGGTTGCGAGTGCTCCTTGGATTAGGACGGTACACCTATTACGCTTATTAGATAGTCTTCTTCTAAACCATAAGCTGGTGCCGAACGGTAGGGAATGAAGAAAACCATTTAACCTAAAAGGTGTACAGAAGATATTAAGAAAAGACAAATAAAGGGATTAGTAAGAGGGCAAAGTAAACTGCGACTGCTATTCACGACCTAACCAAGTATTTCTTCGCCAATCCTACATCACCTTTGTATTTATCCAGAACACTCCGTATCACTACGAAGATCCACAGTTTATTGGATACTCCATCGTATGATTATATACGAACTCGAAGGAACTTGTTCCAGTTCGGGGATGGATTCTGGTTCAGGAGAAATAGGAATATGGTTTATTCAGTTGTCTTTAATCTTCACCTTCTCTCACGTTACGAGTACTCCTAGAACTGGGAGAGTACACCCATTATGCTAATTGGATAGTTTTCTTCCAAACCATAGGCTGGTGCCGAACGGTAGGGAAGGAAGAAAACCATTTGGCCTAAAGGGGTGTACAGAAGGTAATGACTAAAGACATATAAAGGGATTTGGAGAGATGACAAAAAAATATACGGTTACAGTTTTGAATCTGATAATAGAAGAGGCATTACTACGAGTACCCGGATACCCCTTCGAAACATTTACATGTTTTAGTTTCACTGTGTATTGTTAAAAGAAAACTGATTTCCCAATTAGTACTTGCTCCAGGGTATGTATTTACCAGGTTTGATTCTCACATCTGTATGGTTTTACAGATGATGAGTGGGAGTAAATTATTTGGAATTTAGTGATCAACCTCATTATATCGGGATTCGTTGTAATTGGTGATATTTGAGGAAATCATCTGGGTTGTTTGCCGGACGGCAAATATTTGGTTTTGAATATCCCTTGTTATGCACCAATTTCAAATTGATATATTTGTACATTTATTTTTTATAAAGTGCGATATAACTTTTTGAAATTATGTCGATGACATTTACCTATATCAGTTGATGGTTAGGTAAGGAGCATTAAACAGCGGTGTAATTCTTCTTAACCGTAAGTACAGTTTTTAATCTACGACACATGCGGAATGAGTTATTAGACTCAGGGGACTTATACAAAGTATTGTATGTTGTCCAGTGTCCATTAGGACAGAAGGGTTGGTACCCGTACTATATTCTGGTTACTTGTTACTTCTCTAGTTCTTAGACATGTGTTTCATACAAATGTAAGGTCTAAGTTTTGAGAAGTTATAGGTATATGAATAAAGTAGAGAACCAGGTGTTGCAAGTATCGGGATTCTTCAAGGAGATCGAAGATGTAGATACTTGTATATGGTATTCAGTTGATAGTAACGGTTCTTGAGAAACTTGTTTCTCTTTCAGGTTACTCATATTTGGATACATTCCTAAGTTGAGTAACGATGATCGGCCTCCGTCCATTTAGTTGACATGCACTGGAGACGGATACATGATTTAAATCTGGTTTCAATTAAATTAGTGCCTCTATTTCTATATTAGATATCGAACGGTTCATATCTTAACGATGTTAAGGTACGGGGAGTTGTCCGGCTTATGCTTAAAACCGGACTCTGGATAACTCAAGGAACGTTTCTGTAATGGCAGTTTGTGGGTTGACCCGGGATATGACGTGGGTTGATTTTCTACCATCTGGAAGATCAATAGTGATATTGTTCTTGACTCGCCACAGTTTTAGTAAAATGGATTTTTCCAGAAAACAGTAGTGGGACTACGGTAGAACTGGAAGTGATTCCAGAACCGCAAACGATTACTGAAAATTTGATAAGAACCTAAAGATTCAATCTGGTTTGACATTCCATTGGCCACTCCGCAGACATGGTGGGTAGCCTCAGGCACCCAAGAGGTACTCCGGTAGCCTCAAGGACGGTGATGGAGAGGTTCTTGTTTACCCAGACTTGACACTACTGTTGTTCCAGGTTATGAGACACGGCAGGAGGATGAGTATAGCGTCGTTCTGAACTGGCTTTAGAAGTGCACATGTATATGACTCTACCAGAGGGTTGTCGTAGTCAGTGGGAGCAGCGAAAGCATAGTGGACAAGTGGCTTGGGTCTATTTATAGACTAAAGAAGATATGGCGGAGTTAGATCATCTATTTATGATATTACAGTTGTTAGTGTATAAGCCCTAGAGGCCGTTACTGTATCATACTAGTTTGTATATTACTTAATGGAAGCTTCGGATATTCACAGTTGAATAGACAATCTTGCTCAATATGGTAGTATGCTACTTGGTTTGTTTCTACTTCAATATGTGCATGTGTTTCTTTTAACATATCGCTTATACATATTAGTAGAGCCCTTAGGATCTTTGCTTGATTACCAGCGTTTTGATGGCAGTCACACTAGTGGGGGCTAGGTAATCTACAAGCACATCCTTATACAGGTCCCTAGTCATAGGACTATCGAGACGGGGCATCGATACTCCGGAGTAGACTAGCGTATACGCTTCTCATCCCAGCTTGGGAGGAGGTATATCCCACAGCCATCAGTACGCCGTACCGGAGATAGTATGCGGGTGCTCGTTAGGTTACGAGTACACTGGACAGGACTTGTCGGGAACTGATGGTTGGTATTATACCTATCGTCGGTTATCAGTTCCCAGGTGACATGAGTACTGCTTAGTCCGCTGACTTGACACTGTCACTTCGCCTCGAGTGTGTTCCCACTGTACTTAGATTACTACCCTACCACGGCTCAAAGGAGTCGTGCAAACAGGTAGTAGTTGGGTGCAGTCCCGAAGCACTCGGAGGCAATGACGGTTAGACAGGATTCGTCTCTCCCGGTATTGGGGGTTGATATCGCGCTGTGTCTAGGAGAGCCATTACACGAGTAGTCCCTGTCCAGGGAAAGCGAGATATACTGGTAGGTTTCCAGTGTTATCTCAGGGTGTTCTGGGCTTCACTCCGACACGACTTTTACTGCTATTGGGGGACTGACGTTGGCCGCCCCCTAGGCCCGCCATGCGATGTATCAGACGAACAGACCGGACTGTACGCAGATTGTCACATACAGGCTCAGTAGGAGTTCGGATGGGTTTACCTCATCGGCTTTATTATCGACATCTACCTGGGGACCGTTACGTACAGCTAGTGCCGCTTGCGGTCTGTTGTTAAACCTACTGCCAGCATAGTGTCGAGTCTTTAGAGTCCCACACAGAGAGTTTCCCTGCACTGAGCGAAACGTGTAGAGGCGATATGGTTTTACGGCAGGGCTGCGATCATTTACATGCACTTGTGTGCGTATGATGTTCAGGCAGGCAATACTAGTGGGCTTTGGTTTAAGCCAGATCCTACTACTGTACGGATGGATTTGTTTTGTCTTCTGTGCCTTCGCATTCTACGGAATGCGGATGCGGGTGTGTATGCACAGTTTTGAGGAACGATGAAGGAGGAGGTGCCCCATTAGGGTTTTGGCAGTTTGTTCGGCCAAAACCATTATGTGGCATGCTCATTAGGGTTTTGACAGTTGATTCGGTCAAAACCATTTTGAGGCGGACTCATTAGGGTTTTGGCAATTCCTTTGGTCAAAACCATTATGAGCCGGAAACATTATTTTACTAATCCTTTTTGTGTTAATTTTGTGATGGCTAATTGCATTGACCATTTGACCATCATGACCTCTCTTGACTTTGTTGACCCGTTGACCGGTGTTGACCATTGACCTTCTTGAGAGGTCTACACTCTTCTTTGGATTTTCTTTTTCTTTTGATTATGAAAATGGTCAATTCAATATAGCATCAACTTTATCATGATAGGATTGGTAATGATGTTGTTTTACTATTATTGCAACCATGGTGCCTTTTTTCTTTGGTGAATAATTTCATTTCTTTTTTTCTCATTCTCTCTCTTGCAAATGAGAAGAAAGAAAGAGAGCTCCATGGTTGCTTGATCTCCCTCATCTTCCTCCTCTTGAAATATTCTTTTGATCTCATGTGTTGAGAGAAAAATAATCCACATAGACAAATACTTCCATCAACCACCTCTACATAACCTAGGACTTCAAGACTAGCGATCTTGTTGCCCTAGTTGCCTCGGCTCGAGGTGGAGCTCGGTGTACATCTCTCGGGTGGATCGTCTTCGACTCAAGAAGGCCGCGGAGGTGACCAAGATCCGGATCGACTCTCGGAGTGTGGATGGATGAGCCGGACAGCGGAGAGAAGACCTGAAGGACCGGTTTCGTGAGGTATAATTTCTACGGCATTGTAGTTAAAGCCTCTAGTTGTTTGCTAGTTTCTAGTTTAGCAAACATCCGGCTTTTAGTCCATATTGCCTTTGCGCCAAAAATTGTTTTTCGCCGTTTCCGCCTCCCCGTAAGAACCGGAGTGAGCAACGTGGACTTACAGTGGTATCAGAGCCTAGCTAAACATAAACTAGCAAGTTAGCAAAGTGTTAAGAATATCGATCGGAAAAAAAGTCGCAAAACACGCCCGGTAAAACCAAATTTCTGTCGATTTTTTATACTGCTCAAAAAGTGATTTAAAATATATGAAAAATCGTTTCAGGGTTTTCTAAAGACACAGACCAAAAACGGTCCACTGAACCGATCAAAGCGCCGCGGTTCCGCGGCCGAGTTGACTCGACCGTGGACCGAGTTTGGTGCAATGTGCGTAGTTGGCTGTTTTGGGATTTTTAGTACATGTTGTTTCTGCCCAGATTTTTCAGAGAACAAATTGATTTTTGGGGTGGTTAAAAATCCGTATTTTTATCGTTATTCCGTAGACTTTGGCTAATGGATATTATCTGTGATGTGATATATGTATTGAACGTCCGCTAATCGCTATACGTCAATTAGTGGGGGTTATACATATCTGTGATCTGTAATGTTGATGGTTTCTGGATATGAACTCGGTGGATTGTCGCGGATGAATAGCCGGGGTGGATATGAGATGAGAGTTTCTTTTTCTTTCATTCATGTAAAATTTGTAAATTGATGTAATATTATTTGTTTGGCCGCACAACCGGGTCGGGGTTGTAGCGGTCATTGTAAAATTTCTTTTTACCGTTTCTGCTCCTAGGATAGACCCAAGGTGGGGTGCACAAATTACTGGGTATCTCGAAGTGCCGAGTGGCCTACTCACGGTGATGAGGGAGGATGCTTCGCTTCGGGTACTTGGCGGGTAGTTTGCCGCACCCGTAGGGGTCTAGGGTGTGGTTTGGCTATTCATCGCGACCGTGTAATCCGTTCTTCGTTACAGGCTCGTACGAATTGCGGATTCCTAGTATATCCATTGTATTCATCTGTGATCTGGAATGACTATCATTGCATGTGACGAATGTTTATATATATCTATATGATATCTATTTTTGCGTTGCTTATGTTTTGCATCCGCGCTAGTCCAGCCCCCGCTCTGTCGTTAGTTAAGTAACCTAACGGGTGATGACGGGACCCCGTGGCGAATGCGGATGGCATAAGCGTACGTCATATTTTCGTTGTTTTCTGCAATGGTAGGATTAAATGATGAAACGCATTGGAATTAATGCAAGAAAATAAACCAAGTAAAAGTCGTTGGAACACTTTCAAAACCACTCGGTTCTTTTTCAAAAGACAGCTTTTAAACGCGGAGCTTGAACCACTCCTTTTAAAAAGCTATCAGGTTCCTTCGATTATATCAAGTTCACTACGTTCACGGTTTCGCCAAAACCATTCATAGCCCTCCGTCATTTCAGTTAAATAGTCAGTAGTATTCAAGCTATGTATTTGACCTTCGCCAAGGCATAGTGATTGGTAGCTGCTGAATATTTATCTGTAGCATAGATAGATGCGTTGGTTTGGGACAGTCATACTACTATTTTGGCCTTCGTCAAGGGTATGTACGGGTGGGTTCAAATTAACCTGGACAATGACGGGTAGAACTTGACATGTGACTTATGATATGTTGGCCTTCGTCATGGTCATAAGAGCATGGGGAAAAAATCTACATCGGGAGTTTCAAAAGAACTGAAACTTGCTAGCGCTACATACCATTTGGAGTGTGATGATTCTGGTAGGATTCCTTCAGTTTTGCCACACGATGATATTTGGATCCCGATCCTACTGTGAGTATATGCTACTCCTCCGGAACTTTCTCGCTTAACGATCAATGCTATAAACCAAGTAGGTGTCTAGAAAGGTATTAGCGGGGCTACGCCCACAGGGAAAAGAGGTTATTTAATTAAGGAACTTCACAAAAGCGTTGGAAAACCTCCCTCGAAGTGCCGACACCAGCCTGACTGAACGGTTAAGCAAGTATTGTACGGTGAGATTGATCCCGACTAATTCTTCCATTATGGTTTGAGGAGGGATTCGAGAGACAGTGGGAGCCATCCTGTTTAGATAAATTAAAAACCAATCTAAACTTGCAAGAGCATCATGCTAAAGTGTTTTCTTCTCTCTCTCTTAACTGCAGCGATCCAGTGACCAGACATAGGTTACATCTAGATAATAAAATGACTGAATCTGACTGTTATGACGGGCAAAGGTCTGTCCAGATGTCCATTGCCCATGACAAGCTGGGACACCTCTTAACTAATCCAACCCCTGCCGTATCAGGTCCAATTTCCCCTGTCACGGATATTGATATCCGTAGGACATCGGAAGAAGACTGTGCGAAAGCCAAGTGCCTCGTGCTAGCCTCAGTTGATGGTGCAAACCAGAGGCAGCGCGAGAAGATGGACTTAGTTTCTATCTTCCTCCATAGCAAAGATTTATATGGAGAGCAATCTCGTATCGCAAGATATAAGACCTCGAACGAATTGCTTCCAGCGAGGTTGGCTATCGGGTCATCTGTAGGGGGCAACGTCCTTACAGAGACCAGCTGTTTTGAGCCCTCAGACCTGAAGACCACGTTGAAGAACGGGTCAGATGCTGACTTAGTTCAACAGTCTCTACCTACTACCCTGACGGAAACCAGGGAAGTAGAAAGAAAGGGAAGGGCTGAAGTTTCGGGACTGGATGTAGTAAGAGAAGGATGTTTCTATTGTTACAGGAATGAACATTGGCAGAAGGATTGCAGGGCTTGTATAGCCGGTAGCCAGAATTCGAAGCATGTTGTGGCTTCGGCTTCGGGTGTGTTTGTAATAGAGAACTGTATGTCAGTTAACCCTACTTCCTGGGTATTGGATACTGGATCAGGATCTCATATCTGTAATTCGTTACAGGCTCTGAGAAACCGTAGGGTTATCAGGAAAGGTGATATGACTCTCAGGGTTGCTAACGGAATGAGCATGTACGCTGAATCCGTAGGGGAATATCATCTTGGACTGACAACTGGGCAGATATTGATTCTGCGTAACTGTTTTTATGTACCAGGTGCGACTTGTAATATCATATCTGTATCCTTAATTTCTAAGGAAGGATATGATTTTACTTTTGTAAGCGATGTAGTAAACATCCACCTAAATCAAGTACTGATTGGCTCAGGTACATTGAAAAACGGTATATACGTTTTGAATCAAGCTTAGGTCTTCAGTGTCCAGAACACACTTAAAAGAAAGTCTCCGGAATTAAATCAGGCTTTCTTATGGCATTGTAGACTGGGTCACATTAATGAGACACGGTTGACAAAGTTACATAAAGAAGGATACTTGGATCCGTTCGAGTACCAGTCTTATGCCACTTGTGAATCTTGTCTCATGGGAAAGATAACAAAGACTCCGTTCACTGGACATGGAAAAAGAGCAAGTGAGCTCTTGGGACTCATACACAGTGATGTGTGTGGTCCAATGTCTGCAAATGCGCGAAGTGGTTATTCATACTTCATTACTTTCACAGATGATTTCTCTAGGTATGGGCATGTCTTCTTGATGAAGCACAAATCCGAGGCCTTTGAGAAATTACGGGAATACAAGAATGAAGTTGAAAAACAAACAGGCAAAAGTATCAAGACTCTGAGATCTGATCGAGGTGGTGAATACTTGAGTGCCAAATTTCTGGGCTACTTAAAAGGGAATGGAATTCTCTCACAGCTTACTCCTCCATACACACCACAACACAACGGTGTATCGGAAAGAAGGAATTGAACCCTATTGGATATGGTTCGTTCCATGATGAGTAAGGATGAGTTGCCGCGATCCTTCTGGGGTTATGCACTAGAATCAGCTGCATATCTCTTAAACAAGGTTCCCTCCAAGACTGTGCCTACCACACCATATCAGATGTGGTGTGGGAAGAAACCCCATCTTCAATATCTAAAGATATGGGGATGTCCAGCTTTTGTAAAAAAGCAGCATGCGGACAAGCTCAAGGCACGCTCAGTACTGTGTAAGTTTGTGGGATACCCAAAGAACTCCAGGGGGTATTTCTTCTATTACGCAGAGGAACAAAAGGTTTTTGTTTCTTGTCATGCCCACTTTCTGGAACATCAGTTTTTAGAGAAAGGTGAAAGTGGGAGCGTAGTAGAACTGGAAGAAATTCCAGAACCACAAGCTATTTCTGAAAGCTTGGAAGAACCAGAAGGTTCAGGAGAACCGGACATCCCGGCGCCACTCCGCAAGAGTAGTAGGCAGTCTCATCCGCCCGAGAGATACTACGGTTTTCTCATAGACGGGGATAGAGACGATTGCACTATGGATTATGGTGAGCCTACTAGCTTCCAGCAAGCCATTCAGAGCGGTGACTTGGTAAAATGGCTGGATGCAATGCGGACCGAGATGGAGTCCATGTACACCAACAAAGTTTGGACTTTGGACTTTGCTCTAGAAGGGGTAAAACCCGTAGGCTGCAAATGGATCTTCAGAAACAAGATTGGTGTAGATGGGCAGGTTGAAACCTATAAAGCTAGACTTGTAGCAAAGGGTTTTCGTCAAAGACCTGGTTTGGACTATGACGAGACCTTTTCTCCAGAGGCTATGCTCAAATCCATTCGGATCCTTCTTGCCATTGCTGCCTTCCACGATTATGAGATCTGGCAGCTGGACGTAAAGACGGATTTCCTAAATGGAAATTTGGAAGATTGCGTCTTTATGGATCATCCAGAGGGATTCATTCAGAGTGGGAGCAGCTGTAAAGTGTGAAAGTTGCTCAAGTCCATCTATGGACCGAAGCAGGCATCGCGGAGTTGGAACATCTGCTTTGATGATACTATCAAGGAATTCGACTTTATCAAGAACCCAGATGAACCATGCATTTACAGTAAGATTGTAGGGAGAACTGTGGTATTCCTCGTCTTATACGTGGATGACATTCTCCTAATAGGAAATGATATTCCTAAGCTACAGTCAGTCAAAGGATTCTTGTCGCAGAGGTTCTCCATGAAGGACCTGGGCGATGCCAACTACATTCTGGGGATCCAGATCTATCGTGATAGATCTAAGAGGATGTTGGGACTTTTACAGTCAAGGTACATCGACACCATACTGAAAAGGTTCGATATGGAAGATTCCAAGCGCGGTAATCTACCGGCTTATCACAGAATCACCCTCTCCAAAGAGATGTCTCCCAAGACTGATTTGGAAAGGGCTCGCATGTCATCTATACCCTACGCTTCTGCGGTAGGCTCTATAATGTATGCGATGTTATGTACCAGACCAGATGTAGCATACGCATTGAGCGTTGTAAGCCGGTATCAGTCGAACCCAGGGGAGAAACACTGGATAGCGGTAAAGAATATTCTCAAGTACCTGAGAATGACTAAGGAGATGTTCTTGGTGTATGGCGGAAAAGACCTCCATCTCGAGGCCTTTGCCGACTCCAGCTTCCAGAGTGACAAGGATGAATCTAAGTCCATGTCGGGTTATGTCTTTACCCTCAATGGAGGGGCGGTTTGCTGGAAGAGTTCCATACAGGAGACCGTTGCTGACTCAACTATGGAAGCGGAGTACATAGCTGCTTGCGTTGCCGCAGAGGAAGCTGTCTGGATGAAGAAGTTCCTCATGGAGCTTCAGGTGGTTCCTACCATTGTTGATCCAATACCGCTGTATTGTGACAACAACAGCGCTATAGCTTTAGCGAAGGAACCCAGGTCCCATCAGAAGTCCAGGCACATTTTGAGGCGGTACCACCTGATCAAGGGGATCGTTGATCGCCGGGAGATCAAGGTGAAGATAGTAAATACGGAGAATAACACTGCAGATCCATGCACGAAAGCTATACCCCAGACTCAGTTCGAGCGGATGATCGAGATGATGGGTCTTCGATACGCCAGTACATGGCCTTAGTGCAAGTGGGAGATTGTTAATGTATATGCCCTAGAGGCCATTACTGTATCATACTAGTTTGTATATTACTTAATGGAAGCTTGTGATATTCACAGTTGTATAGACAATCTTGCTCAATATGGTAGTATGCTACTTGGTTTATTTCTATTTCAATATGTGCATGTGTTTCTTTTAACATATCGCTTATACATATTAGTAGAGCCCTTAGGATCTTTGCTTGATTACCAGCGTTGTGATGGCAGTCACACTAGTGGGGACTGGGTAATCTACAAGCACATCCTTATACAGGTCCCTAGTCATAGGACTATCGAGACGGGGCATCGATACTCCGGAGTAGACTAGCGTATACGCTTCTCATCCCAACTTGGGAGGTGGTCTGTCCCACAGCCATCAGTACGTCGTACTGGAGATAGTATGCGGGTGCTCGTTAGGTTACGAGTACACTGGACAGGTCTCGTCGGGACCTGATGGTTGGTATTATACCTATCGTCGGTTATCAGTTCCCAGATGACATGAGTACAGCTTAGTCCACTGACTTGACACTGTCACTTTGCCTTGAGTGTGTTCCCACTGTACTTAGATTACTACCCTACCATGGCTCAAAGGAGTTATGCAAACAGGTCGTAGTTGGGTGCAGTCCCGAAGCACTTGGAGGCAGTGACGGTTAAACATGATTCGTCTCTCCCGGTATTAGGGGTTGATATCGCGCTGTGTCTAGGAGAGCCATTACACGAGTAGTCCCTGGCCACGGCAAGCGAGATATACTGGTAGGTTTCCAATGTTATCTCAAGGTGTTCTGGGCTTCACTCCGACACGACTTCTACCGCTATTAGGGACTGACGTTCACCACCCCGTAGGCCCGCCATGCGATGTATCAGACGAACAGACCGGACTGTACGCAGATTTTCACTTACAGGCTCAGTAGGAGTTCGGATGGGTTTACCTCATCGGCCTTCTTATCGACATCTACCTGGGGACCGTTACGTAGAGCTAGTGACGCTTGCGGTCTGTGGTTAAACCCACTGCCAGCGTAGTGTCGAGTCTTTAGAGTCCCACACAGAGAGTTTCCCTGCACTGAGCGAAACGTTTAGAGGCCGTATGGTTTTACGGCAGGGCTGCGATCACTTACGTGCACTTGTGTGCGTATGATGTTCGAGCAGTCAATACTAGTGGGCTTTGGTTTAAGCCGGATCCTAGTGCTGCACGGATGGATTTGTTTTGTCTTCTGTGCATTCGCATTCTACGGAATGCAAATGCGGGTGTGTATGCACAGTTTTGAGGAACGATGAAGGAGGAGGTGCCCCATTAGGGTTTTGGCAGTTGGTTCAGCTAAAACCATAATGTGGCAGGCTCATTAGGGTTTTGACGGTTGATTCGGTCAAAACCATTTTGAGGCGGACTCATTAGGGTTTTGGCAATTCGTTTGGTCAAAACCATTATGAGCCGGAGACATTATTTTACTAATCCTTTTTGTGATAATTTTGTGAAGGCTAATTGCATTGACCATTTGACCACCATGACCTCTCTTGACTTTGTTGACCCGTTGACCGGTGTTGACCATTGACCTTCATGAGAGGTCTACACTCTTCTTTGGATTTTCTTTTTCTTTTGATTATGAAAATGGTCAATTCAATGTAGCATCAACTTTATCATGATAGGATTGGTAATGATGTTGTTTTACTATTATTGCAACCATGGTGCCTTTTTTCTTTGGTGAATAATTTCATTTCTTTTTTTCTCATTCTCTCTCTTGCAAATGAGAAGAAAGAAAGAGAGCTCCATGGTTGCTTGATCTCCTTCATCTTCCTCCTCTTGAAATATTCTTTTGATCTCATATGTTGAGAGAAAAAGAATCCACATAGACAAATACTTCCATCAACCTCCTCTACATAACCTAGGACTTCAAGACTAGCGATCTTGTTGCCCTAGTTGCCTCGGCTAGAGGTGGAGCTCGGTGTACATCTCTCGGGTGGATCGTCTTCGACTCAAGAAGGCCACGGAGGTGACCAAGATCCGGATCGACTCTAGGAGCGTGGATGGACGAGCCGGATAGCGGAGAGAAGACCCGAAGGACCGGTTTCGTGAGGTATAATTTCTACGGCATAGTAGTTAAAGCCTCTAGTTGTTTGCTAGTTTCTAGTTTACTAAAGATCCGGCTTTTAGTCCATGTTGCCTTTGCGCTAAAAATTGTTTTTCGCTGTTTCCGCCTCCCCGTAAGAATCGGGGTGAGCAACGTGGACTTACAACAGTCATAGGTTGACTTCATCAGAATAGGGGATGGATCTGTTATGGAGGTAGTAGGGTGTGATTCCATGGTATTTGGAAGACATACACAGAGTAGGAAGTGAAATTCCTATACTACGATCGGTTAAACTTTGGTTGTCACCCAGTGGTTTCTCCACATTGGACTTGGATATTATATCAGACATTCTGGTTACTAGATCTATGGTTTTAGATCTAGATTTAGGTAGTTTCCTAATCTGGGTACTTAGACAGCATTCTAAAGGTTCTTTAGAATGGACGACTCCAGGCATGGTAGTATACCTGCAGGTGATGGAGTCACCCTCTCTAAAGGTGTCTTACAGACTAAAGGGAAGAGGGATGTGCATGATTGGAAGATCACTTGCTTAGGCAATTGAGTTGATCATGAGATGTCAAGTACCATACCAGATGTTGTTTTTGCACGAGATGCAATATGTTGATATTAATCCAATCCTGGAGAAACGATCGGAAGCAGTTTTAGAACATAAGTGGATGTTCTAGGGATCTGATAACGGCACCCTCTTTCGGGAGACAGTTATCATTCAAGTCTTCTAAGGTGACCTGGATGACAGAGTGACTGTCAGAGTTATAGTTTTCCCTATGACGAGGGGCAGTATATTGGACAGATAGTCCAAGCTGATACTGAGGGAGGATGGCGCAGGATACTGATTAAGTTCAGTTGACGATACAGTCTAAGAAGTTTGGATTTGGAGTTCATTTATGAGCTATGTCCCATCAGATATCCAGACATATTCTATGACAGGTATTGCTCATTTCAGGAGATGGATTTCTCCGTGAACTTGAGATTAAAAGAGTCATAGAAAGAAACATCAGAGCGGATCCACTAGCTGAGGCTATTCCTCGAACGCAATAGTTTCACAAACGGGCTTTGTAAGACTGATCAGTAGAGGAGTTGGGTGTTCGGTATCACACAGGCTGTGAGTATGCGACATCGGAATAATTAGCCTTGAGTGCAAGTGGGATATTGTTGGATATAGTGCCCTCAGAGTCAATTATTGGATCATAGGCATGTGATTGCAATGATTGAGGGAGGACCTATACCGGTAGGTCAGTCTCACTTACGTGTTTTGTATACTATTTGGATTGTCTTTATCATCGTGTACATGCTTTAGGTGACATTGCAGTTCACTATTACACGTTGATAGAGAATAGTATACTATCTGGTTTATCTTTATCATCATGTATAGCTTTAGGTGATTCTACAGATCACTATTGCACGTTGATAGAGCTCTTAGGATTCTTGCTTGGCTACCAGCAGTATGATGGCGATCATATACGTGGGAGCTGGGGTCTATAAGCACATCCTTAAAGTGGTCCCTAGTCGTGGGAGTTTCGAGACTGGGCATCGATACTCCATCAGTAGACTAGTGTATACAGTCGAGACTCCGACGAGGGGCGGTGGCCGGTCTCACAAGCCATTGGTGTCAGTTGGTTCACCTAAGATGTATACAGGTGCTCATTGGGTTATGAGTACACCGGACAGGACTCGCCGGGAACATGCTCGTTGGTATTATACCTGACGTCAGATAACAGTTCCCTGGTGACATGTGTACAGGTTAGTTCATCGACCTGAGATCGTCATTTGTCTCGTGTGAGTTCCTACCGTACTTTGATTACTACCCTACCACGGCTCAAAGGAGTCGTGCAAACAGGTTTTAGTTGGGTACAGTCCCTAGCCAAATGGAGGCAGTGAGCGGATCGGCAGGGGTTTCGTCTCTCCCGGTATTAGGGGTGAGATCGCGCCGTGTCTAGGAGAGCCATTACACAAAGCTCTCGGCCGAGGCAGGAGATTTACTGGTAGGTATTCCAGTAGTATTTCTGAGTGTTCTGGGCTGCACTCCGATACGACTTGTACTGCTTTTGGGGGTCTGACTTTTACCAATCCCCTAGGCCTGACATGCGATGCTCATAGACGAACGGACCGGACTGTACGGATATTGTCACTGACAGGCTCGGTAGGTGTAATACCCAGTCCCTTTTTATACCAATATCTGTATTTTTGTTACTCTTAAAGTTTATTTATTTTATAAATATTATTTTTAGTATTTTTAAAATCCCTAACCCTAATTTATCTAAACCCCTTTTCCCCCTTTTATTTTTAGCCGGCCCAATTCTTTTTCCTCACTTTCATTTTCACCAGCCAAAGCAAAATCCCAATTTATTAAATATTCCTCACTAAAATCCTTTTCTTCTCCAAGACGGCCCAAGCAACCCAGCCCAGAACAAACATTCTAAATAAATAAAACCTGCAGCCCACTTCTTTTACTTCCACCTCCATTTTCTTTCTTAACCTAGCCCGACCCCTTTTCTATTTCATTTATTGTTTTATTTTTTTCTTGGTCGGCGCAAGCCCGGCCTGGCCCAAAACTCCCCCACCCGACCCGCTCTGTTCTCCTTCCCCGCGAACTCCTTCCCGCCCCTTTCTCCCTCTGCGCGTCCCCTGCCCACGTCGCCAGAGTTTCCCCAACCGCCGCAACCGTCTCTTACGCAACCACGACGCGCGCTTCCTCCAACGACCCGCACCTCTCAACGGTCCCTCCTCCTTCTCACTCTCTCCCTCCAACCTCTCGTTCTCCCTCTCAAATTCCGAGCACCATTGCCCCGCCCGGTCGTCATCTATCATTCCCCAATCACTTCCATCGCCTCACCTACTCCCTCCTCACCTCATCTTTTCTCATCACCCTCGTCCTCGACAATCCCACCTCCTTCCACAAACGCCCTTGCCTCCTCCTCAAACCCCCACTGACCCCTTCCCTACAAGCCGAGCCCCATCTCCCATCGCCAGAGACCCCTCTCCGTCGACCCCCGTCGTCACCGAGTAAACCTCTCAGCATCTCCTTCTCTCTCCTTCAGTAAATCTCTCTCACTCTCTCTCTCTCAGTTTCTCTCTCTCTCTCTCTCTGTTTTTCTAAATCTTTCTCTCTCTCTATCAGTCTCTCTAAACCTCTCTCTTTCTCTCTCTAAATCCCTCTCTCTATGTCTCTCTAAAACTCTCTTTCTCACTCTCAGCACCTCTACCTCCCTCACATCAAAACAAGAAACAACTTGGAGCAGTGATGAAAATGAGTGCACGGTGATTAACTGGATTGAGTATAATTGTCTGATTCCAAATACCGAACCTATGTTGCCCCCATGACGCGATCGTGATGTTGCCGCTGCCGGACCATCGTCGACACGTCTTCAGGCAAGTTTAATACTTGCTTCATACTACATGTATATGTTACAATTCTAATTACTATAATTGTCGCATACTCTTCTACGTGAACCGTATAATTCAAGTACCCAATGCACGGCCGAATGGGAAACTCACGTTAAATTGACGACAAAGTATGAAATGTGATGGCCCGAGTAGTTAGGAATGTTCCTTGAGACTTTGGTTCCAAAACTATGTCGTTTACTCACATAAAATGTGGTCTCGGTTTCTATTGTATGACCTGAAAACCTTGGTACACCCCAAACTATAAAATTTATATTAAATTGTGTTTAAACTGTATTTTAGAGTTTGATGCCTCGTAACGAAGCTAACTGGTTAGCCTACTGAAAAATATTGTTCATCACTGAATTGTAGTACATTATGGTAGAGATAAGTGCGGCGGATTATGATTCTGGACTGCAGTCCAGAATGGAAATTCAGGATAACCCCTGTTGCTAAACCCCTGTACATCACTGTTCGTATAAGAGAATGCGCGGAATCCGATATCGTTACGTAGGAAATTGGATTAGATTTTTTACTCGACTGGCTTCGTTGGTTTGCTCAACCGTTTGATATTTTTAATTCATTTTACCTTCTCGACATATCTTGTTGAATTCTGCAGAAGCAGATTTTACACCCCAAACTTAATCTGGCCATAATTCTCTGTTGGCGTAATATAATACTGATCCTCCAATTGAGGTCGAAACCTGACTGGAAATCCTAAATATAGTTCAACTATAGCGTCGCCTAATTTGGATCCCAACTGGGATTAAATTTCGTTACGAAATGTACTTCCGATTCTGAAACCGGATTTCCAGCAGTAAACGCTTAAAATGAAATGGTCATATCTAGTGATCCTGAAACCCGATTGATATGAAACTAAATTTGGTAGATAGATAATCAAACATACTACTTATCCCCTGTTCATTGTTTCGCTAAATTTTGCATGTGTGATTTATGAAGATTTATGCAAGTGGTAGGACATCGTTTGATGACATCTTAATCATGCCTTAAATAATTTTTTCTCATCACATCACATATACGTCATTGCATTGGTAACCTAGTGATCATGTGCATTACTCAGTGTTACGTATTAGTGGTGATTGTGGCAAGTACGTTAGTGTTTGAGCATGAATGGATAAGTGAAAGTGACACGTACTTGTACACAATCAGTGAACCCTATTGATTTATTGCATTGTCGACGTCTGTGGGACGTGTATAAGTGTGAATATAATCGGTATGGGGCAATTATGGAAGCACTTATATGGGTGTCACAGGTAAGGCACCAAACACTGTATATTTATCTTGGGTATCAGTCGAGACATGCTTGATGGAGACCCGGTCTTCAGTTCTCGCGTAGACTCGTCATACACCGGCTGGTATTTGAGTTTATGGTTGGCGTTTGATGTAGACCATGGGGTGTGGGGTAGTTTGAGTATGAGTTCAACAGAATCTCGGGAGTCCCATGCCGGCACATATGGAGATATATGGAGATATATAGCGATATTACTGATTATTACCGTGCGTGTTTGAGGCCCGTGGTCCCTTGCCCTTAGGTCCTACCGTTGGGTGGGGGATACTCCTGCGTGGTTGACTCTCACACTTGGACAGAAGGTAGGCTTAGTGACCCGTACAGTTAGACTTAGAGACTAATAAGGATAGTGACATTGACATGCATTGCATACTGAATAAACACACATGATATATTATTTTACTACTTTACTGTTCTCCTGCTCTATTAGACACCCGCCTTGGCTACTTCATGTTCACATCTTTACACTCTTGATTTACTGTCACATTTCATTATTATTACGCGAGTTACTATTTGTACCCATATATAATGATATCGTGTCGCTCTGACGACCTGAGTATGCATTCTCAGAGTGAGAAGTGGATCTAACTTGGACTAAGATTAGACGTACCTCGAGGACATCGCGGACATCTTGATCAGCTACCCAGAGCTATACTCTCTTGATCTCCATCTGGTTAGTTCTTTTGTATTTTCTTTGATTTAGTTACTGCATTTCTCATTACCTGTGCATTGATTACTGATTACCACGTAAAGATAGAAGCCGAAGTGTGACTACGGAGGGATATTTCCTCGACCATAGGAGCATGGCTGGCCTTGTCAACCCCTCGTATTCCGTATTTTGGGAAGCGGGGCATAACATGGTTTTGTTGGTATCAGAGCCAGGTTTTGTTTTCGATTGGGATTGCAGTTTCCGTGTAGTGCTTGACAATCTAAGGCATATTTCGGTCTAGATTGTAAACTTGTTATCTTTGATCTTGATTCATATAGTGTGTTCTGCTATACATCTTGATCCATCCGCTAGTGTTTTGGGTGACTTAGTAGAGTTACGTGGTTGTAATTATGAACTGCAGCATAGTTACAATACTGTACTCTATTAGGTAACTTAGAGTTCTACATTTGATCTCCGCTCGATTGAGTTTCATCCCACCCGACACTCTTGTTTCATTGTCTATTCTATATCTTGTTCTGATTTTTTTACTCCTTGTACCTTATGCCGTCCTAAAATTGTTGTTTCAGGACCATGTCTTCCAACGACTCTTCTTTTATCTCCACACCCCAGAATCAGACCGTAGAGATTCTGAATGAACCGCAGGGTCTGAAGGAAGCCCAGGGGCTAGCAAACGACCTGTTAGCTGAAGGATTGAGAAGGCAGGTGACTTAGGCACCAGCGGAAGTCTCCAATCATAAAGGTATCCCTGATACGAGAGGAAAAGGGGTGAAGATAAAGCGCCCACTTGTTCACCAGCAACAGAAGCAACAGAAGACCCAACGTTGTGGGTACTGTAAGAAGCCAGGACACCTTCAGAGGGACTGTCGCCGCGCCAAAGGGAAATGCCAGATTTGCGGATCCAGCGAACACTTTATCAATAGTTGCCCTAATAGGAAGGAGCTACAAGGAGGCGGTTCGTGCACACTCTCCACTTCGGCTAAGTGATGGTTATTTCATAGTTCGAGCTTCGAGGATAGTGCGGACCCCGCGCGGGATTCAACTCGCGAGACAGGAAAGCAACAGTCCAGATATCAAAGAAGAATTATCACGTTTTCTGCTTTAATAAAAATGTTGTCACTCTTTTGTAAATATTTCTTTTCGTTTGAAATCTTGTATCCGTCGAACTTTTAGCTAAATGCAATAAAACTCTGAGTTATGACGTATGTATCATTCTATTGCTTCTCACTTTATTTATACTATTCATTGCATCAGCATTTTTACATTTTAATTTTTCAGTCCTTGCCTCCAGCATATCCTCCCTATGCCACCGTATCCTTGGATATCTTCTTAATGTGTCCCAATGTCTAATCATGACTCTCTCATTCAGGCCATGGCCCACCCTGGAGCAGCGCCGCATCTAGATGAAGACACACAGTCATGCGTTTCCTTAGACCGCATGCTGGTGAGTTCGGACGACGAGAACAACGGCCTCCAGGTTATTTTCGGAAACAGCGATTCCGAGGACGAAGGAGCCGCAGCCCCAGAGGTTGACATGATCGGTTATTCCGACGAGGAGGAAGGAGACCCTGAAGAGAACCCCATAGAGGAAGATCCCGAGGAGGGCCCGATAGATGGAAATCCACTGGAGGAAAACCCTACAGAAGAGGATCCAGAAGAAGAGAATCACATGGAAGCAGACCTCGATGAAGAAGCTCCAGCCGAGAAAGAAGGACCGGAAGAACAAGACCCCGCGGCGGAAGAACTCCCAATAGCGGTCCCTGCGTGGCGCTATGTCAATGGACGCCCCTATCTGAGCGCACGAGCCTACCGTAACCTGTTGAATCTCCACAACCGCGACTGACGTGATTTAGCTTTTGTCTCCTCTGACCAAATAAAATTTATGTATAGTTTAGGGCCATCTTCAATTTGTCGTGGATGCCTTGTTTGGAAATTTTCTGGAATGAAATAAAATTGCTGTGTTCGCTAATCTTTTGATTGTTAGTTCACGTGATGCTTTGACTGTCTCCCCTATACCTTTATTTTCTCTTGAGATTCATTACTGTCCTTCGCTCCTGCACCTTGTGTTGTTTTGACTTCGCTTGGATTAAAAAGTGCCGCACCTCGATCTTTTGAATGGGCCTTACTCTATTGTAACCCCTACCCTTCTAGCCTTTATACACCAGTAGTGCTTCCTTTTATTACATTTAGGGACATCTTTATTCGAAGGGTTTAGTTTTCATTATTTCATACTTATCGATAAATTGTGTATTATCAACTACTTCCAGTTTACCCGTGTTAAATGGTTCACTATCCTTCACATTTTCAATAGCGCAACTATATATCGCGCATATTTTGTTCCATGTATCTTATTTCACTATGTGGGTTTCCTAAGTTATTTTAAAACTATTTGATCGATACATTATCCTAAAATGTTTTAACCTATCGACAAATCCTTCACTATTTTATTACTGTCACTTTATTTTCCCAGGTATTGTGCTTATAGTTTACTATTATAAATAGTTATGTCTGATGCCATTATTGTTAGCAGCGCTATTTTGATATATGTATGTATGCATATTTAGGATTTTCGATTTTATCTAGCATGCCTCGAATGTTATTGTTCGTTATTACTATTTTATCCTCTCGTATATATAGTTTGCCCTTATAGTTGTTTCTGCCTTATACTTATTTAGACATATCATTTTAGTTGTGCTATTCTTATACATATATAGACCTTCAAATTTTTTATCCACCTGTTTTAAGTATATCATTATGTGTTAGTGTTCGATGTGGTAGCCGTTCGCTTGTTATTTTGTAGCTTATCGTTTATTTTAAATTTCGAGGACGAAATTTTTGTAAGGGTGGTATGATGTAATACCCAGTCCCTTTTTATACCAATATCCGTATTTTTGTTACCCTCAAAGTTTATTTATATTATAAATATTATTTTTAGTATTTTTAAAATCCCTAACCCTAATTTATCTAAACCCCTTTTCCCCCTTTTATTTTTAGTCAGCCAAATTCTTTTTCCTCACTTTCATTTTCACCAGCCCAAGCAAAATCCCAATTTATTAAATATTCCTAACTAAAATCCTTTTCTTCTCCAAGTCGGCCCATGCAACCCAGCCCAAAATAAACATTTTAAATAAATAAAAACCCCAGCCCACTTCCTTTACTTCCTCCTCCATTTTCATTCCTAACCCAGCCCGGCCCTTTTTCTATTTCCTTTATTGTTTTATTTTTTTCTTGGTCGGCCCAAGCCCGCCCCGGCCCAAAACTCCCCCACCCGACCCGCTCTGTTCTCCTTCCCCACGAACTCCTTCCCGCTTCTTTCTCCTTCTGCGCATCCCCTGCCCACGTCGCCAACGTTTCCCCAACCGCCGCGACCGTCTCTTACGCACCCACGCCCCGTGACGCGCGCTTCCTCCTACGACCCTCTCTCCTCAATGGTACCTCCTCCTTCTCACTCTCTCCCTCCAACCTCTCGCTCTCCCTCTCAAATTCCGAGCACCATCGCCCCGCCTGGTCGCCGTTGATCATTCCCCGATCTCCTCCATCGCCTTACCCACTCCCTCCTCACCTCACCTCTTATCATCACCCTCGTCCTCAACAATCCCACGTCTTTCCACCAATGCCCTCGCCTCCTCCTCAAACCCCCACTCACCCCTTCCCTGCAAGCCGAGCCCCATCGCCCTTCACCGGATACCCCTCTCCGTCGACCCCCGTTGTCACCGAGTAAACCTCTCAACATCTCCTCTCTCTATCTCTAAATCTCTCTCTCTGTCTCTCAGTCTCTCTCTCTCTCTCTCTCTCTCTCTGTGTTTCTCTGAATCTCTCTCTCTCTCTCCCTCTAAATCCCTCTCTCTCTCTCTCTCTCAGCGCCTCTACCTCCCTCACATCAAAACAAGAAACAACTTGGAGCAGTGATGAAAATGAGTGCACGGTGATTAACTGGATTGAATACAATTGTCTGATTCCAAAGACCCAACCTGTGCTGCCCCCGTGACGCAATCGTGCTGTTGCCTCTGCCGGACCATCGTCGACACATCTTCAGGCAAGTTTAATACTTACTTCATGCTACTTGTATTTGTTACAATTCTAATTACTATAATTATCGCATACTCTTCTACGTGAACCGTATAATTCAAGTACCCGAAGCACGGCCGAATGGGAAACTCACGTTAAATTGACGACAAAGTATGAAATGTGATGGCCCGAGTAGTTAGGAATGTTCCTTGAGACTTTGGTTCCAAAAATATGTCGTTTACTCACATAAAATGTGGTCTCGGTTTCTGTTGTAAGACCTGAAAATCTTGGTACACCCCAAACTATAAAATTTATATTAAATTGTGTTTAAACCGTATTTTAGCGTTTGAGGGCTCGTAACGAAGCTAACTGGTTAACCTTTTGTAAAATATTATTGATCACTGAATTGTAGTACATTATGGTAGAGATAACTGCGGCGGATTATGATTCTGGACTGCAATCCAGAATGGAAATCCAGGATAACCCCTGTTGCTAAACCCCTGTACATCACTGTTCATATAAGAGAATGCACAGAATCCTATATCGTTACGTAGGAAATTGGGTTAGCTTTCTTACTCGACTGCCTTTGCTGGTTTCCTCAATGGTTTGATATTTTTAATTCATTTTACCTTGTCGACATGTCTTTCTGAATTCTGCAGAAGCAGATTTTAAACCCCAAACTTAATCTGGCCATAAATCTCTGTAGGCATAATATAATACTGATCCGCCAATTGCGGTGGAAACCTGACTGGAAATCCTAAATATAGTTCAACTATAGAGTTGCCTAATTCTGAACCTAACTGGGATTAAATTGCGTTACGAAACGGACTTCCGATTCAGAAACCGGATTTCCTGCAGTGAATGCTTAAAATGAAATGGCCATATCTAGTGGTCCTGAAAACCGATTGACGTGAAACCAAATTTGATGGATAGATAATCAAACGTACTACTTATACCCTGTTCATTGTTTCGCTAAATTTTGCATGTGTGATTTATGATGATTTATGCAAGAGGTAGGACATCGTTTGATGACATCTTAATTATGCCTTAAATACTGTTTTCTCATCACATCACATATACGTCATTGCATTGGTAACCTAGTGATCATGTGCATTACCCAGTGTTATGTATTAGTGGTGATTGTGTCAAGTACGTTTGTGTTTGAGCATGAATGGATAAGTGAAATTGACACGTACTTGTACACAATCAGTGAACCCTATTGATTTATTGCATTGTCGACGTCTGTTGGACGTGTATAAGTGTGACTATAATTGGTATGGGACAATTATGGAAGCAATTGTATGGATGTCATAGGTAAGGCACCAAACACTGTCCATTTATCTTGGATATCAGTCGAGACATGCTTGATGGAGACCCTGTCTTCAGTTCTCGCGTAGACTCGTCAAGGACCTGCTGGTATTTGAGTTTATGGTTGGCGTTTGATGTAGACCACGGGGTGTGGGGTAGTTTGAGTGTGAGTTCAACAGAATCTCGGGAGTCCCATGCCGGTACATATGAATATATATGGAGATATATGGGGATATTACTGATTATTACCGTGCGTGTTCCGGGCCCGTGGTCCCTTGCCCTTGGGTCCTACTCTTGGGTTGGGGATAGTCCTGCGTGGTTGTCTCTCACACTTGGACTGAAGATAAGCTTAGTGACCCGTACAGTGAGACTTAGAGACTAATAAGGATAGTGACATTGACATGCATTGCTTACTGAATCAACAAACATGACATATTATTTTACTGCTTTACTGTTTACCTGCTCTATTAGACACCCGCCTTGGCTACTTCATGTTCACATCTTTACACTCTTGATTTACTGTCACATTTCATTATTATTACGCGAGTTACTATTTGTACCCATATATATTGGTATCGTGTCGCTCTAACGACCTGAGTATGCATGCTCAGAGTGAGAAGTGGATCTAACTTAGACCAAGACTAGACGTACCTCGAAGACATCGCGGACATCTTGATCAGCTACCCAGAGCTATACTCTCTTGATCTCCATCTGGTTAGTTCTTTTGTATTTGCTTTGATTTAGTTACTGCATTTCTCATTACCTGTGTATTGATTACTGATTACCACGTAAAGCTAGAAGCCGAAGTGTGACTACGGAGGGATATTTCCTCGACCGTAGGAGCATGGCTGGCCCTGTCAACCCCTCATATTCTGTATTTTGGGAAGCGGGGAGTGACAGTAGGGTGTCAGGATGAGTTCGCTCATTGACCTCCCTTGTGGTCAATACCTGGTAGCCCGTTACGTACAGCTAGTACCACTGACGAGCTAGTGGTTAAATCCACAGTCAAAGTATTGACGAGTCTTTAGAGTCCCCCACAGACTGTTTCTCAAGTTTCGGGCGAAACGTTGTAGAGGTCGTATGATATATGGCAGGGTCCGATCATATACGTGCAGTATTGCACGGATCATGATCGGGCGGATCATACTAGTAGGCTTTTGTTTTAAGCCGGATCCTAGTATTAGATTTGTTGGATTACTTCAGTCTCATCGCATTCGCATTCAGTTGGAATGCGGGTGCATGTATGTATATACAGGTGAGGGGTATCCTTGTGATCCGTCATGAGTTTACTTTAGATGTTGTCGTATCTTTTTGTTGTTGCAAACATTTGGATTAATGTTTGCATTTGGAAATTATGATCTAAAAAACATCATTTTGTGCATTAATTGTTACACATGCAAGGCTAGTGACTCATGGTCTCTTTTTCTGTGCATATGTCACATTTGATGTTTGATTTATGTTGATATGATGAGAAGAGAGAGAGGGGGGCTGCCATGAGTGAGTGAGCTATCATATTATTGTTTTGGAACTCTCTCTCATTTTATCATAGATATAGAAAAAGAAAAGTGATCACAAACATTCTCTACAACACCTTGGACACGTCGGCTAGCACACTTCATGCCCGAGTTGCTTCGGATGAAGCGGGAGCCCGTAAAAGGACTCGATGATGTGATGCCCTTTCTGACGAGGAGATCGAGACTGGAGATGCCGCGAAGGGCTTGGGATGGTGGCCAAAGACCGAAGGACAAGGATTGATCGGTATAGCTTCATATCCCTTCTCTAGTTGCTAGTTTAGAGGTTAATGGTTCGATCCGGGTTTTTAGTTTAGAGGTTAATGAATACACCCGAAGAAGATGCATCAGCATACACTTTCTTCGTTTGGGCAGCACGGGAATTCTGGTAATCCCCAATTTCCTGCTTTGTCGTCATATAATAATTTAAGTTGGAGCGGGACCAACGTTCCCTAGCGCAGTATAACAAGCGGGTTCGGTCAATTCATCCGTATTATTATCTTGATTAAGACGTGAAATAGTCGCTACCTGGAGAGAGAGATAAGAAAACACTAAGCGTGCGCTCATAAAAGATTAAATTGGTTATCAATTTATCTAATCAGGATGTCTCCTACTGTTTTAGTCAAATCTTCCTTCAGACCCTAAAAGGAAAGACTAGCCGGGATTAATTACACCCTACAAGTTCACCAATCTTTCAGCCAGGCCAGTGCCGGTACTTTGAGGGAGGTTCCCCGTGCTTTCGCACGGACCAAATTAAAATAAACCTCATTTTCCCAAGGGCGTAACCCCGTTGACACTTTTCTAGACACCTACTTGATCGGTTAATTGTAATGTGTAAAACACTCCCAGGAGTAACTCTTACTCGCAGCGGGTATCGGGATCCAGCTATCTCATAGAAGGTATGCAATCTCATTGCAAATTTCAACACTTGAAATTCCCAATAATATTTTACACTAAGCGTCCCATGACCTTGACAGAGGTCAACAAACCATAGGCTGCTATTCAAGTCAACCCGTCATTTCCTGATTGAAGTAAACCTACCCGCACGTCCCAAGAACATAGGTCAACAAGGCCGCACGCCTACCCTAAATCAATCACATCATATGCTCATACAGATACGCACTAATCAGCTACCGCACACTACGCCCTGACAGAGGTCAACAAACGTAGTATGAATACTAACTATTACCTATCTGAAATGACGGAGGTCTACGACAGGTTTTTAAGAAAACCCTTTGCGCAATGAACTTGATATCGTTGTAGAATCGAGTGATTTTGAATGGAATGTTTTTTAGGCCTTTTTCTAGTTTTGCTACTGTAAGTCCACGTTACCTCTCCCGGTACTTACGGGCTTGCGGAAATGATGAAAAACGATTTTTCAAGAGGTGGTAACATGGACTCAAAATACGGATCTTTGTTAAACAACTAACTAACAACCTAACTAGAGTTTTTCCCACTCGGTTAGGGGGCTGTACCTTTCTTGAACTCCTTCGTCTTCAACTCTTTCCGGTGTATGGATCGGCCTCACCTCGTCGTCTCCTTGCGCCGAAGATGGATCCACCTGAAAGATTCTACCTTTGGCTTCTTCTTCGATCTTGAAGAAACTAGAACACTTGGTTTGCTAAACCATGTGAACTAGGTCGAGTAGAGAAGTGATATGGGTTTTCTTTTATCTCTAAGGCAATGTTTCTCAACTGATGAGATGGAGTTGCCTTGAACTAGAGAGAGAGCAAGAGGAAGAGCAAGAGGGAGAGCTTGAGCATGAGAGAGAAGAAGAATGATAGAATGAGCTAACACCTTTTCCTCCCATGCTCCCATAACAAAAAATAATAATAATAATAATAATTGAGTATTATGTGATGGTTCATATCATATCAAGTGGCATTATCATTTCATGCACTCATATTGCAAAACATAACAAGCAAGCGAAAGTCTTTGCCATGAAATGATAGCCATTGCAATGATGATGGTCAACTAGTCCAACCTAGTCAACCGGTCAACAAAGTCAACAAAGTCAACCAGTCAACAAAGTCAACCCCTCATCTCAACCATGACACAATAATACTTAATTAATATTATCATTAATCATATTTCTAATTCTCATTAGGGTTTAAAAAAAGTCAATGGTCAACAGTGAACAGTCAACAGTCAATAACCCCAATGAGAATCCTCTACCTCTGTCTCTCTGTCAACTGTGCATACACAGCTGCATCCGCGTTCCAAGAAACATGAATACAACCGAGATAAAACCAATCCCAAAACGTACACTAGGATCTGGCTTAAAGCAAAGCCCGCTAGTGTTAACTGTCCGGACACCAAACGTGTACTAGTGCACGGATGTGACCGAACCCTGTCGCAAAACCATGCGACCTCTGCTCTTTTGCCTAAAAGAGAATAGCTTTCTGTGTGGGACTCTAAAGACTCGACACTACGCTGGCAGTGGGTTTAACCACAGACCGCAAGCGGCACTAGCTGTGTGTAACGGTCCCAAGGTAGATGCCGACAAGAAGACTGACGAGGTGAAAACCATCTGAACTCCTACTGAGCCTGAATGTAACAATCTCTGTACAGTCCGGTCTGTTCGTCTAATACATCGCGTGGCGGGCCTAGGGGGTGGTAAACACCAGTCCCCTAATAGCGGTACAAGTCGTGTCAGAGTGTAGCCCAGAACACCCTGAGATAGCACTGGAAACCTACCAGTATATCTCTCTTGCCCTGTGTAAGCCCGCGGCGGCGCCCGGCCGTCGACCCGACGCCGGAAACGCGGAAACGAAAACTTTCAAAAACTATTGAACCGGCACCACCGCGCACTTTTAACCCGGATCGGGCCATTAACCTAGCAACTAGCAAACTAAAATACGGGTAGAGAGTTATACTAAGCGATCCGTGTCCTTCGGTCTTCGTCTCCACTCCGATCTCCCGCGGAATCTCCGTCCATCAACTCCTCGTCGGAAAGGCACCACATAGCCGGGTTCGTATACGGGCTCCCGCCTCTGGACCGAGGCAACTCGGGCGCGAAGTTGGCTAGCCGACGCGTCCAAGATTTGCTGTAGAATAGAGTAGTGGGTTATCTCTTTTAGGGCTTAGAAGTTGCCATGGTATGTGGAGGAGAAAAGAGCTTAGGAGAGACTTGTGAACTTTTAATACAAGAATGAGAATGAGAATCAATTTCCATACACAAAATGAAACCTCTCTCTCTTTTCCTCAAAAAGAATGGCCGGCCCTCTCATTGTGGTGGGTGGAAAAAGGATGATTGAATAACAAATAAAGAAAAGAAAAGATAATCCAAGAAAAAGGTCACACTCATCTCACAATTCAATCCCTCTCAATCCTTTCATTTCCATTCTAATTAATCCAATGGAAATGGACTAGAAAAGCATCTCATGATGATGAGGCCACAAATATGCAAGAAACTCCTCCACAAAATGTTATTTGCAAACTGCAAATAACACCCTCCAACGATAAAGTCCGGCCGTGAAGGAACAAAGGAAAACTGGCCGGAACGGAATGCAAACTGGCAACTTCAGAAAACTTATCCCGTAATAAATTACAGGAAAACCCGGCTACTGCAAATACATGCCCGCATTTGTATTCCCACTGAACACAAATGCAAAGAAACAAAACTACACAATCTAATACTAGGATCCGGCTTAAGCCAAAGCCGGCTAGTAAAATCCGTCCGATCACGATCCGTGCAATACCGCACGTATCTGATCGAACCCTGCCATATCTCCATACGGCCTCTACAGCGTTTCGCCCGAAACTTGAGTAACTGTGTGTGGTGGACTCTAAAGACTCGTCGATACTATGGCTGTGGATTTAACCACTAGCACGTCAGAGGTATAAGCCAATACGTGACGGGCTACCAGGTATTGACCAAAAGGGACGTCGATGAGCAAACTCATCCTGACACCCTACTGAGCCTGTCAGTGACAATATCCGTACAGTCCGGTCCGTTCGTCTATGAGCATCGCATGGCGGGCCTAGGGGGTTGGTAAAAGTCAGACCCCCAAAAGCGGTACAAGTCTTGTCGGAGTGCAGCCCAGAACACCTTGAGATACTACTGGAATACCTACCAGCAAATCTCCTGCCTTGGCCAAGGACTTTTCATGTTCTGGCTCTCCTCGACACAGCGCGACCTCACCCCCAATACCGGGAGAGACGAACCCCTGCAGATCCGCTCACTGCCTCCAAGTGGCTCGGGACTGTACCCAACTAAAACCTATTTGCACGACTCCTTTGAGCCATGGTAGGATAGTAATCAAAGCACAGTGGGAACTCACACGAGACAAATGACGATCTCAGGTCGATGAACTAACCTGTACACATGTCACCAGGGAACTGCTATCTGACGTCTGGTATGAACCCAACTAGCAGGTTCCCGGCGAGTCCTGTCCGGTGTACTCATAACCCAATGAGCACCTGTATACATCTTAGGTGAACCTACTAACACCAGTGGCTTGTGAGACCGGCCACCGCCCCTCGTCGGGGTCTCGACTGTATACACTGTAGGGTTCCTAGGCACTCTAGTGAGGTCTCCCAAGCCATCAACCATGGCAATTTCAAAAAATATGGTGCCTACAAACCCTAAACTGCGGATCGATAACTAGATGTCTAGGCGAACATAGAACTAGTTAACACTTAACTAATGAGAAAACGGAAATACAACCTTTGTAGATCCGGTGCTCCACCTCCATAGCTCCGCAACGAAGTCCTCTCCGCTGTCCAAGTCAATTCCGGGCTCTAGGATCGGCTTTGTCGGAGAAAAAGTGAGCAAGGTCGTCGATGTCCATGCCGAAGATGATCTACGTCGAGGCATCGCTAGATCAAGCTCACAACTTCACCAAGTCATGAAAATTGTGAAGTAAACACACTCTACTACTTGGCAAGAGGTAGAGGATGAAGAAATAGGAGTTGGGTTAACTTTAGAATTGGATTTCTCACTCTAATTCATCAATCACCATTGATGAGGTAAGCATTCTTCTTGAAGTTCAAGGAAGAAGAAGAAGAAAAATGATATGATAAGTTAAAAGAATAAGAAAAGAAAATGAATTCTTATCATAATTTTAACTAGAGTCAAGTGTAGAGAATGAATCATGGTTAGTGGGAATGGTTAGGGTTAAGGATGATATAAGAATGGTTGACTTTAACAAAGCTTCATGAAGCTTCAACTAAAGAACAAAATTAGCCACCATTCTTTTCTCTTTTCTTTTATTCATTTATCAAAAATAAAAAGGATAATTAAATAAGATAAATGAATAATAAATAATAAACCCTAACCATTTCATTAACCAAGGTTTAATCTTTACACTTGAACCCTAGCATGACATGCATCATCAAACATGATACAATCAAGTGCACAAAAGTATATCGCATATACAATGCGCCCACCCGAGTGAGAAAATCCATCTTAAGTAAACCGATACTAGTTGATGCAAAGTAATATATCAAATATATAAATATGCATTAAATCATTAAATCAACACTTGATTCAATGACCCGGTTATGTCGCACACAACCGACTAGTATACAATATATCGGCTAATCGAATCAACGCTTGAATCGATAACTAGGTTATATCGCATACAACCATTCGATATATTTATCGCGAGAATAGAATACGGTATCACATACACGCATTATTCTCGGTCCCGCACATATCTCATATGCGCTCCTATTTCGTTTCGCTTGAGCCAGGAAACCTCTGTGTAGGACTCTAAAGACTCGTCAATACGCCGGCAGCGGATGATGATCATATCAAGCATCCACAAGCCGCAAGCTGTCTGCTAAACGTAACGGCCACCCGGGTATTGAACGATCTGAAGATCGACGAGCAAGCCCGCTCACACTCCAGTGAATCCGACCAGTAACACTACCGTACAGTCCGGTCTGATCGTCTGATATGTCGCATATCTCGCCTAGGGGTGGTAAACGTCAGACACCAATAGCTCAATAAGTCGTGTCGATATTAGGTCTATAACTGTTCGAGAAACTACTGGTAACACTTACCAGTAAATCTCAGCAACCCTGACCAGGGATTTCCTGTTATAGCCAATCGAACACAGCACAACATCAACTCCCTATACCGGGAGAGACGAATCCCCTTCTATCGCTCATTGCCTCCATGTGACTCGGGACTGTACCCAAAAACCACCGTTTTGCACGCCCTCTTGGACGTGGTAAGATGGAAATCAAAGCACAGTGGGAACCACACAAGACTCTATGACGATCTCGGGTCAACAGACTACTCTGTACCAGTGTCACCAGAGAACTGCCATCTGACGTGAGGTATAATACCATCTGGGAGTTCTCGGCGAGTCCGTCCAGTGTACCCAGTCTCTACTGAGCACCCGTATATCATCTCTGATGTCAAACACCAATGGATATGGGATCATCCATCGCCCATCTGTATGGGTCGAGAAGGTATACGCTAGTCTACTCTGGTATATCGATGCCCCGTCTCGATACACCCACGACTAGGGACTTTGAAGGATGTACTTATGGACTACCATGTCCCCACTAGTATGATCCGCATCATAGTCCAGGTAGTCAAGTACAGATCGTAAGGGCTTTACCAACATGTAACAGAGAGACAATCAGTATACACGTTAAGGTAAAGGGTAACCAGATAGCATACTATCATGTCGAGCAAGAAAGTCCTCCCTATATATGTCCCAGCATCCACTACAATATACATCCTATGTACAGTAATGGCCTCTAGGGCATACATATAACTAACAATCTCACACTTGCACTAGGGCCATCTGTAGCAGTGGTTGCAGTATCTCATACTCAACCATCCCATAAAAATCTCTCTCTGGAAACAGGCCTTTGTGAGTGGATCCGCTGTGTTGTCCTCTGAGTCTACTCTCCTAACCTCGATCCCCTGGAGATCAACCATCTCCATGATCAAGTGATACTGCCTTAGAATATGTCTGGATCACTGATGGGACCGGCGTTCCTTGGCATAAGCCACAACTCCATTGTCACACAATGGGAGGAACATAGTTCATCTCATGAACCTATATATACCCAAACAGCCTCTTTGGTAGCATCTTTAGTAGCGATGTATCGTGCCTTTATCGTCTAGTATGTCACGGTATCTAGCTTGGAACTCTTCCAACATACCGTCCCTTTACTAAGGGTAAAGACAATGCCTGCGACTGACATTCAGTCGTCCTTATCACCCTGGAACTCTTCCAGTGATTCTCCCCAGGATCATGTGATACCATCTCACTTCGACAAGTGAGAATCCTAACAAACATTTAGATCTATCTCATAGATCCAAAATCCAGGAGTTAGTAGGTATCATTTTGATCCTATAAGGAGAATCATAGTGATAAGCGGAGATTGATCGAGCGTAGCATAGGAAACTCCTTCCCTATCAAGAGTGTGTCATCCACGTACTCTACGAGGATCGTCACCATACTCCCTACTACCTTCATGTTTATACAAGGTTCATCTACCATTTTGATGATGTCAACTTCTTTGACTAACACATCAAAACAGACGTTCCATCTCCGCGATGCCTGCTTTATCCTATAAAGCATCTTGCACACGTTTCCGCTGCTTCCACTGTCTACGAAGCCCTCTGGCTGTGTACTTATAGACGCTCTCTTCTAAATCATCATTTAGAAAAGCAGTCAAGACACCCAACCACCAGATATCGTAGTCATGGTATGTAGCCGTGGTAAGTAGGATCTGGATGGACTTAAGCTTAGATCCTTAGAAAAAGTTTCATCATGATCCACACCTGGTCAATGATGCAAACCTTTAACAAGTCTAGCTTTGAAAGTCTCAACTTTTCCATGTACACCAAGTAATCTTCTCAAGATATACTTGCTCCTGATGGGGATTTAACCCTTCAGATATAGCAACTAAAGTCCAAACTTTGTTGGTGTATAAGGATTCCATCTCAGATCGCTAAACATCCAGCCATTCTTACAGAGTCTTACTCTCGATGGCCAGCTCGAAGCTAGTTGGGTCATCATCTCATGATGCAATCCTCGCTCCCACTGTCATAGAGAAACAGAAGTATCTCTCAGGTGGGTGAGGAACCCTACTTGATCGGCGGAGAGGCTGAGGTTCGTTGGGATCTACTGAATCCTTTGGTTCTATCAAATCATCTGCTGTAGTTCGTATAGCTGGAACCTTTCCAGTTCTACATTACAGACCTTGCCTCGAGCTTGTCCGGATTTTGCTTTCAGACATAGGCCGGACAACCCCAAATCTTAACCAACTTAAGATATGGGCTCTTCCCTTTCCATATCACATATGAAGCGGTAGGCAACTGATTTGATTCGAACCCTACTCAATAGGTATGCAGCTTCTCAAGTGCATAACTCCTAAAAAGGAAATAGGAAACTCAGTAGTACTCATCATAGAGCACACCTTATCATATAGGGTGAGATTGCTCCGCCCCGATATACCATCGTGCTATGGTGTATACGGAGGAGTAATGCTGAGAGAGAATCTCATTCTCCGTTCGAATAGTCCTGGAATTCCGTGCACAAGTATTCTCCTCCCTGATCTCATCATAGAACATAATACTTATACCCGTATTTTGGTTCTCTACTTCTAACTTATATTCTGTGAATATCTCAAAAGGTTCGGACTTGTGTTTCAACAAGAACATATGTCTAAATCTAAAGAGATCATCAGAGAACGTAATGAAGTATAAAGAACCAGTCCTGGCATGTGTAGACAGGGGACCTTACATACATCAACATGTATCATCCCAAGAGTTTACTAACTCTTTCTCTGTTTCCAATAAACGGAGCTTTGGTCATCTTATCTTTGTGACATGACTGGCGGGTTTCACAAGATGTAAATTCAAACTAATTTAAATATGCATCTATATGTAACTCTAGCTAGTCGGGTCACATTGATCTGACCTAGTCTACAATACCTCAAGAAGAATTCGTTCATTTCTGAACTCTTCCTCTTGTGTGTGTTCCGTATATTAAGAACTGTAGTTTGATTTAGAACATTAATGCTTTTAGATAACGTGCCTGAACCGATCAACTTTTGATATAGGAAATGTTCAAAACATTATCCAACAATACAAAATTATATCCTTTCTTTACTAATAAAGAGACTGATATGATTTTGTATATCAGGTTCGGTATCTAATAACATTCGTTCAGAATCAATGTATTTGTAATACAGGGTGACAGTGACCAACAGACTTGGCTGCAACACTTGCCCCGTTTTCTGCCTCATGAAACTTATCACCCGTTCTAAGTTCTTTACCTTTCTGTAGCCCTATGTAACATATTACATATCTGGGATCCTGATCTGGTATCACATACCCAGGACATAGAGGATACAGAGAAACAGTTCTGTATAATGAACACACCCAAAGATGATGCATCATCATGCAGTCTCTTCGTTTGGGCGGCATGGGAATTCTGGTAATCCCCAATTTCCTGCTCTGTCTTATAACAATTATAAGTTGGAGCGGGACCAACGTTCCCCAGCTCAGTATAACAAGCGGGTTCGGTCAATATCCGTATTATTATCTTGATTAAGGCGTGATATGGTCGCTACCTGGAGAGAGAGAGAAGAAAACACTCAGCGTGCGCTCTGTCAAGAATAGATTGGTTATTATTTTATCTAATCAGGATGGCTCCCACTGCTTTTTATCAAATCTTCCTTCAAACCCTAAAAGGAAAGACTAGCCGGGATTAATTACACACTACAAGTTCGCCAATCTTTCAGCCAGGCCAGTGTCGGTACTTTGAGGGAGGTCCCCCGTGCTTTCGCACGAACCTAATTAATGTAAACCTCGTTTTCCCAGAGGCGTAACCCCGTTGACACCTTTCTAGACACCTACTTGATCGGCTAATTGTAATATGTAAAACTCTCCCAGGAGTAACTCTTACTCGCAGCGGGTATCGGGATCCAACTATCTCATAGGAGGTATGCAATCTCATTGCAAATTTCAACACTTGAAATTCCCGATAATATTTTGCCCCTAGCAGCTTATGACCTTGGCTAAGGTCAACAAATCATAAGTGCTAGCCAAGTTCAACCCGTCATTTCCCGATTGAATTAAACCCACCCGCACGACCCTTGGCTAAGGTCAACAAAGTCGCACGACTACCCTAACTCAATCGCATCATATGCTTATACAGACAAGCACTAATCAGCTACAGCACACTACGCCTTGGCTAAGGTCAACAAACGTAGCACGAATACTAACCAGTACTTATCTGAAATGACGGAGGGCTACGACAGGTTTTTCTGAAAACCTATTGCGTAATGAACTTGATATCGTTATAGAATCAAATGATTTTAAAATGGAGTGTTTTTTAGGCTTTTCTAGTTTTGCTAAAGGAGTCACTCCCGGTGAAGGGATCGTCGGTCCTTTCCTCGTCGAATGAGGTGCAGGATATATCATATATATCGCTGTGCAAAGCAAAAACTCTTAAAAGCAATCAAAAGACAAACCGAGTGTGTAGCATCTGCCAGTTATTGCTAAAGGAGTCACTCCCGGTGAAGGGATCTCGGTCCTTTCCTCATCGAATAAGGTGCATGATATATCATATATATCGCTGTGCAAAGCAAGAACTGTAGCTACCTGTTTTATTTTGAAATTCGATTCTACAACATCTTAGGTTTCTTTTATTTCATTAATCACATTAATGAAGTCCCATCATTTAAGTACCTAAACATCACAGATAAATACGACGTACACTTATGCCATCCGCATTCGCCTCGATGTCCCCTCGTGCACCGTTAGGTTAGGTAACTAACGGCAGAGCGGGGCAGGGCTAGCGCGGGTGTAAAACATAAGTAATGTCTATATAATATATCATATATACTATATACAGTATCTATCAAAGAACATCACATGATCACATCACAGATATCGCAGCAGAAGAAACATATGAAATATTGGATATACTAGGACGTCCGTGTTTTCAATACGAGCCAGTACAAAACACGGATTCCACGGTCGTGATGAATAGCCAAACCCACACCCCTAGACCCCTACGAGAGCGGCAAGCAACCCTACCAATTCTGGAGTTAGGAGACCCGGACCCGACTCCTCGAGTTGGTCTCCCACTGGACTCCAGAACCCGGTTACTTGTGCCCTCCTCCTTGGGTCTATCCTAGTGCGGAAAAGTAAATAATATACAACAGGTGACAACTCCCGCAACCTGGAAGCGCCCCAATAAAAGAATATTACATACAAGTTTTTACATGAATGAAAATGAAAAACACTCATCTCACATAAAAACCCCCGGCTATTCAAACACGACGATCCAATATAACATATCCAGCAACACATAACATCACATGTCATCAACGTAAGTAAATATGCGCATCCCAATTGTCGTTGACATATAGCAACGAAACCGGCGATATCACACATTACACTTACGGTCACAGAAAAGAAAGTGTAAAACTACAACAGTTGGAATCCGCAACTACCTCAGACATCGCATGCCTGACCAAATGAATTACTTAGACATCGTATGCCTAACAATTATAAACCCCGCATTTTAGTCTCAAAATCGAAAACACTTTTCAATATCAAGTCGGGTAATTCAACAAGATTCCCGAAAAACTGATCGAATGCTCATCGCAAACTTCAGTAGACGGCCGCACCCCCGATGCCGTCGACGAAGTGCACCAAGGCGGAACACCGCTACCACGAGCACCCGGACGGATGCTTTCGGCGACGGGGTTCTCCTACAGTCACTTGGTCTGGGCTATGGAGTGAGGCTGTCTATTAAGTTTACCCGGTGAGTATCCGCGTTCATAACGTGATTGCGACGGACTTTTGATCACATCAAAATTCCGTGGCAACCGATCAAGTGAGACTAAATTGCTACGTTTATAACATTCATTCAGTTATCACATAACTCATTGTGAATTCCAATTATTGTATCCCATTCCAGATAAATAGAAAATGTTAAACTTTTCGATCGAACAATCGAACACCCAAGTTTTCCCGATACAGATCAACACATGAAACAAGTCTAACAACATTCCGTTCGTGCCTCAGTACCAACGGTCCAGCCGTAGAAAGGTCAAGCCAACGCCTCACATGTGGCACGCCGTACTGCCCCAAACCCGAAGGTTCAAAGGGCAGTTCAAGACGGTCACATAATCGAGTTAAGGTTTATGTCTTCTAGAGGGACCATCGCGTTACTTGCACTACTTAGAACGTCGTCAAACTATGGAAAGATCCAACACTTGGAAATTTCCCGACAGGGGAAAAGTTGGGTATTTATATCCGGTCGAACTTTTTAACATATTCTAAAATTTATCCGGAAAGCCACACAGACAAAATTTGATAAACCCGATCGAATCATCAAAACTCCAAAACATCCCAGATTATTCAACACTTGAATAAATATTAAAAATAACCAGAGAAGTCAGCACAGGAAAAAATGAATTACTGTGCAAAAATTGTTTGATGACGTCACAATTTTGCCGCTGATCAGCCGCACTATCCCATATTATGCCGCGGATCCGCGCAAACTTTTACTGTTCATCAAAAAAATTTTGTGCCGAAATTCTTATATATCTCTGCTGGTTTTTCTACATATTTTTAATACTGAAAAATCACTGTTTTTAGAAAAAGTACAGAGAGCACATTTTGGAGTTAGTTTCGGGTTCATTCCGGTTTCAAATTCCGTCTGGACTTCGCCTAAGGCTCTAGCTAGGCTCTGATACCACTGTAGGGTTCCTAGGCACTCTAGTGAGGTCTCCCAAGCCATCAACCATGGCAATTTCAAAAAATATGGTGCCTACAAACCCTAAACTACGGATCGATAACTAGATGTCTAGGTGAACATAGAACTAGTTAACACTTAACTAATGAGAAAACGGAAATACAACCTTTGTAGATCCGGTGCTCCACCTCCATAGCTCCGCAACGAAGTCCTCTCCGCTGTCCAAGTCAAATCCGGGCTCTAGGATCGGCTTCGTCGGAGAAAAAGTGAGCTAGGTCGTCGATGTCCATGCCGAAGATGATCTACGTCGAAGCATCGCTAGATCAAGCTCACAACTTCACCAAGTCATGAAACTTGTGAAGTAAACACACTCTACTACTTGGCAAGAGGTAGAGGATGAAGAAATAGGAGTTGGGTTAACTTTAGAATTGGATTTCTCACTCTAATTCATCAATCACCATTGATGAGGTAAGCATTCTTCTTGAAGTTCAAGGAAGAAGAAGAAGAAAAATGATATGATAAGTTAAAAGAATAAGAAAAGAAAATGAATTCTTATCATAATTTTAACTAGAGTCAAGTGTAGAGAATGAATCATGGTTAGTGGGAATGGTTAGGGTTAAGGATGAGATAAGAATGGTTGACTTTAACAAAGCTTCATGAAGCTTCAACTAAAGAACAAAATTAGCCACCATTCTTTTCTCTTTTCTTTTATTCATTTATCAAAAATAAAAAGGATAATTAAATAAGATAAATGAATAATAAATAATAAACCCTAACCATTTCATTAACCAAGGTTTAATCTTTACACTTGAACCCTAGCATGACATGCATCATCAAACATGATACAATCAAGTGCACAAAAGTATATCGCATATACAATGCGCCCATCCGAGTGAGAAAATCCATCTTAAGTAAACCGATACTAGTTGATGCAAAGTAATATATCAAATATATAAATATGCATTAAATCATTAAATCAACACTTGATTCAATGACCCGGTTATGTCGCACACAACCGACTAGTATACAATATATCGGCTTATCGAATCAACGCTTGAATCGATAACTAGGTTATATCGCATACAACCATTCGATATATTTATCGAGAGAATAGAATACGGTATCACATACACGCATTATTCTCGGTCCCGCACATATCTCATATGCGCTCCTATTTCGTTTCGCTTGAGCCAGGAAACCTCTGTGTAGGACTCTAAAGACTCGTCAATACGCCGGCAGCGGATGATGATCATATCAAGCATCCACAAGCCGCAAGCGGTCTGCTAAACGTAACGGCCACCCGGGTATTGAGCGATCTGAAGATCGACGAGCAAACCCGCTCACACTCCAGTGAATCCGACCAGTAACACTACCGTACAGTCCAGTCTGATCGTCTGATATGTCGCATATCTCGCCTAGGTGTGGTAAACGTCAGACCCCAATAGCTCAATAAGTCGTGTCGATATTAGGTCTATAACTGTTCGAGAAACTACTGGTAACACTTACCAGTAAATCTCAGCAACCCTGGCCAGGGATTTCCTGTTATAGCCAATCGAACACAGCACAATATCAACTCCCTATACCGGGAGAGACGAATCCCCTTCTATCGCTCATTGCCTCCATGTGACTCGGGACTGTACCCAAAAACCACCGTTTTGCACGCCCTCTTGGACGTGGTAAGATGGAAATCAAAGCACAGTAGGAACCACACAAGACTCTATGACGATCTCGGGTCAACAGACTACTCTGTACCAGTGTCACCAGAGAACTGCCATCTGACGTGAGGTATAATACCATCTGGGAGTTCTCGGCGAGTCCGTCCAGTGTACCCAGTCTCTACTGAGCACCCGTATATCATCTCTGATGTCAAACACCAATGGATATGGGATCATCCATCGCCCATCTGTATGGGTCGAGAAGGTATACGCTAGTCTACTCTGGTATATCGATGCCCCGTCTCGATACACCCACGACTAGGGAATTTGAAGGATGTACTTATGGACTACCATGTCCCCACTAGTATGATCCGCATCATAGTCCAGGTAGTCAAGTACAGATCCTAAGGGCTTTACCAACATGTAACAGAGAGACAATCAGTATACACGTTAAGGTAAAGGGTAACCAGATAGCATACTATCATGTCGAGCAAGAAAGTCCTCCCTATATATGTCCCAGCATCCACTACAATATACATCCTATGTACAGTAATGGCCTCTAGGGCATACATATAACTAACATACACTAGTCTACTCTGGAGAATCGATGCCCTGTCTCGAAACTCCCACGACTAGGGACCTTTTAAGGATGTGCTTATAGACCACCAGCTCCCACGTATATGATCGCCCTCATACTGCCGGTAGTCAAGCAAGAATCCTAGGGGCTCTATCAACGTGCAATAGTGACCTGTAAGGTCACCTAAAGCAGTACACGATGATAAAGGTAAACTAGATAGCATACTATCATCTCGAGTAAGACTGTCCTACTGGGATAGGTCCTCCCCTCAATCATTGCAATCACGTGCCTGTGATCCAATAATTGACTCTGAGGGCACTATCTCCAACAGTCTGCCACTTGCACTCAAGGCTAATTATTGCGATGTCGCATACTCACAGCCCGTGTGATACCGAACACCCAACTCCTCTACTAGTCAGTCTCACAAAGCTCGTTTGCGAAACTATTGCGTTCGAGGAATAGCCTCAGTGAGTGGATCCGCTGTGATGTTTCTTTCTATGTCTCTCTATTTCTCAAGTTCGCGGAGAAAGGTATCTCCCGAAATGAGCAATACCTGTCTTAGAATGTCTGGATGTCTGATGGGACCCAGCTCATAAATGAACTCCAAATCCAAACTTCTTAGACTGTATCGTCAACTGAACTTAATCAGTATCCTGTGCCATGCCTTCCCTCAGTATCTGCCTGGACCAACTATCCAAAATACTTCCCCTCGTCAGAGGAAAAACTATAACTCTGACAGCCACTCTGCCATCCATGTCACTTTGGAAGCCTGGAATGATAACCGTCTCCTAAAGGAGGCTGCCGTTATCAAATTCCTAGAACATTCACTTATGTTCTAAAACTGCTTTCGATTATTTCTCCAGGATTGGATCAATATCTCCTTATTGCACTCACTGCAAGAACAACTTCTGGTGTGGTACTTGACATCTCATGATTGACTCAATTGCCTAAGCAAGTGATCTGTCAATCATGCGTATCCCTCTCCCCTTTAGTCTGTAAGACACCTTTAGAGAGGGTGACTCCATTACCTGTAGGTACACTACCGTGCCAGGAGTCGTCCATTCTAAACACTCTTAGAATGCTGTCAAGGTACCCAGATTAGGAAACCACCCAAATCTAGATCTAAAACCATAGATCCAGTAACCAGAATGTACGATATAAGATCCAATTCCTATGTGGAGAAACTACTGTGTGACAACCAAAGTATAACCGATCGTAGTATAGGAATATCACTTCCTACGCTGTGTATGTCATCAAATACCAGGACATCACACCCTACTACCTTCTTAACAGATCCATCCCTTATTCTGATGAAATCTAACCTATGACTGTCACATCAGAAATCGATGATCTATCTCCGCTAAATCTGCTTTAGTCTATAAATAGACATAAGCCTGATGTCTACCAATGCTTCCGCTGCTCCCACTGACTATGACAACCCTCTGGCAGAGTCAAATACACGTACGCTTCTAAAACCAGTTCAGAACGACGCTATACTCATCCTCCTGCCGGGTCTCACAGTCTGGAACAACAGCAATGGCAAGTCTGGGTAAACAAGAACCTCTCTGCCACCGTCCTTGAGCATACTGAAGTACCTCTCAAGTGCCTGAGGTTACCCACCTTATCTACGGAGTGGCCAATGGAATGTCAATCCATATTGAATCTTTAGGTTCCTTATCAAATCTTCAGTAATCGTTTGCGGTTCTGGAATCACTTCCACTTCTACCATACTCCCACTACTGTTTTCTGAAAAAATCCATTTTTGATAAAACTGTGGCGAGTCAAGAACAATATCACTATTGATCCTCCAGATGGTAGAAAATCAACCCTCGTCATAGCCTGGGTCAACCCACAAACAGCCATTACAGAAACGTGCCTTGAGTTATCCAGAGTCTGGTTTTAATCATAAGCCGGATAACTCCCCATACCTTAACAATGTTAAGATATGAACTGTACTATATCCAATATAGAACCAGAGGCACTGATTTAATTGAACCAGATTCAAATCATGCAGCTGTCTCTAGTGCATGTCAAGTAAATGGAAGGAGGACGATCAGCGTTACTCAACTTAGGAGTACTTCCAATTATGAGTAACCTGAAAGAGAAGCAAGTTCACTTAACCATTACTATCAACTGAATACCATACACAAGTATCTACATCTTCGATCACCTTGAAGAATCTCGATACTTGCAATATCTGGTTCTCTACTTTATTCTTATACCTATAACTCCTCAAAACTTAGACCCTGTGTTTCTACGAAACACATGTCTAAGAACTAGAGATGTCATAAGTAAATAGAATATAGTACGAGGACCAACCCCTCTTTCCTAATGGACGCTGGACAATATACAATACTCTATATATGTCCCCCGAGTCTAGTGACTCATTCACTGTGTGTCGTAGGTTGAAAACTGTACTTATGGTTATGAACAATTACACCGCTGTTCAATGCTCCTTACCTAACCATCCACTGGTATAGGTAAATGTCATAGACATAATTTCAAAAAGGTATGTCTCACTCTATAAAAATATACGTACAGATATATCAATTTGAAATTGGTGCACAACAACGGATATTCAAAACCAAATATTTGCCAACCGGCAAATAACCCAGGTGACTTCCTCAAATATCACCAATTCTAACGAATCCCGATATAATGAGGACGGTCACCTAATTCCCAATAACTTACTCCCACTCATCATCTGTAAAACCATACAGATGTGAGAATCCAACCTGGTAAATACATATCCCGGAGTAAGTGTCTAATTGGGAAATCAGTTTTCATTTAACAGTACACAGTGAAACTGAAACATTGAAATGTTTCGATAGGGTATCCTGGTATTCCTAGTAATGCCTCTTCCATATCCATATTTACAACTGTAACCGTATAATACTTTTCCACTTCTCCAAATCCCTTTATACGTCTTTAGTCATTACCTTCTGCACACCCCTTACGCCAAATGGTTTTCTTCCTTTCCTACCATTCGGCACCAGCCTATGGTTTGGAAGAAGACTATCCAATAAGCATAAAGGGTGTACTGTCCTAATCCTAGGAGTACTCGCAATGCGAGAGAAGGTGAAGATAAAAGACAACCGAATAAACCTAAGAAATAGGTGATTTAGGATTGGCGAAGAAATACTTGGTTTGGTCGTGAATAGCAGTCGCAATTTACTTTGCCCTCTTACTAATCCCTTGCTTTGTCTTAACTTAATACCTTCTGTACACCGTTTAGGCTAATTGGTTTTCTTCATTCCCTACCGGTCGGCACCAGCCTAAGGTTTGGAAGAAGACTATCCAATTTGCGTAATAGGTGTACTATCTCCTAAGCCAAGGAGTACTCGCAATCTGAGAGAGAAGGTAAAAGGAAAAGACAACTGAATAGTCCGATTCGTTTTCTCCAGAACCGGAAACCATCCTCGAATTCCTTCGAGTTCGTATATAACCATACGATGGTTTTGTTCAATGGAAGTGGACGTTCGTAGTGATACGGGGTGCCCTGGAGAAAAGGGTAAAAGTAGGAGTGGCAATGAGGTTTGCAACTCTGACAATCCAAAAGCCAGTGTTAAGAAGGTTCGGTCAACTTGGTCACTGAGTCATAGTCTAGGGTCGGGTCAATGGTCGCTGCCAAAGAGAGAGAGAAAAGAAACACTCAGCGTGCACTCTAACCTAGATCAGAATGGTTATCACTTTATCTAATCTGGAAACCTCCCACTGTAACGCCAAATTCTTCCCCAAACCTGAAAGAAGAATTAGCCGGGATCACCCGAGGAGTAAACCAACTCATCAGTGGGAATCGCGATCCAACTATCATCGCATGATAACGTGACGGAATCCGCTCACGTTATCACACTCCAGAAGGTATGCGCATATCTGGCAAGTTTCAGTTCTTTTGAAACTCCCGATGTAGATTTCTACCCCATGCTCTAATGACCTTGACTTTGGCCAACATATCATAAGTCACATGTCAAGTTCTACCCGTCATTTTCCTGGTTAATTTGAACCCACCCGTACCTACCCTTGACTTTGGCCAAAATGGCAGTAAGACTATCCCAAACCAACGCATCTATCTGTGCTGCATATGAATACGCAACAGCTACCAAACACTGTGCCTTGACTTTGGCCAACATACACAGCTTGAATACTATTGACTATCCATATGAAACGACGGAGGGCTACGAATGGTTTCTGGTGAAAACCTTTAACGTAATGAACTTGATATCGTTGAAGGAACTGATAGCTTTTTAAAATATAGTGACGAAAACCTTTGCTAAAGAGGTCACTCCCGGTGAAGGGATCTCGGCTCTTTCCCCGTAGAATGAGGTGCAGGATATTCCAACTGAATACCACGATGCAAAACAAAAGTAATCGGCTATAGTAAAGTTATTGCCCTGACGCAAACTTTTTGTCCAAGGGGTCACTCCCGGTGAAGGGATCTCGGCCCTTGCCTCGTCGACTGAGGAGCAGGATATTCCAACTGAATACCACGATGCAAAACAAAAGAGAACGCCCTTGCAATAACAGATTTTTGAAAAAGTGTTCCAACAACATCAGAATAGGTTTGTTTAACTTGCATTGATCCGAATCAATGCAGTCCCATCAATTGATCACACCACAAAGAACGAAAATATACTGATGTACGTATATGCCATCCGCATTCGCCACTGGGTCCCGTCATCACCCGTTAGGTTAGCTAACTAACGACAGAACGGGGACTGGACTAGCGCGGATGCAAAACATATACAACATCTACTAATATATATACCAATATATTATATTCTCTCAAGGCGTGATAAAATGCAACATCACAGAAAATGAACAGCATCACAGAACAATACAGATATCTGGGATCCCCGGGTTTCACAGAGCCGCTGCTGAAACCCGACGTTCCCCTGGTCGTGTGGATAGCCTGTGCAATGAAAACCTAGACCCCTATGGGCGCGGCAAGTTACCCGCCAAAACGTGAAGCGAGGCAGCCCCCTTCAGCAACGTGAATGGACCACCCAGCACTTCATGGAATCCGGTAACTTGGGCACCCCTCCTGGGTCAACCTGTACCCCCTACGAGTGCGGCGAATAGCCCTGCCAATTCCAAAGTAAAGCCCCCTCCTTCTCAATGCCATGAGATGCGGGCTTGTTGCCCTCTAGAACCCGGCTATCCGTGCACCCCTCCGCGGGGTAATCCTAGTACAGAAAGCAAAATATATATACAACGGGTACAGCGACCGCAACCAGGTCGTGCCCCAAAAGAATAATACAACAGGCAGTGACGGCAGTCCACATGTCGGACGCTCGTCCCGCAATAACAAATGTACATAACACTACAAAATTGTACTAATATTGCATCCAGGCTATCCCCCACGACCGATCCGTAACAACACAGCAAAACACAGAACATCAACGTGAAGGTCACGTTCGCAAATCCGTCTAACCGGGCTATAGCAGTTAGACAGGATTTACCGATCGAGTGACATTCACGGTCGCAGATATAATGTAAATACTGTGAACTAGCATGTTTAAAATATCCGATCGAACAAATATTATCAAGTGGGCCCCATACAGTACTGTAGCACTTATAGAAAATCTGGGCCCAAAAATAATATCCCAAAACCCCTATGTTCCAGACTAGGACCCACTTAAAAAAAATGGTGCAACGAGGCAATAATACGGCGGCGGAACCGCGGCCAAAGTAGGGTTAATGCCGCGGTTCTGCGGTCATATAAACGAATCAGCTCACTAAATTTTTTCCGTGTTCTTAGAATTCTCTGTACATGTTTCTGAAACCACCTGAAAAATTTTTTGAGCTTGAAAAAAATCGACAGAGAACACATGCACACAAAAATGGGTTTTCGGGATTTTTGTTCGATCGAGGATGTAAACACACTAGAGCAAGCTAGGTAGGTTAACGGCGTGGCTCTGATACCAATGTAAGCCCGCGGCGGCGCCCCGGCCGTCGACCCGACACCGGAAACACGGAAACGAAAACTTTCAAAAACTATTGAACCAGCACCACCGCGCACTTTTAACCCGGATCGGGCCATTAACCAAGCAACTAGCAAACTAAAATACGGGTAGAGAGTTATACCAAGCGATCCGTGTCCTTCGGTCTTCGTCTCCACTCCGATCTCCCGCGGAATCTCCGTCCATCAACTCCTCGTCGGAAAGGCACCACGTAGCCGGGTTCGTATACGGGCTCCCGTCTCTGGACCGAGGCAACTCGGGCGCGAAGTTGGCTAGCCGACGCGTCCAAGATTTGCTGTAGAATAGAGTAGTGGGTTGTCTCTTTTGGGGCTTAGAAGTTGCCATGGTATGTGGAAGAGAAAATAGCTTAGGAGAGACTTGTGAACTTTTAATACAAAAATGAGAATGAGAATCAATTTCCATACACCAAATGAAACCTCTGTCTCTTTTCCTCAAAAAGAATGGCCGGCCCTCTCATTGTGGTGGGTGGAAAAAGGATGATTGAATAACAAATAAAGAAAAGAAAAGATAATCCAAGAAAAAGGTCACACTCATCTCACAATTCAATCCCTCTCAATCCTTTCATTTCCATTCTAATAAATCCAATGGAAATGGATAAGAAAAGCATCTCATGATGATGAGGCCACAAATATGCAAGAAAATCCTCCACAAAATGTTATTTGCAAACTGCAAATAACACCCTCCAACTATAAAGTCCGGCCGTGAAACAACAAAGGAAAACCGGCCGGAACGGAATGCAAACTGGCAACTTCAGAAAACTGATCCAGTAATAAATTACAGGAAAACCCCGCTACTGCAAATACATGCCCGCATTTGTATTCCCACTGAACACAAATGCAAAGAGACAAAACTACACAATCTAATACTAGGATCCGGCTTAAACCAAAGCCGGCTAGTAAAATCCGTCCGATCACGATCCGTGCAATACCGCACGTATCTGATCGAACCCTGCCATATCTCCATACGGCCTCTACAGCGTTTCGCCCGAAACTTGAGTAACTGTGTGTGGTGGACTCTAAAGACTCGTCGATACTATGTATGTGGATTTAACCACTAGCACGTCAGAGGTATAAGCCAATACGTGACGGGCTACCAGGTATTGACCAAAAGGGACGTCGATGAGCAAACTCATCCTGACACCCTACTGAGCCTGTCAGTGACAATATCCGTACAGTCCGGTCCGTTCGTCTATGAGCATCGCATGGCGGGCCTAGGGGGTTGGTAAAAGTCAGACCCCCAAAAGCGGTACAAGTCGTGTCGGAGTGCAGCCCAGAACACCCTGAGATACTACTGGAATACCTACCAGCAAATCTCCTGCCTTGGCCAAGGACTTTTCATGTTCTGGCTCTCCTCGACACAGCGCGACCTCACCCCCAATACCGGGAGAGACGAACCCCTGCAGATCCGCTCACTGCCTCCATGTGGCTCGGAACTGTACCCAACTAAAACCTGTTTGCACGACTCCTTTGAGCCGTGGTAGGGTAGTAATCAAAGGACAGTGGGAACTCACACGAGACAAATGACGATCTCAGGTCGATGAACTAACCTGTACACATGTCACCAGGGAACTGCTATCTGACGTCTGGTATGAACCCAACTAGCAGGTTCCCGGCGAGTCCTGTCTGGTGTACTCATAACCCAATGAGCACCTATATACATCTTAGGTGAACCTACTGACACCAGTGGCTTGTGAGACCGGCCACCGCCCCTCGTCGGGGTCTCGACTGTATACACTAGTCTACTATGGAGAATCGATGCCCTGTCTCGAAACTCCCACGACTAGGGACCTTTTAAGGATGTGCTTATAGACCACCAACTCCCACGTATATGATCGCCCTCATACTTCCGGTACTCAAGCAAGAATCCTAGGGGCTCTATCAACGTGCAATAGTGACCTGTAAGGTCACCTAAAGCAGTACACGAAGATAAAGGTAAACCAGATAGCATACTATCATCTCGAGTAAGACTGTCCTACTGGGATAGGTCCTCCCCTCAATCATTGCAATCACGTGCCTGTGATCCAATAATTGACTCTGAGGGCACTATCTCCAACACCCTGGCCAGGGACTACTCGTGTAATGGCTCTCCTAGACACAGCGCGATGTCAACCCCCAATATCGGGAGAGACGAATCATGTCTAACCGTCACTGCCTCCAAGTGCTTCGGGACTGCACCCAACTACTACCTGTTTGCACGACTCCTTTGAGCCGTGGTAGGGTAGTAATCAAAGTACAGTAGGAACACACTCGAGGCGAAGTGACAGTGTCAAGTCAGCAGACTAATCTGTACTCATGTCACCTGGGAACTGATAACCGACGATAGGTATAGTACCAACCAACAGTTCCCGACGAGTCCTGTCCAGTATACTCGTAACCCAACTAGGATCCGCATACTATCTCCAGTACGACGTACTGATGGGTGTGGGACAGACCATCTCCCCTGCTGGGATGAGAAGCGCATACGCTAGTCTACTCCGGAGTATCGATGCCCTGTCTCGATAGTCCTATGACTAGGGACATGTATAAGGATGTGCTTATAGATTACCCAGCCCCCACGAGTGTGACATCCACCACAACGCTGGTAATCAAGCAAAGATCCTAAGGGATCTACTAATATGTATGAGCGATATGCTAAAAGAAACACATGCACATATTGAAGTAGAAACAAACCAAGTAGCATACTACCATTTTGAGCAAGATTGTCTATACAACTGTGAATATCCCAAGCTTCCATTAAGTAATATACAAGCTAGTATGATACAGTAATGGCCTCTAGGGCATATACACTAACTATCTCCCACTTGCACTAAGGCCACGAACTGGCGTATCGAAGACCTATCATCTCGATCAGCCGCTCGAACTGAGTCTGGGGTAAGGCCTTCGTGAGTGGATCAGCAGTGTTATCTTCTGTATTTATTCTCTTCACCTCGATCCCCTGGCAATCTACGATCTCCCTGATCAGGTGGTACCGCCTCAAAATGTGCCTGGACTTCTGATGGGACCTGGGTTCCTTCGCTAAAGCTATAGTGTCATTGTTGTCACAATACAACGGTATTGGATCAACACTGGTAGGAACCACCTGAAGCTCCGTGAGGAACTTCTTCATCCAGACAGCTTCCTTTGCGGCATCGCAAGCAGCTATGTACTCCGCTTCCATAGTTGAGTCAGCAACGGTTTCCTGCTTGGAAATCTTCCAGCAAACCGCCGCTCCATTAAGGGTAAAGACATAACCCGACATGGACTTGGAGTCATCCCAGTCACTCTGGAAACTGGAGTCAGCAAAGGCCTCGATCTGGAGGTCTTTTCCGCCATACACAAAGAACATCTCCTTAGTCCTTCTCAGGTACTTGAGAATGTTCTTTACTGCTATCCAGTGTTTCTCCCCTGGGTTCGACTGATACCAGATTACAACGCTCAATGCGTATTCTACATCTGGTCTGGTACACAACATCGCATACTTAATAGATCCTACTGCAGATGCGTAGGGTATTGATGACATGCGAGTCCTTTCCAAATCGGTCTTGGGAGACATCTCTTTCGAGAGGGTGATTCCGTGACAAGCCGGTAGATTACAGCTCTTGGAATCTTCCATACTGAATCATTTCAGTTTGGTGTCGATGTACCTTGACTGTGAAAGTCCCAACATCCTTTTAGATCTATCATGATAGATCTGGATACCCAGAATGTAGTTGGCATCGCCCAGGTCCTTCATGGAGAACCTCTGTGACAAGAATCCTTTGACTGACTGTAACATAGGAATATCATTTCCTATTAGGAGAATGTCATCGACGTACAAGACGAGGAATACCACATTTCTCCCTACAATCTTACTATAAATGCATGGTTCATCTGGGTTTTTGATAAAGTCGAATTCTTTGACAGTATCATCAAAGCAGATGTTCCAACTCCGCGATGCCTGCTTCAGTCCATAGATGGACTTGAGCAACTTGCACACTTTACCGCTGCTCCCACTCTGAATGAATCCCTCTGGCTGATCCATATAGACGCACTCTTCCAAATATCCATTTAGGAAAGCCGTCTTTACGTCCATCTGCCAGATTTCATAATCGTGGAAGGCAGCAATGGCAAGAAGGACCCGAATGGATTTCAGCATAGCCACTGGAGAAAAGGTTTCGTCATAGTCCAAACCAGGTCTTTGACGAAAACCCTTTGCAACAAGTCTAGCCTTATAGGTCTCAACCTGTCCATCTACACCAATCTTCCTTTTGAAGATCCATTTGCATCCTACGGGTTTTACCCCATCTGGAGCAACGTCCAACGTCCATACTTTGTTGGTGTACATGGACTCCATTTCGGTCCGCATTGCATCCAGCCATTTTACCGAGTCAACGCTCTGAATTGCTTGCTGGAAGCTAGTAGGCTCATCATAATCATTAGTGCAATCCTCTCTATCCCCGTCTATGAGAAAACCGTAATATCTCTCGGGCGGATGAGACTGCCTACTAGTCCTGCGGAGCGGCGCAGGAATGTCCGGTTCTCCTGAAACTTCTGGTTCATCCAAGCTTTCAGTAACAGCTTGTGATTCTGGAATTTCTTCTAGTTCTATTGCGCTCCCACTTATCTGATTTTCCAAAAATTCAGTTTCCAAGAAGTGGTCATGCGGAGAAACAAAAACTTTTTGTTCTTCTGCGGAATAGAAAAGATACCCCCTGGAGTTCTTTGGGTATCCCAAAAACTTACACAGTACTGAGCGTGCCTCGAGCTTGTCCGCATGCTGCTTTTTTACAAAAGCTGGACATCCCCATATCTTAAGATACTTAAGACGGGGTTTTTCCCCACTCCACATCTGATATGGGGTGGTAGGCACAGTCTTGGTTGGAGCCTTGCTCAAGAGATATGCAGCTGCCACTAGTGTATATCCCCAGAAAGATTGAGGTAACTCAGCCTTACTCATCATGGAACGAACCATATCCAATAGGGTTCAATTCCGCCTTTCAGATACACCGTTGTGTTGTGGTGTGTATGGAGGAGTACGCTGAGAGAGAATTCCATTCTCTTTTAAGAAGTCCAAAAACTCGGCACTCAAGTATTCACCACCTCGATCAGATCTCAGTGTCTTTATACTTTTGCCTGTTTGTTTTTCAACTTCATTCTTGTATTCCCGAAATTCCCCAAAGGCCTCGGATTTGTGCTTCATTAAGATGACATGTCCATACCTAGAGAAATCATCTGTGAAAGTCATGAAGTATGAATAACCACTTCATGCATGTGTAGACATTGGACCACACACATCACTGTGTATGAGTCCCAAGAGCTCGCTCGCTCTTACTCTATGTCCAGTGAATGGAGTCTTTGTCATCTTTCCCATGAGACAAGATTCACAAGTGGCATAAGACTGATACTCAAACGGATTCAAGTACCCCTCTTTATGTAACTTAGTTAATCGTGTCTCATTAATGTGACCCAGTCTACAATGCCATAAGAAAGCCTGATTTATTTCCGGAGACTTTCTTTTAAGTGTGTTCTGGACACTGAATATCTGAGCTTGATTTAATACGTATATCCCGTTATTTAATGTACCTGACCCAATCAGAACTTGATTTAGATGGATATGTACTGCATCGCTTACAAAAGTAAATTCATATCCTTCCTTAGAAAGTAAGGATACAGATATGATATTACAAGTCGCACCTGGTACATACAAACAGTTACGCAAAATCAATATCTGCCCAGTTGTCAGTCCAAGATGATATTCCCCTACGGATTCAGCATCCATGCTCATTCCGTTAGGAACCCTGAGAGTCATATCACCTTTCCTGATAACCCTACGGTTTCTCAGAGGCTGTAATGAATTACAGATGTGAGATCCTGATCCGGTATCCAATACCTAGGAAGTAGGGTTAACTGACATACAGTTCTCTATCACAAACACACCCGAAGCCGAAGCCACAACATGCTTCGAATTCTGGCTACTGGCTTTGCTAGCCCTGCAATCCTTCTGCCAATGTTCATTCCCGTAACAATAGGATCCTCCCTCTTTTACTACATCGAGTCCCGAAACTTTGGCCCTTCTCTTTCCTTCTTCTTCCCTGGTTTCCTTCAGGGTATAAGCAGAGGGCAGGGACTATAGAATTAAGTCAGTACTTGATCCATTCTCCAACGTGGTCTCCAGGTCCGTGAGCTCAAAATAGCTGGTCTCTGTAAGGACGTTGCCCCCTACAAATGACCCGACAGCCAACCTCGCTTGAAGCAATTCGTTCGAGGACTCATATCTTGCGATACGAGATTGCTCTCCATATAAATCTTTGTTATGGAGGAAGATAGAAACCGAGTCCATCTTCTCGTGCTGCCTCTGGTTTGCACCATCAACTGAGGCTAACACGAGGCACTTGGCTTTCGCACAGTCTTTTTTCGATGTCATACGGATGTCAATGTTCGTGACAGGGGAAACTGGTCCTGAGACGGCAAGGGTTTGATTAGTTAAGAGGTGTTACAGTTTGTCATGGGTAATGGATATCTGGACAGACCTTTGCTAATCATAACAGTCAGGTTCAGTCATTTTATTATCTAGATGTAACCTATGTGCGGTCACTGAGTCGCTGCAATTAAGAGAGAGAGAAGAAAACACTAAGCATGATGCTCTTTCAAGTTTAGATTTGGTTTTTAATTTATCTAAATAGGATGGCTCCCACTGTCTCTCGAATCCCTCCTCAAACCATAAAGGAAGAATTAGTCGGGATCAATCTCACTGTACAATACTTGCTTAACCGTTCAGCCAGGCTGGTGTCGGTACTTCGAGGGAGGTTTTCCAACACTTTCGCGAAGTTCCTTAATTAAATAACCTCTTTTCCCTGTGGGTGTAGCCCCGCTAACACCTTTCTAGACACCTACTTGGTTTATAGCATTGATCGTTAAGCGAGAAAGTTCCGGAGGAGTAGCATATACTCACAGTAGGATCGGGATCCAAATATCATCGCGTGATAAAACTGAAGGAATCCTACCAGAATCAACACACTCCAAATAGTATGCAGCGCTAGCAAGTTTCAGTTCTTTTGAAACTCCCGATGTTGATTTTTTTTTGCCCCATTCTCTTATGACCTTGACGAAGGTCAACAAATCATAAGTCACATGTCAAGTTCTACCCGTCATAGTCCAGGTTAATTTGAACCCAACGGTATATACCCTTGATGAAAGTCTACATGGTAATACGACTGTCCCAAACCAACGCATCTATCTATGCTACGTATGAACACCCAACAGCTACCAATCACTATGCCTTGACGAAGGTCAACAAACATAGCTTGAATACTATTGAATATTCATACGAAACGACGGAGGGCTACGAATGGTTTTGGCGAAACCTTGAACATAGTGAACTTGATATAATCGAAGGAACCTTGATAGCTTTTAAAAGGAGTGGCTTAAGCTCCACGTTTTAAAAGTTATTTTTGAAAGGAAACCGAGTGGTTTTTTGAAATTGTTCCAACGACTTTTACTTGGTTTATTTTTCTTGCATTAATTCCAATGCGTCCCATCATTTAATCCTACCATTGCAGAAAACAACGAAAATATGACGTACGCTTATGCCATCCGCATTCGCCACGGGGCCCCGTCATTACCCGTTAGGTTACTTAACTAACGAAAGAGCGGGGGCTGGACTAGCGCGGATGCAAAACATAAGCAACGCCTAAATAGATAACATATATAGATATACTCATTCGTCACATGCAATGATAGCCATTCCAGATCACAGATGAACATATTGGATATACTAGGAATCCGCAATTCGTACGAGCCTGTAACGAAAAGCGGATTACACGGTCGCGATGAATAGCCAATACCCCATCCTAGACCTCTACGGGCGCGGCAAAATACCCGCCAAATATCCGAAGCGGAGCAACCTCCCTCAACGACGTGAGTAGGCCACTCGGCACTTCGAGATACCCGGTAGTTTGTGCACCCCACCTTGGGTCTATCCTAGGAGCAAAAACAGTAAAAAGAAATTATACAATGACGGCTACAACACCGACCCGGTTGTGTGGCCAAAAATAATATTACATCAATTTACATATTACATGAATTGAAAGATAAAAGAAAACCCTCATCTCACAACCCCCCGGCTATTCATCCGCGACAATCCAATTAATTCATGTACACATACCATCAACATTACAGATCACTGATATGTATAACTCCCACTAATCGACGTATAGCGATTAGCGGACGTTCAATACATATATCACATCACAGATATATACCTGTCAGCTTAATTATTTAGAAGTTCGATCAAAATACAGATTTTTAGGCCCCAAACACAAATTTTTCTTTCTGGAAAATCTGGGCAGAAAAAACATATTGTAAAAATCGCAAAACACCCCTATGACCTCACTGCAAGAAAAATCGTCCATGGCCGAGTCAACTCGGCCGTGGATCCGCGGCGGGAGCAAGCTCCTGCCGCGGTTCCGCGGCGCGTTGATGTGCTCTCTGGACCATTTTTCTACAGTGAGATGTAAAAACCCTGAGTCGAATTTTAATCCAAGATTTATTAATTTTTTAACAGAGGAAAAATTCGACAGAAAGTATGCTATTCGGGTATGTTTCGTGATATTTTCTCCGATCGAACTTCTACTTAATTTGCTAACATGTTAGATAGTGTTTAACCTGGCTCTGATACTACTATAAGTCCACGTTACCTCTCCCGGTACTTACGGGCTTGCGGAAATGATGAAAAATGATTTTTTCAAGAGGTGGTAACATGGACTCAAAATACGGATCTTTGTTAAACAACTAACTAACAAGCTAACTAGAGTTTTTCCTACTCGGTTAGGGGGCTATACCTTTCTTGAACTCCTTCGTCTTCAACTCTTTCCGGTGTACGGATCGGCCTCACCTCGTCATCTCCTTGCGCCAAAGATGGATCCACCTGAAAGCTTCTACCTTTTGCTTCTTCTTCGATCTTGAAGAAACTAGAACACTTGGTTTGCTAAACCTTGTGAACTAGGATGAGTAGAGAAGTGATATGAGTTTTCTTTTATCTCTAAGGCAATGTTTCTCAACTCATGAGATGGAGTTGCCTTGTCACGACCCGCAGGGTACGGAACGTGACTGGCACTTAAGTTTACGAAACGTCTAAAGACGTCCGTAAAATAAGTAAGCTAAAGCACAGAAAACAAAACCAATTAAGCAAAAGAGTGAAGAAAACCCAATCAATTGAAAGCGAGTTTATCAAATAAGTCATGTAAAACACTTTTTTAAAAACAATACCAATTTTTTCGAAAATTTCGGCAGAGTCTCCTTTGTAAATACTGGCCCCCAAAATGGGTACAACAAGAATATATATGAATCCAACAAATATGGCATCCCCAAGCGGGAGCTAGCTCTTCGCCACAGGCGGTCACAAATCCCACGCAATGTAAAGCAACAACATGCGAAATAATCATAATGAAGCATAAGAAAAACAGCATGTCGACTCAAGCGAGCTCGACCCCAAAATACAGCATAAAAGTCCACAAACCTCACAGTCTCATCTCTAGGTCAATATACAATAATACTGGTAGAAACAGTAGATGGAGTACACTAGATACAAAGAAAAGTACAAGGTGGTACAAAAATAATAACATAACCCACCTATGAGCAAATCTCGAGCCCAGGCAAAAGAGGCAAAAGAACAAGTGCGCCCGCCGCTAGTGAACTGACGGAGCGGACCTGCAAAAGACTGTGGCACAATGGGGGTGAGTTGCCAACTCGTGAGTAATAAATAACATCTACAAAGGCTATCGTATGCATGCACACAAGCATCCTAGCATCTAAAATACAGGTATGACGGGATGCACTAGCAGGTGTGTATACAACATCAGTGTACTAATATGTATGCAACATGAATATCTGAGGTCTCAATAGGTATATATAAGAAACATTTTATCTCTTTTTGTTTTTGAAACTCTTTTAGAATGCCAGCATAATACTCAAAGAATCGACGAGAACCGGTGTCCAGCAACGACACCCAAAAGCTGTCTCAAATCTCGTAAATGTATCTCTGGCCTCAGCCGTCCGGCTGACCCATCTCAAATATCAATATCTCATCATCTAGCGGCCACGGTCGGTATCCTCTGGATATCCACCGTCCCAAACAGTCACCGGTAGGTAATCCATCCCCTGCCAGGCTCAACGTCAACACCACATTCCTCTTGCCCCGGGGTACCTTACCGGGCCCACCATGTACCCGTGCCGGTTCCTCCACTCCTCGACACGGATTTCCAAAACCACAGCAAACTCATGGTGGACGACACTTACATCACTAGAAAACCGCAATTTACATATTTTAAAAATATAATAAGCTTAGAAATTTTGCGGCTTTCCCCCGAAATCCAGCAATATCATAAAATCTCAAGAAATCCTCATAAGTGCATATATCAGTGATAATGAATGCATAAGGTATCAATAATCAAGTTGCGATGTGTGATTAATGGATTAAGCATGAACAATTAATATGATGAAGTACATGCTCATGAATAGCAATCCTACGGTTTCATTTTAAGGAATTAAAGACAATAGCACAAGTTTAAGTATCAATTAGTAACAGGTTTAAATTTAAAGATTATCTAGTGTGGTGGCATGGCAATTACCAGGGTGTGTGTGTAAGCATGAATAGTGCTCGTGCAGCATATAAAAACCCTGGCAATGGTGCAGGTGTCCTATAAAATGGTTTCGTATATGTATGTCAATATAATGCATGGATGCAGCAAATAGTCAATTAAGTATTTCACCCCTAATTACTAACATCACTAAGGATCTTGTAAGTTACTAAAACTATCGGGCGGCTTGCGCCATCCAACGATAGTCCCCCGTAGATGTTACATCTACTCACCGGAATCCCTGGCTAGCTGTGTCCAATCACTGCCTTTCCCTTTCGCGCCACGTCTGACGTCTCCGCGACCGAACCTGGAATTTACATCAATACCAAACATAAGATTACATATCAAGAACGACGCAAAACCCCAACGAAACTACTAAAGTTCGCTAGCTAGGTACAACGTGCACAAAGTGCGCGGAACACACGCGAAAATCGCAAAACTGCCGAAAAACGCCGATTTGGTCGCCCGGCAAAACTAAAACCCGACTACTCAAAAAAACCGCACTCACGCATCCTAAAAGTCGTAGGACAAGCCATAACAATCACCAAGATGTCAAAAATAATTCATCACATAATTTTATAACAAAACTAGTAAGCATTGCATTACAAAATCGGTGCAAAAATCGCCGATTAGCGACAAAACGACTACAATCTAGCATAATCACCCAAGCCACACCATTAGATAACCACTACACAAAATTTCAACACATTAACCATGCTCCAAAACCTAAATTCCACAACCAACCCTTTCTTGATTTTTCTCAAAAGCAATTGCAAATCAAAATCCATACTAGAACAACTTAACTAACACTAATTTCAAACCCAATTAGCAAGTTAACCTTCTAGATTTAGGTTAGCAAAATACTAGATAGCAAGGTAAATTAATTAACCTAATAATGGATTTCTAAACCCTAATTCAACTCATTTTCTATACATAACCCTTTCTAGATTTTCCTAAAACAACAATTACAACTAAAATCAAACTTTTAAAATTAACTAAATTAGCAAAATTGAAGACTACATGAACAAGGTAACCATATAGATTAGTTAATTAACAACTAGATTAACTACAAAACAATTTAATTAACTATCATGGCTTCAAAACCCTAATTTAAACAAACTACTCTTTTAAAAAAAACAAGATTAGAAATTAGCTAACTTTTAACACTAAACCATACAATTAAAGGAATTTAGCAAAAAGAAAGTAACTTGATGGAAATTATACCTCAAGATCTATGGATCAAGCAAGTGATTTGCCTCTAAGGATGGCTTCCTAGCTCCAAGATTCAAGCAAGAATGGCTAAGGATAATGATAGCTTAAGGATTTTATTTGGATTTTTGAATTAATTATGGATTTTGATGTGTTTTCTTGAAGAAAATTGAAGAAAAATGAAAAGAAAAGAGATGAAGAAGAGAGGGTTCAGGTTTCGGCCAGAGGAGGTAAGGGTAGGGGTGTGGGTGAGTGGGGAAAAGTCCTTGGTCAACTCTCCAAAAGTCAATGTATCATAACTTATCAATTATATTTAAAATAAATCCATAAACTAACTAAATCAACTCAAGAAAGGAAACAAAGAAATGAGGCCAGAAATTTCTGGACTTGCACAAGGTGGGGCTGTCCTAGGGCTGAGGGAAAAGAGAGAGGGGTTTTACAAAAGAAATTTTATGCAAAAAGGCCCCCTACAAGTCAAAAATTGCAAGTTTTAACTCAAAATTCAATAAATTCGTTTCATATCATAAAAATTTGTTAAAAATCAAAATAAATTACTAAAAATTTATGTTACCACTAGATTTTAATTATCATAATTTTAGAGATTAAAATTAGCCCGGAAAAATTTGTATTTATCGCTAATTTAATGTATTTTCTTATCGGCTTAAAATAATATTAAAAAATTGAAAAATTAGGGAAAATTTTTAAACGACCAGAATTTCATAAGTAACTCATTATCTACTAAAAACAAGCAATTACCTATCCATTTTAGGGATAATTAGTCCTAAACTGCAAAATAACAGAAAAGACGGTTTTCGGAAAAATACCGAATTTTCACCGATTTTCAGGAAAACACCAAAACGACTTTTCAAGACGCTACAATCTCCCCCCCTTAAAGAAATTCGGTCCCCGAATTTAAAAATATAACTACGCGTACCTTCAAAGAGATGCGGATATTTCTTCCTCATCTCGCCCTCGGTCTCCTAGGTAACCTCCTCGCTGCTCGGGCTACGCCAAAAGACCTTGACGGTTGGTATAATCTTCGATCTCAACTTCTTCACCTGCCAATCCAGGATGGCCACCGGCTGCTCTGTAAAAGAAAGGTCGCGCTCTAGCTGGACTGTCGGGTGCTGAATCGGATGCGAAGGGTCGTGAAGGTACTTACGGAGCATCGAAACATGGAAGACGGGGTGAACATCGGGAAAGCTGGGTGGAAGGGCCAAACGATATGCAACAGCGCCAACCCGCTCGAGGATCTCGAAGGGACCTACGAATCTAGGGCTAAGCTTCCCCTTTCGCCCAAAACGCATCACGCCCTTCATCGGAGAGACTTTCAGAAAAACATGGTCGCCAACTTCGAACTCTAATCTGCGACGGCGCCTGTCAGCATAGGATTTCTGCCTGCTCTGAGCCGCTCTCATCCGGTCTCGGATCAACTGTATCTTCGATGTCGTCTCCTCAACAAGCTGCGGCCCCAAAATGCTGCTCTCGCTAAGCTCTGTCCAACAAACGGGCGATCTGCATCTCCTCCCATATAATGCCTCGAAAGGTGCCATCTGAATAGTATCCTGGAAGCTGTTGTTGTAGGAGAACTCCAATAGAGGTAAATGACGATCCCAGCTACCGCCGATGTCTAAAACGCACGCTCTGAGCATGTCCTCGAGAGTCTGAATGGTCCGCTCTGACGGTCCGTCGGTCTGCGGATGAAATGCTGTGCTGAAGCTCAAACGAGTGCCCAAAGCCTCCTGAAGTCTCTGCCAAGGTCGGCTGGTAAACTGAGTGCCTCGATCTGACACGATACAAGTCGGTACGCCATGTAGTCGCACGATCTCGTCAATATAGAGCTGAGCATACTGAACGAAGCTGAAAGTGGTCTTCACTGGCAGGAAGTGAGCCGCCTTCGTCAATCGATCTACGATCACCCAGATGGAGTCGTACCATCGACTGGTCCTGGGTAGACCCACAACGAAGTCCATCGAAATCTGCTCCCATTTCCACTCTGGAATGGGTAACGGCTGTAGCTCTCCTGCAGGCCTCTGGTGCTCGGCCTTGACTTGCTGACAAGTCAGGCATCTCGAAACGAACTCCGCAATGTCCCTCTTCATCCCGACCCACCAGTAGGTCTCTCTCATATCATGGTACATCTTGCTGGAACCGGGGTGGACACTATACACTGATCGGTGTGCCTCCTCAAGAATGTCACGCCGCAATCCATCAGCATCTGGTACGCACAGTCTAGATCCATATCGTAAAATCCCCTGATCGTCAATCACGAATTCGGAAAATCTGCCCTGTCCCATCTGTGCCATGATCTCTGAGCAACGGTCGTCACTGCGCTGTGCCTCATATATACGGTCAAGCAACTGTGGGCGTGCACGAACATGCGCGAGCTGTCCCCCTGTCTGAGTGAACTCGAATTCAACTCGGCTGTCGCATAATATCTGCCAATCTGCTGACGACTGCCTCTGCACTGCGCGCAAAAAGGATAGACTACCCCCGGGCCTCCTACTCAACGCATCTGCCACCACATTCGCCTTGCCGGGGTGATATAAGATCTCGCAGTCGTAGTCTTTCACTAACTCCATCCAACGACGCTGTCTGAGGTTCAGGTCTCGCTGCTGAAATATGTACTTTAAGCTCTTGTGATCGGTGAATATTTGACACGACTCGCCGTAAAGGTAATGTCGCCAAATCTTCAGTGCAAAGACCACTGCAGCCATCTCCAAATCATGAGTGGGGTAGTTCTGTTCATGCTTCTTCAACTGCCGAGAAGCATATGCGATCACCTGGCCATGCTGCATCAATACGCATCCTAATCCCACTCGCGAAGCATCACAGTAGACCACAAATCCGCCTGATCCCGAAGGCAAAGATAATACCGGCGCCGTAGTCAAACAAGTCCGTAGCTGCTGAAAACTGCGCTCGCACTCCTCTGTCCAAACGAAAGGAACTCCCTTCCGGGTCAAACCGGTCAACGGTGCAGCTATACGGGAGAAGTCCTGAACAAAACGCCTGTAGTAGCCCGCCAAGCCTAGAAAACTACGGATCTCAGTAACCGATGTAGGTCGGGGCCACTGCTGAACAGCCTCAATCTTCTTCGGGTCCACATAAATGCCGTCTCTCGTAACCACGTGACCCAAGAATCCAACGCTGTCCAGCCAGAATGCACACTTGGAGAACTTTGCGAACAGCTGGTGCTCCCTCAGAGTCTATAACGTAATCTGCAAGTGTTGCTCGTGCTCCTCTCTGCTCCGGGAGTACACCAAGATATCGTTGATAAACACGATGATGAACAAGTCAAGATACGGCCTGAATGTACGGTTCATCAAATCCATGAATGCTGCTGGGGCGTTGGTGAGTCCGAACGACATCACCAAAAACTCGTAGTGGCCGTAGCGCGTGCGGAAAGCTGTCCTCGGTATATCCTCCTGTAGAACTCGCAGCTGATGGTATCCTGATCGCAAGTCGATCCTCGAAAAATAACCCGCGCCCTGGAGCTGGTCGAACAAATCATCAATGTGTGGCAACGGATATCTGTTCCGAACGGTAACTTTGTTCAGCTGGCCGTAGTCGATACATAAGCGCAAACCTCCATCCTTCTTCTTGACAAACAGGACCGGAGCACCCCACGGAGAAACACTAGGTCGAATAAGCCCCTTATCTAACAAATCCTGCAACTGATCCTTCAGCTCTCGAAGCTCAGCCGGGGCCATCCGATAAGGCGGTATAGAGATAGGCCCCGAATCGGGAATCAAATCGATGCAGAACTCAACATCGCGCTCAGGTGGTAGCCCAGGTAGCTCATCAGGGAAAACATCAGGGAACTCACAAACAACCGGGACCCAGTCCAACGGAACCTCTGCAGCTCGAGTATCACAAATATACGCTAAGAATCCCTGACATCCCTTCCGCGAGAGCTGACCAGCACGAAGAGACGAAATCAAGCTGGGAAGGGTGACGCTGCGGTCTCCCTGAATAAGGACTGGCTCCCTCGGAAAGCTAAATCTGACTTCTTTCTCACGGCAGTCCACCGAAGCATAACAGGTGGCTAGCCAATCCATGCCCAGAAGCACATCAAAGTCCAACATATCGAGGAGTATCAAATCAACTGATGAATCCCTCTCCCCGATACGAACGGAACACAAACGAAATACAAACCGAGCGACAAACGACTCGCCTACCGGAGTAACAACAACAAGCGGCTGATCTAACGACGACGACTCACGGCCCAACATCGGTGCAAAGTGTGTAGATACGTACGAATGTGTGGAACCTGGGTCGAATAATACCCGTGCGTCGAAAGAAAAAACTGGCAAGGTACCTGTCACAACGGCATTGGATGCCTGCGCATCCTGCGGTGTCAAAGCAAATACTCGGGCCTGTCCTCCACCGATAGCGGGCTGACCTCGACCTCGGCCTCTGCCTCCTCGTCCTCTCTGAACAGGACCGCCGCGTCCACGGCCTCTCGGTGCACCTAACTGGCATGGAGCATCGCCTGGGGTAGGAAGTAGGGCTCTCTGAGGAGGGGGTGGTGATGGTGGTAGGGTCACATGCGGAACTGTCGCTGCTCCCTGTCGTCTCACCGAACAGTCTCTGACAAGATGGTGCAGACTCCCGCACCCAAAACATCCTGGCGACGGCTGCTGCCCCTGGGGATAAGAACCATATAACTGTCCCCGCCCAAATCCTCTGCCAGGCCTATCTCTCGGAAAGAATCTGGCGCGCTGCCTCTGAGACGGTACATCGGTGCGCATCCTCTTCGGCCCAGAAACGACCGAAGTCTGTGATATGCGTGTCTCCATCCGCAATGCCGTATCCATAGCAGCTGAATAAGTGTCGTAGTGCTGGGCGCCAATGGCAAGATATAGCTGGGCATCAAGTCCCTGTACGAACCTCTTCACCATCTTCTCCTCGGTATCCACCAAATACTAAGCATATCGGGATAACTGTGTAAACTGGATGTCATACTCAGACACCGTCATCCCAGGTGTCCTGACTAAGGCCTCGAAGCTACGAGCTCTGGCGTCACGAACGCTCTCTGGAAGGAAACGGGCTAGAAAGACCGCTGTAAACTCGGCCCAAGTCATAGGCGGTAGACCTGCAGCTCGACCTCTCAAGACTGACTCCCACCATGTCTGCACAAGAACCCTCTAGTCGGAAACTCGCAAGCTCTACCCATCGATCATCCGACCATCTCAGCGAACGGCAGATCCTGGCTAAACTGTCAAGGAACGTCTGTGGGTCCTCCGCTGCCTCGGTGCCGGTGAATACTGGAGGTCTCAGCCTCATGAAATCCTATAGTGAAACCGGAATGGCCACGGTGGTAGTAGTAGGAGCAGGTATCATGGTCGTCTATGATGTAGTAGGTACGTCATCCGGCCTCGGTGTACAACTGGCTGCAACTAGGGATCCTACCATCTGACGTATCTCCTACATGCCTCCCATCATCTGTCGCAACTCCTCCATACCAGTCTCGAGCCTAACCATACGGCCTGGGGAAGGTGGATCGGTCTGTCCCTGCGGCGTAGGCATACCACCCTGCTCAGTCCTAGTCTCGGACGAGCCAGCTCGAATCTCGTCTCGGGCGGCAGCCTTCTGTGCCCTCGTAGCCTTCGGCGGCATAGTGACTGTTACAGGAAAACGGATAGCAAGGACAGTGCAATAGGATCATAGGATACACGGAATTGAAGAAGGAATTTTTCAAGCAAGTATATCCTAAAGTCACTTAGGCGGAGTACCGTATCGTAAGTATGCCGCGGACATACGCACGCTACGTTACCCTGCTTAAGTCACTTACTCCATCTACAAAGGGTCATCCTACACTCACAAAGGTAAAACCTATCGCTCTGATAACAACTTTGTCACGACCCGCAGGGTACGGAACGTGACTGGCACTTAAGTTTACGAAACGTCTAAAGACGTCCGTAAAATAAGTAAGCCAAAGCCCAGAAAACAAAACCAATTAAGCAAAAGAGTGAAGAAAACCCAATCAATTTAAAGCGAGTTTATCAAATAAGTCATGTAAAACACTTTTTTAAAAACAATACCAATTTTTCCGAAAATTTCGGCAGAGTCTCCTTTGTAAATACTGGCCCCCAAAATGGGTACAACAAGAATATATATGAATCCAACAAATATGGCATCCCCAAGCGGGAGCTAGCACTTCGCCACAGGCGGTCACAAATCCCACGCAATGTAAAGCAACAACATGTGAAATAATCATAATGAAGCATAAGAAAAACAGCATGTCGACTCAAGCGAGCTCGACCCCAAAATACAGCATAAAAGTCCACAAACCTCACAGTCTCATCTCTAGGTCAATATACAATAATACTGGTAGAAACAGTAGATGGAGTACACTAGATACAAAGAAAAGTACAAGGTGGTACAAAAATAATAACATAACCCATCTATGAGCAAATCTCGAGCCCAGGCAAAAGAGGCAAAAGAACAAGTGCGCCCGCCGCTACTGAACTGATGGAGCGGACCTGCAAAAGACTGTGGCACAACAGGGGTGAGTTGCCAACTCGTGAGTAATAAATAATATCTACAAAGGCTATCGTATGCATGCACACAAGCATCCTAGCATCTAAAATACAGGTATGACGGGATGCACTAGCAGGTGTGTATACAACATCAGTATACTAATATGTATGCAACATGAATATCTGAGGTCTCAATAGGTATATATAAGAAACAATTTATCTCTTTTTGTTTTTGAAACTCTTTTAGAATGCCAGCATAATACTCAGAGAATCGACGAGAACCGGTGTCCAGCAACGACACCCAAAAGCTGTCTCAAATCTCGTAAATGTATCTCTGGCCTCAGCCGTCCGGCTGACCCATCTCAAATATCAATATCTCATCATCTAGCGGCCACGGTCGGTATCCTCTGGATATCCGCCGTCCCAAACAGTCACCGGTAGGTAATCCGTCCCCTGCTAGGCTCAACGTCAACACCACATTCCTCTTGCCCCGGGGTACCTTACCGGGCCCACCATGTACCCGTGCCGGTTCCTCCACTCCTCGACACGGATTTCCAAAACCACAGCAAACTCATGGTGGACGACACTTACATCACTAGAAAACCGCAATTTACATATTTTAAAAATATAATAAGTTTAGAAATTTTGCGGCTTTCCCCCGAAATCCAGCAATATCATAAAATCTCAAGAAATCCTCATAAGTGCATATATCAGTGATAATGAATGCATATGGTATCAATAATCAAGCTGCGATGTGTGATTAATGAATTAAGCATGAACAATTAATATGATGAAGTACATGCACATGAATAGCAATCATACGGTTTCATTTTAAGGAATTAAAGGCAATAGCACAAGTTTAAGTATCAATTAGTAACAGGTTTAAATTTAAAGGTTATCTAGTGTGGTGGCATGGCAATTACCAGGGTGTGTGTGTAAGCATGAATAGTGCTCGTGCTGCATATAAAAACCCTGGCAATGGTGCAGGTGTCCTATAAAATGGTTTCGTATAGGTATGTCAATATAATGCATGGATGCAGCAAATAGTCAATTAAGTATTTCACCCCTAATTACTAACATCACTAAGGATCTTGTAAGTTACTAAAACTATCGGGCGGCTTGCGCCATCCAACGATAGTCCCCCGTAGATGTTACATCTACTCACCGGAATCCCTGGCTAGCTGTGTCCAATCACCGCCTTCCCCTTTCGCGCCGCGTCTGACGTCTCCGCGACCGAACCTGGAATTTACATCAATACCAAACATAAGGTTACATATCAAGAACGACGCAAAACCCCAACGAAACTACTAAAGTTCGCTAGCTAGGTACAACGTGCACAAAGTGCGCGGAACACACGCGAAAATCGCAAAACTGCCGAAAAACGCCGATTTGGTCGCCCGGCAAAACTAAAACCCGACTACTCAAAAAAACCGCACTCACGCATCCTAAAAGTCGTAGGACAAGCCATAACAATCACCAAGATATCAAAAATAATTCATCACATAATTTTATAACAAAACTAGTAAGCATTGCATTACAAAATCGGTGCAAAAATCGCCGATTAGCGACAAAACGACTACAATCTAGCATAATCACCCAAGCCACACCATTAGATAACCACTACACAAAATTTCAACACATTAACCATGCTCCAAAACCTAAATTCCACAACCAACCCTTTCTTGATTTTTCTCAAAAGCAATTGCAAATCAAAATCCATACTAGAACAACTTAACTAACACTAATTTCAAACCCAATTAGCAAGTTAACCTTCTAGATTTAGGTTAGCAAAATACTAGATAGCAAGGTAAATTAATTAACCTAATAATGGATTTCTAAACCCTAATTCAACTCATTTTCTATACATAACCCTTTCTAGATTTTCCTAAAACAACAATTACAACTAAAATCAAACTTTTAAAATTAACTAAATTAGCAAAATTGAAGACTACATGAACAAGGTAACCATATAGATTAATTAATTAACAACTAGATTAACTATAAAACAATTTAATTAACTATCATGGCTTCAAAACCCTAATTTAAACAAACTACTCTTTTAAAAAAAACAAGATTAGAAATTAGCTAACTTTTAACACTAAACCATACAATTAAAGGAATTTAGCAAAAAGAAAGTAACTTGATGGAAATTATACCTCAAGATCTATGGATCAAGCAAGTGATTTGCCTCTAAGGATGGCTTTCTAGCTCCAAGATTCAAGCAAGAATGGCTAAGGATAATGATAGCATAAGGATTTTGTTTGGATTTTTGAATTAATTATGGATTTTGATGTGTTTTCTTGAAGAAAATTGAAGAAAAATGAAAAGAAAAGAGATGAAGAAGAGAGGGTTCAGGTTTCGGCCAGAGGACGTAAGGGGAGGGGTGTGGGTGAGTGGGGAAAAGTCCTTGGTCAACTCTCCAAAAGTCAATGTATCATAACTTATCAATTATATTTTAAATAAATCCATAAACTAACTAAATCAACTCAAGAAAGGAAACAAAGAAATGAGGCCATAAATTTCTGGACATGCACAAGGTGGGGCTGTCCTAAGGCTGAGGGAAAAGAGAGAGGGGTTTTACAAAAGAAATTTTATGCAAAAAGGCCCCCTACAAGTCAAAAATTGCAAGTTTTAGCTCAAAATTTAATAAATTCGTTTCATATCATAAAAATTTGTTAAAAATCAAAATAAATTACTAAAAATTTATGTTACCACTAGATTTTAATTATCATAATTTTAGATATTAAAATTAGCCCGGAAAAATTTGTATTTATCGCTAATTTAATGTATTTTCTTACCGGCTTAAAATAATATTAAAAAATTGAAAAATTAGGGAAAATTTATAAACGACCAGAATTTCATAAGTAACTCATTATCTACTAAAAACAAGCAATTACCTATCCATTTTAGATATAATTAGTCCTAAACTGCAAAATAACAGAAAAGACGGTTTTCGGAAAAATACCGAATTTTCACCGATTTTCAGGAAAACATCAAAACGACTTTTCAAGACGCTACATGCCTTGAACTATAGAGAGAGCAAGAGGAAGAGCAAGAGGGAGAGCTTGAGCATGAGAGAGAAGAAGAATGATAGAATGAGCCAACACCTTTTCCTCCCATGCTCCCATAACAAAAAATAATAATAATAATAATAATTGAGCATTATGTGATGGTTCATATCATATCAAGTGGCATTATCATTTCATGCACTCATATTGCAAAACATAACAAGCAAGCAAATGTCTTTGCCATGAAATGATAGCCATTGCAATGATGATTGTCAACTAATCCAACCTAGTCAACCGGTCAACAATGTCAACAAGTCAACAAACTCAACCCCTCATCTCAACCATGACACAATAATACTTAATTAATATTATCATTAGTCATATTTCTTATTCTCATTAGTTTTTAGCAAAAGTCAATGGTCAACAGTGAACAGTCAACAGTCAATAACTCCAATGAGAATCCTCTGCCTCTGTCTCTCTGTCAACTATGGATACACACCCGCATCCGCGTTCCAAGGAACACGAATACAACTGAGATAAACCAATCCCAAAACATACAATAGGATCTGGCTTAAACCAAAGCCCGCTAGTGTTAACAGTCCGGACACCAAACGTGCACTAGTGCACGGATGTGACCGAACCCTGTCGCAAAACCATGCGACCTGACGCAAAACCATGCGACCTCTACTCTTTTGCCTAAAGGCGAATAGCTTTTTGTGTGGGACTCTAAAGACTCGACACTACGCTGGCAGTGGGTTTAACCACAGACCGCAAGCGGCACTAGCTGTGCGTAACGGTCCCCATGTAGATGCCGACAAGAAGACTGATAAGGTGAAACCCATCTGAACTCCTACAGAGCCTGAATGTGACAATCTCTGTACAGTCCGGTCTGTTCGTCTGATACATCGCATGGCGGGCCTAGGGGGCGGTAAACGTCAGTCCCCTAATAGCGGTACAAGTCGTGTCGGAGTGTAGCCCAGAACACCCTGAGATAGCACTGGAAACCTACCAGTATATCTCGCTTGCCCTGGCCAGGGACTACTCGTGTAATGGCTCTCCTAGACACAGCGCGATGTCAACCCCCAATACTGGGAGAGACGAATCCTGTCTAACCGTCACTGCCTCCAAGTGCTTCGGGACTGCACCCAACTACTACCTCTTTGCACGACTCCTTTGAGCCGTGGTAGGGTAGTAATCAAAATACAGTGGGAACACACTCGAGGCGAAGTGACAGTGTCAAGTCAGCGGACTAAGCTGTACTCATGTCACCTGGGAACTGATAACTGACGATAGGTATAGTACCAAGCAACAGTTCCCGACGAGTCCTGTCCAATGTACTCGTAACCCAACTAGCACCCGCATACTATCTCCAGTACGACATACTGATGGCTGTGGGACAGACCATCTCCCATGCTGGGATGAGAAGCGCATACGCTAGTCTACTCCGGAGTATCGATGCCCTGTCTCGATAGTCCTATGACTAGGGACCTGTATAAGGATGTGCTTATAGATTACCCAGCCCCCACGAGTGTGACTGCCATCACAACGCTGGTAATCAAGCAAAGATCCTACGGGCTCTACTAATATGTATACGTGATATGCTAAAAGAAACACATGGACATATTGAAGTAGAAACAAACCAAGTAGCATACTACCATTTTGAGCAAGATTGTCTATACAACTGTGAATATCCCAAGCTTCCATTAAGTAATATACAAGCTAGTATGATACAGTAATGGCCTCTAGGGCATATACACTTACAGCTAAAGAGGTCACTCCCGGTGAAGGGATCTCGGCTCTTTCCTCATCGAATAAGGTGCAGGATATTTCACAAATATCACTATGCAAAGCAAGAACTATATAAACAATCAAAATACAAACCGAGTTTGTAGCATCTGCTAGTTTGACTAAAGAGGTCACTCCCGGTGAAGGGATCTCGGCTCTTTCCTTATCGAATAAGGTGCTGGATGTTCTATAAGGAACACCGCTATGCAAAGCAAGAACTAGAGCTACCTGTTTTTGAGACAAGTTTCTACAACATCTTTAGGTTTCTTTTAGTTTCATTAATCTCATTAATGAAGTCCCATTTTATTATGCTTCACAAGCATCACTCTTGAAACGAAATCTGCAATATAAGATATATCTCATATATATAATATAAACATTCGTCTCAGGAAGTAAAATGATCTCATCACAGAACATTGCAGCAGAAGAAACATATATGAAATATTGGATATACTAGGAGGTCTGTGTTTTAGTACGAGCCTGTATAAAACACGGATTCCACGGTCGCGATGAATAGCCAAACCCACATCCTTAAACCCCTACGAGAGCGGCATACAACACTACCAATTCTAGGGTTAGGAGACCTGGTCTCGACTCCTCGAGATGGTCTCCCACTGGACCCTAGAACCCGTTTACTTGTGCTCCCCGTCTTAGGTCTACCTAATGCGGAAAAGTAAATAATATACAATGGTGATATCATCCTCAGCCCGGAAGTGCCCCAATAAAAGAATATTACATACATATGAATTTTACTTGAATGAAAATAAAAACCCTCATCTCACATAAAAACCCCGGCTATTCAAAACGTGACGATCCAATATAACATATCACAGTAACACATAATATCTCATATCATCAACGTAAGCAAGTATGCGTATCCCGATTGTCGTTGATGTATAGCAACGAAGTCGGCGATACACCACATACTACGCTTACAGTCACAGAAAAGAAAGTGTAAAACTACAACAGTTGGAATCCACAACCACCTTAGACATCGCATGCCTAACCAAATGAATTCCTTAGACATCGCATGCCTAACAATTATAAACCCCGCATTTTAGTCTCTATATCGAAAACACTTTTCAATATCTTATCGGGCAATTCAACAAAATTCCCGATATCCTGATCGAATGCTCGTCGCAAACTTTAGTAGACGGCCACACCCCCAGATGTCGTCGACGAAGTGCACTAAGGCGGAACACCGCTGCCGCGAGCACCCGAACGGATGCTTTTGGCGAAGGGGTTCTCCTACAGTCACTTGGTCGGGGCTATGGGGTGTGGCTATCTATTGAGTTTACCCGGCGAGTATCCGCGTACGCTACGTCATTGCGACGGACTTTTGATCGCATCAAAATCCCGTGGCAACCGATCATCTGAGACCGAACTGCTAGATTTATAACATTCAAATTAGTTATCTCATAACTACTTGTGGATTCCAAATATTCTATCACATTCCAGATAAATAAACAATATTAAACTTTCCGATCGAATAATCAAACACCTATGATTTCCCAAATGGCTCAACACTTGAGCGGAGTTAAAAAAATATCCATCACATGCTACAGTACCAATGGTCCAGCCGTAGAAGGGTCAAGCCAACGCCTCACATGTGGCAATGCCGTACTGCCAGAAACCCTAAGGTTTTGAGCCGGTTCAGACGGTCACATAATCGAGTTAAGGTTTTTGTTCTTCTAGAGGGTCCACCGCGTTACTTGCACGACTTTCCGGAAGTTTCAAAGACGAGAAAAAATCCAACTTTTGAAAATTTTCCGACAGGGGAAAAAGTGAGTTATTGATATCCGTTCGAACTTTTTAACACGTTCTAAAAATTACCCGGAAAAAATTAACGAAGTTATACTTTCCGATCGAATCAACGAGCTCCCAATACAACTCAGAAAACTTAACACTTGAGTAAAGATTAAAAATTCCCAGAAGCAGTAGGTAACACATACGGATGTTACTATTGGAAAAAGATACCCTAATTCTCAATTATTGCCGCGGAACCGCCGCCAATACACCAGTTTGGCCGCGGTTCCGCGGCGCTATAGTGAACTTAGGGTGTCGTTTTTCACTGGTCTCCATATAATTCCCTGCTGATTTTTTTGAGTATTTTTAATGCAGAAAAAAATCACATTTTTAGAAAAAATCCAGAGAGGGGTCTAAACCGAGGTTTCGGAGTTCGATCGGACTTTAAACTTCGTCTAGACTTCGCCTAAAACTCGAGCTTGGCTCTGATACCACTGTAGGGTTACTATGCACTCTCACAAGGGTCTACAAGGCATCAACCATGCCCGATTTAAAATTTAGACGTGCCGAACAATCCTAACCAAGATCTTTAAACTAGAGATTAGGCGAAACAAAGCATGTTAAACACTTTAACATCTAAGAGTTTGGGATTACAACCTTTGTCGTCCGGTCCTTCACTTCTAAAGCTCCGTGTTGAGGTCCCTTCGCTGCGATAATCGAGTATCCGAACTCTATAGAGGCTCCACGAAGAGAATGATGCAAACTTGCTTCCGATCTTCGGTAACTAAGATGATCTACCTTGAAGTTTATTTAACACGAGCTCTCACTCATAAATGAAGTGAACACCCTAATCTAAATGGCTAGGATAAATTAGGATGATGAAGTACGATTTTAGCTCTCATTTAGTTTCTTAATCTCACTCATTTTCATCACCTCTCAAAAAGCTAGAAAGCTTTCTAAGCAAAGAAGAAGAAGGAAGAAGATGAACTAATCCTTTTGTGATGAATAATGAAAGTGTTGATATCATTACCAATGCAACCATGGTTAAGTCAAGAAAGACTTAACCATTGTAGAGATCTAACCAAACTAAAGGGTGTGGGTTGGGTTAAGTAAATATCTTGCAAAATATCTAAACTAAATTTCTTTGCATGAAACAAAAGAAAACCTTCTAGAAATAATTAGCCCAAATCAAACCCTAATCTCGTTTAATCTCCACTAAACATGTTGCATTAGTAATAATAACATGTTACAATATTATATATCACACATATAATATATATTTGTAACAAAAGAAAATAATACAATTAACATATATCGCATATATATCAATTTATTACCCGAGTGAGAAAAAGAATCTTTTAGTGAGCTTATATAAGTTAATGTAATTTAATATATCAAATATATAATTATACATTAAATTATCAAATCAACACTTGATCCGATAATCCGGCTATTTCACAAATAACCGACTAATATAATCTGTATCAGTTCATCGAATCAACACTTAATCCGATGACCCGGCTATATCACATATACCCGGCCGATATCTCATATCGTGAGAATCTAATACTGTATCACATACACGTATTGTTCTCGGTTCCGCACATATCATATATGTGCTCCTACTCCATTTTGCCTGAGCCAAGAAACCTCTGTGTAGGACTCTAAAGAATCGTCAATACGCCGGCAGTAGGTGATGATCATAACAAACACCCATAAGCTGCAAGCGGTCAGCTAAACATAACAGCCACCCAGGTATTGAGCGATCAGAAGATCAACAAGCAAGCCCGTACATTCTCCTGCGAATCCAGTCAGTAACACTCCCGTACAGTCTGGTCTCTTCGTCTGATATGTCGCATATCTCGCCTAGGGGTGGTAAACGTCAGACCCCAGTAGCTTGATAAGTCGTGTCTATATGAGGTCTATAACAGATCGAGAAACTACTGATAACACTTACCAGTAAATCTCAGCAACCCTGGCCAGGGATTTCCAGTTATAGCCAATCGAACAGCTCGCAACATCAACTCCCTATACCGGGAGAGACGAATCCCCTCCTATCGCTCATTGCCTCCATGTGATTCGGGACTGTACCCAAAAGCTACCTTTTTGCACGCCCTCTTGGACGTGGTATGATGGAAATCAAAGCACAGTGGGAATCACACAAGACTCTATGACGATTTCGGGTCTACAGACTAACATGTACCAGTGTCACCAGAGAACTGCCATCTGACATGACGTGAGGTATAATACCATCTGGGAGTTCTCGGCGAGTCCGTCCAGTGTACCCAGTCTCTACTGAGCACCCGTACACCATCCTTGATGTCAAACACCGATGGATATGTGATCATCCATCGCCCATCATATGGGTCAAGATGTGCATACGCTAGTCTACTCTGGAGTATCGATGCCCTGTCTCGGTACTCCCACGACTAGGAACTTTTGAAGGATGTACTTGACGACTACACCGTCCCCACTAGTATGATCCGCATCATAGTCCTGGTAGTCAAGTATTCATCCTAAGGGCTTTATCAACATGTAACATAGAGATAGTCAGAGTACATGTTAAGATAAAGTACAACCAGATAGCATACTATCATGTCGAGCAAGAAAGTCCTCCCTATATATGTCCAAGCATCCATTACAATATACATCTTATGTACAGTAATGGTCTCTAGGGCATACATATAACTAACATTAATCGATCGTTTACTATTGGACGGGTCGTATGTGATATGACCAGGTTATTAAATCAAGTGTTGATTTAATATTAAATCCATTAGCTCATTTATTAAAACCTATTTCTTTATGATGCATTCATGAGTGTATGTATATGTTGATGTGCAAGTACACATGCAAGCACACATGTGACATGGTTGATGATACAATGGCGGTGGCAATGCAAGACTCACATGGTAACAATTTTTAGATATTTTTTTTATTTGAGAAAAGAAAAATGGAAACATAATCATGGTTGACTATTCAACTCTCTTGAGTTGACAATGGTCAATGGTTTTTTAGCCCATGGTTTTGCTTAAACTCAAGTTACAAAATATCTAGATATTTTGTAATCATGGTTTAGCATGGATGACACACTCTTACTCTCTTAAGTTTAGGGATGGTTATCACATTATTCTCTTGAGTTTGTTTTGTGCCATCTCCTTCTTCCTCTCTCTCCTCAAAAAAGCTCACTGGGGTTTTATAAGAAAGAGAAAGGATTAAAAAGAATAGGTTTTGTAGTGAGATTCAAACCCACATCACCATTCCACTTTATTCTTGCCCACTTGAGTGGAGTGTTTGCTTCTTCTTCATCCTTGATCAAGAGAAGCTTGGAGCTTGGAGCTTGGTGCGAAGAGACTTCATGGTGGATCATCGTGGACGCGGAAGGATACAAGCCAACCGGTTCAAACCTCAATCGATCCAAGGTGTCTAGGAGGAGGTCTACAAAGGTTGTATCTCACCCCAATTAGTGTTAGACACTTGTAGTATATGATACGAGCTAGTTGTTACTCTATTTTTCTAGCTCGATTCATATTTGGAATTGTTTAGCACCCTCTAAATTTTTGTTATAGCATGTGTGATGCAACCATAAACCTAGTGTGGTGCTATAGAATCCCTGCAGTTGTATCAGAGCCAAGCTAGAACTTTAGAGTAACCTAGATGACGTTAAAAACTTCGAACGAACGAAAACCGACATCCAAAGTAGTCCTCTCTGAAATTTTTTTAAAAAGTTGGAATTTTTCATTTTAAAAATACTAAGAAAATCCTGCAGAGTATTGTATGGGCCCCCAAGAAGAACGAAGTCCTAACTCGACTTAACGACCGCGGAACCACAGACAAAAGGGTCTTTTGGCGGCGGTTCTGCGGCGCCGTTGGTGAGGCTTGGATTGTGCTTTCTTGTGCTGGCCCATATGTGCTTGATGCAGTCTCTGGTATATTTTGATTTGACTCAAGTGTTGAGCCATCTGAGAATTCTTTGGATGTTTGATCGATCGATCGGATGTTTTAATTGCGCCTAGTTTATTTTTGAATGTGATACAATAATTGGAATCTACACTAATTAGTTTTGTGAAATGTAATTAGTTGCGTGTAAATCTAATATTTTGGCCTCGGAAGAATCGGGAATCTTGTTGAATTACCCGGCTTCTTTTGAAAAGGTGTTTTCATGGTTGAGACCTAAATATAAGATTTTCATTGTTAGGCATGAAATCCTAAATATGTGATATTCCAGGTTTATAATCTCTAAAGGCAGTGTTGATTCCAAATGTTGTAGTTTTTCACTTTCTTTTCTACGACCGTAAGTGTAGTATGTGTTGTATCGCCGGTTTCGTTGCTATACATCAACGACAATTGGGGTACGCATACTTACTTACATTGATGATATGTGATATTATGTGTTGCTGAGATATGATGTGCTGGATCGTCGTGAATGAATAGCCGAGGGTTTTATATGAGATGGGAGTTTTTCTTTTTCATTCATGTAAAGTTAATTGTATGTAATATTCTTTTATTAGGACACTTCCGGGTTGAGAATGATATCACCATTGTTGTATATTATTTACTTTTGCGCATTAGGATAGACCCAAGGAGGGGAGCACAAGTGACCGGGTTTTAGGGTTCAGTGGGAGGCCCTCTCGATGAGTCGAGACCGGGTCACCTAAATTCTAGAATTGGTAGGGTCACTTGCCGCTCTCGTAGGGGTCTAGGGGTGTAACATTTCAGGAAAATAAAATATTATTTTTCGAAATTTTTATAATTAAATAATAATTATTATGAATATTTTAATAATGCGGCATAATTAAATACCGATAAAGTGGAAAATATTTCGAAAATTATAGAAATTGCTAAAATGAGGGTGCTTTGTGTAATTTATGCAAATTATGAATTTTTATGATTAATTATATGCACTTTTAATGCTAATCGCGGTTAAATATCGCTAATCGCGCATTAAGCTTGTTTTGTGCAAAAGATGCACCATATCATTTTTACATTGTGTTACATTTTCCTACATGGCCTTCTCTTCATTTTCATTCATGGTTTTGGTTTTATGTGAGAAGAGAAAAGAAAAGAAAAAGAAAAGAGAAAAGAGAACAAGAAAAAGAAAAGTCAAGAGGTATGGGCATGAGAGAGAAAGGTGAGGGGTTTTCTTTGACCAAGTGCCATTGCAATCATTCATCATTTTCATCATCTTTCTTCTTCCTCCATCACCATAGCAGCACCTCATCTCCCCCTCCTCTTCAACCCTCATAACATCAAAAAAAACAACCCAAAACCCCATCCCCACTTCACAAAAAACATGCACAAACCTCCTAGCTGCACTTTGGACAAAGAAAATTGGGATTTTGATTCTCTAAGGGATTCTTGAGTCCTAAATGAGATAATTCTTTCACCTTAAGGGTAGTAGTTCAACTCTTTTAGTAACCTTGCATGTTTAGATGTGTTAATGTGGGATTTAGTGCACTTTGGAAATTACTAGAGAGGGTTAGGGTTTAATTTGAGTTGTGTGATGAACTTGAGTGTATTTTGTAACCTTAAAACCCCCCATGGTGTTATAAACCCAGACCAAACACTAATACCAAACTTGAAACCAAAAATACGGAAAAACAGAAACCTGTTATATCGGTTTTGTGAACTTTTAGGGTGTGCAGGGAAATCTGGGATGACCTGGGATAATTACGAGTTAAACAAACAACTTTAGTGATCTAATTAGAGCACTACGAGACCACCGAGACAAAACAAACCAATTCCAACACCCTAGGGCCGAGGTCGCAGGAATTTAGGGGGTAGGGGCCGACCACATGGGTGAGTTGGGTTCCCAGGTTGATTCTGTAGTTCATAGGACCCCAATACATGATCCCAGTGTTGTTTGCTTACCTTGTTTTCACCTTAATCAAAATCTGGGACTAGTTTCATGAGTGGCTATTTTATTTCGGGGTTTTGCTTTATGTTTTTTGAATTCTGGATTTTTGGAATTTGGTTTTGTATCGATCACTTGGCGTTTGTACACCTATATCGAGGGTTATTTGGTTGAATTGCGAGATGTAGACCATAGGTTTTGACCAATGGGTTATTCGTGCGACATTTTTGGTTTCGTTTGTCGTTTTAGTTTTGAATTGGATTATAATGTGATACGATACGTTATAATGTGTAGGTGCCATCACGAGGACTTCGAGACGACAAGCAAGCGCATGGCAACATCGGCATCGGCAAGCGAAGAGCAGGTGAGTAGATTTATATCTACGGGAGAAGTTGGGTGGATGGCGTATAGTACCCCCACAAAATTGTGAGAAACGATGTGATGTGATATAGATATACTTTTACATATTAGTGTGTGATATGAACCTTAGCAAGAAATGCTTTATGAGATTATGGGTTTAGTGTTAGCGAGAAGTGAAGAAAGGACTTTAGTCGATTTCTTAGTCACGAAAACCTAGAGTAAAGATTTGTATACACGCACATACACATACTCGCATACATTTACTTCCTTGTGCGTATTGGTGAGATATATATATATATATATATATATATATATATATATATATTGGTATTCATATGCTTGGATGATGAGGATGTTATATGATACTTGGGAATGAGTCGATATGATCGGGCATGATGCCGTGAGATATTTAATATGTGACCGAGATATGTCATGATGTTATAGAGTATCGTTGGACGACGATACCATGTGGATGATGATATATATATATATATATATGATAGTTGATATATGATCGAGATATGATATGAGATATGTTATGATATTTATAAGGATCGCTTGGGCGATGTATACTTCTATGATAATATGTGTTGATGACATCGAATTGTATAAGGCTTTAGATCAGTAGCCTGATCATATATTGTTGATGATATTAGTAGTGTACTCGACTTAGATTGGTACCCCTGCTCACGATATGTGATGATGTGGATACCGGATGAATAATGTGATAAATGTGATACATGATCCGTACCCTGATTTAGGACGTCGTACGATAGTTTTACCGTACGAAATATAGTTATGAGGATAGATCCGCACTCTTGACTCGAGGATGTCATATTATTTATTGTATCGTACGTGATACTATTGAGACGAGATCACCGACTACTAGATATATATATATATATATCGACTCAGACTTAGGTGGATTCCCTTACCCTTTTGACTGGGCTCGAGTCATACTCATTTTCAAAAGTGGAGAATCGTGAGTATTTTAAATACTAAACTGTATGACTCGTATTTTGGGTAGGTATATTTTTCGGTGTTGCTGTTACTACATCACCGTTTGTATATTCATGATGTTTCATCGCATTGCATGCTTATATATATGTTATCTGTAATTATCATGAAACCCTGCTATCAGGACACCAGCACCGTTACCGATGATGCGTATGTTCCACGTACACCTGCTTGCCGGCTCACACACATCATCATCGGTAATTTCCATGTCACGTACACTTTAGAAAATACTATTCATGGAAATAGCTTGCTAGTTGATAGTTGCAACATGTTATAGTTTTCTTATGCTAGTTAACTATTGCATTTATTGCATGATATCAGATGCATTCATATATTCATTGGTCATGAAGTATTATGGAGATTTATGTCGGTTTTCATTGTTATTGACATGGTGACTTGATGATTTCGGATTCTTCTTGATATTTTTCTGGATTTGGAAACCGCATGTGAATGTTTTGTAAACTGATGAATTATTTTAAAAAGAAAAATGCGGTTTTCCTTGACATGTTGAGTATTGTCCACCATGGTGTTTTCTCGGTTCTGAGATGTTTTCAAGAACCGATTCGAGGAGTTGGATGAACCGTCTCGGTTACATGGTGGGCCCGGTAAGGTACCCCGCGGCAAGAAGCTCGAGTTGTAGACGATGAGCCCGGCAGGGGCAGACTGCCTACCGGTGATTTTACCTGGCGCGGCGGATATCCAGAGGATACCGTTCGTGGTCGTGTGATTGATAATATGGGACCATCCGGACTGACGGAGCCCGAGGTATTGAGATATTGAGATTTGAGACACTGAGATATTGAGATTTGATGATGCAGGCCAGTCCGGATAGCCGGAGCCTGAGATATTGAGATACTGAGATTTATATTTTGTGTCGATGCTGGACAATGTTTTATCTGTCGATTTCGTTGATGATACGCGATTTATATACATACAGAAATCTCATTAAATAAAGAAAAACAGTTGTCTCATTCACGTTGTATTCCGTTTCATTTGTAATCCATTCATACATCATATATCTGATATGTTGCTATCTGAGGTACTGACACGAGCATGTAGTATTATACTTATACATAGATGGACCAGGATATTTATTTGAGGATATTACTTGATATGACCTAGGATAGCGTCATGCATGCGATTTCTACTCATAGATTTTTTCTACTCATGAGTTGGTAACTCACCCCCGTTGTGCCACAGTTCCTTGCAGGTTTTGCTGTACAGGTTTCGTTGCGGCTTTGCTGGCACAATGTTCTTTCCGGTGATTGCTTTGGTAGGTGGGATATACTCTGCATCAGGACCAACATTGTATATTTGTTATTTCATTTGTATCTAGTAAAACTCTATCAACCAGACTTGTATATTTGATAGAGATAGATGACCTATGTATATTCTTTCGACCTTAGAGTTGCGCGTTGTATTATTATGGTTTTCCTCTAGGTTTCTTGATGATGTTGGATTTTTATCCTGAGTTTGATCCTCACCTTTCGGCGTTGTATATTATACTGCATTGTGTGGTTTTTTCTGTCGATTGACGAAGAGCTAGCTCCCGCTTGGGGATACCTTTATTCATTATATATGCTTTATAAGGTTTTGTACCCGTTTGGGGTCAGTATTTACAAAGGAAACTCTGCCGAATTTTTTTAGAAAAGACTTGAGGTTTTAAGGATGAAATACTTCGGCTTATGTTGTTAAACTAATTGCTTTAAATTAGTTTTTCCTTCACTCTACTTCTTTACTTGGTTTGGTTTTTTGGGTTTTGGCTTACATAGATTACGTACGATTCGAGACGTTTCGTAGTTTAAGTGCCAGTCATGTTCTGTACTTTTCGGGTCATGACAAAGTTGGTATCAGAGCGTTAGGTTTTACCTCCTGGGTGTAGAATGACCCTTGGTTGATGGAGTAGGTGACTCAAGTAGAGTGACGTACCGTGTGTATGTTCCACGGCATACTTACGATACGATACTCCGCTTAATAAGCCTTAGGATGTACATTTCTTTGCACGGTATTATATTAATTCCTATGATCTATCCTCATCAGTAACAGTTGTTGTTTTGTTACCACGATTGTACGGGCAGAAAGAGCTGCGGCTAGAGTTGTGGTCAGCACGAGCTCGTCACGGATGAGGACTGACCAGGGCATGATTCCAGGGACATACGATTGCATAGAGGCGTCGTTTTATTGTGTTTTCGGGCCATGAGCGTTTTATAGGTCGCTTTTACAAGATTACTCTGACGCGCAGATCAGCACCAGAGGATTGAGCCACTGATAGAGGCCAGCCAGAATATGAGGACCATTGATGTATCGCCTATTCATGATGATTGAGGCACTGTTCTGTTAGTGTATATGCCCTAGAGGCCATTACTGTATCATACTAGTTTGTATATTACTTAATGGAAGCTTGGGATATTCACAGTTGTAATAACATTCTTGCTCAAAATAGTAGTATGCTACTTGGTTTGTTTCTACATCAATATGTACATATGTTTCTTTTAACATATCGTCTATGCATATTAGTAGAGTCCTTAGGATCTATGCTTGATTACCAGCGTTGTGATGGCAGTGACGCTAGTGGGGGCTGGGTAATCTACAAGCACATCCTTATACAGTTCCCTAGTCGTGGGATTATCGATACAGGGCATCGATACTACAGAGTAGACTAGTGTATACGCTTCCCTTCCCAGCCTGGGAGATAGTCTGTCCCACAGCCATCGGTACGTCGTACTGGAGATAATATGCATGTGCTTATTAGGTTGTGAGTTACACTAGACGGACTCATTGGGAACTGCTGGTTGGTAATATACCTATCATCAGATGGCAGTACCCAGATGACATGAGTGCAGCTTAGTCCGTTGACTTGACACTGCTGCTTCGCCTCAAGTGTGTTCCCCCTGTTCTTAGTTTACTACCCTACCACGGCTCTATTGAGTCATGCAAACATGTAGTAGTTGGGTGCAGTCCCGAAGCACTTGGAGGTTGTGGCGGTTAGATATGATTCGTCTCTCCCAGTATTGGGGGTTGATATCGCGCTGTGTTCGGAACGCCATTCCACATAGTCCCTTGCCAGGGCAAGCGAGATTTAGTGGTAGGTACTCCAGTAGTTTCTCAAGGTGTATTGGACCGTACTCCTACACGACTTATACCGCTATTAGGGGTCTGACGTTTACCGCCCCCTAGGCCTGATATGCGATACTCTTAGACGGATAGACCGGACTGTACAGAGATTGTCACACAGACTCAGTAGGAGTTCGGATGAGTTATACTCATCGGCTTTCTTATCGACAATACTTGGGCACCATTACGTACAGCTAGTACCGCTTGCGGCCTGTGGTTAAACCTACTGCCAGCGTAGAGTCGAGTCTTTAGAGTCCCACACAGAGCGTTTCCCTGCATCGGGCAAAACGTGTAGATATCGTATGGTTTTTCGAAAGGGTTCGATCACATGCATACACTCGTACACGCACGATGAGTCGAAAGGACAATGCTACTCGGCTTTGGTTTAAGACGGATCCTAGTATTGTACTGATGGATTTTTTTCGTCTTCGGTATTCGTATTTTTCGGAATACAAATACAGGTACGTATGTACGGACGAGGGGGCGTTTTTGTAATTTATTCAAAGATTCTTCTAGAAGATGATATTTCATATATGTATTTTTCATTTTGGATTAAACGATTTATGCATTATGACATGGTAGTAATGAGGTGGAAAATGCATGATATTGAGCATGGCTAAATATGACAAATGGTGGATTTTGAAGCCATGACTCATTTGGTTGTAAATAGAACCCTAATTACTATTATTCATTTAATTTATTAGATGAATAATAGAGAGTGTTATGTTTAGAACTATAAGTTAGACACTCTCTCTCATACATTTCTTCACTAGCTTTTTCTAAAACATCTTCTTCTTCCTCAAACCCTAGGATACTCATGTGTTGAGTTACCTAGGAAGAAATAGAAAGACTCCTCAATCCATCTACACCATCTACATAACCTAGATCATTTAGATTAGCAATCTACTTGATCTAGTTTCTTTGGTTTAGAAGATAAGTTTGGTGCACAAACGTTCGGGTGGATCATCTAGGATTCGAGGAAGCCGACAAGGAGACGATATCCGTACCACTTCGTGGAGTTCATGCAGGTGAGGAGGACAGGGAGATAAGGAGAAGAAGGACCAGGTTTCTCGATGTATAATTTTTGTATTTTGTTTATACTTCTTTTGCATTTGCTAGATACGGTTTTGACTACGATCAAGGCTTACAGTTGATGTTATGATGCTAAAATTATTGTTTTTACACCTTCCGCCTCCCCGCGATTCCGTAGGGTGCATAGCATTGACTTACAGTGGTATCAGAGCCAACTAAACCTAATCAACCAGATTAGCAAGTAGTAGAATTTCGATCGTCGGAAAAATCGGAAAACTAAATACCGAAAACCCCAGTTTCTGTCGTTTTTCAAAATTGTCTGTAAAATTATTTTAGTATCATGAAAAATACATGCAGGGCTTTCTAAGATGACACAAGAAATTCGAGCCTCTGAATCGCCAAGAAAGCCGCGGATCCGTGGCAGAATCATCTTTCAGCGGCGGAACCACGGCCGAGTCGTGGCTGATTCAACTCGGATTTATTCTGTTGTATCTTAATTTTGGTATTATGATTTCTAGAATATTTGGTATCTACCCAGTAAGTTTCTGAGTGCTGGTTTGCATTTGGGGTATATACGGAAAATATGTTTCGATCGAATTCCTGTTGTACTTAGCTAATTGGTTCTTCTGTATTGTTATTTGTGTTTTATGTAAGTCTACGCTAGCGCCCCGGCAGTCTACAAACGCCAAATGCGGAACAAAAACTTTTAACTGGCGCTATCGTATACTTTAACCCGGATCTGCCATTATTGCTAAACTAACAAACTGTAAAGAGTGTAGAAAGGTTATACCGAACGATCCGAGTCCTTCGTTCTTCAACCATCATCCCACGCTCCGTTGCGGCTGCTCCGATCTCGTCGATCTCCGATCTCCTCGTCGAGGTGGCACCACATCACTGATTCTTTAAACGGGCTCCCGCCTCTGACTCGAGGCAACTCGATCGTCAAGTTTGCTAAAAGAGACGACCAAGATTGATGTAGAGAATGAGTAGATGACTTTGTCTCACTTCGTCCAAATCCGTGGACGATCGGTTAATGAAGTTGCCGAAGGAATCGGGTGATGGAATGAAATGGACTGTGAAATTCCATACACCGATAAAACCTATCATAATCTTTTCTCTCTAAAATGAAATATCAAGTGAGAGTGAGGAGGAGAGAGAGGGCCGGCCATATATAGCAAGAGGGAGGTGACCGTAGGAGAGGGAGGGTGACTACAAGAATGAACCTTATCATCACAAAAGATCTTAAGCAATCCAAAAGGTATTAATTAAAACAATGAGTCACTAAAACCTAGTCACCATTTAATAAATGCAAAGATGAGTCATATGCCTCATCATCACTTCTAGAAGCCTCTAGAATGATGACTTACTCATATCTGAAGAAAAGATAAATCCGTCTTTAACCGAATGTTAAAAGACGGCTGATAGAAAACTGGAAACTGGCAAATTCCAAAAGTGATCCCGAAACGACTTTCAGGATAACCCCGTAACTGTATAAATATACCCGCATTTGTATTACGACCGAATACAAATGCAACTGAGACAAAGATATTATACCTACTCAATATAATACTCGGATCCGGCTTAAACCAAAGCCGACCAGTATCATCTGCCCGAAAACTGACACGTGCGTAAACGAACGTGCATTTTCCGAACCCTGCCATAAAACCATACGGCCTCTACAACGTTTCGCCCGAACTTGGGAAACTGTCTGTGGGGGACTCTAATGACTCGTCAGTACCCTGGTAGTGGGTTTAACCACAAACCGTCAGCGGCACTAGCTATGCATAACGGCTGCCCATGGACTGACCTTAAGGGAGGCTGATGAGCACACTCAAGGGAGGCCGATGAGCGAACTCATCCAGAAACCCTACTGAGCCTAACAGTGACAATGTATATACAGTCCGGTCCGTTCGTCAATGAGTATCGCATATCTGCCTAGGGGGCTAGTAACGTCAGACCCCCAATAGGAGTATAAGTCGTGTCGGAGTGAAGCCCAATAACACCCTGAGATACTACTGGAGTACCTACCAGTAAATCTCCTGCCTTGGCCATGGACTTTGTGTAATGGCTCTCCTAGACACAGCACGATCTCGCCCCCAATACCGGGAGAGACGAATCCCCTGCCGATCCGCTCACGTGCCTCCATATGGCTCGGGACTGTACCCAAAAACTACCTGTTTGCACGACTCCTTTGAGCCGTGGTAGGGTAGAAATCAAAGCACAGTGGGAACTCACACGAGACAAATGACGACCTCAGGTCGATGAACTAACCTGTACACATGTCACCAGGGAACTGCTATCTGACGATAGGTATAGTACTAACTAGCAGATTCCCGGCGAGTCCTGTCCGGTGTACTCATAACCCAATGAGCACCTGTATACATCTTAGGTGATCCAACTGAAACTAGTGGCTTGTGAGACCGGCCACCGCCCCTCGTCGGGGTCTCGACTGTACACACTAGTCTACTCCGGAGTATCGATGCCCTGTCTCGAAACTCCCACGACTAGGGACCACAATTAAGGATATGCATATAAACTACCCAACTCTCACGTATATGATCGCCATCATACTGTTGGTAGTAAAGCAAGATCCTAAGGGCTCTATCAAAGTGTAACATGCAATCAGTCACCTGAACATGAACACGACTGATAAAGGCAAACCAGATAGCATACTATCATCTTGAGTAAGACTGTGCTACCGGGATAGGTCCTCCGCAATTATTGCAATCACGTACCTGCGATCCAATAATTGACTATGAGGGCACTATCTCCTACAATCTCCCACTTGCACTCAAGGCTAATATTGCGATGTCGACTACTCACAGCCCGTGTGAAACCGAACATCCAACTCCTCTACTAATCAGTTTCACAAAGCCCGTTTGTAAAACTATTGTGTTCGAGAAATAGCCTCAGTGAGTGGATCCGCCTGGAAGTATCTTTCTATATCTCTCTTAATCTCAAGTTCGCGGAGAAAGCCATCTCCCGAATTGAGTAGTACCTGTCTTAGAATATGTCTGGATATCTGATGGGACCTTAGTTCATAAATGAACTCCATATCCAAACTTCTTAGACTGTATGGATCACTGAACCTAATCAGTATCCGGCACCATGCCACCCACAGTATCCTCTGGAACCACCTGTCCATAATACTGTCCCTCGTCAGAGGGAAAACTAAAACTCTGACAATCACTCTGTCATCCATGTCACCTTTGAAGCTTGGAATGATAACCGTCTCCCGAAAGAGGCTGCCGTTATCAAATCCGTAGAACATGTACCAATGTTCTAAAACTGCTTCCTTATGTTTCTCCAGGATTGGATTAATACAAACTTATTGCATCTAGTGCAAAAACAACATCTGGTGTGGTACTTGACATCTCATGATTGACTCAATTGCCTAAACAAGTGATCTGCCAATCATGCCCATCCCTCTCCCCTTTAGTCTGTAAGACACCTTTAGAGAGGGTGACTCCATCACCTGCAGGTACACCACCATGCTAGGAGTCAACTATTCCAAAAACCATTAGAATATCTGTCAAAGTACCCACATTGGGAAACCACCCAAATCTAGATCTAAAACCATAGATCCAGAAACCAGAATGTCTAATATTATATCCATGTCCTGTCTGGAGAAACAACTGTGTGACGACCACAGTACAACCGATCGTAGTATAGGAATTTTACTTCCCACTCTGTGTATGTCATTCAGATACCATGACATCACACCCTACTACCTTCTTAACAGATCCATCCCTTATTCTGATTGAAGTCAAACCCATGACTGTCACATCAAAATCAGATGATCTATCTCCGCTATAACTGCCTAAGTCTATAAATAGACATAAGCAACTTGCCCACCATACTTCCGTTGCTCCCACTGACTACGACAACCCTCCTAGCGGGTCTCATAGCCTGGAACAACAGTAGTGTCAAGTCTTGGTAGATAAGAACCTCCCTGTCACCGTCCTTGAGGCTACCGAAGTACCTCTCGGGTGTCAGAGGTTACCCACCATATCTGCGGAGTGGCTATTGGAATGTCAAACCTGATTGAATGTACAAGTCCTATTAAAATTTCCGTAATCGTTCGCGGTTCTGGAATCACTTCCAGTTCTACCATACTCCCACTACTATTTTCTGAAAAAGATCCATTTTACTAAAACTGTGGCGAGTCAAGAACAATATCACTATTGATCTTCCAAATGGTAGAATATCAACCCTCGTCATAGCCAGGGTCAACCCACTAACAGCCATTACAGAAACGTGCCCTGAGTTATCCAGAGTCTGGTTTTAAGCATAAGCTGGACAACTTCCCATACCTTAATTTCTTTTAAGGTACTATCCATTCTATATCCAATACAGAAACTTTGGCACTTATTTAATTGGAACCATATTCAAATCATGCAGCTGTCTCCAGTGCATATCAACTTAATGGAAAGAGGCTAATCAGCATTACTCAACTTAGGAATCCATCCAATTATGAGTAACCTGAAAGAGAAACATGTTTCTCAAAACATCATTATCATCTGAATACCAATCACAAGAATCTACATCTTCGATCTCTTTGAAGAATCCCGATACTTGTGACACCTGGTTCTCTACTTTATTCTTATACCCACAACTTCTCAAAACTTAGACCATGTATTTCTACGAAACACTTGTCTAAATACTAGAGAAGTTATAAGTAAACAGAACATAGTACGAGGACCTACCCCTTTGTCCTGATGGACACTGGACAACATACAATACTCTGTATAAGTCCGCTGAGTTGAACAACTCATAACCTGTGCGTTGTAGGTGGAAAACTGTACCCTGGCGATTTCCTCAAATATCACCAATTACAACGAATTCCGATATAATGAAGATGATCACCTAATTCCCAATATCTTACTCCCACTCATCATCTGTAAAACCATATAGATATGATAATGAAACCTGGTAAATACATACCCTTGGAGTAAGTGTCTAATCGGGAAAACAGGTTTTCTTTAACAATGCACTGAAACATGAAAATGTTTCGTAGGGGTATCCTGGTATTCATAGCAATGCCTCTTCCATAATCCAATTCATGACTTCAACCGTATATTTTATTGCCATCTCTCCAAATCACTTTATTTGTCTTTAGTCGTTACCTTCTGTACACTATCGTTAGGCTAAATGGTTTTCTTCCTTCCCTACCGTTCGGCACCAGCCTATGGTTTGGAAGAAGACTATCCAGTAAGCATAATAGGTGTACCCTCCTAAACCAAGGAGTACTCGCAACTGAGAGAAGGTGATGATAAAAGACAACTGAATAATACCTTATTCTTTTAAAGGTGAAATAGGAGTGGCGATGAAGTACGCGGTTTTGGTCGTGAATGATATCAGTCGCAATTTACTTTGCCCTCTTTCTAATCCCTTTATTTTGTCTTTACATATTACCTTCTGCACACCCTACTTAGGCTAATTGGTTTTCTTCATTCCCTACCTTTCGGCACCAGCCTATGGTTTGGAATAAGACTATCCAATAAGCGTAATAGGTGTACTCTCCTAAACCAAGGAGCTCTCGCAACCTGAGAGAAGGTGATAATAAAAGACAACTGAATAAACCAATTCTATTTCTCCTGAACCTGGATCCATCCTCGAAGAAGTTCCTTTGAGTTCGTATATAACCATACGATGGATCTATCCAATGGAAGTAAATATCCGTAGTAATACGGGTGTTCTGAGAAATGCAAAGGGTAAAAGAAGGAGTGACAATGACTTATGCAACTCAGACAATCCAAAAGCCAGTATTTTAAGAAGTTTCGGTCAACCTGGTCACTGAGTCATAGTCTAGGGTCGGTCAAAGGTCGCTGCCAAAGAGAGAGAGAGAAAAGAAACACTCTGCGTGCACTCTAACCTAGATCAGAATGGTCATCACTTTATCTAATCCGGAAACCTCCCACTGTCCTGTCAAATTCTCCTCCAAACCTAAAGAAGAATCAATCGGGATCACCCGAAGAGTAAACCAACTCATCAGTGGGAATCGGGATCCAACTCTCATCGCATGATAACGTGATGGAATGCATCCACGTTACTCATACTCCAGAAGGTATGCGCATACTTGGCAAGTTTCAGTTTCTTTAGAAACTCCCGATATCATTTTTTCCCCATGCTCTTATAACCTTGGCGTTGGTCAAAATGTCATAAGTCACATGCCAAGTTCTACCCGTCACTATCATGTCAATTTGAACCCACCCGCACATGCCCTTGACGTTGGCCAAAATGGCAGAACGACTGTCCCAAACTAACTCATCTATCTATGCAACAATTGAATACCCAGCAGCTACCAAACACTATGCCTTGGCGTTGGTCAAAATACATAGCTTGAATACTACTGAATACCCAAAAGAAGTGACGGAGGGCTACTGCTGGTTTTTGGCGAAAAACCTTTAGCGTAGTGAACTTGATATCGCTGAAGGAACCTGATAGCTTTTTTAAAATATAGTGGCGAAAACCTTTGCTAAAGAGGTCACTCCCGGTGAAGGGATCTCGGCTCTTTCCTCGTGGAATGAGGTGCAGGATATTCCACTGAATACCGCTATGCAAAGCAACATGTAATCGACTATAATGAAGTTATTACCCTGACGCAAACTTCTGTCCAAGGGGTCTTTCCCGGTGAAGGGATATCAGCCCTTGCCTCGTCGAATGAGGTGCTGGATATTCACACCGAATACCGCTATGCATTACAAAAGGAAACGTCTTTGCAATAACACCTTTTTAAAATTGTTCCAACAACTCAAACAGGTTTGTTTTACTTTGCATTGATCAGAATCAACGCAGTCCCATCAATCAATCACACCAGAAAAGAATGAAAATAAAATGTACGTATATGCCATCCGCATTCGTCACTGGGTCCCGTCATCACCCGTTAGGTTACTTAACTAACGACAGAGCGGGGACTGGACTAGCGCGGGTGTAAAACATATACAACATCTAATAGTATATAAACCAATATACAATAATCGCTCCAGGCGTGATAATATGCAACATTACAGAAAAGTAATAAGCATCACAAAACAATACAGATAATCTGGGATCCCCGAGTTTCACAGAGCCGCTGCTGAAACCCGACGTTCCCCTGTCGTGTGGATAGCCTGTGCAATGAAACCTAGACCCCTACGGGTGCGGCAAGTTACCCGCCAAAACCTGAAGCGAGGTAGCCCCCTACAGCATAGTGAATGGAACACCCGGCACTCCACGGAATCCGGTAATCTTGGGCACCCCTCCTTGGGTCAACGTGTACCCCCTACGAGTGCGGCGAATAGTCTGCCAATTCTGAAGTGGGGCCCCTCTGCCTCTCAAAGCCATGAGATGCGGACCCGTTGCTTTCCCGAACCCGGCTATCCGTGCACTCCGTCTCGGGGCAAAACCTAGTACAGTAATGAAAAATAGTACAATAGGTACATCGACTGCAACCTGGTCATGCCCCAAAAGAATATTATACAACAGGCAGTGACGGCAGTCCACAAGTTGGACGCTCGCCCTGCAATATCAAATGTACAAATAAACTCAAACTGTACTACCATTGCACACTGCTATCCACCACGACAAATCCACAACAATACAGCATAACACAGAACATCAACGCGAATGTCATGTTCGCAAACCCGTCTAAAAGAACTATAGCAATCAAACGCGGTTTACCGATCAAATGACATTCCCGGTCGGAGATATAATGTAAGCACTGTAAACTAACGTGTTTAAATTTCGATCGACCAAATATCAAAAAGTGGGCCCCACTGCTTACTGGTGAACAGTAACAAAATCTGGGCCAAAACGATATTTACCAAAAACCCCAAAATCCAACACAGAACCCACTGACCAAATTTGGGAGCACGTGCTCCCCACATGGCCGCGGTTGCGCGGCCAAACCATGGGTTTGGCCGCGTTTCCGCGGCAGCTTGGATGGATCACGACCCCAAATTTTGTCGTGGCTCTTAAAAATGCCTGCTCAGATTTTTAAGACATCCAGAAATAATTTTTGAGACCATTTAAAATCAACAGAAACTGTCGGGCTTGTATTTTGGAATTTTCGATTTCCGGTCGGATCGATGTTTTAAACGCGTTAGCACAAGTTAGTATAGCAAAATGGTTAGGCTCTGATACCACTGTAAGTCTACGCTAGCGTCCCGGCAGTCTACAGACGCCAAATGCGGAACAAAAACTTTTAACTGGCGCTATCGTATACTTTAACCCGGATCTGCCATTATTGCTAAACTAACAAACTGTAAAGAGTGTAGAAAGGTTATACCGAACGATCCGAGTCCTTCGTTCTTCAACCATCATCCCACGCTCCGTTGCGGCTGCTCCGATCTCGTCGATCTCCGATCTCCTCGTCGAGGTGGCACCACATCACTGATTCTTTAAACGGGCTCCCGCCTCTGACTCGAGGCAACTCGATCGTCAAGTTTGCTAAAAGAGACGACCAAGATTGATGTAGTGCATGAGTAGATGACTTTGTCTCACTTCGTCCAAATCCGTGGACGATCGGTTAATGAAGTTGCCGAAGGAATCGGGTGATGGAATGAAATGGACTGTGAAATTCCATACACCGATAAAACCTATCATAATCTTTTCTCTCTAAAATGAAACATCAAGTGAGAGAGAGGAGGAGAGAGAGGGCCGGCCATATATAGCAAAAGGGAGGTGACCGTAGGAGAGGGAGGGTGACTACAAGAATGAACCTTATCATCACAAAAGATCTTAAGCAATCCAAAAGGTATTAATTAAAACAATGAGTCACTAAAACCTAGTCACCATTTAATAAATGCAAAGATGAGTCATATGCCTCATCATCACTTCTAGAAGCCTCTAGAATGATGACTTACTCATATCTGAAGAAAAGATAAATCCGTCTTTAACCGAATGTTAAAAGACGGCTGATAGAAAACTGGAAACTGGCAACTTCCAAAAGTGATCCCGAAACAACTTTCAGGATAACCCCGTAACTGTATAAATATACCCGCATTTGTATTACGACCGAATAAAAATTCAACTGAGACAAAGATATTATACCTACTCAATATAATACTCGGATCCGGCTTAAACCAAAGCCGACCAGTATCATCTGCCCGAAAACTGACACGTGCGTAAACGCACGTGCATTTTCCGAACCCTGCCATAAAACCATACGGCCTCTACAACGTTTCGCCCGAACTTGGGAAACTGTCTTTGGGGGACTCTAATGACTCGTCAGTACCCTGGCAGTGGGTTTAACCACAAACCGTCAGCGGCACTAGCTATGCATAACGGCTGCCCATGGACTGACCTTAAGGGAGGCTGATGAGCACACTCAAGGGAGGCCGATGAGCGAACTCATCCAGAAACCCTACTGAGCCTAACAGTGACAATGTATATACAGTCCGGTCCGTTCGTCAATGAGTATCGCATATCTGCCTAGGGGGCTAGTAACGTCAGACCCCCAATAGCAGTATAAGTCGTGTCGGAGTGAAGCCCAATAACACCCTGAGATACTACTGGAGTACCTACCAGTAAATCTCCTGCCATGGCCATGGACTTTGTGTAATGGCTCTCCTAGACACAGCACGATCTCGCCCCCAATACCGGGAGAGACGAATCCCCTGCCGATCCGCTCACGTGCCTCCATATGGCTCGGGACTGTACCCAAAAACTACCTGTTTGCACGACTCCTTTGAGCCGTGGTAGGGTAGAAATCAAAGCACAGTGGGAACTCACACGAGACAAATGACGACCTCAGGTCGATGAACTAACCTGTACACAAGTCACCAGGGAACTGCTATCTGACGATAGGTATAGTACTAACTAGCAGATTCCCGGCGAGTCCTGTCCGGTGTACTCATAACCCAATGAGCACCTGTATACATCTTAGGTGATCCAACTGACACCAGTGGCTTGTGAGACCGGCCACCGCCCCTCGTCAGGGTCTCGACTGTACACACTAGTCTACTCCGGAGTATCGATGCCCTGTCTCGAAACTCCCACGACTAGGGACCACAATTAAGGATATGCATATAAACTACCCAACTCTCACGTATATGATCGCCATCATACTGTTGGTAGTAAAGCAAAATCCTAAGGGCTCTATCAAAGTGTAACATGCAATCAGTCACCTGAACATGAACACGACTGATAAAGGCAAACCAGATAGCATACTATCATCTTGAGTAAGACTGTGCTACCGGGATAGGTCCTCCGCAATCATTGCAATCACGTACCTGCGATCCAATAATTGACTATGAGGGCACTATCTCCAACATTTTAAACGTTGACTAATTGCTATACGTCGGTTAGTCGAGGTTGCACATATCTGTTGGTTTGTGTGTATAAACATTTTCTGATTGTCGATGATGAATAGTCGGGGATGTGAGATGTGCGTTTTTATCTTTCATTCTTGTAAATTGTAAAATTGATGTAATATTATTTCGCGGGGCATATCCGGGTTGAGGTCGTAGCCAACGTTGTATTATTTTCTTTTTACTGTTTTCTGCTCTTAGGATAGACCCATGGTGGGGTACACAAACTACCGGGTTCTTCGAAGTGCCAAGTGACCTACTCACTTTGTTGAGGGAGACTGCTTCACTTCTGGAATTTGGCGGGTAGTTTTCCGTACCCGTAGGGGTCTGGGGTGGGGTTTGGCTACTCATCGGGACCGTGGGATCCGTTTTTCGTTGCAGGCTTAAACGAAACGCGGCATTCCTAGCATATCTGAAATGTTTATCTATGACTGGAATGATTATTATTGCATGAGATGATTGTAAAATATCTATATATGGTATATAGTAGGCGTCACTTATGTTTTACATCCGCACTAGCCCAGCCCTCGCTCTGTCGTTAGTTAAGTTACCTAACGGGTGATGACGGGGCCCCGTGGCGAATGCGGATAGCATAAGAGGACGTGATATTTTTTTTCAATTCTCTCTGTAATGATAGGAGTAAATGGTGGGGATGTATTAGATTAATGCAAAGAAAATAAACCAAAGTTAAATCATTGGAACAAATTTGAAAACTACTCTAATTTTTTATTTAAAACAGCATACTTTTTAATGCGGAGCTTAAACCACTCCTTTTAAAAGCTATCATGTTCTTTCGATTATATCAAGTTCACTACGTTCACGGTTTTTCCAAAACCATTCGTAGCCCTCCGTCATTTCAGTTAAATGTTCAGTTGTATTCAAGCTATGTATTTTGACCTTCGCCAAGGCATTGTGATTGGTAGCTACTAAATATTTATCTATAGCATAGATAGATGCGTTGATTTGGGACACTCGCACCGCCATATTGGCCTTCATCAAGGGTATTGTTCACACCAGAATATTGCTTTTACTACCGCCCATTCTTATGCTCGTTTGCTTATCGGTAGGTACTCTTGAGCCATGTTTGCTAGTTAATTGCAGGATACAGGTTCTCAGTTCTAAACAGTAAAATTCATGGAAAAGCACGACAAATTCCGGATTACTGTCAACAACAGATAAAACACGGGTCTCCGCTCTCTATCCGCATGTTGCCATACACCAGTTTAAGGGACAAAATGGCAAATCGGTGTCATTTTCATGCACAGGGCACAATGTCAACACAAAATCCAACATGTCTACACGGAGCTCAAGAAAAATCATGGCAAAAGATCCACATCACATCACCTTTTGATCTGCTGAAATTCTAGAAATATTGTGAATAACTTGTGAGAAACAACATATACCACACTGAAGAGTACTGAAAACCAGGGAAACCCACCAAATTGTATGATCTAACTCTCCTAAATGGCCGCGGTTCAGCGGCATAAGCGCGCTTAGGCCACGGAACCGCGGCCATATTGGCTCGTCAGATGAAAATATTTCAGGGGTAGTTGGGTCTTTTCATGTAGGGTCAGAATGTGGCCCTAGGGTTTCAGTTGCCTGCTTATAAATAGCCCAGAACTTGCCAAGCCAAGGGATGAATTCTTATGCCCACTTTTTGTTAGTTTTTAGTGTAAACTTCTTCTTCTTCATCATTCTTTCCTCCATGAAATTGTTGTGAGAGCTTTTGAGTGGATGTTAAATGAAGATGAGGGTTATTTTGTATCATTCTTTTGCTTAGCTTCCTCTTGAGATCCTTGCTCTCTCTTGATCTTTCAACATCTTCATTGAGCTTGAAGGTTTAAGGGTTGGTATTTGATCTCAAGGGTTGTATCATTTTGGAAGGAATAAAAGTCTCTTTTGTGCATCATTTTGCCTTGGGTTTTGTGCTCTCTCTTGATCTTGCAACTTCTTAATTGAGCTTGCAAGTTTAAGTTTTGGTTATTAAACCCATGGTGTGTAACTTGTTCCATGGTTTCTAGTTATCTTCCTTGCTTATTTCTTTCTTACTTTTTGTTACTTTCTTTACATTCATTCTTTACTTTCATGCACTTAAATTCCATGCACTTTTAATTACTTGCTTGTAATCTTTTCTTTTCTTTGTTTATCTTTTCTTTTGCTCTTTTTGGTTCGTTTTGTGAATGGTTGTAATATGTTGTTGTTAAGAATAAATACAATATTGTAAGTTAAGGTTTCATTCCTCATTTCCTTTTCCCGTTATTTTCCTTTGAACTCCGCTCAAACGTTACGCAAGCGCTCCGTTAGGCACCCTACCCTACTAAGGTAACGGTGATTCCTAACTGCGACCGGTTGAGTTCGGTTTGGCCGGAGGCGAAAGAAAGAGACAAGAACGGAAGGACAAGGGTAAATAAGCCGGATTCCACGAATACCGTGCTTAAATCCCCTAATCCACGTTGTTGCCGATTGCTCTAGCTTCAATTGGTCAAGACTCGGCTCAAAGGTCTTGGGTGCGGATTTCCTTAGCTTACACTTTCGTATCTTTTTCTTAACAACTTTATACTTGCATATATAACACATAGGTTAGATTTGAACAAACATATACACATTCTTTATCGACTCGTCTAAAACTTGAACGGACATACAACCATCTCCCCGTGGATCGACCCGTGCTCAACCGGCTAGCTGCGAAGCAACACCGTCCTGATCGCGGTTATAACTTTAGAACTTGAACATCCGATACGCCAAAAGACGTGCGATGAAATGACGCCGTTACCGGGGCGACGGTAACGTATTTTCTTTCTTGTTATTCGGGTTAATATTCTTTTTGTATATATTTATAAATAAAAAAAATCTTTTTGTTATTTTTGATAATTTTTGTGACCAAGTGTGCAGGCTAATCTGGAGAAAGTACAGTAATCCAAAAAGAAATCAGAGGTTTTTATTTTGGAGAAGAGAAGAAGTGGAGTTCGTTGACCAAAGACAAATCCCCAAGTCAACATTTTGACCGCGGAACCGTGGTCAAAAGGTGCCTTGAGCGGCAGTTCCGCGGTCCCATTGAGGCCTCAGTGCCCAATTTTTCCCCCCTTTTCTTTTCTTTTATCTTCTCTGTGAATTCCACTATACTGTATTTTCTGCAGATTTTTGCGGATTTTCGAACTGCGATTATGGGGAGCAAAGTGTACGTTCAAGGCTAAGGTGATTGCAAAGTACAGTGCCAAAGATCCGGGTAGTTTGACCCGCGCAAGCGAACTTTTCAAGCTTACCGAATTTGATTCAATGGAGGTTTCCTAACCCAAAATCTTAACGGTACGTATTTCTTAAACACCTTCTTCTCAAATCCGACGCATCCAATATACTATTTGCAGGATTCTTTTCAAGTTTGCTAGCAAACGTTAAAAATTGACTAACCCGTATTTGTTGCAGTGCCGTGCTTAAACTAAAAAAGGATTGTTTGATTCTTTATAGAATTTTTATTAAATTGCGCATTGCAGACATTAATACGGACTTAAGGGCAAGCGAACCCCACAATATACGGTAAATGATTTCATCACCTTTTCCGTGGCCCACAAATCACGAACTTGAGCATAACGTTTACCCGCACAAACATTAAAAGAAACTAGATTTTAAGCCTTAAGGACTTCGCGCTCACTAGGAGAAGTTAACTGTGTTTAGAATACCGCTTAACGGTATATTGTTTACGAGGTGTCTAAGAAGTGTTCACGGCGAAACCGCCAAAAAAGAAAGGGTTATTTAATTAAGGACCTTCGTGAAAGCGTCGGAAAACCTCCCCTTATCTCTGCACTTACCTGGCCTCATGATCAGTATATCTTGAGCTCGTTTCTCGACACAGTTTTACTTCGACAATCAAGTTCTTGAGCAGGTCTAGTTGACCTAGGTGAACCCTAGACCGATTAGGTATGTGGTATTTTTGTGTCGTAATTGTTTTTTGTTTTTTTTGGGTCCAGATTCTTTTTATGTGTATATTTCATTCTTTTGTTAATAACTAACTAAAAAAATCACATTCTTTTTCCCCTCCTTTTCTCTGCCTTTCTTTCTTTCTCTCTTCATATCATGGGAACCCCACCTCGCAAAGCTCTTGCCGAACTTTGGTACCCACAACCAGACATTACTTCTTACGGTTCTTGCTTTGGCCGAACGTCGAACGACCCCTCCATGCCCAAAATTTCATTGAAAGATCACATAGACGCGTCTAGGACAAACACTTTCCCTCCGCAATCCACTTTGTATCAACCTTTTCGACCTCCCCCACCCTCTTATGTTGATACCACTTTTGCAAGTCGTCCTTTGTCCATCGCTGAACATATTGAACAATCCTGTTGCCGATCTTTCACTCCTTTCACCACTACAGATTCTTGGGATCAACAATTCCATTCACCTTCTTATACAAATGTCGATCCTACTCCTGTCCAGCCATTCAATTCCTACCAGTCCTACTCGACTTTTGCACCTTCCCTAGACATTGCTTCTGAACCGCCATTTGGGAGTTTTCAGTATCCAAACAACTTTGAATCTTTTACTGAAACCCTTTCACATCCCATGTCTAGTCTGGTACAGTCATTGGAAGACTTTAGGGTAGCATCATACCAACAGATGATGGATTTGAATGCGTCATGGCCGCCCTCATACAACCTAGTGACCAGGTAGCTAGTTTTCAGCTAGCTCCAAATTTTCCAATGTATGAAGAGGCGATAGGAGAGGTTGAGAATTTGAGTGGAGAGAGTGAGCCGTACACCCTTCCAAATCAAACCTACCCATCCCAAATTGAATCCCACAACTCCTGTTCTGAAAGTCTATCAAGTGTTCCAAACGATTCACCAATTAAAGATTGAAGTATTAGTGAGTTGTGTGACTTTGTAGTGTTTGATTTACCCGATTGTGAAGGGTCCCTTTCGAGTGAAACCTATCCCAAACCTCTTGATCTCTACACCTCCATCTTAGAAACAGAATTGATTGAAATCCATGCTCTTGATGAGGTGTCTGAGAAAATTGATTTTCACTTGATTGAGGATATTGATGCTGGGAATATTTCGGATGATGAACCCGCAGTTTTGAATGAGTTTTTCTCTCCAATTCATCATTCCGAGTCTTTAACTGTTTTTCCCGAACTTCATATGCTTCTTGATTTTGATGAAATTTGCATGGATAAGCTAAATTTTGAGGAGACTATTGAGGATAGTACTGAGGATGAACCAGTTTTAATTGATGAGTCGGATTTTCTAATTCATCATGTTCCTTTCATTGACTGTGTACACCCTCCTAAACCTTTAACCGATAACCTTCCTCAATCACCTACCTCCATCCTTTCCATCGTTCCGACCATGTAAGTAACTGTATCACTTCCATTTCCATTGTCTGGTTTACCAAGTTCGGCGTACCCATGGTTTCTCACGAATCTTGAGGGATTTGATCCAATTTCTCGCCATATTGATAGATTAGTACAATCCATCTTTTCACATCGATCATTACAGATTGTACTAATTTATTCAATCTATTTCCACCCTCAAGTTCGTATTCCACTTCTTTCTCCCTTCCTCCATTCTTCTTCTCATATACCGAGACCGTATCCCGCTTCTATATGGTCTCGCATATTCTCCATTTCTTACCTCTCAGCATTCTTTCACCAACCAGCATATTATAGAGATAAAATCTTTGAATGGTTGATAATAACTTTTCGCCTGTGTAAGGCCTTGTATAGATTGATACTATTCTCTTTCCCTCATAATCCTGAACTTCAACGCTTAAAAGTGGAAACACTGTTTTACTTAAGTTTGGGGGGGACTCCTTTTTGTATAAATTTTTTGTTTTCCTTTTTGTTTTGTATATAATTTATTTTTAGGAAGAGCGCCGACAATTTTGACCCTCTTGGTATAGCCTGACAGTGAAGGCACTGTCAATTTAAAGTTTGGGGGTATGCTCGGTAAGCTTTCTTCTTTCGCATTCATTTGTATATTCTGCATTTGCATACCTTATTAAACACCCATAAAAATCGAAAATTTTTCCAAAAAATATAAATACATTGTCGTCAAGTTAGTTAATAGGGTAATTTAGATTTTTATTCTGAAAGTTTAGTTGATATGTTAGAAATAACTAAATTCTAGGCTTAGGAATTGAAAACCCTAAAAATAACCCCCATTCTGTCTAACTTTGGTAAGTATACGTCCTTACAGTTTTTTTGAGAAATAGGTAATCTTGAGTTCAGTTCTTGAGTTAAGGCAAGATGAGGGGAAAGTATTGAAGCTCTAGTGAAGGATAAGTCTGAAAAATAGTTTCTATTCTTGAGTTCAAATTCAGAAAGTATATACCCTACAACTGCACTTACACGCACCTTGAAACTTAGGATAGTAGAGAATACCTAGAAATACTCTTGCATGAAAACCTAGTATGAAAGAAAAAACGGTATTTAAAGCTAAACACCAAAAGAGCATTATTGAAAAATATATCCGGTCTTGAAAAAGAAAAAGAAAAAAAAGGGAAAAACAAAAAGAAAAATAGAATAAAGTCAAGACCTGGAAACTGCTATTTACGCTTTAAGCTCACACATTCAGTAATCGGCCGTTAGTGCCTCAAGAAGCATTAATAGTCGCATGAAAGGTGTGCGAGCAAATCCGTCCATCCTTAATTTAAGGATGTAGTATTAAGTATTAGGGCAAGGGTATTATAGCTTGAATTGAATTCTTGAGTATAGGGGTGCAAATACACACACACGTAGGGGTATACAATCGATGTTTGGATAAAATATAGAAATAAAAGATAAGACTTATGTTTTCTGTAAAGTTGATAAAAATCCCTGATTTGAGCCCGCACTTTAGAAGGGAAACTCAGGAGAACCAACATCTTTCTAAACTTTTTTAACGTATAGGACCTAAGGTTAAATAGATAGGAGGTGTGAAACATAAGTGTTGGATATTTCTAACTTAGGATGATAGAGTTTCTAACGTAGATACTAAACTGTAGGAGTAGAATCGACGTAACTTATGAAACTAGCTTGACGGGATTTTGTGGGTGTAATCCGCTGAAAACACTCAGAAGACAACACTCCTCCTACTAGGGACACCTAGAGGTTTAACGGCTTGTTGCACGAGCTCAGTGCAATCGCGTTCCCTGCGAAAGTGCGGTTAGGATTCTTTTTTTGTGAATAATTGGTTTTTCTCGGGATGAGCAAAAGTTATGTTTGGGGGTATTTGTTCACACCAGAATATTGTTTTTACTACCGCCCATTCTTATACTCGTTTGCTTATCGGTAGGTACTCTTGAGCCATGTTTGCTAGTTAATTGCAGGATACAGGTTCTCAGCTCTAAACAGTGAAATTCATGGAAAAGCACGACAAATTCCAGATTACTGTCAACCACAGATAAAACACGGGTCTCCGCTCTCTATCCGTATGTTGCCGCATACCAGTCTAAGGGACAAAATGGCAAATCGATGTCATTTTCATGCACAAAGCACAATGTCAACACAAGATCCAACATGTCTACGCGGAGCTCAAGAAAAATCATGACAAAAGATCCACATCACATCACCTTTTGATCTGCAGAAATTCTGGAAATATTGTGAAGAGCTTCTGAGAAACAACATATACAACACTGAAGAGTACTGAAAACCTGGGAAACCCACCAAATTGTATGATCTAACTCTCCTAAATGGCCGCGGTTCCGCGGCATAAGCGCGCTTAGGCCGCGGAACCGCGGCCATATTGGCTCGTCAGATGAAAATATTTCAGGGATAGTTGGGTCTTTTCATGTAGGGTCAGAATGTGGCCCTAGGGTTTCAGTTGCCTGCCTATAAATAGCCCAGAACTTGCCAAGCCAAGGGATGAATTCTTATGCCCACTTTTTGTTAGTTTTTAGTGTAAACTTCTTCTTCTTCTTCATTCTTTCCTCCATGAAATTGTTGTGAGAGCTTTTGAGTGGATGTTAAATGAAGATGAGGGTTATTTTGTATCATTCTTTTGCTTAGCTTCCCTTTGAGATACTTGCTCTCTCTTGATCTTTCAACCTCTTCATTGAGCTTGAAGGTTTAAGGGTTGGTATTTGATCTCAAGGGTTGTATCATTTTGGAAGGGATAAAAGTCTCTTTTGTGCTTCATTTTGCCTTGGGTTTTGTGCTCTCTCTTGATCTTGCAACTTCTTAATTTTGGTAGGATTCCTTCAGCTTTATCACACAATGATATTTGGATCCCGGTCCTACTGTGAGTATATGATACTCCGCAGGAGATTTTTTCACTGAACGATTAATGCTATTAACCAAGTAAGTGTCTAGAACGGTGTTAGCGGGGCTACGCCTCCAGGCAAAAGAGGTTATGTAATTAAGGAACTTCGCGAAATCGTTGGAAAAACTCGCTCGAAGTACCAACACTAACCTGGCTGAACGGTTAAGCAAGAATTGTACGGTGAGATTAATCCTGACTAATTCCTCTTTTTTGGTTTGAGGAGGGATTCAAGAAACAGTGGGAGCCATCCTGTTTAGATAAACTAAAAACCATTCTAAACTTGCAAGAGCATCATGCTAAAGTGTTTCTTTTCCGTCTCCTAATTGCAGCGACCAAACATGACGGGCCTTAAGTTGCTTTTAGATAAAAATATGTTGACAGCGCCAAACTATAAAGATTTGTTCAGGAATGTCAAGATGGTTATTACTTATGACAAGTTGGGCTATGTCCTTACTACAAAAGCCCCCGCCGTCCTAGGCCCAGACTCCAGTGTCGCGAACAGGGAAATCCGTAAGACTTGGGAGATTGACTGCGAGAAGGCCAAGTTCCTCGTGCTTGCCTCTATGGACAATGAATATCAGAGGAGGCATGAGAATATGGACCTAAAATCCATATTCCTCCATACAAAGGAATTATTTGGAGAGCAATCTCGTATCGCAAGATACGAGACCTCGAAGAAACTGTTTCAAGCGAGGCTGGTCGTCTGATCATCTGTCGGGGAACACGTCCTTAAGATGATTGGCTATATTGAGGAGCTTGCAGACATCGGGACCACATTAGAGAATGGGCCGTATACAGACTTGAATCTCCAATCCCTTCCTTCCACATACGCCCAGTTTATTTTGAATTTTAATATTCAAAGTAAACAAGTTGAACTTCCGGAACTCCTCAACATGTTGGGGAGTGCTGAGGGCACCCTGCAGAAAGCAAGGGGAACACCTGCACTATTTGTTGGTGGCACTTCTTCATCCAGGTCCAAGGCGAAAGCCAAAGGAAAGAAGAAGAAGGCCCCTACCAAAGCGAAAGGCGGTATTGGTACGGTGGAAGCAAAGGGGAAAGCAAAAGTTGGGGGGGAAAACTGTAGGGAAGGAAGAATGCTTTTATTGTCACAAGAAGGACCATTGGAAGAAGGATTGCAGGGCCTGGAAAGTGTCACGTCCCGAAAGTACGGAACATGACCGACACTTAAACTACGAAACGTCTCGAGGCGTACGTAATCCAAGTAAGCCGAAAACCCAGAAATGCAAACCAAGAAAAGTAGTAGAGTGAAGGAAAACCAATTTAAATAAGTAATTTTAATAGCATAAGCCGAATTATGCGGTTTTTAAGAACATCAAAATTTACTGAAAATTTCGGCAGAGTCTCTTTGTAAATACTGGCCCCCAAACGGGATACAACATGAATAGTATACGAAATCAAAAAAAAGCATCCCCAAGCGGGAGCTAGCTCTTCGTCAATCGACGGTCACAACCACACAAGCAAAGTAATATACAACGCCAACGGCGAGGATCTAAACGCAAAAGGAAACTCAAAAGCACAAGAAATCTACAGAAATATAACGCGCGACTCTAAGGTCGAAAGAAAAACATCACTGGTCTCTAACTCAAAATAAATACATGTTTGGTTGATGGAACTTCTAGATACAACATAGTAATAATATACAAGTTATATAATGGGGGGGTACGATACAAGTAAACCCACCTACTAGCAAATCACCCGAAGGAAACTATGCCCGCAAGCCGTAAAGAAACCTGTACGGCAAACCTGCAAGAAACTGGGGCACAACGGGGGTGAGTTGCCAACTCGTGAATAGAAAAACATCTACGCACAGAAATCGCATAAATAACGCAACCTAGGTCAATGATCATAATATATCCTCGGTTATATGTAAAACATGCAGCCTATAAAAATGGCTAGGGTAATATCTAACCCGAGTGTAATCTCATGTGCCCGTATCAGTGCCTCAGGTAGCAATATATCATATGAATGAGGTATGAATGCATGAAAACAGAAAACATGTAAATGAAGAACTGTTTTCATAGTTTAGTGAGATTTCCTTTGTATTTTTTTAAATGAGGTATCATAATGAATCAGCTTAAAACAGTACCCAGCATCGGCACAAAACGTAATCCCAATATCTCGATATCTCTGTATCACAGTCTCTGTACCTCAAAATCTCGAAATCTCAATGTCTCAATCACAATATCTAGGGCGCCGTCAGTCCAGACCGGCCCCTACCATCCATCTCAAGACCACGACGGTATCCTCCGGATATCCGACGCGTCGGGTAAAATCACCGGTAGGTAATGCTCCCCTGCCAGGCTCACATCGTCATCAATACGCGCTTCTTGCCCCGGGGTACCTTACCGGGCCAACCATGTACCCGAAACGGTTCATCCGTCTCCTCGAATCGGGTCTCGAAATCCATCAGTAAACTCATGGTGGACGACTCATACATCATGGGAAAAAACCGCACTTTTTATTTAAAAAGAGAGAAATCAGTTTATATAAGTTTTGCGGTTTCCCTCCCCCCTAAATCCAGAAAATCTCATGGAAATCCGAATCCAAAACCTCAATAACACGTAAAATAGTGAAAATATGCATGAGAATCCATGAATGCGGCATAACAATGAATAACAGTATGCATGAAGTAGCAGGTAATAACTAAAATGTCTAAACTAATAGCTAACAGGCTATGTCAAGCAATAATATTTTCTAAGGTGTACGTGACATGGCAATTACCGATGAAGATGTGTGTGAGCTGGCAAGTAAGTGTACGTGGTACATACGCATCATCGGTAATGGTGCTGGTGTCCTAACAGCATGATATCAATAATGGAGTATGAAACATAATATAAGCATGCGATGCGAAGCGAACCACAATAATGAGCGGGAGCTGAATACTAGACGCAACTAAAACTAATCTGCATTAACCTAATATAAGTCCTACAAATGGTGCCTTTTGAAATAACACGAATCATGGGGTTTTGAAAATAGGGGCTACGGTGTTTTTATGAAAAGACACGTCTTTTGAAATATCCGTAGGATCCCTTGGGCTGTCTTTTAAAATACCCACGATTCGTTAGTTTTGAAATAGGTAAGAATCGAATCTAATCTAACAACTAAACTAAACTAAAGGGCTAAGCTGACTAGCTGGGCTACAGGTAAGGAAACCGCCTAGCATCTGAGTCGATATATATACATACCTGTATATATATTAGTCAGTGATCCCGCCTCAATAATATCATATCCGATACCATATCTATAATCAGACATCCCAAGTCAAGAGTGCAGATCAATCATCAAAATATAGCTCGTACGTAAATCCGTCGTACGGCATCCCCAAATCTGGGTACGGGTTAATATCATATTCATCACACTATTCATCTAGTATCCTCTTTATCCAAGATCATAGTCCAGGGTACTGACCTATGTCTAGTACAATACTAATATCATCAATATAATCATGATCTGACTACTGATCAACAGTCTCGTACAAACCCATATCACAACCACAAAACAAATCTCATCGACTCAGCTCAATCCCTAGTATCGTCCTCATATCCGTATATGAACACATAGTCCCATACCCATGTGAACACATAACTATAAAGAATCCCATGAGCACATATAAATAGGAATGTATACAAGTATGTATGTGTGTATGTATGTGTGTATGTGTAGTGCAACACTACCCTGGGGTTCGCAACACTAAAGTAATCCAACACAGCAATATCCATCCTATCATCGTTATTAATCCTAAATAACATATAATAAATGTTGGTGTGTATACGCATCCGTATACACCACCACGGACTGCGGGGGTGCTATACGCCATCCACCCGACTTCTCCCCGTAGATATAAATCTACTCACCTGGTCCTCGCTCGCCGGTGCCGACGTCGCCACGCGCTTGCTTGTCGTCTCGAAGTCCACATGGGGTACCTACATATCAAAACGCACCATATCGCATTAAAATCCGACTGATGACCAAAACGACGCACGAATATCACATAGGTCAAAACCTATGGTTGTTTTTCACAAATAAACCCAAAAACTCTCAATGTCGGCGTACAAACGCCAAACCATCGAGAAAAAACCTAAATATACTCACTTTTACAATCACAAGCACTAATTATAATATAAAATAGCTTAAAATTCACAAAACCCCAATTTCACTTAAAAAGTCATTTTTCCGAAAATCTAGCAAGCACAAATCACCGTTTTTGTACAAAACTCGATGTATAAATGAATCTAGCATCCACAATATTCACTAAATATCTTAAATAAGTCACGAAAACAATTCCCATAATTTAATCTCGATAAATTCCAAAAACCCTAAAATTCTAGTTTACAAAATACAAAAATTTTAACAATTTTATAGCAAAAATACACAAACTACAATTTAGCTTGGATTTTCATGAACTAAAGTATTAAACTACACTTTATAATGCTAATGAAGTCATAAAAACCCTAATTACATTTTTAATCTCAATTATTAGACCAATTTTAAAAAAACTAGTCAGCAAATTAGCATAATTATTACAATTCCAACTTAACAATTTGCAACTAACAATCTTGGTTATGTTTCACATTTCACAAAATGATGAATTCCACCTTGCAACCATAATCACACAACAAAAATCCTAACTATAATTTAATCCTTCTCTTGAAAACCCAATCTTTCAATTAGAACCATAATTCATTTCCTAAATAAGTTAGATTAAAACAGTAACCAACAATTTAACAAAAAGGTTAAGATTTTTATACCTCACCACCCAATGATCCAACTTGAAATCTAGCCCCCTAAATTGCCATCTTGTCCCCTAGATCCATACTAGAATGGTCAAGTAAAAATGGGTAGGGATTAGATTGTGATTTTTGCTTGATTTTTTTGTGGATTTGGAGGCATTTTAGATGGATTTTGAAGAGAAAAGAGAAGGGGAAATGGAGGGGGCTGATGTTGCAGGAAGTGGGGCTCGGCCAGGTATGGGGGGATAAGGGAGGAGAGAGACTGAAGTGGGGAAAAGTCCAAGTCAGCTAGGGAAATAAGGCACCCACCTCATTTCATTTTAAATTCCATAATTCATTTCTTTTCCTTGCATTAGTGAGATAAGAGGCCCAAGATGTTGGGCTGATCAAGGGGGGGTCGGCCACTTAGGATGGGAAAGAGAGGGTGAGGTGTGGGTGTGTGGGCTAGGACAAAGATAAAGGTTATGCCCTAATTTCCAATAACACTAATTTCACCGAAAAAAGCTTTTTCATCGATATTTTCTAAACCGTTTTGGCATACAATTTCATTTCAAAAACTATATGATAAAATTTTATTTAATGTGTCATGATGCACAAAATTTGTTTCAACTCATTCCAATTTGTAATTTTCCCTAATTAAAGGTATTAGTGACGGCTTAAAATAATAACAAAATAAATTTTTTTCAGAAAATTTGAAATTTCACCAGTGGCTCAATAAACACCAAATACTAGCAATTACATAGCTAGAATATGTATATTTAATTTTTATAATAAGATATTTGCATTTTAACTTTTTACAGAAAACCCCCTTATTTTACCGATTTTCCGAAATTTCACCGAAACGATTTTCAAAACGTTACTATCTTCCCCCCTTAAAGAAATTCCGTCCCCGAATTTAAATTAAAACTCCCCCCAATTACTAAAACATCTAAACCAAAACCATCAAGTCGTTGGGGCTCCGAAATTGTAAATACATAAAACAAATCATAGCGCAGCGCATGCGCATGAAAAATGAGCATATAACTCAAATCAAAACTCCGTCAAGAATCCCGCAATCATCAGAGTCATGGGGAAGACATCAATGCCAAATCCAAAATGAAAAATCAATATGATATACATCATTAAATCATCTGGAAGCAATGCATGCCAAATTTTTCAAGTCGCTGTGCAATGCGCATAACACTGCACAGTGGCGGACGTCTATCTTAAGAAAATAACTATATACATATATACCTTTGTTTGAAATGTACCATCCGCCGTTTTGGAAACAATTTAGAAGGGTCTCCTTGTTTTAAACATTTCGTGTCATATCAGACACATAGGTAAATACTGAGGCTATAGCTCGCTTTTTTTGGAAATCCCTTCAATAACTATCAATGCATGCAAAATACATTCAGGTACTGTCCTCTGACTAGTCCTGCCCAGTACGAAGACACATAGCAAATATCATAAACGTACTGCTCCATAGAATCAATCCAAAAGTGCGTATGAAAACCCTGTGCGTCCGGTGCGCACGGAAATCAAAATCCATACATGTGCTAAGCAGGTGCACAAAACAACATCAAGGTGCAACGGTTGTGCACACAACATCGGTCATAGGCAACGTACGTGCCTAACTGCAAAATCAGGTGCATCTGACATGCACGAAAAATCTCGATTTAGTGCATCTGGTGTGCACCAAAATCGCATCTCAAGACATGCGCTCAACATGCGCAAAAATCCAAATCAGGTGCATCCATCGTGCACGAAATCATGAAATCCAGCATCAAGCACCGAACATGCGCAAAATCAAATCAGGTGCATAAGGTGCACAAAACAAATATCGAGTATCACAATCGAAATCGAGTCCAGTGCATCTAAGTGCACAAAAGGCGTATCACTGCACTGCAAGTATATATAACTATACAGAGTGCAGGAACCAAATCGTGTGTGTACATACGCACAAAATCAACTCAAATGTCTAAAACCGTAAAATCACAAACATATGAAACCAAAGCACGAAAACGATATCAAGTGCAACGACTGTGCGAAAATCGTAAATCCTCAATCATCAAAACCGAATCATGCGAATAATTCACCCCAAAACATCGAAATCTAGTATGGCGGAATAGTCCCGCTCAAGCACATACTCAAGAATCTCTGGCCAACTGTCGCGGTCACTAGTGGGACGTCTCGTCGATGATCATGAACTCTGGCCTGCTGGTGTGCGTAACAATGACCACTCCTGGGTCAAGGTCTTCACTGCGAATTACCAATCTCTCGGTCCATCGGCTCATCGGCCCTGTCAGGTGTGCTAACGGGGATGATCCCGTTCTGGCACGTCTCTTGTCATCTCCCGGTCAATCATCGCGACCACTCGTAAGACAGCATATCACTGGCGTCGGCCTCTGGCTCTCTGAATGTACGTGACACATCTGATCCTGGGTGCAAGTATCATTGCAGCAGTGTCCTGGAAGGAATCCTGCTCACGGTCTCTTCCATGTCTCGTTTCTGCCAACTGTCCGGAAGTCATCGTCCTTTCCTATATCTGCATCTTGCTCTGGAACGACTGCATACTCATCGCAACTCCTTCTGGAAGGTAAATCCAAGTACCATGCCTCGGCATGCGCATCGCATCTCTGATGTCGGCGGAGTGGAATGTCATCTCATCTAGATCTGGTACGAACCTCTTACTCCACTTTCTCTAATGTCGACTGCTTCAGACTCGTCTCATCGTGGCTACATGGACTGAGCTCCAACGGCTATCCTCATATTGGGAGTCCCCCAAGAAATGCACCTCACCACCTAGCATCCGAATTATGTCGAGCCATCCGATCGAGTCGTCAAAACCTCATAATCCCCCAAGAGCTCAACCTCTTGGGCACAGCTTAATAGTATCGAGTACATACCACAGCATCGGTGGTCCAGCCGTAGAAGGGCAAACCCAAGCCTCACTAATGGCGCCATAGAACTGCCGCAAACCCGAAGGTTCAAAGGCTTTCACACGGTCATTAAATCGAGTTAGGGTTTCATTCTTCTAGAGGGACCATAGAATTGCCTGCATGTCTTTCCGACTACTTTAAACTTGGAATAATAGGTTTCTGACATTCGATAGTCTCTGTCGACTCCCAACGTCTCCGCGTGAAGTCGTCTCTAGCTGGAATCAATCTATCTGATGACCTCGCATCGGGGTAGGCGAACGATCCACATGTCCTAGTCATTCATCCTCGATGACTAGCGACCTTCTATCATCTCTTAGTACAACTCATTCTGCACTAACTCCAGCATCTGGGGCAATATCTCATCGTTCGCAGCAATAACTGGCTCGCTCATCTGCACGCTGAACGGTGCCTCAATCATCTGGAGTAAGTAATACTTCAATGGTCATCAAAATCTGGCTGGCCTCTGTCAGTGGCTCAATCCTCTAGTGATGATCGGCACGTCCAAGTAATCTCATACAGCGATCCATCAAACGCTCGGGGCGTGAAAACACAGTAAAAATACACATCTCTGCAATTGTGTGTCGCCGGAATTTCGCCCTGGTAAGTCCTCGTTCGTGACGAGCTCGTGCTGACCGCAACTCTAGCTGTAAGTCTCCCTGCCCGTAATCGTGGCAGCAAAACCATAACTGGTACTGATGAGGCTAGATCAGGAAGGAATATAATACTGAACAAGGAAATGTACATCCTAAGGCTTCTTAAGTGGAGTGGCGTGTCGTAAATATGCCGCGGAACATACCAACGGTACGTCACTCTACTTTAGTCACCTATTCCATCAACCAAGGGTCATCCTACGCTCCGAAGGTAAAACCTAACGCTCTGATACCAACTTTGTCACGTCCCGAAAGTACGGAACATGACCGGCACTTAAACTACGAAACGTCTCGAGGCGTACGTAATCCAAGTAAGCCGAAAACCCAGAAATGCAAACCAAGAAAAGTAGTAGAGTGAAGGAAAACCAATTTAAATAAGTAATTTTAATAGCATAAGCCGAATTATGCGGTTTTTAAGAACATCAAAATTTACTGAAAATTTCGGCAGAGTCTCCTTTGTAAATACTGGCCCCCAAACGGGATACAACATGAATAGTATACGAAATCAAAAAAAAAGCATCCCCAAGCGGGAGCTAGCTCTTCGTCAATCGACGGTCACAACCACACAAGAAAAATAATATACAACGCCAACGGCGAGGATCTAAACTCAAAAGGAAACTCAAAAGCACAAGAAATCTACAGAAATATAACGCGCGACTCTAAGGTCGAAAGAAAAACATCACTGGTCTCTAACTCAAAATAAATACATGTTTGGTCGATGGAACTTCAAGATACAACATAGTAATAATATACAAGTTATATAATGGGGGGGTACGATACAAGTAAACCCACCTAATAGCAAATCACCCATAGGAAACTATGCCCGCAAGCCGTAAAGAAACCTGTACGGCAAACCTGCAAGAAACTGGGGCACAATGGGGGTTAGTTGCCAACTCATGAATAGAAAAACATCTACGCACAGAAATCGCATAAATAACGCAAGCTAGGTCAAAGATCATAATATATCCTTGGTTATATGTAAAACATGCAGCCTATAAAAATGGCTAGGGTAATATCTAACCCGAGTGTAATCTCATGTGCCCGTGTCAGTGCCTCAGGTAGCAATATATCATATGAATGAGGTATGAATGCATGAAAACAGAATACATGTAAATGAAGAACTGTTTTCATAGTTTAGTGAGATTTCCTTTGTATTTTTTTAAATGAGGTATCATAATGAAATCAGCATAAAACAGTGCCCAGCATCGGTACAAAACGTAATCCCAATATCTCGATATCTCTGTATCACAGTCTCTGTACCTCGAAATCTCGAAATCTCAATGTCTCAATCACAATATCTAGGGCACCGTCAGTCCAGACCGGCCCCTACCATCCATCTCAAGACCACGACGGTATCCGACGCGTCGGGTAAAATCACCGGTAGGTAATGCTCCCCTGCCAGGCTCACATCGTCATCAATACGCGCTTCTTGCCCCGGGGTACCTTACCGGGCCCACCATGTACCCGAAACGGTTCATCCGTCTCCTCGAATCGGGTCTCGAAATCCATCAGCAAACTCATGGTGGACGACTCATACATCATGGGAAAAAACCGCACTTTTTATTTAAAAAGAGAGAAATCAGTTTATATAAGTTTTGCGGTTTCCCTCCCCCCCAAATCCAGAAAATCTCATGGAAATCCGAATCCAAAACCTTAATAACACGTAAAATAGTTAAAATATGCATGAGAATCCATGAATGCGGCATAACAATGAATAACAGTATGCATGAAGTAGCAGGTAATAACTAAAATGTCTAAACTATTAGCTAACAGGCTATGTCAAGCAATAATATTTTCTAAGGTGTACGTGACATGGCAATTACCGATGAAGATGTGTGTGAGCTGGCAAGTAAGTGTACGTGGTACATACGCATCATCGGTAATGGTGCTGGTGTCCTAACAGCATGATATCAATAATGGAGTATGAAACATAATATAAGCATGCGATGCGAAGCGAACCACAATAATGAGCGGGAGCTGAATACTAGACGCAACTAAAACTAATTCGCATTAACCTAATATAAGTCCTACAAATGGTGCCTTTTGAAATAACACGAATCATGGGGTTTTGAAAATAGGGGCTACGGTGTTTTTATGAAAAGACACGTCTTTTGAAATATCCGTAGGATCCCTTGGGCTGTCTTTTAAAATACCCACGATTCGTTAATTTTGAAATAGGTAAGAATCGAATCTAATCTAACAACTAAACTAAACTAAAGGGCTAAGCTGACTAGCTGGGCTACAGGTAAGGAAACCGCCTAACATCTGAGTCGATACATATACATACCTGTATATATATTAGTCGGTGATCCCGCCTCAATAATATCATATCCGATACCATATCTATAATCAGACATCCCAAGTCAAGAGTGTGGATCAATCATCAAAATATAGCTCGTACGTAAATCCGTCGTACGGCATCCCCAAATCTGGGTACGGGTTAATATCATATTCATCACACTATTCATCTAGTATCCTCTTTATCCAAGATCATAGTCCAGGGTACTGACCTATGTCTAGTACCATACTAATATCATCAATATAGTCATGATCTGACTACTGATCGACAGTCTCGTACAAACCGATATCACAACCACAAAACAAATCTCATCGACTCAGCTCAATCCCTAGTATCGTCCTCATATCCGTATGTGAACACATAGTCCCATACCCATGTGAACACATAACTATAAAGAATCCCATGAGCACATATAAATAGGAATGTATGCAAGTATGTATGTGTGTATGTATGTGTGTATATGTAGTGCAACACTACCCTAGGGTTCGCAACACTAAAGTAATCCAACACACCAATATCTATCCTATCATCGTTATTAATCCCAAATAACATATAATAAATGTTGGTGTGTATACGCATCCGTATACACCACCACGGACTGCGGGGGTGCTATACGCCATCCACCCGACTTCTCTCCGTAGATATAAATCTACTCACCTGGTCCTCGCTCGCCGGTGCCGACGTCGCCACGCGCTTGCTTGTCGTCTCGAAGTCCACATGGGGTACCTACATATCAAAACGCACCATATCGCATTAAAATCCGACTCATGACCAAAACGACGCACGAATCTCACATAGGTCAAAACCTATGGTTGTTTTTCACAAATCAACCCAAAAACCCTCGATGTCGGCGTACAAACGCCAAACTATCGAGAAAAAACCTAAATATACTCACTTTTACAATCACAAGCACTAATTATAATATAAAATAGCTTAAAATTCACAAAAACCCCAATTTCACTTAAAAAGTCATTTTTCCGAAAATCTAGCAAGCACAAATCACCGTTTTAGTACAAAACTCGATGTATAAATGAATCTAGCATCCACAATATTCACTAAATATCTTAAATAAGTCACGAAAACAATTCCAATAATTTAATCTCGATAAATTCCAAAAACCCTAAAATTCTAGTTTACAAAATACCAAAATTTTAACAATTTTAAAGCAAAAATGCACAAACTACAATCTAGCTTGGATTTTCATGAACTAAAGTATTAAACTACACTCTATAATGCTAATGAAGTCTTAAAAACCCTAATTACATTTTTAATCTCAATTATTAAACCAATTTTAAAAAACTAGTCAGCAAATTAGCATATTTAATACAATTCCAACTTAACAATTTGCAACTAACAATCTTGGTTATGTTTCACATTTCACAAAATGATGAATTCCACCTTGCAACCATAATCACACAACAAAAACGCTAACTATAATTTAATCCTTCTCTTGAAAACCTAATCTTTCAATTAGAACCATAATTCATTTCCTAAATAAGTTAGATTAAAACAATAACCAACAATTTAACAAAAAGTTTAAGATTTTTATACCTCACCACCCAATGATCCAACTTGAAATCTAGCCCCCCAAATTGCCATCTTGTCCCCTAGATCCATACTAGAATGGTCAAGTAAAAATGGGTAGGGATTAGATTGTGATTTTTGCTTGATTTTTTTGTGGATTTGGAGGCATTTTAGATGGATTTTGAAGAGAAAAGAGAAGGGGAAATGGAGGGGGCTGCTATTGCAGGAAGTGGGGCTCGGCCAGGTATGGGGGGGTGAGGGAGGAGAGAGACTGAAGTGGGGAAAAGTCCAAGTCAACTAGGGAAATAAGGCACCCACCTCATTTCATTTTAAATTCCATAATTCATTTCTTTTCCTTGCATTAGTGAGATAAGAGGCCCAAGATGTTGGGCTGATCAAGGGGGGGCCGGCCACTTAGGATGGGAAAGAGAGGGTGAGGTGTGGGTGTGTGGGGTAGGACAAAGATAAAGGTTATGCCCCAATTTCCAATAACACTAATTTCACCGAAAAAAGCTTTTTCATCGATATTTTCTAAACCGTTTTGGCAAACAATTTCATTTCAAAAACCATATGATAAAATTTTATTTAATGTGTCATGATGCACAAAATTTGTTTCAACTCATTCCAATTTGTAATTTTTCCTAATTAAATGTATTAGTGACGGCTTAAAATAATAACAAAATAAATTTTTTTCAGAAAATTTGAAATTTCACCAGTGGCTCAATAAACACCAAATACTAGCAATTACATAGCTAGAATATGTATATTTAATTTTTAAAATAAAATATTTGCATTTTGACTTTTTACAGAAAACCCCCTTATTTTACCGATTTTCCGAAATTTCACCGAAACGATTTTCAAAACATTACAGAAAGCCCAGAACCAGGGAGCGAAGCAGGTTGTGTCTTCGACTTCAGGTGTGTATTTAATTGAAAAACTATCTATCAATCAACTCTACTTCCTGGGTATTGGATACCGGTTCAGGATCTCATATCTGTAATTCTTTGCAGGCACTGAGATGCCGTAGGGTCTTGAAGGCGGGTGATATGACTCTTAAAGTTGCAAACGGAGCAAGCATGGATGCTATGTCCGTGCGGGAATATCACTTAGGATTGACTAATGGACATGTTTTGGTTTTGCGCAACTGTTATTATGTACCTAATTTGACTTGTAATATCATATCAGTATCTTTAATGTCTAAACAAGGTTATGATTTTTCATTTGTAAGCGATGTCGTAAACATCCACCTTATTCATAACTTGATTGGGTCGGGTACATTAAGCAACGGTATATACGTATTAAACAAACTGCAGATTTTCAATGTCCTGAATACGCACAAAAGAAAGTCTCCAGAAATAAATCATGCTTTCTTATGGCATTGTAGAATGGGTCACATCAATGAGACACGGTTGACTAAGTTGCATAAAGAAGGATATTTGGATCCGTTCGAATATCAATCTTATCCAACTTGTCAATCTTGTCTCAAAGGAAAGATAACAAAGACTCCATTCACTGGACAAGGAGTAAGAGCAAGCTAGCTCTTGAGACTCATACACAGCGATGTATGTGGTCCAATATCTATATATGCACGAAGCAGTTATTCTTACTTCATCACTTTTACGGATGATTTCTCAAGGTTCGGACATGTCTTCTTGATGAAGCATAAATCCGAAGCTTTTAAGAAATTCCGGGAATAAAAGAATGAATTGGAAAACCAAACCGGCAAAAGTATCAAGACACTAAGATCTGATCGAGGTGGTGATTACTTGAGTGCCGAGTTCCTGGAATAGCTAAAAGAGAATGGAATTCTCTCTCAGCTTACTCCTCCATACACTCCACAACACAATGGTGTATCGGAGAGACAGAATAGAACCTTATTGGATATGGTTCGTTCCATGATGAGTAATGCTGAGTTACCGCGATCTTTCTGGGGTTATGCACTAGAATCAGCTGCATATCTTTTAAAAAAGTTCCTACCAAGACAGTGCCTACCACACCATATCAGATATGGAGTGGGAAGATACCCTATCTTCAATATCTAAAGATATGGGGATGTCCAGCTTTCGTCAAAAAGCAGCATGTGGACAAACTCGAAGAACGCTCAGTACTGTGTAAGTTTGTGGGATACCCAAAGAACTCCAAGGGGTATCTTTTCTATTACACAGAGGAACAAAAAGTCTTTGTTTCTCGTCATGCCCACTTTCTGGAACATCAGTTCTTAGAAAAAGAAATAAGTGGAAGCGCAATGGAACTGGAAGAAATTCCAGAACCACAAGCTTTTACCGAAAGCTTGGTAGAACCAGAAGTTTCAAAAGAACTGGACATTCCCGCACCACTCCGCAGGAGTAGTAGGTTTTCTCATCCGCCCGAGAGATACTACGGATTTCTCATAGACGGGGATAGAGAGGATTGCATCATTGACAATGATGAGCCAACTAGCTTCCAACAAGCCATTCAGAGCAGAAACTTGGTAAAATGGCTAGATACAATGCGGACCGAAATGGAGTCTATGTACACTAACAAAGTATGGACTTTGGACATTGCTCCAGAAGGGGTAAAACCCGTTGGCTGCAAATGAATCTTCAAAAAGAAGATTGGTGTAGATGGACAGGTTGAAACCTATAAGGCTATACTTATTGCAAAAGGTTTCGTCAAAGACCTGGTTTGGACTACGATGAAACCTTTTCTCCAGTTGCTATGCTCAAATCCATTCATATTATTCTTGCCATTGCTGCCTTCTACGATTATGAAATCTGGCAGATGGACGTAAAGACGGCTTTCCTAAATGGACATTTGGAAGAGTGCGTCTATATGGATCAACCAGAGGGTTTTAATCAGAGTGTGAGCAGCGATAAAGTGTGCAAACTGCTTAAGTCCATTTATGGACTAAAGCAGGCATTGCGGAGTTAAAACGTCTGTTTTGATGAAACAGTCAAAGACTTCGACTTTATCAAAAATCCAGATGAACCATGCTTGTATAGTAAAATTGTAGGGAGAAATGTCGTGCTCCTCGTATTATACGTAGATGACATTCTTTTGATAGGAAATGACATTCCTACCGTACAATCTGTCAAAAGATTCTTATCACAAAGGTTCTCTATGAAAGACCTGGGTGATGCCTCTTACATACCGGGGATCTAGATCTATCGTGATAGGTCAAAGAGGATGTTGGGATTTTCACAATCCAGGTATATCGACACCATACTGAAAAGATTCAGTATGGAAGATTCTAAACGCGGTAACCTACCGGTTTGTCACGGAGTCACCCTTTCCAAAGAGATGTCTTCCAAGACTGATTTAGAAAGGGATCGCATGTCTATTATACCCTACGCTTCTGCAGTAGGCTCTATAATGTATGCGATGTTGTGTACCAGACCAGATGTAGTTTACGCACTAAGCGTGGTAAGCCGGTATCAGTCAGACCCAGTAGAGAACCACTGGATAGCAGTAAAGAAGATTCTTAAGTACCTGAGAAGGACTAAGGATATGTTCCTGGTGTATGCCGGAAAAGACCACCAGATCGAGGCGTTTGCTGACTCCAGCTTCTAAAGCAATAAGGATGACTCCAAGTCCATGTCGGGTTATGTCTTTACCCTCAACGGAGGGGCGATATGTTTGAAGAGTTCCAAATAGGATACCATTGCTGGCTCAACTATGGAAGCAGAGTATATTGCTGCTTCTGACGCCGCTAAAGAAGCAGTCTGGATGAGGAAGTTCTTAACAGATCTTCAAGTAGTTCCGTCCATTATTGCTCCAATACCTCTGTATTGTGACAACAACGGGGCTAAAGCATTAGCAAAGGAACGCAGGTCCAATCAAAAATCCAGACACATCTTGAGGCGGTATCATCTGATCAGAGAGATCGTGGATCGCCGGGAGATCGAGGTTTGGAGAGTTGCTACAGAGGACAACACTGCAGCATTCACAAAGGCTATTGCTCAGACGCAGTTCAAGAGGCTATTCGAGATGATAGGTCTGCGATATGCCAGTACATGGCCCTAGTGCAAGTGGGAGATTGTTAGTGTATATGCCTTAGAGGCCATTACTGTATCATACTAGTTTGTATATTACTTAATGGAAGCTTGGGATATTCACTGTTGTAATAACATTCTTGCTCAAAATAGTAGTATGCTACTTGGTTTGTTTCTACTTCAATATGTACATATGTTTCTTTTAACATATCGCCTAAACATATTAGTAGAGCCCTTAGGATCTATGCTTGATTACCAGCGTTGTGATGGAAGTCACACTAGTGGGGGCTGGGTAATCTACAAGCACATCCTTATACAGGTCCCTAGTCACGGGATTATCGATACAGGGCATCGATACTCCAGAGTAGACTAGTGTATACGCTTCCCTTCCTAGCCTGGGAGATGGTCTTTTCCACAGCCATCGGTACGTCATACTGGAGATGGTATGCAGGTGCTCATTAGGTTGTAAGTTACACTGGACGGACTCATTGGGAACTACTGGTTGGTAATATACCTATCGTCAGATGGCAGTACCCATATGACATGAGTATAGCTTAGTCCCTTGACTTGACACTGCTGCTTCGCCTCAAGTGTGTTCCCACTGTTCTTAGATTACTACCCTACTACGGCTCTACTGAGTCGTGCAAACAGGTAGTAGTTGGGTGCAGTCCCGAAGCACTTGGAGGCAGTGGCGGTTAGATAGGATTCGTCTCTCCCGGTATTGGGGGTTGATATCGCGCTGTGTTCGGAACGCCATTACACATAGTCCCTGACCAGGGCAAGCGAGATTTACTGGTAGGTACTCCAGTAGTTTCTCAAGGTGTATTGGACCGTACTCCAACATGACTTATACCGCTATTAGGGATCTGACGTTTACCGCCCTCTAGGACCGATAAGCGATACTCTTAGACGGACAGACCGGACTGTACGGAGATTGTCACATACAGACTCAGTAGGAGTTCGGATGAGTTATGCTCATTGGATTTCTTATCTACAATACCTGGGGACCGTTACGTACAGTTAGTACCGCTTGCGGCCTGTAGTTAAACCCACTGCCAACATAGAGTCGAGTCTTTAGACTCCCACATAGAGTGTTTCCCTGCATCGGGCAAAACGTGTAGATATCGTATGGTTTTTCGAAAGGGTTCGATCTCGTGCATACACTTGTACACGCACGATGAGTCATACAGACAATACTAGTAGGCTTTGGTTTAAGCCGGATCCTAGTATTGTACTGTTGGATTTTCTTCGTCTTCGGTATTCGTATTTTTCGAAATACAAATATAGGTACGTATGTATGGACGAGGGGGCGTTTTTTAATTTATTCAAAGATGCTTCTAGAAGATGATATTTTATATATGTATTTTTCATTTTGGATTAAATGATTTATGCATTATGACATGGTAGAAATGAGGTGGAAAATGAATGATATTGAGCATGGCTAAATATGACACGTGGTGGATTTTGAAGCCATGACTCTTTTGGTTGTAAATTGAACCCTAATTACTATTATTCATTTAATTTATTAGATGAATAATAGAGAGTGTTCAGTTTAGAACCATATATTAGACACACTCTCTCTCATACATTTCTTCACTAGCTTTTTCAAAAACATCTTCTTCTTCCTCAAACCCAAGGATACTCATGTGTTGAGTTACCTAGGAAGAAATAGAAAGACTCCTCAATCCATCTACACCTTCTACACAACCTAGATCATTTAGATTAGCAATCTACTTGAACTAGTTTCTTTGGTTTAGAAGATAAGTTTGGTGCACAAGCGTTTGGGTGGATCATCTAGGATTCGAGCAAGCCGACGAGGAGACGATATCCGTACCACTTCGAGGAGTTCGTGCATGTGAAGAAGACAGCGAGATAAGGAGAAGAAGGACCAGGTTTCTTGAGGTATAATTTTTGTGCTTTGTTTATACTTCTTTTGAATTTGCTAGATACGGTTTAGACTACGATCATGGCTTATAGTCGATGTTATGATGCTAAAATCGTTTTTACACCTTTCGCCTCCCCGCAATTCCGTTCGGTGCATAGCATCGACTTACATGTTCAGCGTGCAGAAGAATGAGCCAGTAGTTGCTGCGAACGACGAGATATCGTCCCAGATGTTAGAGCTATTACAGTACGAGTTGTACTTCGAGATATGATAGAAGATCGCTGGTCAAGAGAGATGAAAGACTAGGACATATGATTCATTGCATACCCCGATGCGAGGTCATCAGATTGATTGATTTCAGCTAGAGAAGACTTAACGCTGATACGTTGAGAGTCGATATAGATGATCAAATGTCAGGAACCCATTTTCCAAGTTTAAAGTATTCGGAAAACAATGCAAGTAATTCTACGGACCCTCTAAAAGAATGAAACCCTAACTCGACATAATGACCATGTGAAAGACTTTGAACCTTAGGGTTTGCGGCAATTCCGTGGTGCCATTAATGAGACTTGGGTTTGCCCTTCTACGGTTGGTCCATAGGTGCTGTGGCATATATTCGATACTAGTAAACTGTACCCAAGATGTTGAGCTCTTGGGGGATTATGGAGCCTTGACGAGTCGATCGAAAAGTTTGACATCATTCGGATATCATGCGATGGGATACATTGCTTGGGAGACTCCCGATACGAGTATAGACGTTGGAGCGCGGTCCATGCAGCCATGAGGAGACGAGTCTGAATCAGTCGACATTGGAGAAAAGTGGAGTTAGAGGTTCGTACGAGATCGTAACGAGAGGATGTACCACTCCGCTGACATCAGAGATGTGATACGCAAGCAGAGGCGTTGTCTATGGGTATATCTTCCAGGAGGAGTCGTGATGAGTATGCAGCCGTTCAGGAATAAGAAATAGATATAGTAAAGATGATGACTTCCGGGCAGTTCGGCAAAAACGAGATTGGGGAGAGACCTTGACAGGACCTTTCTGGAAATACTATACGAGAAGACTTGGACCTAGGATCAGTCATATTGCACATGCCCAGCAGGCCAGAGTTCAGCATCGCCGACGGGACATGTTATGAGTGACCATAAGAGTTGGCCAGAGATCTTTAGAGGACGTGCCAGAGCGGACTACTTCCATTATCGTTTCCATATTGGACCGTTGTGCTGGGTAGCTATGTACTTAGCAATTCGCAGTGATAGAAAAGAGGCCTAAGGGCACCAGACGACAGGCCATGATCAGGAGGCAAGTAGATATTTTGCTCTGCTAGCATTGGATGCACCGACACCTTCTCGACCTTAAAGGAAGGACATATCGCCGACAATATTTACGATTTATGATTTCATGAGTTGACTATCACGTATCAGTCACTTTGGATTTCGGTATTTTGGGTGATTTATTGCATGATTGAGTTTTGATGACCGAGTTTCATGATATTTGCTTTTGTGCACCATGGTTGCACCTACTGGGTATTTACGTTTTGTGCATAGTTATTGCACTTGAGATATGTTTTTATACACCTTCGTGTTGATTTGTGATTTGTGCATATTTATTGCACTTGATGTTAATTTTGAGCCTTGGTTGCACATGTTTAGGATTTCATGGATTTCATACTGTTGGGTTGATTTTATGCATATGGTACGCACACGATTTGGTTTTTATACTCGGTATAGCTTACATGTGCTTGCAGTGCATTAGTACGTGTTTTGTGCATGTAGTTGCACGCATTTTTGGATTTTATACACCTTGGTACACTTGGTGTTGTTTTTATACGCATTTGAGTTATTGATGCATCTCTATGCACTGGATGCACTGGATTTGGTATTTTGTGCACTGGATGCACTGTATTGGTATTTTGTGCACTGAATGTAGTGTATTTGGTATTTCGTGCGCTGGATGCACTGTATTTGGTATTTCGTGCGCTGGATGCACTGTATTTGGTATTTCGTGCGCTGGAAGCACTATATTTAGTATTTCGTGCACTAGATGCACCGTATGTGATGTTTCGTGCACTTGATGCACTAGATTTGTATTTTTGTGCATTGTCGCACTAGACTTTCATTTAGTGCGTGTATTTCGTGCATCGGTTGCGCTAGATTATACTCGGTACCTTGGTTGCACTTGATTTATGCCCTTGAGCATTCATTTTACCATATCTGTGTTTTCCGGCGTGTTGGTACTTGATATTCTGTAATATTCTGAAATTTTGGAAGTAAATAAAATTAATTAACTCAATAATAAATTGTTAAATTTAAAAAGTTATTAAAACAGAATAGGACATTTTCATGAATAGTTTGTAAAATAAATTAAATTAAGATTTTAATATGTAACATAAATAAATTATAAGAGTTTTCATGAGAAATTTAGCTTCATTTTAATTAAAATAGTGTTATGCAGTAACATAGATAGTGAGGGGTCTTTGTGTAAAAAGTTTGGAAAGTTGTGCAAACTAAGAAATGTGGAGGGTGTAAGTGCAAAAGGGTAGATAATGTTTTAGTTCAGATATTATCACAAAAATAAAACATATTGGTGTGATATTGTGTTGACACCACCTCCTCTCATGCACAACACACTCCCCACACCTCCTCCTTGCATGAAACCACCACATCTTGCTTGGTGACACCTCCTCCTACACCTCACCATTCCCTTCACCATTTATCTAAGATGTTCAGATCATTTTAACAAGTTAAACATTTAGAAAATTTCAAAAGTTAAAGAAAATTAAGAACAAGAAAAGAAAAAGAAAAGAAAAGAGAAGTGAGAAGGAGAAAATAGCTAAGGAGTTCCAACATCAAGCTAGGACAAGGAGCGTGTGCATCTTGGAGGGTGTTCTTCCAGCAAATTACTTGAAGGTAAAATCCTTAATCACAGTAGGAATTTAGATTCTGTAACTAGTTTAAATTGAAATGAAAATTTCTATAATATCGTATTTTTAGCAAAACTGAACTCTGTTATAATCTGCTATAGTTTAGAAAAGAATCAAATTAACAAAATAGTGCTAGAATGATGTATATGGGACCTAGAACAAACTATAGGAGAACGAACCCAGGGGATCGGATTTTGGCCGACGACATTAAGAGGAATTCCGGCGTCGCCAGATTTGTAGGGGGCTTGAGTGTTTTGGCTTTTTGGGAAGGTCTCTGTATAGAATTTTGGTCATTTTGGTATTGTTTAATCAAGTTAGTTTAACTGTATATAAAATCTCAAAGCTAATATCAGAAAAGGTATCTAAAAATCCAAAATACGACACGGTTAAAAAGTATCGCGATCTGTTTTCCGTCGCGATGCAGAGTTGGGTTAAATTCCAGTAAGGCTAAGTGTTAAATAGCTTGATATAGTCATATACAATATAAATAGTATGTAGGACCGTGTGTGTTTTTTATTCGCCATGTCGGAATATCCGTTTCCTTATACAAGTTAATTTTCGATGTTAGATTCAAAAACGGGAACTTCGGAGGCCGCGGGGAAAGGAAAAGGATTGGCGATTCCTGAGTAGATACGACGTATTTCCGGTGAGTAGATTTACATCTACTTGGAAAGTCGGGTGGATGGCGTATAGCACCCCCGCAACCTTATTACTATTATTATGATATCTACTTAAGTTTAGCTTTTCTTCAAAGCATTGATATAGTATTTCATCTTGTATGCCCTCCATTTGCATAAAGTTTCATATGTAGTTTTTAAATGAGATATACGTGATATTTGATCCGTACGAAATAGGCATGATTTGATGAGTTTGTATGAGGGATCATGTCGTACTTAAGATGATATGGGTATAACGATATGATGAGCTATAATACAAGGATTTATATATATCGGAAATGATGAACTTTGTATGCCGAATAACTGCCAATTTTTTCTTTGACTCGTAGAAATAGATTATGTTCTGTTTTAGGATGTAATAATGGTATGAGCTATATTATTTTAAAAACAACTTTTTGTTGTCTTTTAAATAAACTACCAGGATGCGTGCCAGTTTCTAAAACAAACATCTATTTTAAATCTAGGGCAGCTTCCTTATTTCAAACTTAACGTTCCGATCATTTCTAAAGATAATGGTATAGCTCATAACAAGTAATTACAATAAGTACATTTAGATTACTTTACAGGTTTGCATTATATTATCTATATTATATGTTTCTGCGTTACACACACTCTGATAGATCACTGCACAAATACCAATGAGTACTATGCTGCACAAGCACGTAAATATATGTTACACTACACCTCATTAGTACTGCCATGTCACTGTAGAATCATTCTGTTATATATGTGTTAATATATAGATTTTTACACCGCAGAACACTTGCACAAATACTAATGGTTTCCATGTTGCACGAACACAGACGCGTATGCTACACTATACATCATTAGTAGTGCTACGACACATTAGAATTGAAATCATTATGTTATGTGATATGATTGCGTAGTCTTTTCCTATTCATGCTGTAGTACTATAGATGTATCTGATTTCTTGGGATTTCTGAGTATTTTATTCCTGATGATATATATATCGGTGGTATGGGACACTGTTATATATATATATATAGTATATCATCAATACAATCTCTGTAATTATTCTTATTCCTTACTTGATATTTTGATATGATTAGTAAAACGTCCACCATGAGTTTTGTGTTTTCTGGTTTTGTTCCGGACCGAGTGGGGGAGATATACGGTCGCAGATTTTTACTTTATCCAGACTGAGTAGAGGAGATATACAGTTGGATACATGGTGGACCCGGTCGAGACCGAGGGGCAGGATAGCCGCATTAAGGTAGGGGAGCCTAGCGAGGATACTCAATACCGGAGATAGAATTGCGCACGGCAGATATCCAGGGGATACTGACCGGAGATTGAGATGAGTACGTCAGCTATCCAGGGGATACTGACCGGGGTTCGATTAGGTACGGCAGATATCCAGGGGATACTGATCGTAGCCAGGATATCGGGTGGCAATCATCTGTTGAGATGGTGTCGATGGTATCTGTATTTACGTGTCGATGCTGGACACGAGAGATTTCGGATTTCGATGTCGATGCTGGGCATCTATTTGTATATTAATACGATCATTATCATGAGGTACACCGTTAGATATTTATTTTTTGGATTCCGCCAGGACTGATCCGGGGGACAATACCTGTATATATTTCTACACACAGTCATAAACAAAAAGGGGGATTCCAATACAGATCATAGATTCATGATTTTGACTGATATGACATTTAGATAGTATACTTGGGATTGCATGATAGTTAGTATTGCACTTATGCATATCATATTGTACATCGGTACAGTTTGTGACACTACTATTCTTATGACCTAGGAATCGTCATGCATTTCGATTTCTACCTTTAGATGTACTTTTATTCACCGAGTTGGCAACTCATCCCCGTTGTGCTACAATTTCTTGCAGATTTTACCGCTTGGATTATCAGCGGCTTATGCACACATTCTTTTGAGGAGTGATGGGTAAGTGTGTTATTATTGTATCCTACTCACTCTTGATTATTCATATATTCTTGTATCTAGCGGAAACTCCATCAACATAGAAATGGTATACTATGGACTTAGAACCGAGGATTAGAGTTGTGTCTTTAGTTGTCATACTCTTTGGAGTCGACTTCTGCTTTAGATTGATTGGTTGCTCCATCGTTTGGATGTGGAGACTAGCTTCCGTTGGGATGCTATTTCATTATGTTGTATCGGGTTTTTATAAAAATGCAAAGGAGGTGATGTCAAGTTTCAAAACGTCCTAAATGCTTTTCAACATACTTAGTTAAATTTAGATGTTATTTTAACTTGATTTTATCGGATGATTATTTAAACCTCATCTCCAATATTTTCAAAAAGGGTTTAGATTCCGGGTTTCGGCTTACTTAGATTACTTCGAAGTCTTTAGATGTCACGTGTTTTACGTGCCAGTCACGTGCTATATTTAGGTCATGACAAATTTGGTATCAGAGCATTTGGTTTAACCTTTGTTCGAGTCTAGGTTGACTATATGGAGTCTGAGAATACATTTTGTGTTAGTTATATATATGCCATAGAGGCCATTGTTGTACATATGATGTATATTATGATGGATCCTTAGATATATATAAAGATGACTTTCTTGCTCGTCATGATAGTATGCTATTTGGTTTCACTTTATCTTAACATGTTGACTTGTACTAGTTTACTGTTTTTCTCTCACATGTTGATAAAGCCCTTAGGATTTGTACTCGACTACTGGGACTATGATGAGACCATACTAGTGGGGCCACGGTAGTCGATGAGTACATCCTATAACTGTTCCTAGTCGAGGGTATATCGAGACAGGGCATCGATACACCAGAGTAGACTAGCGTATACGCATCTTGCCCTATATGATGGGCGATGGATGATCCCATATCCATCGGTGTTTGACATCAGAGATGGTGTACGGGTGCTCAGTGGAGACTGGGTACACTGGACGGACTCGCCGAGAACTCCTAGACGGTGATATACCATACGTCAGATGGCAGTTCTCTAGTGACACTGGTACAGGGTAGTCTATAGACCCGAGATCGTCATAGAGTCTTGTGTGATTTCTACTATGCTTTGATTTCCACCTTACCACGTCCAAGAGGGCGTGCAAAACGGTGGCTTTTGGGTACAATCCCGAATCACATGGAGGCAATGAGCGATAGGAGGGGATTCGTCTCTCCCGGTTTAGGGAGTTGATGTTGTGCTGTGTTCGATTGGTTATAACTGGAAGTCCCTGGCCATGGCTAATATAGAGATTTACTGGTAAGTGTTACCAGTAGTTTCTCGACCTGTTATGAGCCTCACATCGACACGACTTATCGGTTACTGGAGTCTGACGTATACCACCCCTAGACTAGATATGCGACATATCATACGAACAGACTGGACTGTACGGGAGTGTTACTGATTGGATTCACAGGAGAACATACATGCTAGATTGTTGATCTTCTGATCGCTCAATACCTGGGTGGCTGTTACGTTTAGCTGACCGCTTGCAGCTTGTGGGTGTTTGATATGATCATCACCTGCTACCGGCGTATTGACGATTCTTTAGAGTCCTACACAGAGGTTTCTTGGCTCAGGCAAAACAGAGTAGAGACACATATGTGATATGTGCAGGACCAAGGATAATGCGATATGAGATACCGTATTATACTCTCGCGATGTTTAGATATGAACCGGGTCAGCAGATCAAGTGTTGATTCGATGAATCGGTACATGATATATTAGTCGGTTATATTCGATATAGCCGGATTATCGGATCAAGTGTTGATTCGATGATTTAATGTATAATAATATATATGATATATTGTATTACATTATCTAATATTGGCTCGGTTTATTATTTCATTTTCTCACCGGATAAAACATTGATATAAATGCGATATATATTAATTGTATTATTTTCTTTTGTTACAAATATATAATATATATGTGATATATATTATAGTAACATGATATGATTAATAATGAAATATGTTTAATGATGATAAAAAAATATTAGGGTTTGATTATGGTTAGCTTCTTCTTGCACCATCTAGAAGCATTCCTTTTGTCTTGGTTAAGATATTATGGTTGATATTTATCCATGACTCATTCTTTAACCTAACCAAACCCTAGCTCTAGTTTATTCTCTACAAGGGTTATCCTTGTCATACTAAACTATGGTTACATTATTAATTCATATATACTTTTCTACTATTCATCACAAAAGGTTGATCTCTTTGATTCATCATCTTCTTCTCTCTTAAGCTTTGAGAATGCTGACTAGATTTTCCTTTTGAGATGTTTTCTTGTGAGAAATTGATATAAAAAGATAGCATAAATACTACTCCATGATCCTCATATAATCTAGCCCATTAGATTAGGGTGTTCACCTCTTTAGAGTGATAGAGCTTGAGTTATAGCAACTTCGACGTAGATCATCGGAGAAGCGGAACACTACAAGCTAGCATGGATCGTTCGAGTCGTGGAGCCTCACTTGAGTCCGGGAGATCGTGGATCGCGGCGAAAAGACTTCTACTCGGAGCTTATGAAGCGAAGGAGCGGACTACAATGGTTCTAATCCCTCACACTTAGTAGTAAAGATGTTTACATGCATATTAAACCCTAATAATCTAGCAAAGATCCCGGTTTTGAGTTGTTCGGCACGTCTAAAATTTTTTTCGGGCATGTTTGATTCCTTATGAACCCTAACAAGAGTTCTTGGTAACCCTACGGTGGTATCAGAGCCTAGCTAGAGCATTAGGCGACGTGTATACGAAGTTAAAACTCCGATCGAACCCGGTACGACGAAATAGAATCCCTCTCTAGAAATTTTGTAAAAATGTGATTTTTTTCTGCTTTAAAAATACTCAAAAAAATCAGCAGGGAATTCTAAGAATTATCATGAAATACGAGCTCCCAATTCTATGAAGTCACCGCGGAACCGCGGTGGGAACCTGCTTCCCGCGGCGGTTCCGCGGCCGATCTTTGGCATTGGGACACGTGGCTTCAGGGTAATATCTGTAGGTACTTGTTGCTGCTTCTGGGTATTTTTAATCTGTCTCAAGTGTTGAGTGTTCTGTGGTTTATTTTGTAATCGTTGATTCGATCGGAAAATTTAATTTTGTGATGTTTTCCGGATATTTAGAAACTGTTAAAAAGTTTGAGCGGATATCATTAACTCACTTTTTCCCGGCACGAAAAACTTTCAAGTGTTGAATTTTTTTCGGGTTTAAATCTTTCGAAAAAATATGCAAGTAACACGGTGGACCCTCTAGAAGACAACAAACCTTAACTCGATTATGTGACCGTATTGAACTGCTTCTAAACCTTAGGGTTTGGGGCAGTACGGCGTGCCACATGTGAGGTGTTGGCTTGACCCTTCTATGGCTGGATCACCGGTACTGTGACATATTCTAGGATTATTTGAACTCCGCTCAAGTGTTGAGCAATTTAGGAAATTTTGGGTTTTTGATTATTTGTTCGGAAAGTTTAATACTGTCTATTTATCTGGAATGTGATACAATATGTGGAATTCATAGAGTTAGGCATGAAATGCGAAGTATGTTATATTTCGGATTTACGATCTCTAAAGTGATTGTGGATTCCAAATATTATAGTTTTACAATTTCTTTTCTATGACCGTAAGTGTAGCATGTAGTTGTATTGCCGGTCTTCGTTGCTATACATCTACGATGATCGGTGTATGCATACTTACTTACGTTGATGATATGTGATATTATGTGTTGCTGTGATATGTTATATTGGATCGTCGTGTTATGAATAGCCGGGGGTTTTATGTGAGATGAGGATTTTTATTTTCATTCATGTAAAATTCATTTGTATGTAATATTCTTTTATTGGGGCACTTCCGAGATGAGGTTGATGTCACCAGGGTATATTATTTACTTTTCCGCATTAGATAGACCCAAGGAGGGGAGCACAAGTAACTGGGTTCTAGGGTCCAGTGGGAGGCGATCTCGAGGAGTCGAGATCGGGTATCCTAACCCTAGAATTGGCAGTGTTACTTGCCTCTCTCGTAGAGGTATTGGGATGTGGGTTTGGCTATTCGTCGCGACCGTGGAATCCGTGTTTTATATAGGCTCATATTGAAAACACGGACGTCCTAGTATATCCAATATTTCTTATATGTTCTTCTGCTACAATGTTCTGTGATGAGATCATATTACTGCCTGAGACGAATGCTTATACTATATATATATGCTGATATATAAATATTACTGCTTTCATTTCTTCTATGAAGCTTAGGAAGCAAAAGCTGATGGGATTTTATTAATGAGATTAATAAAAAGAAAAGAAACCTAAAAGATGTTGTAGAATCAAAACTTTATAAAAAAAGGTAGCTAAAGTTTTTCTTTGCATAGCGGTATATATGATATACCCTGCACCTTATTCGATAAGGAAAGAGCCGAGATCCCTTCACCGGGAGTGACCTCTTTAGCGAAACTGGCAGATGCTACAAAACTCGGTTTGTCTTTTGATTGCTTTTAGAGTTTTGCTTTGCACAGTGATATATATGATATGTCCTGCACCTTATTCGATGAGGAAAGAGCCGAGATCCCTTCACCGGGAGTGACCTCTTTAGCAAAACTAATGAAAGCCTTAAAAACACTCCATTTCAAAACACTTGATTCTACGACGATATCAAGTTCATTACACATTAGGTTTTCTGAAAAACCTGTAGTAGCCCTCCGTCATTTCAGATAAATCCTACTTAGTATTCGTGCTTCATTTGTTGACCTTGTCAAGTCACAGTATGCGGTAGCTAATTAGTGTTTATCTGCTAAAACATGAGATGTGATTGGATTATGGTATTCGTACGGTCTTGTTAACTTTGTCAAGGGTCATGCGGGTGGGTTTAATTCAATCGAGAAATGACGGGTTGAACTTGACTTGCGATTTATGGTTTGTTGACCTTATCAAGGTCATAGATTGCTAGGGGCAAAATATTATCGGGAATTTCAAGTATTGAAATTTGCAATGACATTGCATACCTCCTATGAGATAGTTGGATCCCGATACCCACTGCGAGTAAGTGTTACTCCTGGGAGAGTTTTACACAGGACAATTAGCCGATCAAGTATGTATCTAGAAAAGTGTTAATGTGGTTATGCCTCTGGGAAAATGAGGTTTACTTTAATTAGGTCAAAGCGAAAGCACGGGGAACCTCCCTCAAGTACCGACACTATTCTGGCTGAAAGATTGACGAAATTGTAGGGTGTAATTAATCCCGGCTAATCCTACCTTTTAGGGTTTGAAGGAAGATTTGATAAAAACAGTGGGAGACATCCTGATTAGATAAGATAATAACCAATCTAATCTTGCAAGAGCATACGCTAAAGTGTTTTCTTCTCTCTCTCTCCAGGTAGCGACCGTGTCAGGCCATAATCAAGATAATAATATGGATGTATTGACTGAACCCGCTTATTATACTGAGCAGGGGAACGTTGGACCCGTTCTTTCTTATAAGAGTTATAAGACTGAACAGGAAACAGGAGAATATCTGGATTCTCAAGCCGCCCAAAAGAACATGCATGCTGATTCATCTTCTTCAGGTGTGTTAGTTATTGAGAATTGTTTCTCAGTTCACCCTACGTCCTGGGTATTAGATACCGGATCAGGATCCCACATATGTAAATTGTTATATGGGCTACGTAAAGGTAGAGAACTGGGAGAAGGTGATCATTCTGTTCAAGTAAGCAACGGTGCAAATGTTGCAGCCAAAGCAGTTGGCGAATATCACCTAGTATTGCCAAGTCGTAATACACAGATTCTAAATGAGTGCTATTATATACCGAACATGATGTGCAACATTATATCAGTTTCTTTATTAAGTAAAGAAGGATACAATTTTGTAGTAAAGGATAATGTTATGAACATATTCCTAGATCAAAAGTTGATTGCATCAGGCTCGTTACATAATGGCATATTCATTCTCAATCAAAATACAGTCCTCAATATACAAAACACACACAAGTGGAAGAGTTCAGAAATGAACGAATCCTTCTTGTGGCATTGTAGACTTGGTCATATCAATGCGACACGACTGGCTAAGTTACATAAGGATGAATATTTGAATCCGTTCGAATTATCATCTTATGATACTTGCCATTCATGTCTCAAAGGAAAAATAACCAAAGCTCAATTTAGTGGACACGGAGAAAGAGTTACGGAACTCTTAGGACTGGTACATAGTGATGTATGCGGTCCCATGTCTACGCATGCCAGGAACGGTTCTTCTTATTTCATTACATTCACTGACGATCTCTCAAGATTCGAACATGTGTTCCTGATGAAACACAAGTCTGAAGCTTTTGAGAAATTCAGAGAATATAAGCACGAAGTAGAGAATCAAACGGGCAAAAGTACTAAAATTCTTCGATCTGATCGAGGAGCTGAATAATTAAGCAATGAGTTCCGAGATTATCTAAAAGAGAATGGGATTCTCTCTCAACTTACTCCTCCTTACACACCACAGCACAACGGTGTATTGGAACGGAGGAATCGCACCCTATTAGATATGGTGCGCTCGATGATGAGTACAACTGAGTTACCTATTTCCTTCTGAGGATATGCGCTGGAGACAGCAGCATAACTATTGAATCAAGTTCTAACTAAATCTGTACCTACCACACCATATGAGATATGGAGTGGGAAGAGACCGTATCTTAAACGAGTTAAGATATGGGGTTGTCCGGCTTATGTCAAAAGGCAAAATTCGGACAAACTCGAGGCACGGTCAGTTCGTTGCAAGTTTGTAGGATATCCGAAGAATTCTTATAGATATTTTTTCTACCACAGTGAGGAGCAAAAGGTGTTTGTTGATCAACATGCCACCTTTTTAGAAAAGGAATTTCTTGCAAAAGAGATTAGTGGCTCTGAGGTAGAACTGGAAGAAGTTCCAGCAACACAAACTGCAACTGAAGATTTAGTGGAACCAGAGGATTCTGTAATACCCGACGAACCCCAGCCTCTCCGCCGATCTAGCAGGGTTTCTCATCCACCTGAGAGATACTACGGTTTTCTCATTGATGTTGGAAGTGTGGATTGCATCATGGAAGATGATGACCCAACTAGTTTCGAGCAGGCCATCACGAGTGGTCTTTGTGAAATGGCTGGATGCAATGCGATCTGAGATGGAATCCATGTACAACAACAAAGTATGGACTTTGGAAAATGCTCCTGAAGGGGTAAAACCCATTGGGAGCAAGTGGATCTTTAAAAAGAAATTTTGTGTAGATGGAAAAGTTGAGACTTTCAAAGCTAGACTTGTAGCAAAGGGTTTTCTTCAACGACCAGGTGTGGATTATGACGATACTTTTTCTCCAGTGGCTATGCATAAGTCCATCCGGATCTTACTTGCCATTGCTGCATACCATGACTACAAAATCTGGCAAATGGATGTTAAGACCGCCTTTCTAAACGGTGATTTAGAAGAGTGCGTGTACATGACTCAGCCAGAGGGCTTCGTAGATAGTGGGAGCAGCGGAAAGGTGTGTGTTAGTTATATGTATGCCCTAGAGGCTATTACTGTACATAGGATGTATATTGTAGTGGATGCTGGGACATATATAGGGAGGACTTTCTTGCTCGACATGATAGTATGCTATCTGGTTACTCTTTACCTTAACGTGTATAATGATTGTCTCTCTGTTACATGTTGGTAAAGCCCTTAGGATGTGTACTTGACTACCTGGACTGTGATGCGGATCATACTAGTGGGGACATGGTAGTCTATAAGTACATCCTTCAAAGTCCCTAGTCATGGGTGTATCTAGACGGGGCATCGATATACCAGAGTAGACTAGCGTATACCTTCTCGACCCATACAGATGGGCGATGGATGATCCCATATCCATTGGTGTTTGACATCGGAGATGATATACGGGTGCTCAGTGGAGACTGGGTACACTGGACGGACTCTCCGAGAACTCCCAGATGGTATTATACCTCACGTCAGATGGCAGTTCTCTGGTGACACTGGTACAGAGTAGTCTGTTGACCCGAGATTGTCATAGAGTCTTGTATGGTTCCCACTGTGCTTTGATTTCCATCTTACCACGTCCAAGAGGGCGTGCAAAACGGTGGGTTTTGGGTACAGTCCAGAATCACATGGAGGCAATGAACGATAGGAGGGGATTCGTCTCTCCCGGTATAGGGAGTTGATGTTGCGCTGTGTTCGATTGGCTATAACAGGAAATCCCTGGCCAGGGTTGCTGAGATTTACTGGTAAGTGTTACCAGTAGTTTCTCGAATTGTTATAGACCTCATATCGACACGACTTATCGAGCTATTGGGGTCTGACGTTTACCACCCCTAGGCAAGATATGCGACATATCAGACGACGAGACCGGACTGTACGGTAGTGTTACTGGTTGGATTCACTGGAGTGTGAGCGGGCTTGCTCGTCGATCTTCTGATCGCTCAATACCCGGGTGGCCGTTACGTTTAGCAGACCGCTTGCGGCTTGTGGGTGTTTGATATGATCATCATCTGCTGCCGGCGTATTGACGAGTCTTTAGAGTCCTACACAGAGGCTTCCTGGCTCAAGCGAAACGAAATAGGAGCGCATATGAGATATGTGCGGGACCGACAATAATGCGTGTATGTGATACCGTATTTCATTCTCGCGATCAATGTGTCGAATGGTTGTATGCGATATAACCTAGTTATCGATTCAAGCGTTGATTCGATAAGCCGATACATTGTATATTAGTCGGTTATATGCGATATGACCGGGTCGTTAAATCAAGTGTTGATTTAATGATTTAATGCATAATTATATATTTGATATATTACTTTGCATTAACTAGTATTGGTTCACTTTAAATGGATTTTCTCACTCGGATGTGCGCATTGCATATGCGATATGATTTTGTGCACTTGTTTATATCATGGTTGATGATGCATGCCTACTTGGTTAAGTGCAAAGAATTAAACCATGGTTAACTAAATGATTAGGGTTTTATTTTCTTAAATTATTCATTTATTCCTTTTTGGAAATTATTTTGCATAAGAAGAATTGGTGGCTTTCTTTTATTCTTTCATGAACTTTCATGAATGTTTGACTTTGTCACCAATTTTGTCTCATGCTTAACCCTAACCATTTCTTTTAACCATGATTGATTCTCTACACCTAACCATGGTTCTAATATGATAAGTATTCATTTCTTTTCCAATTTTTAACTAACTTATCATAACAATTAGCTTCTTCTTCTTCATCTTCTTCAAGGAAGAAAGCAAGCTCCATCAATGGTGATTGATGGAAATGAGTGAGAAATCCAAAACTAAAGTCTACCCACTTCCTATTTCTTCATCCTCTACCTCTTGCCAAGTAGTAGAGTGTGTTTACTTCACAAGTTTCTTGACTTGGTGAAGTCGGAGCTTGATTTAGCGATGCCTCGATGTAGATCATCTTCGGTATGGACATCGACGACCTAGCTCGCCATTTCTCCGACGAAGCCGACGCTAGAGCCCGGGAATTCACTTGGACAGCGGAGATGACTTCATTGCGGAGCCGTGGAGGTGGAGCACCGGATCTACAAAGGTTGTATTTCCGTGTTCTATTAGTTAAGTGTTAACTAGTTTAGCATTTTCGCCTAGAAATCTAGCCAACGATCCGTACACTAGGGTTTCTCAGCACCGTAATTTTTGAAATTGGCATGGTTGATGCCTTGTGAGACCTCTAGAGTGTGCCTAGGAACCCTACAGTGGTATCAGAGCCAAGATAGAGCCTTAGGCGAAGTCCAGACGGAGTTTGAAGTCCGAACGAACCCGAAAACCCATTTCTAACATGCTCTCTGTCCTTTTTTGAAAATTGTGGATTTTTCGATATTAAAAATATGCAGAAAAACATGCAGGAATATCTAAGAGTTACTGTGAAGTCGTATGCCCTAATTCCATCAATGAGCCGCGGATCCGCGGCACGAGCATTGCTCGTGCGGCGGTACCGCGGCAGTTTTGTCATTTTGTGTATTTTGTTTTTCACAGTAATTCTCAGATTTCTGTGCTTGTTTTCCTGGGATTTTTTGAACTTTATTCAAGAGTTGAATTTTATGGAGTTGTTTTAGGGATTCGGTGTTTCGATCGGATTATCAAATTTTTGTCTGTGTGACTTTCCGGATAAATTTTAGAATATGTTAAAAAGTTCGACCGGATATAAATACCCAACTTTCCCCTGTCGGGAAATTTCCAAGTGTTGGATTTTTCCGTAGTTTAACGACGTTCTAAGTAGTGCAAGTAACGCGATGGACCTTCTAGATGACAACAAACCTTAACTCGATTATGTGACCGTCTTGAACTGCCCTTTGAACCTTCGGGTTTGGGGCAGTACGGCGTGCCACATGTGAGGCGTTGGCTTGACCCTTCTACGGCTGGACCGTTGGTACTGAGGCACGAACTGAATGTTGTTAGACTTATTTCATGTGTTGATCTGTATCGGGAAAACTTGGGTGTTTGACTGTTCGATCGAAAAGTTTAACATTTTCTATTTATCCGGAATATGATACAACAATTGGAATTCACAAAAGTTATGTGATAACTGAATGAATGTTATAAACATAGCAGTTTAGTCTCACTTGATCGAATTTTGATGCGATCAAAAGTCCGTCGCAATCACGTAGCGTACGCGGATATTCGCCGGGTAAACTTAATAGACAGCCTCACTCCATAGCCCCGACCAAGTGACTGTAGGAGAACCCCGTCGCCGAAAGCATCCGTTCGGGTGCTCACGGCAGCGGTGTTCCGCCTTGGTGCACTTCGTCGACGGCATCGGGGGTGCGGCCGCCTACTGAAGTTTGCAACGAGTATTCGATCAGGATGTCGGGAATCTTGTTGAATTGCCCGACTTGATATTGAAAAGAGTTTTCGATTTTGATACTAAAATGCGGGGTTTATAATTGTTAGGCATGCGATGTCTAAGAAATTCATTTTGTCAGGCATGCGATGTCTGAGGTGGTTGCGGATTCCAACTGTTGTAGTTTTACACTTTCTTTTCTGTGACCGTAAGTGTAATATGTGATATCGCCGGTTTCGTTGCTATATGTCAACGACAATTGGGATGCGCATATTTACCTACGTTTATGACATGTGATGTTATGTGTTGCTGGATATGTTATATTGGATCGTCGTGTTTGAATAGCCGGGGGTTTTTATGTGAGATGAGTGTTTTTCATTTTCATTCATGTAAAAACTTGTATGTAATATTCTTTTATTGGGGCGCTTCCAGGTTGCGGAAGTTGTCACCGTTTGTATATTATTTACTTTTCCGCACTAGGATAGACCCAAGGAGGAGGGCACAAGTAACCGGGTTCTGGAGTCCAGTGGGAGACCAACTCGAGGAGTCGAGTCCGGGTCTCCTAACTCCAGAATTGGTAAGGTTGCTTGCCGCTCTCGTAGGGGTCTAGGGGTGTGGGTTTGGCTATTCATCACGACCGTGGAATCCGTGTTTTATACTGGCTCGTATTGAAAACACGGACGTCCTAGTATATACAATATTTCATATGATTCTTCTGCTGCGATATCTGTGATGTGATCATGTGATGTTCTGTGATAGATACAGTATATAGTATATATGATATATTATATAGACGTTACTTATGTTTTACACCCGCGCTAGCCCTGCCCCGCTCTGTCGTTAGTTACCTAACCTAATGGTGCACGAGGGGACATCGAGGCGAATGCGGATGGCATAAGTGTACGTCATATCTATCTGTGATGTTTAGGTATTTAAATGATGGGACTTCATTAATGAGATTAATGAAATAAAAGAAACCTAAGATGTTGTAGAATCGAATTTCAAAATAAAACAGGTAGCTACAGTTCTTGCTTTGCACAGCGGTATATATGATATATCCTGCACCTTATTCGATGAGGAAAGGACCGAGATCCCTTCACCGGGAGTGACTCCTTTAGCAATAACTGGCAGATGCTACACATTCGGTTTGTCTTTTGATAGCTTTTAAGAGTTCTGCTTTGCACAGTGATATATATGATATATCCCGCACCTCATTCGACGAGGAAAGGACCGACGATCCCTTCTCCGGGAGTGACTCCTTTAGCAAAACTAGAAAAGCCTTAAAAACACTCCATTTTAAAATTCATTCGATCCTACAACGATAACAAGTTCATTACGCAATAGGTTTTCAGAAAAACCTGTCGTTGCCCTCCGTCATTTCAGATAAGTACTAGTTAGTATTCGTGCTGCGGTTGTTTGGCCTCCGTCAAGGCGTAGTGTACGGTAGCTAACTAGTGCTTATCTGCTAGCATATGATGCGATTGGATTAGGGTATTCGTACGGCGTTGTTTGGCCTCCGTCAAGGGTCGTGCGGGTGGGTTTAATTCAATCAGGAAATGACGGGTTGAACTTGACTAGCGGACTATGGGTTGTTTGGCCTCCGTCAAGGTCATAGGACGCTAGGGGCAAAATATTATCGGGAATTTCAAGTGTTGAAATTTGCAATGAGATTGCATACCTTCTATGAGATAGTTGGATCCCGATACCCGCTGCGAGTAAGAGTTACTCCTGGGAGAGTTTTATACATTACAATTAGCCGATCAAGTAGGTGTCTAGAAAGGTGTTAACGAGGTTACGCCTCTGGGAAAATGAGGTTTACATTAATTAGGTTCGTGCGAAAGCACGGGGTACCTCTCTCAAAGTACCGACACTGGCCTGGCTGAAAGATTGGCGAACTTGTAGTGTGTAATTAATTCCGGCTAGTCTTTCCTTTTAGGGTTTGAAGGAAGATTTGATAAAAAGCAGTGGGAGCCATCCTGATTAGATAAAATAATAACCAATCTATTCTTGCAAGAGCGCACGCTGAGTGTTTTCTTCTCTCTCTCTCCTGGTAGCGACCATATCACGCCTTAATCAAGATAATAATACGGATTATTGACCGAACCCGCTTGTTATACTGAGCTGGGGAACGTTGGTCCCACTCCAACTTATAATTGTTATAAGACAGAGCAGGAAATTGGGGATTACCAGAATTCCCGTGCCGCCCAAACGAAGAGAGTGCTTGCTGATGCATCATCTTCGAGTGTGTTCATTACAAAGAACTGTTTCTCAGTATCCTCCGCATCCTGGTATATGATACCGGATCAGGATCCCAGATATGTAATCTGTTACATAGGGCTACAAAAGGGTAGAAAAACTGAGAACGGGTGATAAGTTTCATGAGGCAGAAAATGGGGCAAGTGTTGCAGCCAAGTCTGTTGGTCACTGTCACCCTGTATTGTAATACATTGATTCTGAACGAATGTTATTAGATACCGAACCTGATATACAAAATCATATCAGTCTCTTTATTAGTAAAGAAATGATAAAATTTTGTATAGTTGGATAATGTTTTGAACATTTCCTATATCAAAAGTTGATCGATTCAGGCACGTTATCTAAAAGCATCAATGTTCTAAATCAAACTACAGTTCTAAGTATAGGGAACACACACAAGAGGAAGAGTTCAGAAATGAACGAATTCTTCTTGAGCTATTGTAGACTAGGTCATATCAATGCGACCCGACTAGCTGAGTTACATTTAGATGCATAGTTAAATCAGTTTGAATTTACATCTTGTGAAACTCGCCAGTCATGTCACAAAGATTAGATGACCATAGCTCTGTTTATTGGAAACAGAGAAAGAGTTAGTGAACTCTTGGGATGATACATGTTGATGTATGTTAGGTCCCCTGTCTACACATGCCAAGACTGGTTCTTTATACTTCATTACATTCTCTGATAATCTCTCAAGATTCAGACATATGTTCCTGTTGAAACACAAGTCCGAACCTTTTGAGATATTCACAGAATATGATTTAGAAGTAGAGAACCAAAATACGGGTATAAGTATTATGTCCTTTGATGTGATCAAGGAGGAGAATGCTTGAGCACGGAATTCCTGGATTATTCTAAAGGAGAATGAGATTCTCTCTCAGCATTACTCCTCCGCATACACCATTGCACGATGGTATATCGGGACGGAGCAGATACACCCTATTAGATATGGTGTACTCTATGATGAGTACTACTGAGTTACCTTTTTCCTACTGGGTGTTATGCACTTGTGAAGTTGCATACCTATTGAATAGGGTTTGAATCAAATCAGTGCCTACCACTTCATATGAGATATGGAATGGGAAGAGCCCATATCTTAAGTTAGTTAAGATTTGGGGTTGTCCGGCCTTTGTCTAAAAGCAAAATCCGGACAAGCTCGAGGCAAGGTCTGTTAAGTACAACTGGAAAGGTTCCAGCTATACAAATGACAGCAGATGATTTGGTACAACCAAAGGATTCAGTAGATTCCAACGAACCTCAGCCTCTCCGCCGATCTAGTAGGGTTCCTCACCCACCTGAGAGATACTTCGGTTGCTCTATGACAGTGGGAGCGAGGATTGCATCATGAGATGATGACCCAACTAGTTTCGAGCTGGCCATCAAGAGTAAGGACTCTGTAAGAATGGCTGGATGCTTAGCGATCTGAGATGGAATCCTTATACACCAACAAAGTATGGACTTTGGTTGCTATATCTAAAGGGTTAAATCCCCCTCAGGAGCAAGTATATCTTGAGAAGATTACTTGGTGTACATGGAAAAGTTGAGACTTTCAAAGCTAGACTTGTTAAAGGTTTTCATCATCAACCAGGCGTGGATAGTGGTGAAACCTCTTCAAGTAGCTACGCTTAAGTCCATCCAGATCCTACTTGCCACGGATACATACCATGACTACGATATCTGGTGGTTGGGTGTCATGACTGCTTTTCTAAATGATGTTTTAGAAGAGTGCGTCTATAAGTACACAGCCAGAGGGCTTCGTAGACGGTGGGAGCAGCGGAAACGTGTGCAAGCTGTTTTATCTGATGAAACAGGCATCGCGGAGTTGGAACGTCTGTTTTGATGTGTTAGTCAAAGAAGTTGACATCATCAAAATGGTAGATGAACCTTGTATAAACAAAAAGGTAGTTGGGAGTATGGTGACGATCCTCGTAGAGTACGTGGATGACATACTCAACATAGGGAAGGAGTTTCCTATGCTACGCTCAGTCAATCTCCGCTTATCACAAAGATTCTCCATATAGGATCAAAATGATACCTACTAAATCCTGGATTTTGGATCTATGAGATAGATCTAAATGGATGTTAGGCTTCTCACTAGTTATAGTGAGATGGTATCAATCGATCCTGGGGAGAATCACTGGAAGTGTTCCAGAGTGATAAAGACGACTGAATGTCAGTCGCAGGCATTGTCTTTACCCTCAGTAAAGGGACGGTATGTTGGAAGGGTTCCAAGCTAGATACCGTGACATACTAGACGATAAAGGCACGATACATCGCTACTAAAGATACTACCAAAGAGGCTGTTTGGATGTATATTAGTTCATAAGATGAACTTAGTTCCTCCCATTGTGTGACAATGGAGTTGTGGCTTATGCCAAGGAACGCCCGTCCCATCAGTGATCCAGACATATTCTAAGGCAGTATTACCTGATCATGGAGATGGTTGATCTCCAGGGGATCGAGGTTTGGAGAGTAGACTCAGAGGACAACACAGCGGATCCACTCACAAAGGCCTGTTCCCAGAGAGAGATATTTATGGGATGGTTGAGTATGAGATACTACAACCACTGCTATCAGATGGCCCTAGTGCAAGTGGGAGATTGTTAGTTATATGTATGCCCTAGAGGCCATTACTGTACATAGGATGTATATTGTAGTGGATGCTGGGACATATATAGGGAGGACTTTCTTGCTCGACATGATAGTATGCTATCTGGTTACTCTTTACCTTAACGTGTATAATGATTGTCTCTCTGTTACATGTTGGTAAAGCCCCTAGGATGTGTACTTGACTACCTGGACTGTGATGCGGATCATACTAATGGGGACATGGTAGTCTATAAGTACATCCTTCAAAGTCCCTAGTCGTGGGTGTATCGAGACGGGGCATCGATATACCAGAGTAGACTAGCGTATCCCTTCTCGACCCATACAGATAGGCGATGGATGATCCCATATCCATTGGTGTTTGACATCGGAGATGATATACGGGTGCTCAGTGGAGACTGGGTACACTGGACGGACTCGCCGAGAACTCCCAGATGGTACTATACCTCACGTCAGATGGCAGTTCTCGGGTGACACTGGTACAGAGTAGTCTGTTGACCCGAGATTGTCATAGAGTCTTGTGTGGTTCCCTCTGTGCTTTGATTTCCATCTTACCACGTCCAAGAGGGCGTGCAAAACGGTGGTTTTTGGGTACAGTCCCGAATCACATGGAGGCAATGAGCGATAGGAGGGGATTCGTCTCTCCCGGTATAGGGAGTTGATGTTGCGCTGTGTTCGATTGGCTATAACAGGAAATCCCTGGCCAGAGTTGCTGAGATTTACTGGTAAGTGTTACCAGTAGTTTCTCGAATTGTTATAGACCTCATATCGACACGACTTATCGAGCTATTGGGGTCTGACGTTTAGCACCCCTAGGCAAGATATGCGACATATCAGACGACGAGACCGGACTGTACGGTAGTGTTACTGGTTGCATTCACTGGAGTGTGAGCGGGCTTGCTCGTCGATCTTCTGATCGCTCAATACCCGGGTGGCCGTTACGTTTAGCAGACCGCTTGCGGCTTGTGTGTGTTTGATATGATCATCATCTGCTGCCGGCGTATTGACGAGTCTTTAGAGTCCTACACAGAGGTTTCCTGGCTCAAGCGAAACGAAATAGGAGCGCATATGAGATATGTGCGGGACCGACGATAATGCGTGTATGTGATACCGTATTTCATTCTCGCGATCAATGTGTCGAATGGTTGTATGCGATATAACCTAGTTATCGATTCAAGCGTTGATTCGATAAGCCGATACATTGTATATTAGTCGGTTATATGCGATATGAACGGGTCGTTAAATCAAGTGTTGATTTAATGATTTAATGCATAATTATATATTTGATATATTACTTTGCATTAACTAGTATTGGTTCACTTTAAATGGATTTTCTCACTCGGATGTGCGCATTGCATATGCGATATGATTTTGTGCACTTGTTTGTAGCATGGTTGATGATGCATGCCTACTTGGTTAAGTGCAAAGAATTAAACCATGGTTAACTAAATGATTAGGGTTTTATTTTCTTAAATTATTCATTTATTCCTTTTTGGAAATTATTTTGCATAAGAAGAATTGGTGGCTTTCTTTTATTCTTTCATGAACTTTCATGAATGTTTGACTTTGTCACCAATTTTGTCTCATGCTTAACCCTAACCATTTCTTTTAACCATGATTGATTCTCTACACCTAACCATGGTTCTAATATGATAAGTATTCATTTCTTTTCCAATTTTTAACTAACTTATCATAACAATTAGCTTCTTCTTCTTCATCTTCTTCAAGGAAGAAAGCAAGCTCCATCAATGGTGATTGATGGAAATGAGTGAGAAATCCAAAACTAAAGTCTACCCACTTCCTATTTCTTCATCCTCTACCTCTTGCCAAGTAGTAGAGTGTGTTTATTTCACAAGTTTCTTGACTTGGTGAAGTCGGAGCTTGATTTAGCGATGCCTCGACGTAGATCATCTTCGGCATGGACATCGACGACCTAGCTCGCCATTTCTCCGACGAAGCCGACGCTAGAGCTCGGGAATTCACTTGGACAGCGGAGATGACTTCATTGCGGAGCCGTGGAGGTGGAGCACCGGATCTACAAAGGTTGTATTTCCGTGTTCTATTAGTTAAGTGTTAACTAGTTTAGCATTTTCGCCTAGAAATCTAGCCAACGATCCGTACACCAGGGTTTCTCGGCACCGTAATTTTTGAAATTGGCATGGTTGATGCCTTGTGAGACCTCTAGAGTGTGCCTAGGAACCCTACAGTGTGCAAGCTGCATAAATCCATTTATGGGTTGAAGCAAGCATCGCGGAGTTGGTTGATGTTGTAGTCAAAGAGTTTGACTTCATCAAAAATATAAATGAACCTTGTATCTATAAGAAGGTAGCAGAGAGTAAGGTTGTCTTCCTCGTATTGTACGTGGATGACATACTCTTGATAGGAAATGATATTCCTATGCTGCAATCAGTCAAGCTCTTCTTATCACAAAGATTCTCAATGAAAGATCTCGGTGTTGCCTCCTGCATATTGGGTATCATGATCTATAGAGATAGATCTAAACGGATAATGGGATTGTCCCAATCCAGGTACATTGACACCATACTAAAGAGGTTTAGTATGGAAGAATCCAAGCGTGGGTACCAACCCACGATCTCTGAACTCACTCTCTCTAAAGAGATGTCTCCCAAGACTGATTTGGAGAGAGCTCGCATGGATGGGATACCCTATGCTTCGGCAGTAGGCTCTATCATGTATGCGATGCTATGTACCAGACCCGATGTAGCATACTCACTAAGTGTAGTGAGTCGGTATCATGCAGATCCTGGAGAGAGTCACTGGACAGCTGTGAAGAACATTCTCAAGTACTTGCGAAGGACTAGAGACATGTTCTTGGTGTATGGTAACGGAGAACTCCAGGTGGAGTCCTTTACCGATTCTATCTTCCAAAGTGATAAAGACGACTCTAAGTCGCACTCGGGATTTGTCTTTACCCTCAATGGAGGGGCGGTATGTTGGAAGAGATCCAAACAGGATACCGTTACAGACTCGACGATGGAGGCTGAATACATCGCTGCCAACGATGCTGCCAAAGAGGCTGTCTTGGTAAAGAAGTTCATTAGTGAACTTGGTGTGGTTCCATCCATTGAGCATCCAATACCTCTGTATTGTGATAACAATGGAGCTGTGGCTTTGGCCAAGGAACCCATGTCCCATCAGAAGTCCAGACATATTCTGAGGCGGTATCACCTGATCAGGGAGATAGTTGATCGTCGGGAGATCGAGGTCAGGAGAGTAGATACGAACAACAACACTGCGGATCCACACACGAAGGCCATTCCCCAGATACATTTTGAGAGATTATTTGGGATGCTAGGTATGAGATACTATAGCAGCTGGCCTTAGTGCAAGTGGAAGATTGTTAGTTATGTATATGCCCTAGAGGCCATTGTCGTACATATGATGTATATTATGATGGATGCTTGGATATATATAGAGAGGACTTTCTTGCTCGTCAAGATAGTATGCTATTTGGTTTCACTTTATCTTATCATGTTGACTTGTACTGGTTTACTGTTTTTCTATCACATGTTGATAAAGCCCTCAGGATCTGTACTCGACTACTAGGACTATGATGAGATCATATTAGTGTTAGCTATATGTATGCCCTAGAGGCCATTACTGTACATTGGATGTATATTGTAGTGGATGCTGGGACATATATAGGTAGGACTTTCTTTCTCGACATGATAGTACGCTATCTGGTTGCTCTTTATCTTAACATGCATACTTTCTGTCTCTCTGATTACATGTTGATAAAGCCCTCAGGATGTGTACTCGACTTCCAGGACTATGATGTAGATCATACTAGTGGGGCCTGGCTAGTCAAAGAGTACATCCTTCATAGTTCCTAGTCATGGGAATATCGAGACGGGGCATCGATATTCCAGAGTAGACTAGCGTATATCTTCTCGACCCATATGATGGGCGATGGATGATCCCATATCCATTGGTGTTTGACATCAGAGATGGTATGCGGGTGCTCAGTGAAGACAGGGTACACTGAACGGACTCGCCGAGAACTCCCAGATGGTATTATACCTCACGTCAGATGGCAGTTCTCTGGTGACACTGGTACAGCTTAGTCTGTTGACCCGAGGTCGTCATAGAGTCTTGTGTGTCTCCCACTGTGCTTTGATTTCTACCCTACCACGGCTCTACTGAGTTGTGCAAACAGGTGGTTTTTGGGTACAGTCCTGATTCATATGGAGGCAATGAGCGATAGGAGGGGATTCGTCTCTCCCGGTATTGGGGGTTGATGTTGCGCTATGCTCGACTGGCTATAACAGGAAATCCCTGGCCAGGGTTGCAGTGATATACTGGTAAGAGTTATCAATAGTTTCATGAATGTTATGGACCTCACGTCGGCATGACTTATCGAGCTACTGGGGTCTGACGTTTACCACCCCTAGGCGAGATATGCGACATATCAGACGAACAGACCGGACTGTACGGTAAGTGTTACTGGTTGGATTCACAGGAGTATGTGCGGGCTTGCTCGTCGATCTTCTGATCGCTCAATACCCGGGTGGCCGTTACGTTTAGCAGACCGCTTGCGGCTTGTGGGTGTTTGATATGATCATCATCTGCTACCGGCGTATTGACGAGTCTTTAGAGTCCTACACAGAGGTTTCCTGGCTCAAGCGAAACGAAATAGGAGCGCATATGAGATATGTGCGGGATTGAGAATAATGCGTGTATGTGATACCGTATTCTATTCTTACGATGAATTTGTCGAATGGTTGTATGCGATATAACCTAGTTATCGAATCAAGGATTGTTTCGATAAGCCGATACATTGAATATTAGTCGGCTATATGCGATATGACCGGATCGTTAAATCAAGTATTGATTTAATGATTTAATCCATAATTATATATTTGATATATTACTTTGCATTAACTAATATTGGTTCACTTTAAATGGATTTTCTTACTAGATTTGCACATTGTATATGTGATATATTTTTGTGCACTTGTTTGTATCATGTTTGATGATACATGCAAACTTGGGTTTGTATAAAGACTTAAACCATGTTTAGTGAATGGTTAGGGTTTCTTTTCTCTTATTTATTTATCTATTTATTTTTGTTAAAAGATAAGGAAAACAAATTCTTTTGGAACTTTCTTGATGCTTCAAGCATCTTTGACCTAATGACCATTTTGTCTTCATCTCCTAACCCTAACCATTCCACTAACCCTATTTTAGTCTCTATACCTAACCAAGGTTGGATTATGATAAGAATGAGTTGGATTTTTCTTTTGAGAATAATCTTTTTATTCTATCATAATCTTTCTTCATCTTCTTCTTCAAGAAGAGAACCTTGCCATCATCAATAGCAACTTGAGAATAAGAGTGAGAAATCCAATTCTAAAGTGAACCCACCTCCTATTTCTTCATCCTCTATCTCTTGCCAAGTAGTATAGGGTGTTTCCTTCACAAGTTTTCATGACTTGGTGAAGTGAGAACTTGATCTTGCGATGCCTCGACGTAGATCATCTTCGGCATCGAAGCCGACGACCAAGTCCGCCCTTTTTTCCAATGAAGCCGATGCTAGAGTCATGGATTCAATTTGGACAGCGGAGTGACGTCATCACGGAGCCTAGGAGGTGGAGGACCGGATCTACAAAGGTTGTAGCCCCTTCCTTTTAGCTATAAATCCGTTTACTTGCTTGCATCGCCTTGTTTTCTAGTTAACGATCCGTATTAGGGTTTGTAGGCACAAGGAAATTTTTGAATTAAGCATGTTTGATCGCTTGTGAGACTTCATTAGTGTGCCTAGGAACCCTACAGTGGTATCAGAGCTACTAGGCATTGGATGTCGACCTATGGGGGGTTCTCACTGTGTGACAGTGTGGCGAAGCATAGGCTCTTACCCCCAGGGTGCCCCGAGACCGGAAGGTGCTCCGGCGGGTTGTAGTCCTCGCGAGGGGGCATGCGTAAAAAGTAGCAGCTGAGGGACCCGTTGGTGCCACGGCGACCCTATTGGATGGGATGGCTGCCTGACCAACTTTGATATCAGAGCTACTAGGCATTGGATGTCGACCTATGGTGGTTCTCACTGTGTGACAGTGTGGCGAAGCATAGGCTCTTACCCCCAGGGTGTCCCGAGACCGGAAGGTGTTCCGGCAGGTTGTAGTCCTCGCGAGGGGGCATGCGTAAAAAGTAGCGGCTGAGGGACCTGTTGGTGCCACGGCGACCCATTGGATGGGGTGGCTGCCTGATCTACAGTGGTATCAGAGCCTAGCTAGAGCCTTAGGCGATGCACAGACGGAGTTAGAAGTCCGATCGAACCAAAACCCAAACCCAAAAATGCTCTCTGTACATTTTTTAAATTCGGGGATTTTTGAGAATTAAAAATATGCGGAAATATCAGCAGGAATATCTAAGAATTACTGTGAAATTCGACAACCTGATTCCATCATAGTGCGGCGGAACCGCGGCATTAGCATGGCTAATGCGGCGGTTCCTCGGCCAATATGTCACTTCTTCAGTTGATTTCTGCACAGTAATTCTTATTTTGCAGTGCTGGTTTTCCTGGGAATTTTTAAATCTGACTCAAGAGTTGAGTTTTCTGGGTTGTATTGGGAGTTCGTTAGTTCGATCGGATTATCAAACTTTGTCTATGTGTTTTCCGGTTATTTTTTGAATATGCTAAAAAGTTCGACCGGATATAAATACCCACTTTTTCCCCTGCCGGTAAATTTCCAATTGTTGGACTTTTCCGTAGTTTAATGACGTTCTAAGTAGTGCAAGTAACACGATGGTCCCTCTAGAAGACAACAAACCTTAACTCGATTATGTGACCGTCTTGAACTGCCCTTTGAACCTTCGGGTTTGGGGGAGTACGGCATGCCACATGTGAGGCGTTGGCTTGACCCTTCTACGGCTGGACCGTTGGTACAGAGGCACGAACTGAATGTTGTTAGACTTATTTCATGTGTTGGACTATATCGGGAAAACTTGGGTGTTCGATTGTTCGATCGGAAAGTTTAACATTTTTCTATTTATCCGGAATGTGATACAATAATTGGAATTCACAACTAGTTATGAGATAACTAATATGAATGTTATAAACATAGCAGTTTAGTCTCACTTGATCGGTTGCCACGGAATTTTTGATGTGATCAAAAGTCCGTCGCAATCACGTAGCGTACGCGGATACTCGCCGGGTAAACTTAATAGACAGCCTCACCCCATAGCCCCGACCAAGTGACTGTAGGAGAACCCCGTCGCTGAAAGTATCCGTTCGGGTGCTCGCGGCAGCGGTGTTCCGCCTTGATGCACTTCGTTGACGGCGTCGGGGGTGCAGCCGCCTACTAAAGTTTGCGACGAGCATTCGTTTTGGAAGCCGGGAATCTTGTTGAATTGCCCGACTCGATATTGAAAAGTGTTTTCGATAATGAGACTGAAATGCGGGGTTTATAATTGTTAGGCATGTGATGTCTAAGGAATTCATTTGATTAGGCATGCGATGTCTGAAGAGTTTGCGGATTCCAACTGTTGTAGTTTTACACTTTCTTTTCTGTGACCGTAAGTGTAATATGTAATATCGCCGGTTTCGTTGCTATATGTCAACGACAATTGGGATGCGCATATTTACTTACGTTGATGACATGTGATGTTATGTGTTGCTGGATATGTTATATTGGATCGTCGTGTTTGAATAGCCGGGGTTTTTTATGTGAGATGAGTGCTTTTCATTTTCATTCATGTAAAAACTTGTATGTAATATTCTCTTATTGGGGCGCTTCCAGGTTGCGGAAGATGTCACCTTTTGTATATTATTTACTTTTCCGTATTAGGATAGACCCAAGGAGGGGAGCACAAGTAACCGAGTTCTAGGGTCCAGAGTGAGACCATCTCGAGGAGTCGAGTTCGGGTCTCCTAACCCTAGAATTGGTAGGGTTGCTTGCCGCTCTCGTAGGGGTCTAGGGGTGTGGGATTGGATATTCATCGTGACCGTGGAATCCGTGTTTTATACTGGCTCGTATTGAAAACACGGACGTCCTAGTATATCCAATATTCCATATGATATTTTCTGCTGCGTTATCTGTGATGTGATCATGTGATGTTCTATGATAGATATAATATATAGTATATATGATATATTATATAGGTGTTGCTTATGTTTTACACCCGCGCTAGCCCTGCCTCGTTCTGGCGTTAGTTACCTAACTTAACGGTGCAGACGGGACATCGAGGCGAATGCGGATGGCATAAGCGTACGTTATATTTATCTGTAATGATTAGGTGGACTTAAATGATGGGATATTCATTAATGAGATTAATGAAAGAAAATAAACCTAATTGATGTTGTGGAACCGAATTTCAAAATAAAAACAGGTAGCTACAGTTCTTGCTTTGCATCGCGGTGTTCCTTGTAGAACATCCTGCACCTTATTCGATAAGGAAAGGACCGAGATCCCTTCACCGGGAGTGACTCCTTTAGCAATAACTGGCAGATGCTACAACCCTCGGTTTGTCTTTTGATTGCTTCTATAGTTTCTGCTTTGCACAGTGATATATATGATATATCCCGCACCTCATTCGACGAGGAAAGGGCCGACGATCCCATCACCGGGAGTGACCCCTTTAGCAAAACTAGAAAAGCCTCAAAAACATTCCATTTAAAAACCATTTGATTCCGCAACGAGATCAAGTTCAAAGCGTTAAAGGTTTTCATAAAAACCATTCGCAACCCTCCGTAATTTTAGGAAGTAGAGTACTTAGTATTCGTGCAGTGTTTGTTGACTTTAGTTAAGGCACAGTGTACGGTAGCTAAGTGATGTCTTCCTACACCGCATATGATGCGATTAGTTAGGACAGTCGCGTGACTTTGTTGACCTTAGTTAAGGGTCATGTGGATGGGTCTAATTAATCACGAAATGACGGGTAGAACTTGACTGGTACTTATGATTTGTTGACCTTAGTTAAGGTCATAGGTGCTAGGGGTAAAAACCATTATCGGGAGTTTCAAGTGTTGAAATTTGCAATGAGATTGCATACCTTCTATATGATAGTTGGATCCCGATACCCACTGCGAGTAATTGTTACTCCTGGGAGAGTTTTGCACTTTGCAATTAGCCGATCAAGTAGGAGTCTAGAAAGGTGTCAACAGGGTTACGCCTCTGGGAAAACGAGGTTTACTGTAATTAGGTCCGTGCGAAAGCACGGGGAACCTCCCTCTAAGTACCGACACTGGCCTGGCTGAAAGATTGGCGAACTTGTAGAGTGTAATTAATCCCGGCTAGTCTTTCCTTTTAAGGTTTGAAGGAAGATTTGATAAAAGTAGTGGGAGCCATCCTGATTAGATAAAATATATAACCAATCTGATCTTGCAAGAGCGCACGTTGAGTGTTTTCATCTCTCTCTCTCCAGGTAGCGACCATATCACGCTTTAATCAAGATAATAATATGGATGTATTGACCGAACCCGCTTGTTATACTAAGCTAGGGAACGTTGGTCCTGCTCCAACTTATAACTGTTATAAGACAGAGCAGGAAATAGGGGAATACCAGAATTCCTATGCCGCCCAAACGTAGAAAGTGCATATGATGCATCTTCTTCTGGTGTGTTCGTTACACAGAACTGTTTCTCAGTATCCTTTGCATCCTGGGTATTTAATACCGGATCAGGATCCCAGATATGTAATCTGTTACATAGGGCTACAAAAAGGTAGAAAAAGTGAGAACGGGTGATAAGTTTCATGAGATAGAAACCGGGGCAAGTGTTGCAGCCAAGTCTGTTGGTCACTGTCACCCTGTATTACCAATACATTGATTCTGAACAAATGCTATTAGATAGCGAACCTGATATACAAAATCATATTAATCTCTTTATTTATTAAAGAAATGATAAAATTTTGTATTGATGGATAATGTTTTGAACATTTCCTATATCAAAAGTTGATCGGTTCAGGCACGTTATCTAAAAACATTGACGTTCTAAATCAAACTACAGTTCCTAGTATACAGAACACACACAAGAGGAAGAGTTCAGAAATGAACGGATCCTTCTTGTGGCATTGTAGACTAGGTCACATAAATGCGACCCGACTGGCTGAAGTTACATTTTAGATGCATATTTAAATCAGTTTGAATTTACATCTTGTGAAACTTGCCAGTCATGTCACAAAGATTAGATGACCATAGCCCTGTTTATTAGAAACAGAGAAAGAGTTAATAAACTCTTGGGACTGATACATGATGATGTATGTAAGGTCTCCTGCCTACACATGCCAGGACTGGTTCTTTATACTTCATTATATTCTCTGATAATCTCTCAAGATTCAGTAATATGTTTCTGTTGAAACATAAGTCCGAAGCTTTTGAGGTATTCACAGAATATAAGTCAGAAGTAGAGAACCAATAACCGGGTATAAGTATTATATCCTATGATGAGATCAGGGAGGAGAATACTTGTGCATAGAATTCCTGGACTATTCTAAAAGAAGAATGAGATTCTCTCTCAGTGTTACTCCTCTGAATGCACCACAGCACAACGGTGTATCGGGGTGGAGCAATCGCACAATATTAGATATGGTGTGCTCTATGATGAGTACTACTGAGTTTCCTATTTCTTTTTGGGAGTTATGCGCTTGAGAAGCTGCATACCTATTGAATTAGGTTCGAATCAAGTCACTGCCTACCACTCCATATAAGATATGGTATGGGAAGAACCTATCTCTTAAGTAAGTTAAGATTTAGGAATTGTCCGGCCTATGTCTAAAGCAAAATCCGGACAAGGTCGAGGCAGGATCAGTTCTGTAGCACTGGAAAGGTTCCAGCTATACAAAACTGAAGTTGATGATTTGACAGAACCAAAGGATTCTATAGTTCCCGATGAACCTCAGCCTCTCCTCCGATCTAGTAGGGTTCCTCGTCCGCCTGAGAGATACCTCAGTTTCTCGATGACAGTGGGAGCGAGGAATGCATCATGAGATGATGACCCATCTAGTATTGAGCAGGCCATCAAGTATATCTTGAGAAGATTGCTTGATGTAGATGGAAAAGTTGAGACTTTCAAAGCTAGACTTGTTAAAGGTTTGCGTCATCGACCAAGAGTGGAAAATGATGAAACCTTTTCCAGGTACTATACTTAAGTCCATCCAGGTCCTACTTACCATTGCTACATACCATGACTACGATATCTGGTGGATGGGTGCCATGACTACTTTTCTAAATACTGATTTAGAATAGAAAGTCTATACGAACACAGCCAGAGGCCTTCGTAAACCGTGGGAGCAGCGGAAACGTGTGCAAGTTGCTTTACAGAATAAAGCAGGCATCGCGGAGTTGGAACATCTGTTTTGATGTGGTAGTCAAAGAGTTTGACTTCATCAAAATGGTAGATGAACCTTGTATGTACAAAAAAGTAGTATGGAGTATGGTAATGTTCCTCGTAGAGTACGTGGATGACACTCTTGATAGGAAAGGAATTTCCTATGCTACGATCGGTCGATCTCCTCTTATCACATAAATTCTCCATATAGGATCAAAGTGATACCTCCAAAATCCTGAAATTTGGATCTATGAGATAGATCTAAAGGGATGTTAGGGTTCTCACTAGCTGTAGTAAGATTGTATCAATCGATCCTGGGGAGAATCACTGTAAAAGTTCCAGGATGATAAAGACGACTGAATGTCAGTCACAGGCATTGTCTTTACCCTCGGTAAAGGGACGGTATGTTGGAAGAGTTCCAAGCTAGATACCGTGGCAAACTAGACGATAAAGGCCGGTAACATCGCTATTATAGATGCTACCAAAGAGGCAGTTTGGGTGTATATTGGTTCATAAGATGAACTAGGTTCCTACCATTGTATGACAATGGAAGTGTGGTTTTGGCCCAGGAACCCTGATCCCATCAGTGACCCAGACATATTCTGAGGAAGCATCACCTGATCATGGAGATAGTTGATCTCCGGGGTGATCGATGTTAGGAGAGTAGACTCAGAGGACAACACGGCGGATCCACTCGCGAAGGCCTTTTCCCAAAGTGAGACTTTTATGGGATGGTTGAGTATTAGATACTGCAACCACTGCTACAGATGGCCCTAGTGCAAGTGGGAGATTGTTAGCTATATGTATGCCCTAGAGGCCATTACTGTACATTGGATGTATATTGTAGTGGATGCTGGGACATATATAAGTAGGACTTTCTTGCTCGACATGATAGTACGCTATCTGGTTGCTCTTTATCTTAACATGCATACTTTCTGTCTCTCTGATTACATGTTGATAAAGCCCTCAGGATGTGTACTCGACTTCCAGGACTATGATGTAGATCATATTAGTGGGGCTTAGGTAGTCAATGAGTACATCCTTCATAGTTCCTAGTCGTGGGAATATCGAGACGGAGCATCGATATTCCAGAGTAGACTAGCGTATATCTTCTCGACCCATGTGATGGGCGATGGATGATCCCATATCCATTGGTGTTTGACATCAGAGATGGTATGCGGGTGCTCAGTAAAGACTGGGTACACTGAACGGACTCGCCGAGAACTCCCAGATGGTATTATACCTCAGGTCAGATGGCAGCTCTCTGGTGACACTGGTACAGCTTAGCCTGTTGACCCGAGATCGTCATAGAGTCTTTTGTGTCTCCCACTGTGCTTTGATTTCCACCCTACCACGGCTTTACTGAGTTGTGCAAACAGGTGGTTTTGGGGTACAGTCCCGATTCACATGGAGGCAATGAGCGATAGGAGGGGATTCGTCTCTCCCGGTATTGGGGGTTGATATTGCGCTATGCTCTACTGGCCATAACAGGAAATCCCTGGCCAGGGTTGCAGTGATATACTGGTAAGAGTTATCAGTAGTTTCACGAATGTTATTGACCTCACGTCGCCATGACTTATCGAGCTACTGGGGTCTGACGTTTACCACCCCTAGGCGAGATATGCGACATATCAGACGAACAGACCGGACTGTACGGTAAGTGTTACTGGTTGGATTCACAGGAGTATGTGCGGGCTTTCTCGTCGATCTTCTGATCGCTCAATACCCGGGTGGCCGTTACGTTTAGCAGACCGCTTGCGGCTTGTGGGTGTTTGATGTGATCATCATCTGCTACCGGCATATTGACGAGTCTTTAGAGTCCTACACAGAGGTTTGCTGGCTCAAGCGAAACGAAATAGGAGCGCATATGAGATATGTGCGGGATTGAGAATAATGCGTGTATGTGATACCGTATTCCATTCTCGCGATGAATGTATCGAATGGTTGTATGCGATATAACCTAGTTATCGAATCAAGGATTGTTTCGATAAGACGATACATTGAATATTAGTCGGCTATATGCGATATGACCGGATCGTTAAATCAAGTATTGATTTAATGATTTAATGCATATTTATATATTTGATATATTACTTTGCATTAACTAGTATTGGTTCACATTAAATGGATTTTCTCACTAGATTTGCACATTGTATATGTGATATATTTTTGTGCACTTGTTTGTATCATGTTTGATGATACATGCAAACTTGGGTTTGTGTAAAACTTAAACCATGTTTAGTGAATAGTTAGGGTTTCTTTTCTCTTATTTATTTATCTATTTATTTTTGTTAAAAGATAAGGAAAACAAAATGGTTTCTTTTGGAACTTTCTTGATGCTTCAAGCATCTTTGACCTAATGACCATTTTGTCTTCATCTCCTAACCCTAACCATTCCACTAACCCTAGTTTAGTCTCTACACCTAACCAAGGTTGGATTATGATAAGAATGAGTTGGATTTTTCTTTTGAGAATAATCTTTTTATTCTATCATAATCTTTCTTCATCTTCTTCTTCTTCTTCTTCAAGAAAAGAACCTTGCCATCATCAATGGCCACTTGAGAATAAGAGTGAGAAATCCAATTCTAAAGTGAACCCACCTCCTATTTCTTCATCCTCTACCTCTTGCCAAGTAGTATAGCGTGTTTCCTTCCCAAGTTTCCATGACTTGGTGAAGTGAGAACTTGATCTTGCGATGCCTCGACGTAGATCATCTTCGGCATCGAAGCCGGCGACCAAGTCCGCCCTTTTCTCTAATGAAGCCAATGCTAGAGTCATGGATTCAATTTGGACAGCGGAGTGACGTCATCACGGAGCATAGGAGGTGGAGGACCGGATCTACAAAGGTTGTAGCCCCTTCCTTTTAGCTATAAATCCGTTTACTTGCTTGCATCGCCTTGTTTTCTAGTTAACGATCCGTATTAGGGTTTGTAGGCACAAGGAAATTTTTGAATTGAGCATGTTTGATCACTTGTGAGACTTCATTAGTGTGCCTAGGAACCCTACAACTAGTGGGGCCACGGTAGTCGATGAGTACATCCTATAACTGTTCCTAGTCGAGGGTATATCGAGACAGGGCATCGATACACCAGAGTAGACTAGCGTATATGCATCTTGACCCATATGATGGACGATGGATGATCCTATATCCAACGGTGTTTGACATCAGAGATGGTGTGCGGGTGCTCAGTTGAGACTGGGTACACTGGACGGACTCGCCGAGGACTCCTAGATGGTGATATACCACACGTCAGATGGCAGTTCTCCGGTGACACTGGTACAGGGTAGTCTGTAGACCCGAGATCGTCATAGAGTTTTGTGTGATTCCCACTGTGCTTTGATTTCCACCTTACCACGTCCAAGAGGACATGCAAAACGGTGGCTTTTGGGTACAGTCCCGAATCATATGGAGGCAATGAGCGATAGGAGGGGATTTGTCTCTCCCGGTATAGGGAGTTGATGTTGTGCTGTATTCGATTAGCTATAACTGGAAGTCCCTGGCCAGGACTGATATAGAGATTTACTGGTAAGTGTTACCAGTAGTTTATCGACCTGCTATGAGCCTCACATCGACATGACTTATCGGTTACTGGGGTCTGACGTATACTACCCCTAGACTAGATATGCGACATATCAGACGAACAGACCAGACTGTACGGGGGTGCTACTGATTGGATTCATAAGAGAACGTACAGGCTAGCTTGTTGATCTTCTGATCGCTCAATACCTAGGTGGCTGTTACGTTTAGCTGACCGCTTGGAGCTTATGGGGGTTTGATATGATCATCACCTGCTACCGGCGTATTGACGATTCTTTAGAGTCCTACACAGAGGTTTCCTGGCTCAGGAAAAACGGAGTAGAGGCACATATGTGATATGTGTAGGACTGAGGATAATGCGATATAAGATACCGTATTATATTCTCGCGATGTTTAGATATGAACCGGGTCATTGGATCAAGTGATGATTCGATGAATCGGTACATGATATATTAGTCGGTTATATTCGATATAGCCGGATTGTCGGATCAAGTGTTGATTCGATGATTTAATGTATAATAATATATATGATATATTGTATTACATTATCGAACATTGGCTCGCTTTATTATTTCATTTTCTCACCGGATAATACATTGATATATATACGATATATATTAATTGTATTATTTTCTTTTGTTACAAATATATAATATATATGTGATATATATTATAGTAACATGATATGATTAATAATGAAATATGTTTAGTGATGATAAAAAGAGATTAGGGTTTGATTAGGGTTAGCTTCTTCTTGCACCATCTAGAAGCATTCCTTTTGTCTTGGTTAAGATATTATGGTTGATATTTATCCATGACTCATTCTTTAACCTAACCAAACCCTAGCTCTAGTTTATTCTCTACAAGGGTTATCCTTGTCATACTAAACTATGGTTACATTATTAATTCATATATACTTTTCTACTATTCATCACAAAAGGTTGATCTCTTTGATTCATCATCTTCTTCTCTCTTAAGCTTTGAGAAAGCTCACTAGATTTTCCTTTTGTGATGTTTTCTTGTGAGAAATTGATATAAAAAGCTAGCATAAATACTACTCCATCATCCTCATATAATCTAGCCCATTAGATTAGGGTGTTCACCTCTTTAGAGTGAGAGAGCTTGAGTTATAGCAACTTCGACGTAGATCATCGGAAAAGCGGAACACTATAAGCTAGCATGGATCGTTCGAGTCGTGGAGCCTCTCTTGAGTCCGGGAGATCGTGGATCGCCACGAAGGGACTTCTACTCGGAGCTTATGAAGCGAAGGAGCGGACTACAAGGGTTGTAATCCCTCACACTTAGTAGTAAAGATGTTTACTTGCATGTTAAACCCTAATAATCTAGCAAAGATCCCGGCTTTGGGCTGTTCGGCACGTCTATAATTTTATTCGGGCATGTTTTATGTCTTATGAACCCTCACAAGAGTGCCTGGGAACCTTACATTTTTTTTACCTCGACTTAATCATATAGGACTTAGACTTGACTTTGGGGGTCTTGTACCCGAACTTTCTTTATATAGGATGACCTTTGTTGATGAAGTAGTTACTAAGTAGAGTGACGTACCGTACATATGTTCCGCGACATATTTACGATATGATAATCCACCTAAGATACCTTAGGATTTAAATCTTGAGATCTTTCTTCTATTCCTTCCGTTGGTCTATCTTCGTCAGTGCATGAGTGGTTGTTCGATCACCATGTTATAAGAGCCGAGAGGGCTACTGTTAGAGATACGGTCAGAGCAGACTTTTCTGGAACAAAGACTGACCGGGGTGACTTTCTGATGATACAGAGATACGTCGTTTACTCATAATTGATCGAGTTCTAATAGTGGAGCGAGTTTCTTCGGGATCCGCACCGGATGGTAGAGTCATTATTAGACATCAGAAAGACGTGATGTTTTTCTTCTCTCTGAAAATCGTGGTGTTACGTACTGTTAGAAAATGGTAACAATCATTGCTGAAGTTATCGAGATGTTGCTTTCCGAGTCCATGAAGTTAAATGGTTGACAACGTTACCGGTATAGATGGATCATCAGGATTCATAACCGTTCAGAGGTGAGATGGTTAGGATTTTAATCCGTTGTGGCGCTTCGATACGAGATTGGTGAAATTGATGTATTTCTTCCGATGGAGTTGTTCAGACCAGGTGCAAGTAGCTCAAGAAGGAGATCGTATAATAAGCTTTCCTCCGACAAATTGGGACGAATCTTCGAAGGTGAGATTAGCGAGACTTCTCTATAGGGTATCAGATGTAACGGATTCGCTAAATTCTCCAAGTATGCTTTCTGGCTGGATAGCGTAGATTTCTTGGGTCACGTAGTTGCAAGAGATAAGATACGTGTGTACCCAAAGAAGATAGAAGCGGTACAGTACTGGCCCAGACCTGTGTCAGTTATAGAGGTTCGAAGTTTCTTGGGTCTAGCCGGTTATTACAGACGTTTTGTGCCGGATTTTCTCGGATCGTTGCACCGTTGACCGGATTGACAAGAAAGGAAGTTCCATTTCTTTGGACAGATGTAGGTGAACATAGTTTCCAGTAGTTAAAGACTCGATTGACGACTGCGCCTGTCTTATCGTTACAATCTGGGTCAGGTGGGTTCGTGGTTTATTGTGATGCCTCTCGAGTGGGTTTAGGCTGTGTACTAATGCAGCACGGCAGGGTTGTAGCTTATGATTCTCGACAGTTGAAGAGGCACGAGCAGAACTACCCTACCCATGGTTTAGAGATGGCTGCTGTAGTATTCGCTCTGAAAATTTAGAGACATTACTTGTGTGGAGAGTCGTTCTAGATTCTCACAGATCATAAGAGCTTAAAGTATATTTTTCAGCTGAAGGATCTGAATCTAAGACAGAGTAGATGTAGGAAACTCGTGAAGGATTACGATTGTGAGATCTTGTATCATCCAGGCAAAGCAAATGATGTGACAGATGCCTTGAGTCGGAGACCTGGAGGTAGCTTATCTCGTTTGCGCACCTTACAGAGACAGTCTTCTACAGACTGGCAGACTTTATGTGATAGCTGTATTCGGTTCATGTTCACATCTACAGGAGGACAGTTAGCACATGTTCGCACCCATCCTCAGTTATTAGATCGTATTCGAGAGACACAACCGCTTATGCTCGTATGACGGAGATCATGGATCAGGTTAGACATAGAAGAGAGTCGGAGTTTGTGATAGATTACCGTGGAGTATTACGTTTTGGGACTCTTCTTTGTGAGCCAGATTCGAATGGACTGACCTTAGAAGAGGCCCATAGATCAGCATACAGTATTCGTCCTGATTCCACCAAGATGTATCATGACTTGAGGGATGTTTATTGGTGGGAAGGAATGAAGAGGGACGTTGCGGAGTTTGTTTCGAGTTGCTTGACTGGTCCGCAAGTCAAGGCAGAGCACCAGAGGCCGGCTGGAGAATTGCAGCCCTTACCCATTCCGGAGTGGAAATGGAAACAGATTTCCATGGTTTTCGTGGTGGGTCTACCCAGGACTTGTTGGGTTTACCTAGAACCTTATCAAGGTTTTAGAAGCATCACATATGCCAAAATCAAGTTTTGAAGGTGCTAAATGAACATGACAAGAATCATAACTAGAAATTTAGGGTTTCTTTTGACTAAGCATCACATGCAAATGAAAAACTATCACTAAAGGTAGAGATTAAAACCTTTGTAGACCATCCTTGGTGACTCCTTGGTATTTTGAGATTTTGGAACGGTTCGTTGGAAGCCTTCTTTGTCCACGAAGATCCACCCGAAGTCCCTTTACCCAAATCTCCTTGCTTTACTTGATATGTGAATGAAGTAGAGCAAACACCCTAAACAAATGGGTTAGATGTGTGTAGTATGATGATGTGGTTTGTATTCTATAATCAAAACCCTTTCTTTTTATCAACTTCGCTCAAAGGAAATTATAAGAGAGGAACAAGAAGATGGTGGCTAAGCTTGAGCTCAAAAAGAAAATGATATTATAGAATAATTGAAATGAGAAAGAATAATCAATATTAATCCTTCTCACTTCAACCATAGTTAGTAACCATCTAGATGTTTATCATTGAGTTAAAAAGGCAAAAGGATAATTAACTCAAGGTTAAAAAGTAGTTGAAGTGTGGTCAAAGATGATAAACATTAACCATGTGTGAATTATCCTTTCCTTTAATCAAAATGATAAATAAATAGATAATTACTACAATTTAATTCTTGCATTGCCACCAAATATGTATCAACAACCATGATACAATGTATGTATGTATGTGTCCATGCACATCATCATGTGCATACATGCATGCATACAAAAATAGAAAAAGGATTTAATTAAATAATTAACCTAAAAGTCATTTGTTAAATCAACACTTGATTTTGCAAACCGGTTATATCACATACGACCCGACCAATAGAAAATGCCCGATTAATATACGGTATCGCATATCCATATTTAATCGGGTCCCCGCGCATATCTCATATGCACACCACATCTTTTCGCCTGAGCCAGGAAACTTCATTATGGGACTCTAAGACTCTTCAATACGCCGGCAGTAGGTAATAATCATATCAAATATCTATAAGCCACAAGCGGTCAGCTAAACATAATGGCCACCCGGGTATTGAGCGATCAGAAGAAAACCAGCGAAGCTGTCAAAACTCCCGTCGAGCCAACTGGCAACACTTACCGTACAGTCCGGTCTTTTCGTCAGATATGTTGCATATCAAGTCTAGAGATGGAATCGTCGACTCCAATAACTCAATAAATCATGCTGGTGTATGGCTCATAACAGATCGAGAAACTACTGATAACACTTATCAGTAAATCTTAGCAGTCCTGGCCAGGGACTTCCTGTTATTGCCAATCGAGCATAGCACAACATCAACTCCTAATACCGGGAGAGACGAAACCCCTCCTATAGCTCATCACCTCTATGTGCCTCGGGATTGTACCCAAAGTCCACTTGTTTGCACGACTCAGTAGAGCCATGGTAGGGTGGATATCAAAGTACAGTAGGATGACACACAAGACTCTATTACGATCTTGGGTCTACAGACTAACCTGTACCAGTGTCACCTGAGAAATGCTATCCGACGATAGATATAATACCATATTGGAGTTCTCTGTGAGTCCGTTCAGTGTACCTAGTCTCCACTGAGCACCCGCATACAATCTTAGGTGTCACCTCACCAGATGGACATGGGATCATCCATCGCCCATCATATGGGACAAGAATAGTATATGCTAGTCTACTCTGGAATATCGATACCCCATCTCGATACACCCACGACTAGAAACAGTTCAAGGATATGCTTATAAACTACACATGCCCCACTAGTATGATCTGCATCATAGTCACAGTGGTTAAGCAAATATCCTAAGGGCTTTATCAACATGTGCAAATGAATAAAAGCATGATCAAATCAACATGTCAAGATAAAGTAAACCAGATAGCATACTATCATGTTGAGCGAGAAAGTCATCTCAATCCATATATACATGTCCAAGCATCCACTATACATATAATGGCCTCTAGGGCATATATATATCTAACAATCTCCCACTTGCACTAAGGCCGGTTATTGGCGTATCTCATACCCAACATCTCAAAAAGTCGATCATGCTGCGACTGTGGAAGGGCCTTGGTGAGTGGATCCGGTGTGTTATCTTGTATCTACTCTCCGAATCTCGATCTTCTGGCGATCTACTATCTCCTGGATCAAATGATATCGCCTCAGGATGTGTCTGGATTTCTGATGGGACCTTGGTTCCTTGGGTAACACCATAGCTCCATTATTATCACAATACAATGGTATTGGATCAACAATGGTTGGAACTACTCCTAGTTCCGCGATGAACTTCCTCATCCAGACGGCTTCCTTGGCAGCATCATTTGCAGCAATATACTCAGCTTCCATCGTAGAGTCTGCAACGGTATCCTGTTTGGAACTCTTCCAACTAACCGTCCCTCCGTTGAGGGTAAATACAAACCCTGAGATAGATTTGCTGTCTCCTTATCACTTTGGAAGATGGAATCGTTAAAGGCCTCCATCTGGAGATCCCCATTACCATACACTAAGAACAATTCTTTAGTCCTTCACAAGTATTTAAGAATGTTCTTCACTACTATCCAATGTTTCTCTCCTGGGTTTGATTGATACCTGCTTACTACAGCTAGTGCATAAGCTACATCAGGGCGAGTACATAACATCGCATACATTATAGATCCTACGGCTAAAGCGTAGGGTATAACTCTCATGCGAGCTCTCTCTTCATCAGTCTTCGGACAGAAGTTCTTAGAGAGAGTGATTCCATGAAAAGCAGGCAACGCACCACGCTTGGAATCTTCCATACTAAACCTTTTTAGGATGGTGATCAGTCGAAAATACAGCATCTTTAAACCGGAAATTTCCCTATCATTTGCACTCATCTAGAAGTGTTCGGCATTCATATTACACATATTAGAAAAACAGTCGTAAAATATCAGATTGCATGTGTTAGACTTTAAAACCGGCACTATAAGGGAAATTGACTGTATTTCATAGCATCGCATCATTCTTGCATATCGCAACTTGTGTTTCGAAGTCTGTGCAGGAAATTACAGAAGATTGGTCAAAACTACACAACAAAGACTGCTAAAAAATACGCCAACTCAAAGAATTGGAATCTGGCAATGATGTAGAATAAATTCAGAGATTTAACATATCAGGAAATACATCAAAGTACAGAAGAAGCCAACACTGCAAAGATGAAGCCCTAGCTCCACCACTTGGCCGCGGAACCGCGGCCGGAGCCGACTTGCGCCGCGGTTCCGCGGCGGCTATGCCACGTCACCTCTACTGCTCTGCACCATTACTCTTCCCTCAGCTTCCACACTTCAGAAAGCCATTACAAATTCCAGAAAGCCCCAGGACATTCTGCCGGATCAGCAAACCCTAGGGTTCCTAAACTAAACACCCCAAGCTTCCACTACAATCTTCATCTAAACTTCATTAAGGACCTTGAACCTTCCCCCTAACCTCCTAGCTTAGGGTAGAAGCTAAGTCCTAACTAACTACTTCTAGAAGCCTCTTCCTATAACTAACTTTTGGAGGGAAAATTCAAATTTGAATTCCTAGAGCTAGGGTTTGGGAAACCTATAAATAGACCCCAAGGCTCACTTTAAAAAGGTTGTTGAATCCTTAGTTGTTAAATCTTTGGTTGTTGAAAGCTAATCAATCTCTAATCTCCCCCATTCTAGTTCTTCAACCAACTCCTACCACCTCAAAACCCTAACCCCAATCCCAATCAAGATCAAGAATTCAAGATTCTTTGAGTGCAAGCAAAGCAAGTTTTCAATGATGCTTTGAAGCGAAGTCGGACTTCAACGGAGCACGAGATCCAAGCCGATCCACGACTCAAGGAGCCGAGCGATGCTAGATTCAACGAGCGAAGTTCCTACCTCTAGTAATTCTTGAGAGTTGTAACTACTTGTTGATGTAATAAAGGTGAAGATTCTTTAAACTTGCTTAATTTCAATTCGAGCATTATGCTTATATTTCGATTCTTGAATATATTCTTTGTGATGATGCTTGAATAAAACTCCGCTCGTGGAGGAATCGAAACGATTGTAGAATGATGATGTTAACGAATCTTAAAACGTTTTCTTAAGTCTTATAACAATTGTAAATTCTTGAAAATCGAATGATCGATGATCTAGATTGATGCGAATGCGTTCTTGATTCCTTTCGCACGATCTAGAGATCAACGATCGATCATCCGACTTTCAAGAAGCTATCTAGTGAATGTGATTCATCGAAAGGACAAATGATAGGATGAGGGACCCTAATTCTTCGCAAGATCCTTGATTCTCGATGAATCTATATCGATTTAGCATCAACTTGTTAATGGATAAGAAACCGTATTCTTGAATCTTCTTCACATCTACAATTTACTCGATTCCTACGAGCTTTATTTCAAATCTTGAAACCTAAATTGATTGGAATTCTATCGATGCTTGATTCTTGATGTTTATCATTTTCTTGATTCTTGATTAGAATAATTGATTCTTGAAACTCATCAATATAAATCTTGAATCGTTTTCTTTTCTTTTTTCTATTAAATTTTTGATTCAAACAAAACAAAAAAAACGAACGAATCGCGCAATCCCTGTGGACGATCCACACTCATTAATGCGCTACAAACCGATACCGTTATAGATTGCGGTCAAATATTTTTGGTTGTGATTCTATTCATTTTTTCTAAACCGACAACGGAAAATAAGATCAATCAAATGGCGCCGTTGCCGGGGATCGCGCGCTAATTCGTTCTATATCGAAATTTAAATTGAAAGATTTATTCCATTGTAATTTTGTGATCAAAATTCACGCAAAAATTTAAACGTATGTTGTGATTTGATTGCGAGGAATTCTGGAAGCTGTGGAGAAAGTGAAATTTTTTTCAGACATTTCCAGAAAGTTGAAGGATTAAAAAGCAACTTGCTGTTGAATTTTCGTGCAGTGAACAGTACTTACGACCGCGGAAGCGTGGTGTAATCCACCTATTGCGGCGGTTCCGCGGCTTGGTGAAGCCCCCTCTGTACAATTTTGCTCTCAGGTGATTTCTACCTTTCTTTTCTCCTTCTCTGTCTGCTCCAAATAACAAATTTCTGCAGGCTTCTTTGCAAAAATCGCAGCGCCGCGCAAAAAGCAAAATTAAATTGTGCTTTTTTTGGTTTTTGTGGTTGGTTGCATAATTAATACGGACATTAAGGGGCAAAGACCAAATCCAGATTAGGTAGGAAGTTCATTACCCTTCCTAAGCCCCGAAAATCGAAAAATTGCATCCGCATTTACCCCAATTAACTAAAAGAAATCTAGAGATGACTCTAAGGACCGCCGCGCTCACTTAAGACAGAAGAAGGCCGTGGGTAATTCATTGCTTATCCACGTTTCTCTTGTGGTGTGTAAGGCAAGTGTGTCGAAGGCTAGTGGTTACATAATTAGGCCCACTACTTACGTAGTGGAGAACCTCCCACTTACCTGGCCACAGGAGAGACAATGAGGCAGTGGAGGATTTATCCTGCGACTTGTCATTTGGAAATTAAGAGCGGTCTAGAGATTTGACCTAGGCGACCCCTAGAATTAGGGTTTTGTGTGTTGCATTTGTTGTGTTGCATCATATTTTCAAAAATCCGTCCAATTTTCAAAACAAACACCGCATTCATTCATTCATTTCCCCTAATTATAAGCAACGCTGCCACTTGTACTAACCCTTTTTAGTGCAAGATAGGCTGGACACGGGATTCTAGTGCCCGTTTAGTCCGCGTACCCTTTATCGACTCCGAAGTCGGTATTTCTCCATTTACTTCTTCTTTACCCACTACCACACCAACATCGATGGATCCGCCTCCATCGAATTTCTTTAACACTAATCTTCCGCCGTCCGTTGGTGCGCAGAATCCACCCCGCATCTCTTTCCAAGAGAGGTGCTATCCATTGCGAGGTCCTCTTTCGACCTGCTTATCCATTCCACCAGCCAACGGGGATAATTTTGAAATTAAACCCCAATAAATCAACCTTTTACCCAAATTCCACGGACTCGAGACTTAGGACGCTTACGTTTTCATTACTAAATTTGAAAACGTATGCGCAATGATGGGTACGTCACAACTTTCAGTGGATGCTATGCGTCTACGACTTCTTCCATTTACTTTGTGCGATATGGCCGAGAAGTGGCTATATAACATTACCGCACATTCAATCATGAATTGGGAAGAATTCGTCACGGCATTTCTTAAGAAATTTTACCCTATGCAAAAGACAGCTCGAATCCGTAACGAACTGAATCAATTTACCCAGCTCCCTACTGAACCATTTTCAAAATGCTTTGATCGTTTCAAGGTTCTTTTGGTTCAATGTCCTCATCACGGTATCCCGAGATGGGATCTTTGCCGAATCATTTATGAGGGCATTAACCCAAACACTAAACAGAACCTTGAAAACATGTGTCAAGGCACCTTTATGACCAAGGATGATGGGGAAGCTTGGAAATTTTTAGAAGAGTTCGCTGAAAAATCACTACAGTGGGAGAGTGGAACCCAACCATTGAATAAGGGTGGCGTGCACCAAATTGATGTGTCCATAGGTGTTCGAGCTGAGATGGCAGCAATGCAAAAGAAGCTCGAAGCTATGGAACACACATTTTCAGTAGCCTCCCTAAACCCAGGGTTGCTCCCCAAAACTGTATGTGGCTGCTGTTCTGATCCGTCTCATTTAACGAAAGAATGTCCATTAAACTCTCAGTTTCAAGGTCACGAGCATACTAATGCCGCATTTCAAAGACCTAGAAACGATCCATATTCTTCCACGTACAATCAGGGTTAGAGGAATCACCCGAATTTTGCTTGGACACAACAACAATCTCAAAACACGGTTCCAAGCCAAAATAACTTCCAAAGGGCTCTTCCACAACCACTTCAACTCACTCAGCACCCTTACCAGTCACAAAATTTCCACAACCAGGTCAACACTCCTGCACAGTCTAATCCTATGCAGTTGACCGGTTCTGACGAACTCTCTCAATTCACTCAAACCATGAAATCACTCTTGTCAAATTTCATAGAGGTTTCGGCTGAGGTTAGATCTTCCGTTAGTGAGATAAAGAAAAACTCAGCGTCCCAAGCTGAGAGTATCAGATCGATGGAAGCTGAAATCGCACGACTTAAAACCGAAATGAGTGCGAGAGAAAAAGGGAAACTTCCATCTCAACCCCTACCGAATCCTGGGCATTACAATGTAAATGCCGTCACAACGTTGAGATCGGGAAGAGTGTTGAACAACCATGTCGGGGAAGGAATTGATGATATTGAAAATCCTATCAATAACACCCCGGTTGAGACCTTTCCTCACACACACACTACTACTTCTGATCCTTGTTCTTCTATCCCACCGCCTTCTCGTGAGCCTATTCTCCATTTCCCACTAGGCTCTACACCTCAATATAGCCCTTCTAGTTCTCCTCAAATGATCCCCACTCCTCTTTTGGGATCACGTCTACCCCCTCTTCCTTCTCCTATGATGGACCCAGCGCTTATTGCGAAAGATCCTTACCCGAATCGGTTAAGGGGTAACAAAACGAGTCCTCATATGGAGAAAATTATGGAAATATTCAAATAGGTTAACATCAACATCCCTCTCCTAGATGCTATTCAACAAGTCCCCGCTTATGCGAAAATTCTTAAGGACTTATGCACCAGGAAGAGGAAGCCTCAAGTGCCGAAGAAGGTCTCCATGTCTAATAACATTAGCACTGCTTTTATCCCCCAGCAACCAAAGAAACGTAAGGACCCAGGATGTCTTACAATATCGATTTCTATTGGGGGTAAAAACATAAATCGTGCTCTTTTAGACCTTGGCGCAAGTGTTAACCTGCTTCCATATTCTGTCTATAAGCAACTAGGGATTGGAGAGTTGAAACCTACTCACTACACTCTCCAAATGGCAGACCGTTCAATCACCAAACCAAGGGTGAACTAGAGGATGTGTTGATAAAGGTTGGGGAATTTGTATTTCCTGTAGACTTCATTGTACTCGATACACAGCCTGTAGCGAACCCCCGCGGCCAAATTCCGGAGATTTGGGTCGAGTTGATAAAGGTCGGGGAATTTGTATTTCTTGTAGACTTCCTTGCCACTTCCAACGCTGTTATTAACTGTTGAAATGGTTCAATGAACTTATCATTTGGAAATATGACCATTGAACTAAATATCTACAAAGTTGGAAGTCAGCCATCAAAACCCTCTGCTCATATTCTTGATGTGTGCTCTGTCCACGAGATCGCTCCCGAAAGTTGCAGAGTTGAGGAACTTTGCTTTTCAGATCTCGACGACACTATCACATCACTGTTTGATCTCACACATGATCTTAGTGAGGACACTTTTCCTACACTTGAGTCCTACACTCCTGACTTTTCTCCACCCGAGTCTGTATCTTTCACAGGCTCTGAGCTTCTTGGTAACTACAAAAACCACTCAATGATCCCACCTTCTATCATTTCTCCGCCTGAATTAGATCTAAAAATTTTACCTTCTCATCTTAAATATGCTTATTTAGGTGTGAATGAGTCCTTACCGGTTATCATATCCACTTCTCTAGCATCAGAGCAAGAGAATGCACTTTTATCGGTATTGAGATCTAATAGAGAGGCATTTGGTTGGACTATGGCGGACATCAAAGGGATTAGTCCCTTGATAGTAGAACATCATATACATGTGATGGATGATGCCAGACCAACCCGAGAACCACAGAGACGGTTAAATCCCGTCATGAAGGAAGCGGTGATGAAAGAGATCGTCAAATGCCTTGATAATGGTATTATATACCCAATCTCCGATAGCCAATGGGTGAGTCCAATACATGTCGTCCCTAAAAAATCCGGCATCACTGTTATTACCAATGAGGCAAATGAGTTGATTCAGACACGCGCCCAAACTGGGTGGCGTGTATGTATTGATTATAGAAAACTCAATGCCGCCACGAGTAAAGACCACTTTCCTTTACCTTTCATTGATCAAATGCTGGAACGCTTAGCTGGACGAGAGTATTATTGCTTTATGGACGGATACTCAAGCTATAATCAGGTCCCCATCGTAAAAAAGGATCAAGATAAAACCACTTTTACTTGTCCTTTTGGTACCTTTGCTTACAGATGCATGCCCTTTGGGTTATGCAATGCTCCCGCTACCTTTCAGCGGTGTATGATGGGGATATTATCTGACATGGTAGAGAATTTTCTGGAGATATTCATGGACGAATTCTCGATTTTTGGAGACTCTTTTTCTGATTGCCTATCGAATCTTGACGCAGTTCTTACTCGTTGCAAAGAGAAGAACTTAACTTTGAATTGGGAAAAATGACATTTCATGGTCCAAGAGGGAATTGTGCTTGGACATGTTATTTCACAGAAAGGCATTGAGTTTGACAGAGCTAAGATAGATGTCATTCAAAACCTTCCTCGTCCCAAAAGCGTCAAGCACATTCGATCTTTTCTTGGCCATGCGGGCTTTTATAGGAGATTCATTAAGGATTTTAGCAAAATTATTAGACCCTTAACTCTTCTCTTAGCCAAGGATACGACCTTCCACTTTGACTCAGATTGTGAGGCAGCTTTCGACTCACTCAAACACTCCCTCACTACAGCCATCGTTCTATCGTCTCCAAATTGGGACTACCCCTTTGAGCTAATGTGTGACGCATCCGATTTTGCAGTAGGTGCAGTCTTAGGACAGCACATTGAAAAGATACCACACGTGATCTACTATAAAAGTAAGACCTTGAATGATGCTCAAATCAATTATACAACTTCCGAAAAAGAGATTTTGGCAGTTGTATTTGCATTAGAAAAATTCAGGCCTTACTTGATTGGCTCACCTATAGTTGTGTACACTGACCATTCCGCCTCAAAACATCTTCTGGCGAAGAAAGATGCAAAAGGTCGATTAATACGTTTGATCCTTCTATTACAAGAATTTGATCTTGTTATCAAAGATAAGAAATGATGTGAAAGCGTAGTAGCCGACCATCTTTCACGCATCTCTTCTTCCCCTGTGACCCTGCCAATCAATGATTCATTTCCTGACGAACAACTCTTGAGCGTATCCAATGAACCTTGGTTCAGGCATATTATGAACTATCTTGTCACGGGACTGATACCCAGCGATTGGTCAAAACAGGACAAATACCGCTTTCTATCCCAAGTAAAATACTTTTACTGGGACGATCCATATTTTTTTAAGTATTGTCCTGATCAGATCATTCGCCGGTGTATCCCGAAAGAATAGTTCAAGAGTGTTCTTTCTTTTTGTCATGATCAGGCCTGTGGGGGTCACTTCGGTCCTAAAAAGACGGTAGAGAAGGTTTTGCAATGTGGTTTTTATTGGCCGACCTTATTCAAGGACGCATTTGACTATTGCAAAACCTGTACACAATGTCAGTACACGGGTAGAATTTCCCGGAGAAATGAAATGCTTCAGTAACCCATCTTAGTTGTTGAAATTTTCGATGTTTGGGGCATTGACTTTATGGGTCCCTTTCCCAACTCCTTTGGGAATTTGTACATACGGCTGGCGGTTGATTATGTCTCAAAATGGGTTGAAGCCATTCCATATCACACTAATGACAGGAAAGTTGTCATTAAGTTCTTAAAAGAGAACATCTTTTCACGATTTGGACACCCACGCGCTATCATTAGCGACAACGGGATACATTTCTGCAACAGGTCTTTCGAGACTCTGATGCGGAAATATGCAATCAACCACAGACTTTCTACACCCTATCATCCCCAAACGAGCGGGCAGGATGAGATCTCAAATAGACAGATCAAACTAATCCTGGAGAAGACTTTTGCTAAGTATAGAAAAGACTGGTCGACCAAACTGACGGATGCTCTTTGGGCATCCCGAACTGCATTTAAAACCGACCTAGGGATGTCTTCATATAGGATAGTGTTTGGGAAGGCATGTCACTTACCTGTCGAGATTGAGCATAAAGCATTGTGGGCTATTAAGGAAATAAACTTTGACCAAAACCAAGACTGCAACTTTCGGAAGCTGCAAATAAATGAGCTAAGCGAACTCCGCGATGAAGCTTATGATAACGCTATAATCGTAAAGAATAGGACTAAGGTTTTTCACGATAAAAATATTTTGAGGAAAACATTTTCACCAGGTCAACAAGTCCTTCTTTATGATTCATGACTACACCTTCACACGGGTAAGCTTCGATCTCGGTGGAAGGGACCTTTTGTTGTGCGGTCTGTATACCCGCACGGGGCAGTAGAACTAGAAAATGTTAAAAACGGCATATTTTTCAAAGTGAAAGGACATAGACTAAAGCCGTATTCTTCCACTGACCCCACGGAGGAGCTCTTGTTCTTACAGGAGCCATTTTACCTTGATTAAAATTCCTCCGTCTCATCTCCATATCCTGCATATCACTGCATCATCTTTTGAATGGAGGTGAGTGAAAAGAGTAAGTTTGGGGGAGGTTCTTCACTTATATATTTTGCCCCCGCTAATAAATTCCTTCCAGACTTACAGGTTTTGTAGATATAACGGTTGGCAATAGTGAGGACACTGTTGAAAACAAGTTTGGGAGATGCTTGTGCTTATTTTTGCATCATTTGCATATCATTTGCATAAGCACAAAACATTTCTTTTAAAACCTATACAAATTGAAAAAAATTTCAAAACTCATAAAAATTTAAAATTTTCAAAATATAAAAATATTTTAATATTTAAACATTTTTTGTACATAAATAAGATAATGAAAGTTTAGATAGTGAAAAATTACATCCATGAGATTAGAAAAATTTAAGAAAACCAAGAAAATTAGAAGTTTTCTTATACTAACTAGTAATAAGTAGTTATGTGCCGTTGTCCCAAGGGTTAGTAAGATGAAAGACGTCACTAATCTGAGGATAAAAATAAGTCTGAAAAATAGTTTCTATTCTGGAAGCCAAACATTTTGAATGTTGATACCCTGCTATTCGCACTTACACACGTCTTGAAGCCCAGGATAGTAGAGGATACCTTGAAATGCTTTTGTCTTAAAGCCAAAGTATGAAGGAAAAAAATGAAGAAAATATAAAGTGGTGAGAAAAATGGACACTGGTTTTGTTAACGCCAAGGCAGCAATAAAAAAATATAGCGAGGGTGCCTCTTCACCTAGTGCCCTAAGGCCAACTGGTCTGGGAGTCACTGCTAAGCCTTAGGTGGTGCAAGACGAGAAAAATACACCAAATAAGCAAGCACATGAGTAATCGGTCGGTTAGTACCTCAAGAAGTATTAACGGTCGCATGAAAGTGTGTGAGGAATCTCATCTAAATATTCATTAATTAAAAAGTACTGAGGCTGATGGGCAAGAGTATGATAGCTTGAATTGAATTCTCCAGGTGTAGGGATGTCTTTACACACACGCAGGGTTATATGATCGATGTTTGGAAGAAAGATAGGAATGAAGAATAAGATGATGTTTTATTGAGGGAGGACGTGATTTCTGGCATTTTTTTCATGACTATTAAGATAGGGCTCATAACAACCGAAAAACTAGCTTAGTTGGAAACCCTAATTTTCAAGGCTTTTCTTTTACAATTCTTGTCTTTAAATGTAAATTTCATGATCTTCCTGTTACTATAGGATTTTGTGGGTGCAATCCGCTGAAAACCCTCAGGAGACAACACTCCTCCTACTAGGGACACCTAGAGGTTTAAAGGCTTGTTGCACGTGCTCAGTGCAATCGTGTTGCCTACGAAAGTGTGCTAGTTAGTTTTTTCTCTTTCTTTATTTTCTCCTTCTCTTTTTAACAAAATAATTCGCTCGAGACGATCGAAAATAAGTTTGGAGGAATTTGATCAGTCGAAAATACTGCATCTTTAAACCGGCAATTTCCCTATCATTTGTACTCATCTAGAAGTGTTCGGCATTCATATTACACATATTAGCAAAACAATCGTAAAATATCAGATTGCATGTGTTAGACTTTAAAACCGACACTATAATGGAAATTGACTGTATTTCATAGCATCGCATCATTCTTGCATATCTCAACTTGTGTTTCGAAGTCTGTGCAGGAAATTACAGAAGATCGGTCGAAATTAAACAACAAAGACTGCTAAAAAATACGTCAACTCAAGGAATTGGAATCTGGCAATGATCTAGAATGAATTCAGAGATTCAACATATCAGGAAATACATCAAAGTACAGAAGAAGCCAACACTGCAAAGATGAAGCCCTAACTCCACCACTTGGCCGCGGAACCGCGGCCGGAGCCGCCTTGCGCCGCGGTTCCGCGGCGGCTATGCCACGTCACCTCTACTGCTCTGCACCATTACTCTTCCCTCAGCTTCCACACTTCAGAAAGCCACTAAAAATTCCCGAAAGCCCCAGGACATTCAGCCAGATCAGCAAGCCCTAGGGTTCCTAAATTAAACACCCCAAGCTTCCACAATAAGCTTCATCTAAACTCTATTAAGGACCTAGAACCTTCCCCCTAACATCCTAGCTTAGGGTAGAAGCTAAGCCCTAACTAACTACTTCTAGAAGCCTCTCCCTATAATTAACTTTTGGAGGGAAAATTCAAATTTGAATTCCTAGAGCTAGGGTTTGGAAAACCTATAAGTAGACCCCAAGGCTCACTTGAAAAAGGTTGTTGAATCCTTAGTTGTTAAATCTTTGGTTGTTGAAAGCTAATCAATCTCTAATCTCCCCCATTCTAGTTCTTCAACCAACTCCTACCTCCTCAAAACCCTAACCTTAATCCCAATCAAGATCAAGAATTCAAGATTCTTTAAGTGCAAGCAAAGCAAGTCTTCAACGATCCTTTGAAGTGAAGCCGGACTTCAACGAAGCACGAGATCCAAGCCGATCCACGACTCAAGGAGCCGAGCGATGCTAGATTCGACGAGCGAAGTTCCTACCTCTTATAATTCTTGAGAGTTGTAACTACTTGTTGATATAATAAAGGTGAATATTCTTTAAACTTGCTTATTTTCAATTCAAGCATTATGCTTATATTTCGATTCTTGAATATATTCTTTATGATGATGCTTGAATAAAACTCCGCTCGTGGAGGAATCGAAACAATTGTTGAATGATGATGTTGACGAATCTTAAAACGTTTTCTTAAGTCTTATAACAATTGTAAATTCTTGAAAATCGAATGATCGATGATCTAGATTTATGCGAATGCGTTCTTGATTACTTTCGCACGATCTAGAGATCAACGATCGATCATCCGACTTTCAAGAAGCTATCTAGTGAATGTGATTCATCGAAAGGACAAAGGATAGGATGAGGAATCCTAATTCTTCGCAAGATCCTTGATCCTCGATGAATCTACATTGATTTAGCATCAACTTTTTAATGGATAAGAAATCGTATTCTTGAATTTTCTTCACATCTACAATTTACTCGATTCCTACGAGCTTTACTTCAAATCTTGAAACCTAAATTGATTGGAATTCTATCGATGCTTGATTCTTTATGTTTATCATTTTCTTGATTCTTGATTAGAATAATTGATTCTTGAAACTCATCAATATAAATCATGAATCGTTTTCTTTTCTTTTTCTATTATATTTTCGATTCAAACAAAACAAAAAATACGAACGAATCGCGCAATCCCTGTCGACGATCCGCACTCATTAATGCGCTACAAACCGACACTGTTATTGATTGCGGTCAAATATTTTTGGTTGTGATTCTATTCATTTTTTCTAAACCGACAACGGAAAATATGATCAATCAGATGGTGTCTATGTACTTTGATTGGGACAATCCCAATAACCTCTTGGATCTATCTCTATAGATCCTTATGCCCAAAATGCATGAGGCATCACCCAGGTCCTTCATGGAAAACCTTTGTGATAACAATAGTTTGACCGATTGTACCATAGGAATATCATTTCCTATCAGGAGAATGTCATCTACGTACAATACGAGAAATGTGACAGTACTCCCTACAATCTTCTTATAAATGTATGGTTCATCTATATTTTTGATAAAATCAAACACTTTGGTTGTATCATCACAGCAGATGTTCCAGCTACGTGAGGCCTGCTTTAATCCATAAATGGATTTAATAAATCTATATGCTTTCCCGCTGCTCCCACTGTCAATGAAGCCCTCTGGCTGATCCATAAAAATGCATTCTTCTAAATCACCATTTAGAAATGCAGTTTTCACGTCCATCTGTCAGATTTCATAATCATAGTGAGCAGCAATAGCAAGTAGGATCCTAATGGATTTAAGCATTGCTACTGGAGAGAAAGTTTCATCATAGTCCAATCCTGGTCTTTGACGAAAACCTTTCGCTACTAGCCTTGCTTTAAAGGTCTCTACCTATCCATCTATACCAATCTTTCTTTTAAAGATCCATTTGCACCCAACAGGTTTTATCCCAGGAGGCGCAACGTCCAAAGTCCATACTTTGTTGGTATACATGGACTCCATTTCGGATCTCATGGCTTCCAGCCACTTCACTAAGTCACCATTCATGATAGCTTGCTGAAAACTAGTAGGGTCATCATCATCCATGATGCAATCTTCTCTATCACCAACAATAAGAAACCCATAGTATCTCTCTGGTGGGCGAGAAGTTCTACCAGATCTCTGGAGCGGCTGAGGTTCTTGAAGTTCTACTGAAACATCAGTTTCAATCAATTCGTCCTGAGTAATTTGTGTCTCTAGAACCTCTTCTAGTTCTACCGCATTGCCATCAGTACTGTCTATAAAGATTTTATTTTCTAAAAATGTGGCATGCTGAGCAACAAACACCTTTTGTTCCTCCTTGTGGTAGAATAGATACCCATACGAATGTTTTGGATACCCCATAAATTTACACATGACCGATCGTGTCTCGAGTTTGTCTGGATTCTGCTTTTTAACAAAAGCCGGACAACCCCAAATCCTAACTCTTTTAAGAGATGGTCTTTTTCCACTCCATATCTCATATGGAGTGGTATACACGGTCTTGGTTGGAACCCTGTTTAATAGATACATCGGTGTCTCTAATGCATGCCCCCAAATGGAAAGCGGTAACTCAGCATCACACATCATGGATCGTACCATATCTAATAGGGTACGATTCCTCCGTTCTGACACACCATTGTGCTGTGGTGTGTAAGGAGGAGTGAACTGAGAGAGAATCCCTTTCTCTTTTAAGAAGTCTAAAAACTCTGTACTTAAATATTCTCCACCTCGATCTGATCGAAGTTTCTTGATGCTCAATCCTGTTTGTTTTTCTACTTCAAGTTTATACTCCTTGAATTTCTTGAAAGCTTCGGATTTGTTCTTTATCAAAAACACGTGTCCGAATCTTGAGAAATCATTAGTAAATGTAAGGAAGTATGAAAAACCACCTCTAGCATGTGTAGACATTGGTCCGCATACATCACTATGTATGAGGCTTAAGAGTTCCACAGCTCTTTCTCCGTGTCCATGAAACGGAGTTTTGGTCATTTTACCTTTGATACAAGACTGACAAGTCGCATAAGATTTATATTCAAAAGGATTTAAATATCCATCTTTATGTAGTTTGTTTAGTCTTGTATGATTAATATGACCAAGTCTACAGTGCCAAAGAAAAGTTTCATTTATATCTGAAAACTTTATTTTATTAGTATGTTGTATATTGAAAACTGTGTGTTGGTTCAGGACGTAAATATCGTTATTTAATGTACCATACCCAATCAACTCTTGATTCAAGTTAATGTTCATAACATTATTTTGCAATACAAAATGATATCCTTCATTGTCCAACAAAGAAACGGATATTATATTACACGGCATACTAGGTACAAAATAACATGGGTTCAAAACCAAAATACAACCCGAAGGCAACCCAAGATGATACTCTCCCACGGATACAGCATGTACATTGGAACCATTTCCAACCCGCAGAGTATGGTCACATGTCTTCAAACCTCTACTGTTTCTCAATCCCTGCATACAATTGCAGATGTGAGAACCGGAACCAGTATCTAATACCCAAGATGCAGAGTTTAAAGAAAAACAGTTTTCAGTTACAAACACACCTGAAGTGGAAGCATCAGCATGCTTCTTCTTCTTGAGATCAGCAAGATACACAGCACAGTTGCGTTTCCAATGTCCTGACTTGTGGCAGTAAAAACTTTCTCCTTTCCCGCTTCCCGCAGCCCCGGATTTGTTTTTCCCCTTTGCCTTTTTAACTCCACATTTCTGTTTGATGGACTTCTTCTTTTTCTTTCTCTTGGCCTTTGCTTTTGGGAATGAAGAGGAGGATGGCCTAGCAAGCAGAGCGGGAGTCCTCATTGTTTTCAACGTGCTCTCTGCACTTCTCAACATATTGAGAAGTTCAGGTAATGATTTCTCCAAATCATTCATATTAAAGTTCACTATGAACGGAGCAAAGGCAGGGGGAGAGACTGTAGAACTATATCTGTATACTGTTCATTGTCCATGGTCCATCCCAGTTCCTAAAGTTCTTCTATAAGACCAATCATCTTTAAAACATGGTCTCATACTGATGTACCAGGGGCCATTCGTATCTGAAACAGCTTTCAAGAAGCCTCGTATCTCAAAGTACGAGATTGCTCTTCATACAAGTCCTTTGTGTGAAAAAAGATGGATTGTACATCCATATTCTCGTGTTGCTTCTGATGGACATTGTCCATAGAAGCAAGCGCGAGGAACTTGGCCGTGTTACAATCAGCATCCCAAGTTTTTTAGATCTCCCTATCCGAGACAGATGATTCAGGTCCTGGGACGGGTGGGGCTTTGGTTGTGAAGACATATGATATTTTATCATATGCAAGTGCAATGTTCAAGTTCCTCAACCATTCTTTATAGTTCGGTCCCGTCAGTTTATTTTTCTCTAGTAGAAGCTTAAGTCCCGTCATAGGTATCTTCCATTTGGAGAGAGAAAAGAATACACTCAGCGAAATTCTCTTGCAAAGAATTAGATTGCTTATTATCTTATCTCAGTGTCTCCCACTGCTTTTTATCAAATTTTCTTTCAAAACCTGAAAAGAAAACTAGCCAGGATTAATTACATTCTGCAGTTTCGCTAACCGGTCAGCCAGGCCAGTGTCGATACTTTGAGGGAGGTTCCCCGTGCTTTCGCACGGACCTAATTAAAGTAAACCTCATTTTCCCAGAGGTCAAACCCCGTTGACACCTTTCTAGACACCTACTGGATTAGCTAATTGTAAAGTGCAAAATTCTCCTGGAAGTAACACTTACTCACAGTAGGATCGGGATCCAACTATCATATAGATGGTATGCAATCTCGTAGCAAATTTCAACTCTTGAAACTCCAGATATGGTTTTTACCCCTAGTTACTTATGACCTTGACTATGGTCAAAATATCATAGGTACTAGTCAAGTTCTACCCGTCATTTCGAGATCAACTAGACCCACCCATATGACCCTTGACTATGATCAACATAATCACATGAATGTCCTAACTGATCGCATCATATGCTTTGTAGGAAGACATCACTTAGCTACCGTACACTACGCCTTGACTATGATCAAAATACGCAGTACGAATACTAAGTACTCTGCTTTCTAAAATGACGGAGGGTTGCGGATGGTTTTTATGAAAACCTTTAACGCTTTGAACTTGATCTCGTTGTAGAATCAAAACAGTTTTTTTTAAGAAAAGGAGTGGCTTAAGCTCCGCATCTTTTGAAGCTTGCATTTTTCATAAAAAGGCCGAGTGGGTTTCAAATCTGATTCTACAAAATCTTTTAGGTTTCTTTTTCTTTACATTAATCTCATTAATATAATCCCATCATTTAAGTTTCTAAGCCATCACAGAAAAGAAATGAAAATAGAACGTACACTTATGTCATCCTCATTTGCCACAGTGTCCCGTTATGCACCGTTAGGTTACTTAACTAACGGCATAGCGGGACGGGACTAGTGCGGGTATAAAACATAAGCAATGTTTATTATATATCATATATATAATAATCCATTCGTCTCAGATACTAAGTAATCACATTACATAATATCAACAACAGAAACACATATGAAAATAAAAGGATATTTAAGACGTCCGTATTTTGTATTTAGCCAACATAGAAAATATGGATTCCATGATCGCGATGAAAAGCCGAGCCCACACCCCTAGACCCCTACGAGAGCGGCAAGTGATCCTGCCAATTCTAGAGTTTAGGAGACCCGGTCTCGACTCCTCGAGATGGCCTCCCACTGAACCCTAGAACCCGGTCACTTTTGCTCCCCTCCTTAGGTCTATCCTAATGCGGAAAAGTAAATAATATACAACGATGGAAACATCTTCCTCATCCCGGATGTGCCCCAAATAAAAGAATATTACATACAATTGATTTATACATGAATGAAAATAAAACCCTCATCTCACATAAAAAACCCGCTATTCAATCGCGACAATCCTGCACATCATATCTCAGCAACATATAATATCTCATATCATCAACGCAAGCAAGTATGCGTATACCGATTGTCGTTGATGTATAGAAACGAAGCCGGCGATACCCCACATACTACGCTTATGGTCACAGAAAATAAAGTATAAAACTACAACATTTGGAATCCACAATCTCTTTAGACATCGTAAATCCGAAATATCACATACATCGCATTTCATGCCTAACTATATGAATTCCACATATTGTATCACATTCCAGATAAATAGACAGTATGAAACTTTCCGATCGAATAATCAAATACCAAAGATTTCCTAAATAGCTCAACACATGAGCAGAGTTCAAAAATCCCAGAATATGTCACAGTAGCAGTGGTCCAGCCGTAGAAGGGTCAAGACAACGCCTTACATGTGGCACGCCGTACTGCCCCAAACCCTAAGGTTTAGAGGTGGTTCAGACGGTCACATAATCGAGTTAAGGTTTGTGTTCTTCTATAGGGTCCACCACGTTACTTGCACGTTATTCCGAAAGATTTAAACCCAAGAAAAATTCAACACTTGAAAGTTTTTCATGCCGGGAAAAAATTAGTTAATGATATCCGTTCGAACATTTTAATACTTTCTAAATTACCCGAAAACAGCAAGAAATTAAATTTTCTGATCGAATCAACGAATTCAAGATAATCCCCAGAACACTCAACACTTGAGTCAGATTAAAAATACCCAAAAATATGTACAAGCAGCTATAGACATTACTGTGCAAAAACGATGCAATAATGCTTCTGTACGGCCGCGGATCCACGGCCCAAGCAAGGTATGGCCGCGGTTCCGTGGTGGTATGTACGGATTATGGCGTCTTTTTTACAGTAATGCTTATATTTCCCTTCTGAATTTTCTAAGTATTTTTAATTCAGAAAAAATCACAGTTTTAAAAAATGTCCAGAGGAGGGTCTAATTCCGTGTTTCGTGGCTCGATCGGAGTTTTAACTTCGCCTAAATATCGCCTAAAGATCTAGCTAGTCTCTGATACCATTGTTGGGTTTACCAAGCACCTTATCAAGGTTTTAGAAGCATCACATATGCTAAAATCAAATTTTGAAGGTGCTAAGTGAACTTGACAAGAATCATAACTAGAAATTTAGGGTTTCTTTTGACTAAGTATCACATGCAAATGAAAACCTATCACTAAGGGTAGAGATTACAACCTTTGTAGACCTCCCTTGGTGACTCCTTGGCACTTTGAGAGTTTGGAACGGTTCGTTAGAAGCCTTCTTTGTCCACGAAGATCCACCCAAAGTCCATTTGCCCAAAGCTCCTTGCTTTACTTGATATGTGAATGAAGTAGAGCAAACACCCTACACAAATGGGCTAGATGTGTGTAGTATGATGATGTGGTTTGTATTCTATAATCAAAACCCTTTCTTTTTATCAACTTCACTCAAAGGAAATTACAAGAGAGGAAGAAGAAGATGGTGGCTAAGCTTGAGCTCAAAAGGAAAATGATATGATAGAATAATTGAAATGAGAAAGAATAATCAATATTAATCCTTCTCACTTCAACCATGGTTAGTAACCATCTAGATGTTTATCATTGAGTTAAAAAGGCAAAAGGATAATTAACTCAAGGTTAAAAAGTAGTTGAAGTGTGGTCAAAGATGATAAACATTAACCATGTGTGAATTATCCTTTCCTTTATTCAAAATGATAAATAAAAAGATAATTACTACAATATGAGTCTTGCATTGCCACTAAATATGTATCAACAACCATGATACAATGTATGTATGTATGTGTCCATGCACATCATCATGTGCATACATGCTTGCATACAAAAATAGAAAAAGGGTTTAATTAAAGAAATAATCTAAAAGTCATTTGTTAAATCAACACTTGATTTTGCAAACCGGTCATATCACATACAACCCGACCAATAGAAAATACCCGATTAATATACGGTATCATATATCCGTATTTAATCGGGTCCCCGCGCATATCTCATATGCACACCACATCTTTTCGCCTGAGCCAGGAAACTTCATTATGGGACTCTAAGACTCGTCAATACGCCGGCAGTAGGTAATGATCATATCAAATACCTACAAGCCGCAAGCAGTCAGCTAAACGTAACGGTCACCCGGGTATTGAGCGATCAGAAGAAAACCAGTGAAGCTGTCAAAACTCCCGTCGAGCCAACTGGCAACACTTACCGTACTGTCCGGTCTCTTCGTCAGATATGTTGCATATCGAGTCTAGGGATGGAATCGTTGACCCCAATAACTCAACAAGTCATGCTGGTGTATGGCTCACAACAGATTGAGAAACTACCTATAACACTTATCAGTAAATCTCAGCAGCCCTGGCCAGTGACTTCCTGTTATAGCCAATCGAGCATAGCAGATCATCAACTCCCAATACCGGGAGAGACGAAACCCCTCCTATCGCTCATCGCCTCCATGTGCCTCAGGACTGTACCCAAAGTCCACCTATTTGCACGACTCGGTAGAGCCGTGGTAGGGTGGATATCAATGTACAATGGGAGGACACACAAGACTCTATGACGATCTTGGGTCTACAGACTAACCTGTACCAGTGTCACCTGAGAACTGCTATCCGACGATAGATATAATACCACATAGGAGTTCTCTGTGAGTCCGTTCGGTGTACCCAGTCTTCACTGAGCACCCGCATACAATCTTTGGTGTCACCTCACCAGATGGATATGGGATCATCCATCGCCCATCATATGGGATAAGAATAGTATACGCTAGTCTACTCTGGAATATCGATGCCCCGTCTCGATACATCCACGACTAGGAACAGTTCAAGGATATGCTTATAAACTACACATGCCCTACTAGTATGATCTGCATCATAGTCACAGTAGTCAAGCAAATATCCTAAGGGCTTTATCAACATGTGCAAATGAATAAAAGCATGATCAAATCAACATGTCAAGATAAAGTAAACCAGATAGCATACTATCATGTTGAGCGAGAAATTCATCTCAATCCATATATGCATGTCCAAGCATCCGCTATACATATAATGGCCTCTAGGGCATACATATATCTAACAGGACTAGCAGAGGGTATGATTTCATCTGGGTGATTGCAGATAGACTGACAAGGGCAACTCACTTTCAACCAGTTAAGATGACGTACGGGTTTACGCAGTATGCTCAGATTTATATCGAAGAGATTGTCCGATTGCATGGAGTTCGAACAGGCATAGTGTCAGATAGGGGTACCCAGTTTACTAACAGGCTATGGCAAAAACTTCAAGAAACTTTTGGTACACGATTGAGTTTTAGTACAACTTTTCACCCACAGATGGATGGTCAGTCAGAGCGGACCATTCAGACTTTAGAATATATGCTTCGAGCATACAGCCTTAATTTCGGTGGAATTTGGGATCGTCACCTACCTTTGATAGAATTTTCGTACAACAATAGTTTTTTGGAGACGATCCAGATGGCTCCTTTCGAAGTTTTGTATGGAAGGAAATTTCGATCGCTTGTTTGCTGGACGGAACTGAGCGAGTGTAGCATTTTGGAACCGCGGGTAGTACAGGAGACTAGGGAAAAGATTCAATTGATATGAGACAGAATGAGAGTTGCCCAGTGCAGACAGAAATCATATGAAGATCGACGACGTCATAAACTCAAGTTGATGTGGGAGGCCATGTGTTCCTTCGTGTGTCTCCGATGTAGGTGTGATGCATTTCGGGAAAAAGGTGAAGCTCAGCCCCAGATATGTCGGACCTTACGAGATTCTGGAGAGAGTGGGTGTTGTAGCTTATCGTTTAGCACTTCCACCGAGTTTTCGTGATGTGCATCCGGTGTTTCACATTTCGATGCTTCACAAGTATCTTCACGTTCCTTCTCACGCGATCCTGCATCCGACCTTACAGCTTGAGCCGGATTTATCATACACAGTGCAGCCTGTAGCTATTCTAGACAGGCAGGCAAAGAAACTGAGATCGAGGGTACTTCCATCTGTAAAGTTTCCTTGGCAAGGAAGTAATCGCGAAGAGATCACTTGGGAGACCGAGGATGCGATGCGAAAGAAATTTCCACTTCTTTTTGAAGGTACGCTTAGTTAAGTTTTAAATTCGGGAACCGAATTTTCTTAAGGGGGGAATATTGTAATATTCTGAAATTTTTGAAGTAAATAAAATTAATTAATTAAATAATGAATTGTTAAATTTAAAAAGTTATTAAAATAGAATAGGACATTTTCATGAGTAGTTTGTAAAATAAATTAAATTATGATTTTAATATGTAACATAAATAAATTATAAGGGTTTTCATGAGAAATTTAGCTTCATTTTAATTAAAATAGTGTTATGCAATAACATAGTTAGTGAGGGGTCTTTGTGTAAAAAGTTTGGAAAGTTGTGCAAACTAAGAAATGTAGAGGGTGTAAGTGCAAAAGGGTAGATAATCTTTTAGTTCAGATATTACCACAAAAATAAAATATATTGGTGTGATATTGTGTTGACACCACCTCCTCTCATGCACAACACACTCCCCACACCTCCTCCTTGCATGAAACCACCACATCTTGCTTGGTGACATCTCTTCCTACACCTCACCCATCTTGATCAGTCGGAAACACTGCATCTTTTAATCGGCAATTTCCCTATCATTTGCATTCATATAGAAGTGTTCGGCATTCATATCGCACATATTAGCAAATCAGTCGTTAAATATCAAATTGCATGTGTTAGACTCTAAAACCGGCACTATAAAGGAAATTGACTGCATTTCATAGCATGGCATCATTCCTATATATCGCAACTTGTGTTCCGAAGTTTGTACAGGAAAATCCAGAAGATCGATCAAATTTACAAACGAAGACTGTTGAAAAAGACGCCAACTCATGGATTTGGAATCTGGTATTGTTCTAAGAAGAATTCAGAGATTTAACATATCAGAAAATTCATCAAAATACAGAAGAAGCCAACACTCGAAGTTTGAAGCCCTTAGGCAGCCAAGTGGCCGCGGAACCGCGGCCGGAGCCTCCTTGTGCCGCGGTTCCGCGGCGGCTTGTCGACGTCACCTCCTCATTTTCAAGCCATAACTCCTACCTCAGCTCCTATGGCTCTTCAAGACACTAAATTTTCCAGAAGACCCCAGAAGCTTCGGCCAGTTTTGCAAACTAGGGTTTCTAAGCTTAAACAATCCTAGCTTAAAGCCTAAGCTAAGCTCCTAACTAACTTACACAAAACTTTTGGAGGGAACTGCAATTTCAAAACCTAGACCTAGGGTTTGGAAAACCTATAAATAGACCCCTAGGCTCCCTTGTAAAAGGATCCAATATCAATCATCTATTATCTAGATCCCATCTCATTTTAGAAATCAATTTTGTGGGTTAGTTGTTAGAAACCATAGTTCTTCATCTACCCACATTCTTTCCACCTCAAAACCCTAACCCTAATCCAATCTAGAAATACCCAATTCAAGATCCATGGAGATCAAGCAAAGTAAGTCTTCAAGCAACCTTTAGAAGCAAAGCCGGTATTCAACGGAGCATGAGATCGAAGCGATCCAAGACTAAAGAAGCCGAGCGATGCATGATTCAACGAGCGAAGTTCCTACCTCTTGTAAATCTCGAGAGTTGTAACTACTTGTTGTTGTAATAAAGGTGAAGATTCTTTAACTTGTTTACATTTCAATTCAAGCATTATGATTCATTAGATTCTTGAATATGTACTTTGGGATGATACTTGGATAAAACTCCGCTCGTGGAGGAATCGAAACAATTGTAAAATGATGATGTTGATGAATTGTTAAACGTTTTCTTAAGTCTTAAAACAATTGTAAATTCTTGAAAATCGATTGATCGATGATCTAGACAGATGCGAATGTGTTCTTGATTCCTTTCGCACGATCTAGAGATCGATAATTGATTATTCGACTTTCAAGAAGCTATCTAGTGAATGTTATTCATCGAAAGGACAAAGGATAGGATGAGGAACCCTAATTCCTCGCAAGATCCACTAGTAAAATAGGGGGTTGCCCCTACGGATGGAATTATCCGTTGGGGCAGATTTTACTTGGCCCTACGGATTAGTCCGTAGGGCTAAAGGGTTGCCCCTACGGGCACTGACGTTCAAGAATAAAAAATTTAATTCTTAATTTGGTGTTTGCCCCTACGGTGGCGCAAACAAAGGACCTACGGATATATCCGTAGGGGCAAGTAAATATCGATTTAAAACAAAGCCAGATCGAAAAGCCTACGCTCATTTTCTCTCTCTCCCTCAAACGCGCGCGAAAAACCCTAAATCGCCACCGTCGCGTCGCCACCGTCGTTGGGCAGAGTCGCCACCGTCGTCGCCACCGCCGATTTCGTCGCCATCCTCGTCGCCACCGCCGTCGCCACCGCCGGTTTCTTCGCCAATTCGACGCCGTCGTCGCTCCAAGTAACCAGCGCACCCGTTCAGGTATAAATCTCGAGGTAAATTAAAGCATTTTTGGATTATTCATGGCTGGGTCTGGGTTGCGCGCGCGAGAGTTGGGTTTGGGCAGGGGCGCGGTGGCGGTCGGGGTCGGGGTCGGGGTCGGGGTCGGGGTAGGGTTAGGGTTGGGGTTCGGCTGCTGCTGTGGTGGGGCTGGGGTTAGGGTTACGGTGGGGCTGGGGTTAGGGTTACTGTGGGGCTGGGGTAGGGTTACGGTGGGCTGGGGTTAGGGTTGGGGCTAGGGTTAGGGTTACTGTGGGGCTGGGGTAGGGTTACGGTGGGCTGGGGTTAGGGTTGGGGCTAGGGTTAGGGTTACTGTGGGGCTGGGGTAGGGTTACGGTGGGCTGGGGTTAGGGTTGGGGCTAGGGTTAGGGTTACTGTGGGGCTGGGGTTAGGGTTATGAGAGGCATGTCAGCATATTCCATGCAAGCAGTCCCTCAGAAGAGGCATGTCAGCATATTCCATGCATGACAGCATGTGTAATAATTGAGAGGATCAAGCTAAGTTCTATGCAAGCAGTCCCTCAGAATACATAGAAAGCTAGCCTTACATTTTAAATTAACATATTCCATAGTTGTCTTAATCGTAAGGCAGATACCCATATTGTGTAAGAGCTGACATTAATACAACCATAGGGAGCTGACTGATTACATCTCATGTGGCATTAAAATCTATAAATGGACATACGAGATAATGCAAAGAAAGAGCAATAGATCAAGACTCAATCAACTTTCCTATGCTTTATGATTTCAGCGGATAGCTCAAGTTTAGTTTCAACTTTATATTCTTATTTTTCTCTCTTTTTTCTTTAGTGCTTCTTCCTCCATTTCTTTGAAGAGTCTCTCACAGCGAATTACACTCCATTTTTTCTTAATGGGATAGAATCCTACCCCCGACAGCCGGAACACATACATACAAACGCATAATTAGAGAGCGACTCGAGATGTTCGGGTTAAAACCAATATATGATACTCGATGATGATATGAAACCTTCATATTCCCATCGATACCCGTATATGAAACTAAAGCGCCACTTAGTCCCCGTCTATCGGTTAACATACGTGCGATGCTCGTCGTGACCTAGAACTATACGAAAGTTGTTAAATATCGGACAGTATAGCTCGATACTAACAACCGTCGTATAGTCTGCGCGACGAGAAAATTCAATCGTATGGTAACCCATAGATTTGTCCCGTGTGGACAAGTTAAGAATGTATAAAGCAAACGCCTTCATTCACTTGTGTTTTCATCCGTTTCGAGATATTTCGTCGGTACCTTTCCGCTGGTTCTCCGTGTACAAAGATAGATTAGATGTTCATTTCAACGTTATTTCACAGCTTTGAAATGATTATCAATTCTATTACAGTGTACTCGGAGAACAACGGGGAGGTGCTGCCGAAATTTACTCGAAACGGTTGAAAGCACAAGTGATGGGCGTTCGCTCTATACATTCTTAATGGGATAGAAGCCTACCCCCGACAGCCGGAACACATACATACAAACGCATAATCAGAGAGCGACTCGAGATGTTCGGGTTAAAACCAATATATGATACTCGATGATGATATGAAACCTTCATATTCCTATCGATACCCGTATATGAAACTAAAGCGCCACTTAGTCCCCGTCTATCGGTTAACATACGTGCGATGCTCGTCGTGACCTAGAACTATACGAAGGTTGTTAAATATCGGACAGTATAGCTCGATACTAACAACCGTCGTATAGTCTGCGCGACGAGAAAATTCAATCGTATGGTAACCCATAGATTTGTCCCGTGTGGACAAGTTAAGAATGTATAAAGCAAACGCCTTCATTCACTTGTGTTTTCATCCGTTTCGAGATATTTCGTCGGTACCTTTCCGCTGGTTCTCCGTGTACAAAGATAGATTAGATGTTCATTTCAACGTTGTTTCACAGCTTTGAAATGATTATCTATTCTATTACAGTGTACTCGGAGAACAGCGGGGAGGTGCTGCCGAAATTTACTCGAAATGGTTGAAAGCACAAGTGATGGGCGTTCGCTCTATACATTCTTAATGGGATAGAAGCCTACCCCCGACAGCCGGAACACATACATACAAACGCATAATCAGAGAGCGACTCGAGATGTTCGGGTTAAAACCAATATATGATAATATGAAACCTTCATATTCCCATCGATACCCATATATGAAACTAATTAAAAGCGCCACTTAGTCCCTGTCTATCGGTCAACATAACGTGCGATAATTTATTCTTTTCAACGACAAACGCACACACAAAGCATATACATGGATTTTCTCCTTTGTCAGTAACTATCCCGTTCTTATATTTCTCAATATAGTCAGCATAACCTACAATTTATATGTTATTCAGTCTAACATGGCCCATGAGTACGTCAGAGTTAAGGACTGGATGTATGTGGATTGGAAACAACGTATGCAACCTAAGTTTATCGCAGGGGTTGCTGCTTTCCTTGAATTTGCACGAGCACATAATAAGATCATAATAGAGAAGATTCTATGTCCGTGCGATAGATGTGGCAATAAGTACTGGCAGAAGGTAGAATTGGCAGAGCTTCATATTGTAAAACATGGGTTTACTAGACTTTATTCAATTTGGAAATATCACGGGGAAGGAGAAGAATGCAGTACTGCGGTAGAAGAAGGAGAACACGATAATGCGGCAGGAGAAGAAGAAGAATTCGGTAATACGGCAGGATACGGAAATTTATTTCCATCAGAAGAAATGGAGGATATGGTAGAGGCTGCCCTAGGTGAATCTATTCGTACCGAAGATGACATTCCTTCCGGTCAAGGACCGCGTGCGGATAAATATGAAAATTTCATGAATGATGCTAGGAAACCAATTTATGAGAATGCGAAGTATTCCACCCTCTCATGGTTCGTCCAACTTTTCCAAATTAAGTGCCTAAATGGATGGAGCAACAAGTCATTCACAATGCTTCTTTCGTTCTTGAAAGATTCTATGCCTCCGGGAAATAATGTGCCCGAAAGCTGGTACGAAGCCCAGAAAATGATGTCTGATTTGGGTCTAAAGTGCGAGAAGATTCAAGCATGTCCTAAAAATTGCGTGTTGTACCTGAAAGAGAATTCAGATTTGAAAGAGTGTCCAACATGCGGAGAGGCCAGGTATAAGCCGAAAGATTCTGATAAGAAGCCTGATATACCTGTGAAGATAGCACGATATTTTCCCATAACACAGAGGCTACAGAGGCTATTCAGGTGCAAGAAAACAGCCGAGGCAATGATTTGGCATCATCGTGCTCCTCCAAGCGAAAATGGAAAAATGAGCCATCCAAGAGATTCACCGGCATGGAAGGATTTCGATAGGAGGCACACAATATTCAGTAGCGATCCCCGCAATGTCCGGCTCGGACTGGCTGCCGATGGCTTCTGCCCATTCAACTATATGGCTGGAAGTCACAGTACATGGCCCGTTGTAATGATAATTTATAATCTGTCGCCTTGGTTGGCTATGGACCAATCATTCTTTATGATGCCTCTTCTTATCGACGGACCAAACTCACCGGGGAACAATATCGACGTCTATCTCCGACCTCTGATTGAGGAGCTGAAAACTTTGTTTATTGATGGTGTAGAGACATATGATTCAAACACAAATACAACCTTCATACTGCGTGCGGCTTTAATATGGACAATTAATGACTTTCCTGCATATGGAATGCTTTCAGGTTGGTCCGTACATGGTCACAAAGCATGTCCTCATTGCCATGAACACACAACATCAAAATTTTTGAATTTTAGCAGGAAGGTTTGTTATTGCGGCCATCGACGTTTTCTGCCTCCAGACCACCCCTACAGGTTAGACACGGTTCACTTTGATGGTCATCAGGAGCTTCTTGGGCCTCCATCCCCATTGTCCGGAGAGGACGTGACTGCTAAATGGGATGGTTACAATAACGTGACCTTCGGGATGGATCCGACGAGACAGGTCAAACCACAATATTGGAACAAGTTAAGCATTTTCTTCGAGCTTCCGTACTGGTCTACAAATTCAGTGCGTCATTGTCTGGACGTCATGCATATAGAGAAGGGAGTATCAGAGCACATACTTAACTTGCTTCTGTGTAAAGACGGGAAATCGAAAGACAACATGAATGCCCGGATGGATCTACAAGAGTGGGGAATAAGAAGTGAACTGCACCCTAAACCGGTAGCGGGTAAACCGGGCAAGTTTGTACTTCCCAATGCCGCTTATCATATGTCACAACCGGAGAAGAAAAGATTCCTGCAGGTGTTGCATGATTTGAAAGTCCCCACAGGTTTCTCAGGATCATTCAGCAAGAAAATAAAAATTGTGAAGGGCAAGATCGATGGGCTGAAAAGTCATGACCACCATGTTATCGTGGAGCACCTTCTTCCATTAGCCCTCAGGACTTCTCTCCCCGACTCGGTTGGTCTAGTAATCAACGACCTATGTTGTTTTTTCAGGGAGTTGTGTGCTAAAACGCTGGAGGTTGCGACGCTGGATAAACTAGAAAATTCTATTGCGTTGATACTTTGCAAGTTTGAGCGTATTTTCCCACCGTCATTCTTCGATATCATAATACAGTTGACGGTTCATCTTGCAACTGAGGCGAAGTTAGCCGGACCGGTACAATATCGATGGATGTATCCCGTCGAGAGGTACGTGTAATTTTTCGTTTCGCGCAATTTATAAATTTATTTTTGTCATGTATGCCCGTGTTTATTTATTCAACATATTCTCATTAGGTACCTTTACACTCTTAAGAAGTATATACGCAATAAAAATCGACCAGAGGGTTCTATCATGCAAGGTTATCTTCTTGATGAAGCAACCACATTTTGTTCCCGCTATCTGGACGAGAACATTGAGACAAGGCTTAACCGACCACGAAGAATTCAAGACGGGCCATATGGTAAAGCCGAGTATAAGAGGGTAGACACTATGTTTATCAACAAGATATACCGGTTTATCTTGCTTAATTGCGAATGTCTTGAACAAATTAGAGAGTAAGTTCTTTTGGATTAATTGTTATATCTGTGTTTGTGTGTGTATGAAATGACATATTATTAATGTCACAATTATTTGTCGAAAACAGAACTCATTTTAACGAGGTACGTGAGGGGCATCCTGATTGGAACGAAGAGCGTTTGGAAAAATACCATCAGGATAATTTTTGTGATTGGGTCACAGAGCATGTAAGTTATTCGAATTACATTTTATTGCTATCAGTTTTAATCTAAACTTGTATCGTTATGTATTTATCGTAAAATTTGTTTTGTTAGATCCACGATCCGAACTTGTCTGCATCATTTGAGAGTGATTCAAGATGTTTAGCTCAATTTCCTAGTATGGAGGTTGCACATTACAAAGGATTTGGTGTCCTTGGATACAAATTCGAAGTTAAGGACATAGAAACATCTAGAATCACTCAGAATAGTGGTATTGCGACGGTAGGATCGGACGGTGTGATTTACTATGGGTACTTAAATTGTATACTCGGCATCCACTATCCCGGACGATCAGAACCCTTTTATATATTCCACTGTACTTGGTACGATCCGCGAACCGATACAGACAGGTGGAGAAGCAGTCTTGGGACTTGGAAAGATGAATATGGATTGACCAGTGTGAACACACTTCGATTTTACGGTCAAGACGATCCGTTTATCTTTCCGAACCAAGCGTTCCAAGTATACTACTCACAGTGTTTGAAGCATCCGGGGTGGAGTGTTGTATGCCGATGGAAACCTAGAGATGTCTACGATGTCCCAGAATACGAGGACAGCGATGAGGACGAAGAAGAGAGAAGGCTTAAAGTGCTCCGACCGTCTGTTTCGAAGGACGGGTTGTCATCGACCGATCATGAAGTTACGTGGGTTAGAAATGACATCGACGATGAAATCCAAGTAGATATGTATGATGCGCCCACGAAACGAAAAAGGTTATCAGTAATGTTATATTATTACTTCACATTTTACGCTCTAGATCATATATAGTCAATACTTTTAATGATTGTCTAATGCGTCCACGAACCGTTTATCTAGATTGGATGACGATGTCGGGAGCAGCGAGGGGCGGCAGGAGCTCCAGCCGCGGCAGAGGCAGAGGCAGAGGCAGAGCGGTTCTGCCGCCCGGAGAGCTCCGTAGGGAGCTTCAGAGGGCCGGTCTTGCACCCAGATCGGAGACCCCTTCGGATGCCTCCTTCCGTGTGGATTTTGCCACACCTCCAGGTATACTGCACGCATATCCATTTTCAATTTAATATTACAGATATTCATGCCTGTTTATGTCAAAATTACTTATATTGTCAATGTTTGATTGTCTAGTTGTTGGTCCTGCGTCCACATCTGGGACAGAGGCCACCCCCGCTCCTCCAGGTATGTTTATATATCATATAGTGTATGTATATTGATTTAGAATGCTATATCATAAATATACACATTCCTTTTGCTCTTACTTAGCAATTTTTATTATTGTCTAGCTGTAGGTGGTGACACCACCGCACCTGCGGGTATGTTTATATGTCCTATAGTGCATGCATATTGATTTAGAACGTTATATTATTGATCTACACATTCTTTTTGCAATTACTTATCAAATCTATTTTTATTTGTCTAGTTGTTGGTCCTGCGTCCACATCTGGGACAGAGGCCACCCCCGCTCCTCCAGGTATGTTTATATATCATATAGTGTATGTATATTGATTTAGAATGCTATATCATAAATATACACATTCCTTTTGCTCTTACTTAGCAATTTTTATTATTGTCTAGCTGTAGGTGGTGACACCACCGCACCTGCGGGTATGTTTATATGTCCTATAGTTCATGCATATTGATTTAGAACGTTATATTATTGATCTACACATTCTTTTTGCAATTACTTATAAAATCTATTTTTAATTGTCTAATTATAGGTGGTGCGTCCACACCTTCCACAGGGGCCACTCCTGCCGCTTCCGTACCCTCCGCATCGTCTGCAGGTTAGTATGAATAAATTTAAAATATTTATTTATTTTACATATGCTCTATAGAATAAATATGAACTTCATGGAGATTTAGCGTCGATGTTTATTTTATAGTTGGAGGGGATGCGTCCGGGTCCGGGACCCCGGTTGTTCCTCACCGGAGGAACTATCGTCCCGCTCGTGCTGCTGCTCGGGCCCAGGCTCGTGCGTTATTCACCGGAGGTATATATCACACTTGAATTTTTGTTTAACCTTGATTTCTTAATACAACTTTGTCTTATTATTGATTGTCTTGATATTTCGTGCAGACGCAGGGCCTCTCCATCCCCAGAGGGGGACTCGAGGCCCGAATCAGTCCCATAGGCTGAGGCCTAATAGAGCTAGGGGGGAGGCAGCATTCCCCCTATTTTTTACCCTTGACTATCGCTATACCGGTCCTCATGCCGAGAGGTTCGGCCGGTATTTGGGGGACGAGAGCCGGATCGTGAAGAACTATCCACTTCACGTTGAGTGGGGCGAGCAGCACCAGCGCTCATTCGCCCTCTTCTTTGAACAGGCTCGGGTATGTATTAATATATATTTTCATTTGATCTATCCAATATATTTATTATTAACACTTGCAATCTAATAACAATGTTTTTTTTTGTATTTTCAGTTGGATTACGATTTTCAGCCTGTTGCCGACCCTGATCACTCGGGGAGGGTGCTCGACCTTCATGCTCTGTACAATGGCCTGATGAAGAACATGCAGGCCAAGGTCCGATACAAAAGGAATGAGCTGAAGGCCGACTGCTACTCCCTGTGGATAGCGACCCCCGAGGCAGAGAGAGCGGCCCTCCTATCTACTCCGGCGTTTGCGAGAGTCGACGTAGAGACATGGCCTCTATTGTGCGCTTATTTCGACTCCGAACGCAAACAAGTATGTATTTTAAATTTAATTCATTATTTATGATATAATTTATTTCTTTGTGTTTCTTAATTAGAAAACTAAATGTTAATGCGTTGTGCAGAAACAGGCCGCTCAGAATACGGAGAACAGGAAGTCGGCGAAGAGGGGTCGCCCCACTTACACAGGTGGCTCGAGGAACATTACTCGAGCCATGGAGTTATCGGTAAATTAAGAGTTATTCTCTAATATTCTGCAATATTAAGAGTTATTCTCTAATATTTCTAATATTAAGAGTTACTTTCTAATATTGCAGACATCTCGGACCGTGGCGTCAGGTGGTACACCGAGCGTGCTGTCCGCATATCTTGCCGTCCACGGCACCTCGACAGATCCCGCCACGGGCGAGCTTCGATGTCCCGACGTCGCTACCCAGGAGTACTGCGTAAGTGTTAATATTTTTTCTACCCAAATTTGAAATTTTAGTTTTGGAAGGTTCAAGTTTAAATTTTATACTTATACTTTACTGCTTAATGTGGGTGTAGGAGCGGGTGGTTGAGCAGGCCCAGGCCTCGGGGATCGATTTTACCGGACAGAACGATCCGAGGCTGCTGACCCCAGTTCTGGACGCCGCACACGGAGGGCACCACGGAGGTTGGGAGAGAGGCCGGGGATTGGGCCCTAGCAGGGCCCATATGAGGTTGGACTCCACCTCGGCGGTTACTTCCTCCGTCTCCAGTGGCCGGCATGTCCATCAGGAACTGGATAGCTTGAGGGCCACCGTTCAGGAGTTGAAGGAGATGCTGGTATGTATACTACTTTATAGTAAAATATCATTTCATATTATATACATATCAACATATCCATAATTAGTACGTAGGTTGAGCTTATTTGGTTTTAGACTTAAGTCTGATTAATCATACATACATATGTAATTAAAATAAACAACGCTTTTCCAAACTAGATATCCAAACAGGGTTTCGAAATAACTTAATAATGAAACGAATTCGAATAATACACAGTTCTTACACGCTTCTTATACACGTTATGTCCAGACGCGACAGGGTAGATCGGCCGAGCCTCCACATGCATCTCCTTCGGCTGCGGCTCCGCAAGCCACTACATCGGCTGCGGTTCCGCAGACAGCTCCTGTAGCTCCACCGCCCACTCAGACTCCCGCAGCCGCGGCTCCGCAAGCGACTACCTCGACGGCGGCTGCGCAGACTACATCGCCAGCTCCACATGCCGCTCAGACTCCCTTATATGTAGCATTGGAGAGTGTATTTACCGAGGAGCAGGCGCGCGTTATTCGAACGTTATTCGGAGGTGGAGCTGGACCGAACTAGGGTAGCTTTTTGGTTCTTATTTTTTGAAACATGTATTTATTTATATCACATTGTACTACATTTTGAAACGATATTGATATTGGTTTGTATTTATATCATATTCAGTTTTTGGGTTTCTTTTGTATATTATATATATGCGTGAGATGTGATTATGAATACTGCAATATATGATTTGATTGATGTATATAGTATTGTGCACAGGGCGGCAAAAAATCTGGCAGCCCATTTTTTTAAAAAAAATAAAGACAATATGTACCTACGGATTAAGCCGCAGGTACATACCCTAACCCTACGGGTATATCCGTAGGGGCAAACTATCAGGAAACCTGATATTTTCCCACCTGATATCAGTGCAGGGTGTTGGGGTTGTCCCTACGGATATGTCCGTAGGGGCCAGTGTTTATCCCCTACGAATTTATCCGTAGGGGAAAATATCAGGTTTCCTGATATTTTCCCACCTGATATCAGTCCAGGGTGTTGGGATAAGCCCCTACGGACTTAACCGTAGGAACTACTTTATATCCCCTACGGATATATCCGTAGGGATATAAAAGGGACCTACGGGTATATCCGTAGGTATATACAATATATTCAAAAAAAAAAATTACATATATCATTTTATTACCCCTACGGGGTACTCCGTAGGGGCTATAACACCTACTGATATATCCGTAGGGGCTTAAATTTGTCCGTAGGGGCACGTTCAGGGCCTCAACTTGCACCTGCGGCCTTTGCACCTACGGGGTCTTTTTTCGCCCCTACGTATATATCCGTAGGGGCAGTGGGTTGCCCCTACCGATAAATCCGTAGGGGCAACCCTTATTTGTAGTAGTGATCCTTGATCCTCGATGAATTCGACATCGATTTAGCATCAATTTGTTACTAGATAAGAAATCGTAATCTTGAATCTTCATCACATCTACAATTTACTCGATTCCTACGAGCTTTACTTCAAATCTTGAAACCCTAAAGTGATTGGAATTCTATCAAAACTCGATTCTCGATTGTTTATCATTTTCTTGATTCTTGATTCGAATAGTGACACTTGAAGCCCATCGATAAAAATCTTGAATCATGTTTTCTTTTCTTTTCTATTAACTTTTCAATTCAAACAAATCAAACATACAAACGAATCGCACAATCCCTGTGGACGATCCGCACTCGCTAACGATCTACATCCAACACTGTAGTTGATTGCGGTCAAATAATTCTTTGATTGTGAATTTTATTCATTTTCTAAATCGACACAACGGGAATACTCACCACTATACTTCGTATCAATCAAATGGCGCCATTGCCGGGGATCGCGCGCTAATTCGTTTTATATTGAAATTTAAATTGAAAGATTTATTCCATTGTAATTTTTGTGATCAAAATTCGCGCAAAACCCTAAACGATTTTTTGTGGTTTATTGCAAGGAGATCTGGAGCTTGCTGTGCAATTGAAATAATTTTTGGAATATACCAGAGAGCCGAGGGAGTCTACAGAGCCTCTCTGGAAAATTTTTGTGCAGTGTTCCTATTATACGACCACGGAAGGGCGGCATTAAGCAGCAATTGCGGGGGAACCGCGGCCTCTTTAAGGCATCTCTGCATAAAAATTCTCAGGTAACTTCTTACTTTTTTATCTCCTTCTAAAATCTGCTCCAATTAACATTTCCTGCAGGTTTCTTTGCAAATAATCGCAGCGCGCAAATAGCAAAATTAAATTGTGCTTATTTTGATTCTTGTGGTTGTTTGCATTTTAATACGGACGTTAAGGGGCAAAGACCAAATCCAGATTAGGTGGGGAGTTCATTACCCTTCCTAAGCCCCGAAATCGCAAAACTTGCATCCGCATTTACCCCAATTAACTAAAAAAAAGATCTAGAGATGACTCTAAGGGCCGTCGCGCTCACTTAGGACAGAAGAAGGCCGTGGGTAATTCATTGCTTATCCGCGTTTCTCTTGTGGTGTCTAGGCAAGTGTGTCGAAGGCTAGTGGTTACTTATTTAGGTCCACTACTTACGTAGTGGAGAACCTCCCACTTACCTGGCACTTACCTGGCCACAGGAGAGACAAAGAGGCAGTGGAGGATTTATCCTGCGTCTTGTCTTCTGGCAGTTAGGAGCGGTCTAGAGATCTGACCTAGGCGACCAACAGAATTAGGGTTTTGTGTGTTGCATTTGTTATGTTGCATCATTTTTCAAAAATCCGTCCTATTTTTCAAAATAAACACCGCATTCATTCATTCATTACCCCTAATTATAAGTAAACGCTTCCACTTGTACTAACCCTTTTTAGTACAAGATAGGCAGGACACGGGATTCTAGTGCTCGTTTAGTCCGCGTACCCTTTATCGACTCCGAAGTCGGTATTTCTCCACTTACCTTTTCTTTACCCATCACCACACCCACATCGATGGATCCACCTCCATCGAACTTCTTTAACCCTAATCTCCCGTCGTCCGTTGGTGCACAGAATCCACCCCGCATCTCTCTCCAAGAGAGGTGCTATCCATTACGAGGTCCTCTTTCGACCTGCTTATCCATTCCACCAGCCAACGGGGATAATTTTTAAATTAAACCCCAATACATCAACCTTTTACCCAAATTCCACGAACTCGAGACTGAGAACGCTTACGTTTTCATTACCAAATTTGAAAACGTATGCGCAATGATGGGTATGTCACAAATTTCTGTGGATGCTATGCGTCTACGACTTCCTCCATTTACTTTGTGCGACATAGCCAAGAAGTGGCTATATAACACTACCGCACACTCAATCACAAATTGGGAAGAATTCGTCACGGCATTCCTTAAGAAATTTTACCCAATGCAAAAGACAGCTCGAATCCGTAGCGAACTGAATCAATTTACCCAGCTCCCGATTGAACCATTCTCTAAATGCTTTGAACGTTTCAAGGATCTATTGGTTCAATGTCCTCATCACGGCATCCCGAGATGGGATCTTTGCCGAATCATTTATGAGGGCATTAACCCAAACACTAAACAGAACCTTGAAAACATGTGTCAAGGTACCTTTATGACTAAGGATGATGGGGAAGCTTGGAAATTTTTAGAAGAGTTCGCTGAAAAATCACTACAGTGGGAGAGTGGAACCCAACCATTGAATAGGGGTGGCGTACACCAAATAGATGTGTCTGTAGGTGTTCGAGCTGAGATGGCAGCAATGCAAAAGAATCTCGACGATATGGAACACAAATTTTCTGCAGCCTCCCTAAACCCAGTATCGCTCCCCAAAACTGTATGTGGCTGCTGTTCTGATCCGTCTCATTTAACGGAAGAATGTCCATTAAACTCTGCGTTTCAAGGTCACGAGCACACTAATGCCGCATTTCAAAGACCTAGAAACGATCCATATTCTTACACGTACAATCAGGGTTGGAGGAATCACCCGAAATTTGCTTGGAACAAACAACAATCTCAAAACACGGTTCCAAGCCAAAATAATTTTCAAAGGGCTCTTCCACCACAACAGCAACCACTTCAACTCACTCAGCACCCCTACCAGTCACAAAATTTCCACAACGAGGTCAACACTCCTGCACAGTCTAATCCTATGCAATTGTCCTGTTCTGATGAATTCTCTCAATTCACTCAAACCATGAAATCACTCTTGTCAAATTTCATAGAGGTTTCGACTGAGGTTAGAACTTCCGTCAGTGAGATAAAGAAAAACTCAGTGTCTCAAGCTGAGAGTATCAGATCGATGGAAGCTGAAATCCCACGACTTAAAGCCGAAATGAGTGCGAGAGAAAAAGGGAAACTTCCTTCTCAACCCTACAGAATCCTGGGCATTACAATGTAAATGCCGTCGCAACGTTCAGATCGGGAAGTGTGCTGAACAATCATGTCGGGGAAGGAATTGATGATATTGAAAATCCAATCAATAACACCCCGGCTGAGACCTTTCCTCACACACACACTTCTACTTCTGATCCTTGTTCTTCTACCCCACCACCTTCTCGCGAGCCTATTCTCCATCTCCCATTAGGCTCGACACCTCAGCCCAACCCTTATAGTTCTCCACAGACGGTCCCCACTCCTCTTTTGGGATCTCGTCTACCCCCTCTTCCTTTTCCTATGCTGGACCTGGCGCTTATTGCGAAAGCTCCTTACCTGAACCGGTTAAGGGGTAATAGAACGAGTCCACATATGGAGAAAATTATGGAAATGTTCAAACATGTTAACATCAACATCCCTCTCCTAGATGGTATTCAACAAGTCCCCGCTTATGCGAAAATTCTTAAGGACTTGTGCACTAGTAAGAGGAAGACTCAAATGCCGAAAAAGGTCTTCATGTCTAATAATATTAGCACTGCTTTTATCCCCAAGCTACCAAAGAAACGAAAGGACCCAGGATGTCCTACAATATCGATTTCTATTGGGGGTAAAAACATAAATCGTGCTCATTTAGACCTTGGCGCAAGTGTTAACCTACTTCCATATTCTGTATATGAGCAACTAGGGATTGGAGAGCTGAAACCTGCTCACTGCACTCTCCAAATGGCAGACCGTTCAATTACCAAACCAAGGGGTGAACTAGAGGATGTGTTGATAAAGGTCGGGGAATTTATTTTCCCTGTAGACTTCATTGTGCTCGACACACAGCCTGTAGCTAACCCCCGGGGCCAAATTCCGATGATTCTGGGTCGTCCTTTCCTTACCACTTCCAACGCTGCTATTAACTGTAGAAATGGTTCAATGAACTTATCATTTGGAAATATGACCATTGAACTAAACATCTACAAAGTTGGAAGTCAGCCATGAGAACCCTCTGCTCATATTCTAGATGTGTGCTCTGTCCACGAGATCGCTCCCGATAGTTGTGGAGCTAAGGAACTTTGCTTTACTGATCTCGACGACATTACCATATCTCTATTTGACTTTACACATGATCTTAGTGAGGACACTTTTCCTACACTTGAGTCCTGCACTCCTGACTTTTCTCCACCCGAGTCTGTATCTTTCACAGGCTCTGAGCTTCTTTGTAAATCCAAAAATCACTCGATGATCCCTCATTCTATCATTTCTCCACCCTAATTAGATCTCAAAATTTTAGCTTCTCGTCTTCAATATGCTTATTTAGGTGAGAAGGTGTCTTTACCGGTTATAATATCCTCTTCTCTAGTATTAGAGCAAGAGAATGTACTTTTATCGGTATTGAGATCTAACAAAGAGGCGTTTGGTTGGAGTATGGCGGACATCAAAGGGATTAGTCCCTTGATAGTTGAATATCATATACATGTGATGGATGATGCCAGACCAACCCGAGAACCACAGAGACGGCTGAATTCCGTCATGAAGGAAGCGGTAATGAAAGAGATCGTCAAATGCCTAGATAATGGTATTATATACCCCATCTCCGATAGCCAATGGGTGAGTCCTATACATGTCGCCCCTAAGAAATCCGGCATCACTGTTATAACCAATGAGGCAAATGAGTTGATTCAGACACGCGTCCAAACTGGGTGGCGTGTATGAATTGATTATAGAAAACTCAATGCTGCCACGAGGAAAGACCACTTTCCTCTACCATTCATTGATCAAATGCTGGAACGCTTAGCAGGACGAGAGTATTATTGTTTTATGGATGGATACTCAAGCTATAATCAGGTCCCCATCACCAAAAAGGATCAAGATAAAACCACTTTTACTTGTCCTTTTGGTACCTTTGCTTACAGTCGCATGCCCTTCGGGTTATGCAATGCTCCCGCTACTTTTCAGCGGTGTATGATGGGGATATTCTCTGATATGGTAGAGAATTTTCTGGAGATCTTTATGGACGATTTCTCAATTTTTGGAGACTCTATTTCTGATTGCCTAGCGAATCTTGACGTTGTTCTTACTCGTTGCAAAGAGAAGAACTTAACTTTGAACTGGGAAAAATGCCATTTCATGGTCCAAGAAGGAATTGTTCTTGGACATGTTATTTCACAGAAAGGCATTGAGGTTGACAGAGCTAAGATAGATGTCATTCAAAACCTCAATCATCCCAAAAGCGTTAAAGATATTCGATCTTTCCTTGGCCATGCGTGCTTTTATAGGAGATTCATTAAGGATTTTAGCAAAATTGTTAGACCTTTAACTCTTCTCCTGGCCAAGGATATGACCTTCCATTTTGACTCGGACTGTGAGACAGCTTTCGACTCACTTAAACACTCACTCACTTCAGCCCCCGTTCTATCGTCTCCAAATTGGGACTACCCCTTTGAGCTTATGTGTGATGCATCCGACTTTGCAGCAGGTGCAGCCTTTGGACAGCACATTGAAAAGATGCCACACGTAATATACTATGCAAGTAAGACCCTGAATGATGGACAAATCAATTATACGACCACCGAAAAAGAACTTTTAGCGTTTGTATTTGCATTAGAAAAATTCAGGCCTTACTTAATTGGCTCACCTATAGTTGTGTATACTGACCATTCCGCCTTAAAATATCTTCTGGCGAAGAAAGATGCAAAAGGTCGACTAATACGTTCGATCCTTCTGTTACAAGAATTTGATCTTGTTATCAAAGATAAGAAAGGATGTGAAAACGTAGTAGCCGACCATCTTTCACACATCTCTTCTTCCCTTGTGACCCTGCCGATCAATGATTCGTTTCTTGACGAACAACTCTTGAGCGTATCCAATGAACCATGGTTCAGGGATATTATGAACTATCTTGTCACGAGACTTATACCCAGCGATTGGTCAAAACAGGACAAATACCGTTTTCTATCCCAAGTAAAACACTTTTACTGGGATAATCCATACTTATTTAAGTATTGTCCTGATCAGATCATTCGCCGGTGTGTCCCGAAAGAAGAGTTCAAGAGTGTTCTTTCTTTTTGTCATGATCAGGCCTGTGGGGGTTACTTCGGTCCTAAAAAGACGGCGGAGAAGGTTTTGCAAAGTGGATTTTATTGGCCGACCTTATTCAAGGACGCATTTGACTATTGCAAAACCTGTACACAATGTCAGTACACGGGTAGAATCTCCCAGAGAAATGAAATGCCTCAGCAACCCATTCTGGTTGTTGAAATATTCGATGTTTGGGGCATTGATTTTATGGGTCCCTTTCCCAACTCCTTTGGGAATTTGTACATACCGTTGGCGGTTGATTATGTCTCAAAGTGGGTTGAAGCCATTGCATGTCGCACTAATGACAGGAAAGTTGTCATTAAGTTCTTGAAAGAGAATATCTTTTCGCGATTTGGAAACCCACGCGCTATTATTAGCGATAAAGGGAAACATTTCTGAAACAGGTCTTTTGAGACTTTGATGCGGAAATACTCAATCAACCACCGACTTTCTACAACCTATCATCCCCAAACAAGCGGGCAGGCTGAGATCTCAAACAGACAAATCAAACTTATCCTGGAGAAGACTGTTGCTAAGAATAGAAACTACTGGTCGACCAAATTGACGGATTCTCTTTGGGCATTCCGAACTGCTTTTAAAACCGACCTAGGGATGTCTCCATATAGGATAGTGTTTGGGAAGGCATGTCACTTACCCGTCGAGATTGAGCATAAAGCATTGTGGGCTATTAAGGAAATAAATTTTCACCTAAACCAAGCTTGCAACTTTCGGAAGCTGCAAATAAATGAGCTAAGCGAACTCCGCGATGAAGCTTATGATAATGCTGTAATCATAAAGAATAGGACCAAGGTTTTTCATGATAAAAATATTTTGAGGAAAACATTTTCACAAGGTCAACAAGTCCTTATTTATGATTCACGATTACACCTTCACGCGGGTAAGCTCCGATCTCGGTGGAAGGGACCTTTTGTTGTGCGGTCTGTATACCCGCACGGGGCAGTAGAAGTAGAAAATGTTAAAAACGGCACATTTTTCAAAGTGAATGGACATAGACTGAAGCCGTATTTTTCCACTGACCCCACGGAGGAGCTCCTGTTCTTACAGGAGCCATTTTATTTGGATTAAAATTCCTCTGTCTCACCTTCATATTCTTCATACCACTGCATCATCTTTTTGAATGGAGGTGAGTGAAAAGAGTAAGTTTGGGGGAGATTCTTCACTTATATATTTTGCCCCCACTAATAATTCCTCCCAGACTTACAGGTTTTGTAGATATAGCTGTTGGCAACAGTGAGGACACTGTTGAAAATAAGTTTGGGGGAGGTTTGTGCTTATTTTTGCATCATTTGCATATAATTTGCATAAGCACAAAACATTTCTTTTAAAAGAAAAACTTATAAAAATTTAAAAAAAATTCAAAATCCATATAAATTTAAAATTTCGAAAAATAAAAATATTTTTGTACATAAATAAGATAATAAAAGATTAGATAGTCAAAAATTACATCCATGAGATTAGAAAAATTTAAGAAAACCAAGAAAATTAGAAGCTTTCTTATACGAACTAGTAATAAGTAGTTATGAGCCGTTGTCCCAAGGGTTAGTAAGATGAAGGACGTCACTAATCTGAGGATAAAAATAAGTCTGAAAAATAGCTTTCTATTCTGGAAGCCAAACATTTTGAACGTTGATACCCTGCTATTCGCACTTACACACGTCTTAAAGCCTGGGATAGTAGATGATACCTTGAAATGCTCTTGTCTTAAAGCCAAAAGTATGAAGGAAATAAAATAAATGAAATGAAAAAAATATAAAGTGGTGAGAAAAATGGACACTGGTTTTGTTATCACCGAGGGAAATAAAAAAATATATAGCGAGGGTGCCTCTTCACCTAGTGCCCTAAGGCCAACTGGTCTGGGAGTCACTGCTAAGCCTTAGGTGGTGCAAGACGAGGAAAATACACCAAATAAGCAAGCACAGGAGTAATCGGTCGGTTAGTACCTCAAGAAATATTAACGGTCACATGAAAGTGTGTGAGCAATCTCATCTAAATATTCATTAATTAAAAAGTACTGAGGCTGATAGGCAAGAGTATGATAGCTTGAATTGAATTCTCCGGGTGTAGGGATGTCCTTTACATACACGTAAGGTTATATGATCGATGTTTGGAAGAAAGATAGGAATGAAGAATAAGACGATGTTTTATTGAGGGAGGACGTGATTTCTGACATCTTTTTATGACCATTAAGATAGGGCTCATGACAACCGAAAAGCTAGCTTAGTTGGAAGCCCTAATTTTCAAAGTCTTTCTTTTACAATTCTTTTCATTAAATGTAAATTTCATGATCTGCCATTTATTATTGGATTTTGTGGGTGCAATCCGCTGAAAACCCTCAGGAGACAACACTCCTCCTACTAGGGACACCTAGAGGTTTAAAGGCTTGTTGCACGTGCTCAGTGCAATCGTGTTGCCTACGAAAGTGTGCTAGTTAGTTTTTTCTCTTTCTTTATTTTCTCCTTCTTTTTAATAAAACAGTTCGCTCGAGACGATCGAAAATAAGTTTGGGGGAATTTGATCAGTCGGAAACACTGCATCTTTTAACCTGCAATTTCCTTATCATTTGCATTTATATAGAAGTGTTCGGCATTCATATCCCACATATTAGCAAATCACTCGTTAAATATCAGATTGCATGTATTAGACTCTAAAACCGGCACTATAAAGGAAATTGACTGCATTTCATAGCATGGCATCTTTCCTATATGTCGCAACTTGTGTTCCAAAGTTTGTACAGGAAAATCGAGAAGACCGGTCAAATTTACAAACGAAGACTGTGGAAAAAGACGCCAACTCATGGATTTGGAATCTGGTATTGTTCTAAGAAGAATTCAGAGATTTAACATATAAGATAATACATCAAAATATAGAAGAAGCCAACACTGGAAGTTTGAAGCCCTAAGGCAGCCAAGTGGTCGCGGAACCGCGGCCGGAGCCGCCTTGCGACGCGGTTCCGCGGCGGCTTGTCCACGTCACCTCCTCATTTTCAAGCCATAACTCCTACCTCAGCTCCAATGGCTCTTCCAGACACTACATTTTCCAGAAGACCCCAGAAGCTTCTGCCAGTTCAGCAAACTAGGGTTTCTAAGCTTAAACAATCCTGGCTTAAAGCCTAAGCTAAGCTCCTAACTAACTTACAACAAAATTTTGGAGGGAATTGCAATTTCAAAACTTAGACCTAGGGTTTGGAAAACCTATAAATAGACCCCTAGGCTCACTTGTAAAAGGATCCAATATCAATCATCTATCATCTAGATCCCATCTCATTTTACAAATCAATTTTGTGGGTTAGTTGTTAGAAACCCTGTAAGTCCACGTTGCCCACCCCGGTGCTTGCGGGGAGGCGGAAAACGGAATAAAAATCGGATTTTTATCAACTATAAGCAACATGGACTAGACTTTAAGGATCTTTGCTAAACAAAAACTTGCTAAAGCTAACTAGAAACTAGCTAAGTGCTAGAAAGGTTATACCTTGGGCTTTAAGTCCTTCTCTCCTTGCTCCTTGGAGTGGTGGAAGGAGGTCACCTTGGTCGTCTTCTCACGTCGAAGAAAGATCCACCCGAAAGCCTCAACCTTTGGCTTCAACTCTAAGCTAGAAGTAACTAGGGTGCAAGAAGTGCTAGTCCTTGAACCCTAGATGAGAGTAGAGATGATCAAGAGAGGGTTTTTCTCAAGCTCAAGTATTTCTCAACACATGAGAGGGGAGAGCTTGAGGGAGAGGAAGAACAAAAGAGAGAAAGTATATGATAGAATGAGAATAGAATAAACCATTCTCACTAATATATATGCATTATTTTAATTAGATAATTAGTAAGATAATTGTCATGGCTTAATCAAGACATGACCATTATCATTTCATTTTTAATGCAAATTGCAAGGATCAAAAAGCATCTTCCAAATGAAATGATGATGGTCAAAGTGTCAACCAAGGTCAACAAGTCAAGGAGGTCAAATGGTCAACAACCATAACCATGCACAATTATTAAACTAATTATCAATTAACAATAATACACACATAAGCATTAGGGTTAATAAATTGTCAATAGCCATTAACCCTAATCAAGGTCCTCTCCCTCTGTCTCAAGCAACTGTGCATACGCACCCGCATTCGTGATCCGAGGAACATGAATACAATGAGAAAAACCAATCCCAAATCATATACTAGGATCCGGCTTAAACCAAAGCTCGCTAGTATAAACTGTCCGGACAGCAAACGTGCACAAGTGCGCGGATGTGAATGAACCCTGTCGCAAAACCATGCGACCTCTACTCATTTTGCCTAAAGGCGAATAGCTCTCTGTGTGGGACTCAAAAGACTCGACACTACGCTGGCAGTGGATTTAACTACAGACCGCAAGCGGCCCTAGCTGTACGTAACGGTCCCCAGGTAGATGTCGATAACAAGACTGACGAGGTGAACCCCATCTGAACTCCTACTGAGCCTGTATGTGACAATCTCCGTACAATCCGGTATGTTCGTCTGATACATCGCATGGCGGGCCTAGGGGGGCGATGAACGTCAGTCGCCTAATAGCGGTACAAGTCGTGTCGGAGTGTAGCCCAGAACACCCTGAGATAACACTGGAAACCTACCAGTATATCTCGCTTGCCCTGGCCAGGGACTACTCGTGTAATGGCTCTCCTGGACATAGCGCGATGTCAACCCCCAATACCGGGAGAGACGAATCCTTTCTAACCGTCACTGCCTCCAAGTGCTTGGGGACTGCACCCAAAAACTACCTGTTTGCACGACTCCTTTGAGCCGTGGTAGGGTAGTAATCAAAGTGCAGTGGGAACACACTCAAGGCGATGTGACAGTGTCAAGTCAGCGGACTAAGCTGTACTCATGTCACCTGGGAACTGATAACTGACGATAGGTATAATACCAACCAACAGTTCCTGACGAGTCCTGTCCAGTGTACTCGTAACCTAACGAGCACCCGCATACTATCTCAAGTACGACGTACTGACGGCTGTGGGACAGACCGTTTCCCACATTGGGATGAGAAGCGCATACGCTAGTCTACTCCGGAGTATCGATGTCCTGTCTCGATAGTCCAACGACTAGGGACCTGTATAAGGATGTGCTTATAGATCACCCAGCTCCCACGAGTGTGAGCGCCATCACAACGTTGGTAATCATGCAAAGATCCTAAGGGCTCTACTAATATGTATATCCGCAATATGCTAAAAGAAACACATGCACTTATTAAAGCAGAGACAAACCAAGTAGCATACTACCATTTCGAGCAAGATTGTATATACAACTGTGAATATCCCAAGCTTCCATCAAGTAATATACAAACTAGTATGATACAGTAATGGCCTCTAGGGCATATACACTAACAATCTCTCACTTGCACTAAGGCCATTTACTGGCGTATCGAAGACCTATAATCTCGATCAGCCGCTCGAACTGAGTCTGGGGCAAGGCCTTGGTGAATGGATCTGCTGTGTTCTCTTCTGAAGCAACCCTCCTAACCTCGATCTCCTGGCGATCTACTATCTCCCTGATCAGGTGATACCGCCTTAAGATGTGTCTGGATTTCTGATGGGACCTGGGTTCCTTCGCTAAAGCTATAGCCCCGTTGTTGTCGCAATACAGAGGTATTGGGTCAACAATGGACGGAACCACCTGAAGTTCTCTCAAGAACTTCCTCATCCAGACAGCTTCTTTTGCGGCATCAGATGCAGCGATGTATTCCGCTTCCATAGTCGAGTAAGCAACGGTTTCCTGTTTGGAACTCTTCCAACACACCGCCCCTCCATTGAGGGTGAAGACAAAACCCGACATGGACTTGGAATCATCCTTGTCACTCTAGAAGCTGGAGTCAGCAAAGGCCTCAATCTGGAGGTCTTTTCCGCCATACACCAAGAACATCTCCTTAGTCCTTCTCAGGTACTTGAGAATGTTCTTTCCCAGGGTTTGACTGATACCTGCTTACCACAGTCAGTGCATAAGCCACATCCAGTCTGGTACACAACATCGCATACATTATAGAGCCTACCGCAGAAGCGTAGGGTATAATAGACATGTGATCCCTCTCCAAATCATTCTTGGGAGACATCTCTTTGGAGAGGGTGATCCCGTGACAAGCCGGTAGATTACCGCGCTTGGAATCTTCCATACTGAATCTCTTCAGTATGGCGTCGATGTACCTGGACTGCGAAAGTCCTAATATCCTCTTGGATCTGTCACGGTAGATCCGGATACCCAGAATGTATGAGGCATCACCCAGGTCTTTCATGGAGAACCTGTGTGACAAGAACCCCTTGACAGATTGTAGCATAGGAATGTCATTTCCTATTAAGAGAATGTCATCCACGTATATAACGAGGAATACTACAGTTCTCGCTACAAATCTACAATAGATGCATGGTTCATCTGGATTTTTGATAAAGCCAAATTCCTTGACCGTCTCATCAAAACAGATGTTCCAACTCCGCGATGCCTGCTTTAGTCCATAAATGGACTTAAGCAACTTGCACACCTTTCCGCTGCTCCCACTCTGAATGAAACCCTCTGGCTGATCCATATAGACACACTCCTCTAAATGTCTATTTAGAAAAGCTGTCTTTACGTCCATCTGCCAAATCTCATAATCGTGGAAGGCAGCAATGGCAAGAAGGATCTGAATGGATTTCAGCATAGCTACTGGAGAAAAGGTTTCATCGTAGTCCAAACCAGGTCACTGACGAAAACCCATTGCAACCAGTCTAGTTTTATAGGTCTCAACCTGTCCATCTACACCAATCTTCCTTTTGAAGATCCACTTGCATCCTACGGGTTTTACCCCATCTGGAGCAATGTCCAACGTCCATACTTTGTTGGTGTACATGGACTCCATTTCGGTCCGCATTGCATCTAGCCATTTTACCGAGTCGACGCTCTGAATGGCTTGCTGGAAGCTAGTAGGCTCATCACAATCTATGATGCAATCCTCTCTATCCCCATCAATGAGAAAACCGTAGTATCTCTCGGGCGGATGAGACTGCCTACTACTCCTGCAGAGTGGCGTGGGAATGTCCTGATCTTTCGAACCCTCTGGTTCTACTAAGCTTTCAGTAATAGCTCGTTGTTGTGGAATTTCTTCCAGTTCTATTGCGCTCCCACTTAATTCTTTTTCTATGAACTGGTGTTCTAGAAAGTGGGCATGGCGAGAAACAAAAACCTTTTGTTCCTCTTCGCAATAGAAGCAATATCCCTTTGAGTTCTTTGGATATCCCACAAACTTGCATTGTACTGAGCGTGCCTCGAGCTTGTCCGCATGCTGCTTTTTTACAAAAGCTGGACATCCCCATGTCTTAATGTGATTAAGATAGGGTCTCTTCCCATACCACATCTGATATGGTGTAGTAGGCACAGTCTTAGTTGGAACCCGGTTCAAAAGGTATGCAGCTGATTCTAGCGCATATCCCCAAAACGATCACGGCAACTCAGCGTTACTCATCATGGACCGTACCATATCCAATAGGGTTCGGTTCCGTCTCTCCGATACACCGTTATGTTGCGGAGTGTATGGAGGAGTAAGCTGAGAGAGAATTCCATTCTCTTTTAAGTAACCCAGGAACTCGGCACTCAAGTATTCACCACCTCGATCAGATCTTAGTGTCTTGATACTTTTGCCTGTTTGTTTTTCTACTTCATTCTTATATTCCTGGAATTTTTCAAAAGCCTCGGATTTATGTTTCATTAAGAAGACATAACCGTACCTTGAAAAGTCATCCGTAAAAGTAATGAAGTAAGAATAACCGCTTCGCGCATGTGTAGACATTGGACCGCACACGTCGCTGTGTACGAGTCCCAAGAGCTCGCTCGCTCTTACTCCGTGTCCAGTGAACGGAGTCTTTGTCATCTTTCCTTTGAGACAGGATTGACAAGTTGCGTACGATTGATATTCGAACGGATCCAAATATCATTCTGTGTGTAACTTAGTCAACCTTCTCTCATTGATGTGACCCAGTCTACAATGCCATAAGAAAGTTTTATTGATTTCTGGAGACTTTCTTTTGTGTGTATTCTGGACATTGAAAATCTGTGGTTGGTTTAACACGTATATACCGTTGTTCAATGTACCTGACCCAATCAAAACTTGATTAAGATGAATGTTCACTACATTAGTTACAAATGCAAATTCATAACCTTCTTTAGATAATAAAGATACAGATTTGATATTACAGGTTGCATTTGGAACATAATAACAACTACGCAAAACCAAAAAATGTCCATCTGACAATCCCAGGTGATAGTCCACGGCCTCAGCATCCATGCTAGCACCGTTTGCAACTCTGAGGGTCATGTCACCTGCCTTCAAAACTCTACGCTTTCTCAACGCCTGCAAAGAATTACAGATATGAGATCCTGATCCGGTATCCAATACCCAGGAAGTATAGTTTATTGATAGACAGTTTTCAATAACATACACACCTGAAGCTGAAGCTGCAACTCGCTTCAAATTCTGTGTTCTGGCTTTCCAAGCCTTGCAATCCTGTTTCCAGTGACCACTTTTGTGACAATAGAAGCATTCTTCCTTCCCCACCAGCTTTCCCGCTATCTTTGTTGCTTTACCTTTTCCCTTCGTATCCACTTTACCAACACCGCCTCTTGGTTTGGCGGGGGCTTTCTTCTTTTTACCCTTGGCTTTCGCCCTGGATCTATAAGAGGAAGATCCTCCTACAAACAAAGTGGATGTCTCCCTACCTTTCTGTAGGGTACCCTCAGCACTCCTCAACATGTTCAGAAGTTCGGAAAGTTCTACCTCTTTTCCATGCATGTTGAAGTTTAAGACAAACTGGGCGTAAGTGGAAGGAAGGGACTGGAGAATCAAATCGGTATAGAGTTCATTCTCCAACGTGGTCCCAAGGTCCGCGAGCTCCTCAATGTAGCCAATCATCTTAAGCACGTGTTCCGCTACCGATGATCCGACGGCTAACCTTGCCGAAAACAACTTCTTCGACAATTCGTATCTTGCGATACGAGACTGCTCTCCATACAGTTCTTTTGTATGAAGAAATATGGACTCTAGGTCCATATTCTCGTGCCTCCTCTGATGTTCGTTGTCCATCGAGGCTAGTACGAGGCATTTGGCCTTCGCGCAATCTATCTCCCATGTCTTACGGATTTCCTTATCCGCGACGCTGGAGGTGGGACCTGGGACAGGGGGAGCTTTTGTGGTAAGGACATACCCCAACTTGTCATAAGTGATCGCCGTCTTGACATTTCTGAGCCAATCTTTATAGTTTGGCCGTGTCAATATGTTTTTATCTAGTAATAACTTAAGTCCGGTCATGTTGAATGGTCGCTGCAATTAGGAGAGAGAAAAGAAACACATTAGCATGATGCTCTTGCAAGTTTAGAGTGGTTTTTAATTTGTCTAAACTGGATGGCTCCCACTGTCTCTCGAATCCCTTCTCAAACCGTAAAGAAAGGATTAGTCAGGATCAATCCCACCGTACAATACTTGCCTAACCGTTCAGCCAGGCCAGTGTCGGTACTTCGAGGGAGGTTTTCCAACGATTTCGCGAAGTTCCTTAATTAAGTAATCTCTTTTCCCTGTGGGCGTAGCCCCGCTAACACCTTTCTAGACACCTACTAAGTTTATAGCATTGATCGTTAAGTGAGAGTTTTCCCGAGGAGTAGCATATACTCACAGTAGGATCGGGATCCAAATATCATCGCGTGATAAAACCGAAGGAATCCTACCAGAATCATCACACTCCAAATGGTATGCAACGCTAGCAAGTTTCAGTACTTATGAAACTCCCGATGTGGATTTTTGCCCCATGCTCTTATGACCTTGACTTTGGCCAAAATATCATAAGTCACATGTCAAGTTCTACCCGTCATTCTCCTGGTTAATTTGGACCCACCCGTACCTACCCTTGACTTTGGCCAGAATGGCAGCACGACTGTCCCAAACGAACGCATCTATCTATGCTGCACATGAATACCCAATAGCTACCAATCACTATGCCTTGACTTTGGCCAAAATACATAGCTTAAATACTCTTTGACCATTCATGTGGAATGACGGAGGGCTACGAATGGTTTTGGCAAAACCGTGAACGTAGTGAACTTGATCTAATCGATGGAACGAGATAGCTTTAAAAGGAGTGGTTCAAGCTCCGCGTTTAAAAGTTTAGTTTTGAAAAGAACCGAGTGGTTTTCAAAGTGTTCCAATCGACTTTTACTTGGTTTATTTTCTTGCATTAGTTCTTTTAATGCGTCCCATCATTTAATCCTACCATTGCAGAACACAACCAAAATATGACGTACGCTTATGCCATTCGCATTCGCCACGGGGTCCCGTCATCACCCGTTAGGTTACTTAACTAACGACAGAGCGGGGGCTGGGCTAGCGCGGCTGTAAAACATAAGCAACGCCTAAATAGTTATCATATATAAATAAATAGCAATGATAGACAATACAGATCACAGATGAATACATTGGATATACTAGGAATCCGCAATTCGTTCGAGCCTGCAATGAAAAGCGGATTACACGGTCGTGGTGAATAGCCAATACCCCACCCAAGGCCCCTACTGGTGCGGCAAACTACCCGCCAAGTACCCGAAGCGAAGCAACCTCCCTCAACACCGTGAGTAGGCCACTCGGCACTTCGAGATACCCGGTAGTTTGTGCACCCCCTCCATGGGTCTATCCTAGGAGCAAAAACAGTAAAAACAATTATACAATGACGGCTACAACCCCGACCCGGTTGTGCGGCCATACAAATAACAATATTACATCAATTTACATATTACAAATGAATGAAAGAAAAGCAACACTCATCACACATCCACCCCGGCTATTCATCCGCGACAATCCAACCCATTCATATACACATACCATCATCAATCACAGATCACAGATATGTATAACCCCGACTAATCGACATATAGCGATTAGCCGACGTTCAATACATGCAAACATCACAGATATAACCTTTATAGTCAAAGTGTGTCGAACTTCGAAAAAAATACGGATTTATAGGCCCCCAAAAATAAATTTCTATTCTGGAAAATCTGGGCACAAATAAACCATCTGAAAAATCCAAAAACCAAGCCAGAAATATACTGCACCAAACTCGACCCAGTGAAGAGCCAACTTGGCCGCGGTTACGCGGCAATAGCTTGCTATTGCCGCGGAACCGCGGCTCCTTGGTCGAGTCACTGGACCGGGTTTGGTGGTTTTCTTCACAAAACCCTGAGACGATTTTTCGAGTATAACAAATTTTGTTTTGACCAGGAAAAATTTTAACAGAAACTTAGGGTTTTGAAAACTTGGTTTTTCGATTTTTCCGATTCGAACTTCGATACACTCTACTACCTAGCTAGTTTATGTTTAGTTAGGCTCTGATACCACTGTAAGTCCACGTTGCCCACCCTGGTGCTTGCGGGGAGGCAGAAAACGGAATAAAAATCGGATTTTTATCAACTATAGGCAACATGGACTAGACTTGAAGGATCTTTGCTAAACAAAAACTTGCTAAAGCTAACCAGAAACTAGCTAAGTGCTAGAAAGGTTATACATTGGGCTTTAATTCCTTCTCTCCTTGCTCCTTGGAGTGGTGGAAGGAGGTCACCTTGGTCGTCTTCTCACGTCGAAGAAAGATCCACCCGAAAGCCTCAACCTTTGGCTTCAACTCCAAGCTAGAAGTAACTAGGGTGCAAGAAGTGCTAGTCCTTGAACCCTAGATGAGAGTAGAGATGATCAAGAGAGGGTTTTTCTCAAGCTCAAGTGTTTCTCAACACATGAGAGGGGAGAGCTTGAGGGAGAGGAAGAACAAGAGAGAGAAAGTATATGATAGAATGAGAATAGAATAAACCATTCACGCTAATATATGTGCATTATTTTAATTAGATAATTAGTAAGATAATTGTCATGGCTTAATCAAAACATGACCATTATCATTTCATTTTTAATGCAAATTGCAAGGATCAAAAAGCATCTTCCAAATGAAATGATGATGGTCAAAGTGTCAACCAAGGTCAACAAGTCAAGGAGGTCAAATGGTCAACAACCATAACCATGCACAATTATTAAACTAATTATCAATTAACAATAATACACACATAAGCATTAGGGTTAATAAAATGACAATAGCCATTAACCCTAATCAAGGTCCTCTCCCTCTGTCTCAAGCAACTGTGCATACGCACCCGCATTCGTGATCCGAGGAACATGAATACAATGAGAAAAACCAATCCCAAATCATATACTAGGATCCGGCTTAAACCAAAGCCCGCTGGTATAAACTGTCCGGACAGCAAACGTGCACAAGTGCACGGATGTGAACGAACCCTGTCGCAAAACCATGCGACCTCTACTCATTTTGCCTAATGGCGAATAGCTCTCTATGTGGGACTCAAAAGAGTCGACACTACGCTGGCAGTGGGTTTAACCACAGACCGCAAGCGGCACTAGCTGTACGTAACGGTCCCCAGGTAGATGTCGATAAGAAGACTGACGAGGTGAACCCCATCTGAACTCCTGCTGAGCCTGTATGTGACAATCTCCATACAGTCCGGTTTGTTCGTCTGATACATCGCATGGCGGGCCTTGGGGGCGGTGAGCGTCAGTCCCCTAATAGCGGTACAAGTCGTGTCGGAGTGTAGCCCAGAACACCCTGAGATAACACTAGAAACCTACCAGTATATCTCGCTTGCCCTGGCCAGGGACTACTCGTGTAATGGTTCTCCTGGAGACAGCGCGATGTCAACCCCCAATACCGGGAGAGACGAATCCTGTCTAATCGTCACTGCCTCCAAGTGCTTGGGGACTGCACCCAAAAACTACCTGTTTGCACGACTCCTGTTCCTATCAGATTTTTGCATTTTCATACCGCCCAATTTTTATCACATTGCATATTCGTAGATACTCTTAAGCCATGTTTGCTAGTCAATTGCAGGATACAGGTTCTCGGTTCTAAAACGGTGAAATTCTTGGAAAACACGAAAAAATCCGGGTTCCTGCCAACCACAGATAAAAACACGGTCTTTGCTCTTCATCCGTATGTTGCCAGATATCAATAGGAAGACAAAAGGTCAAATCAATGTCATTCTCATGCACAAGGCTCAATGGTAGCACAAAATCCAAGAGATCTACGCGGAGCTCGAGGCAAATCATGACAAAATCTTGACAAAAAGTCCACCTTTCCCTCAACAGAATTCTGGAAAATTCGTGAAGCAATTATAAGAAAATACATATACCAGAATGAAGTACTCATCAGATCAGGCCACCACCAAAAAGCCCAAAGCCCAAATCAACCATAAGAGCGCGGATCCGCGGCGGAAGGTGGGTCCAGGCCGCGGATCCGCGGCTGTTTAGGCGCCGCATGCGCAGGGGTTTGGGGGTTATTTTGGTCATTTCGTTTGGGTACTGGTGGTTGCCCTAGGGTTTCATTCTCTGGCCTATAAATAGCCCAGAAGTTTGTGAAGGAGAGGGTCCAACTTTGTATTTTCATTTTGCCTAGTTTTAATGTTGTTCTTCTTCCTCTTCTCACCTCTTCTCCATTAAACTTGTAGTGAGCTTTTGAGTGAAGAGTGATGAATAAAGAAGACCATTTTTTATCATGCTTGTCTCTTTCTTTACTTGTTGTAATTTGTTGTAATTTTAATTGTTAAGTAGTTGTTGTTATTTGCTTGATTGTTTCTTTCTTCTCTCTTTTTCTTTATCATTCATACGACCATGATACTTACGCTTGATCCTCGCCAAGGTGAGGTCGCAAATAGTTAGTCGTATTCTTCTAGTCTCCTTCTTTCTATCTTCCTCTTTTGTTTGTTTTATTTTTCCGTATTATGAAGTGTGAGTAGTTTTATACTTGTTAGGGTAGGATAAGGGAAGTTTGAGAGAAGGAAATCTCTCTCACTCTTTCCTTGCCCAACAACTTAAATCAACTCCCGTTAATTGAACCACAATCCGCTCCTTACGGCACCCTATCCTACATGATAGCGGTGATTCCGTAGTGAGACCGGTTGTGGTTGAATTAACCGGAGGTTATGGATAAGAGCCAAGAACGGACGGACAAGCATCAAAAGGAAGACTTATGCGTTGGAAAGCCTAGCTTATACTCGCAAAGTCCTTCCTAGTCGTGCTAATCCCCGTTGTTGCCGATTACCGTAACACCGATATTAAGAGGGGCAACGAAAGATGTGGAGACTCCTAACTCAAACTAACCTAATCCTAACCCTAACAAGCTCTCTTTAAATATCAACTCAACACTTAGATAACTATAAACAAAATCTGAACAACCGGACTTAACTCGTCGAAAAACACATAGAAAAAGATTTCCATCTCCCTGCGGACGACCCGTACTCAACCGGCTAGCTACGTGCGAAACCGTCTTGATTGCGGTATTTAAACTAGAACTTGAACACGCTCGTATCCTAACAATCAAATGGCGCCGTTGCCGGGGAGACGGTAGTTTATTTCCTTGTGTAATTTCGGGTTAATTTGTAAGTATAAAAAAAACGAAAAAAAAAATACTTTGTAAAAGAAACCATCTTGTTATTCTTGATTAGTTTTTGTGCAAGTGTGCAGGAAATACGAAGCTCAAGATCAACGCCAAAGACGTTGGAAATACGGAGTTCAAGTACAGTGCCAAAGACGTGGGAAGATAGACCCACATTTTCACGGCTACACCGCGACGGACAAAAATGAAGCATCCGGTCTACGGTAAAAATCTGGAGTAGATACAGTGAGCAACTCAGCATTCCACACATCCAGAAAAACAGAGGACACCAAACAGAGCCCACACCAGAAAATTGATGGCCCAATACCCACTTCCTGCCGCGGATCCGCGGCAATAGAGGGGAATAGGCGGCGGATCCGCGGCCACTTGGTGGCTTCAGAGCTCCAAAATTTCTCTGTAAGTCCCTCTGCCTCTCTCCACTCCTCTGAACTCCACTGAACTGTGTTTCTGCAGCCTTCTTTGCGCAAATTCTTCTCCCCCTTCCAATAAACTGTTCTTGTGCAGGATTCTTTGCGCCGCAAATAAAAATTGTTTGCAGTTGATTTGTTACTGCTTTGCATTTCTTTAATACGGACTTAAGGGGCTTGAAACCAATCCAGATTGGGTGGGGATTTCATCACCCTTCCCAGGACCCCGGAAATCACTAAAGCATATGCATTGTCCATTGTAAATTAAAAAAATACTAGACTTCAGCCCTAAGGACTTCGCGCTCATTAGGAGAAGATAAACCTTGTTTAGAACCTTGCTTAACCGTATATTGTTTACGGGGTGTCTAGGAAAGTGTTAAAGGCGCAACCGCCGAAAGAGAAAGGGTTATTTAATTAAGGAACTTCGCGAAAGCGTTGGACAACCTCCCCTTATCTCTGCACTTACCTGGCCTCGTGATCAGTGTATTTTTAAGCCTGTTTCTCGACATTGTTTAACTTCGACAATCAAGTTCAGGAGCAGGTCTAGTAGACCTAGGTTACCCTAGATCTAGGTGTGATTGTGCATATCTTGTTTGTGATTGCTTAAGCCGTATTTCCGTAATCTCTTTCTAAAAACAAAATAAAAAAGAAAAAATCAAAAACTTTTATAAAAACTTGCCCTTTTGTCGCCAAATCCATTTTCACCCACCACCCATCGCCTTTCTCCATTGACGTTTTCTTACCCTCACCTTCTTCGCTTTGACTATACTAAACTCGTTTAGTGTATGTCCGCTTGGACTCGGGACACTAGCGCCCGTCTAGTCCGCGTTACGTTAGTCGCGACCGACTACGCGATCGACTCCGAAGTCGATACTCCGTCCACTCCTCTTTCACCCCTTCCTTTGCCGGCCAACTCCGACGTTGACCGGAATTCTGTTCATACATCTTCACCTTCACCTTCACCTTCACCAACCTCTTCTTCCGCGATGTCAGGATTTAATCCGAACATCTCTTTGACCGCCGCTGGATTGGCTCCACCTCCTACGGAGACCAATCTCCCACCACCTCCGCCTGTTGTAGCGCCGCAGCGAATTGCGCTCCAGGATCGTTTCTACCCTACGCGTTCTGCACTTCCCACCTGCCTTTCTCTTCCTCCGGCCAATGGGGACAACTTTGAAATTAAGCCCCATTTCATCAACATGCTTCCACGTTTTCATGGGCTTGAATCTGAAGATGCCTATATCTTCATTAACAAATTTCAAAATGTCTGTGCCATGATGAAAACAACCCAGCTGTCGGACGATGCTATACGTCTACGGGTCATTACATTCACTTTATGCGATCTCGCAGAAAAATGGTTGTATAGCACCGCTTCCCACTCAATCACCAGCTGGGACGAATTTGTTAAAGCGTTTCTAAAAAAATTCTACCCAAATCATAAGACCGCAAGAATTCGAAATGAGATCAACCAATTCTCCCAGCTTCCTTCTGAACCCTTCTGGAAGTGCTTTGACCGGTACAAAGACCTTCTTGTTCAGTGTCCTCACCACGGTATAGAGAAATGGCAACTCTGCCAAACCTTATACGAGGGACTGAACCCAGCAACGAAGCAGTTGCTGGAAACCATCTGTCAGGGCCACTTCCTATCCAAATCTGACGAGGAAGCGTGGCAGTTCTTTGACGATCTTGCGGAGCAAACGCTACAGTGGGAGAGCACCAGACCGACTTCTTCTTCTTCTACCTCCACTTCTACCGGTCAGTCTAGGGTAGGAATCCACCAACTCGATGTCTCTATTACGATGAAAGCTGAAATGGCTGCAATAACACGAAAGCTTGAAGCGATAGAGAGCAAATTTTCTGCTCCTGCCCCCACACCTGTTCTCCCCCTTCGTACCATCTGCGCTTGTTGTTCCGATCCTTCCCACTTGACCGAAGAGTGTCCTTACAATCAACCATCGCAAGGACAGGATCAGGTTAATGCTGCCTTCCAGCAAAGACCGAGGAATGATCCATACTCTTCCACCTACAATCCCGGTTGGAGGAACCACCCCAATTTCGCCTGGAATCAGAATCAGAATCAATTCCAGGGCAACAATTTCCAAAGGGCCCCTCCACCGCAACAACAAGCGCAACAACAAACTCAGTATCAGCAGCCCTTCCAACCCCAACCTTTCCAAAACCAGACGAACAACTTTGCACCCAACAACTCTTTTCCACCAAACAATTTTGTTCCGTCAAACACTGATAAGGTTTCCTCGCTCGAGCGAAGTCTGGAGGCGTTTGTTAAACAATCGACTCAATCCACCGCCAACATCCAGTCTTCGATTCAATCTTTAGTGCAACACACTGCCGCACACGGGCAAAGCATCAAGACCATCGAGGCCCAGATTGCACAATTGAACGCGGCCTTGAGCGAGCGAGAGAAGGGGAAGCTCCCGTCCCAGCCACTTCCAAATCCCGGTCACCCACATAATGCACATGTTGCTCTTGAACAACAAAACCATAATGTGAGTACCGTGACCACACTGAGATCAGGGAGGATGCTGCCAAACAACATTGGCAAACGGATCAACGATGATGCCCCGGCCGCTGCTTCTTCTTCTTCTCCTTCTTCTTCTTCTTCTTCCGAGCCTATTCTCCGGTCTTCACAAGGCTCTCCCTCTTCTTCTTCTGCTCTGAACGGACCCACTTCTCACTCCACGAAAACACCTATTCTGGGATCCGTTCCAACTCCAAAATCTCCTCCTCCAGCATTAGACTCAACCAATTTTCAAAATGTTCCATTTCCAAACCGGTTGAGGTCTAACAAACAAAATCCACAAATGGAGAAGATTTTGGAGTTATTCAAGCAAGTTAACATTAACATTCCTCTTTTAGATGCTGTCCAACAAGTCCCGTCTTACGCGAAAATCTTAAAGGACTTGTGCACGAAAAAGAGGAAGTCTCAGGTACCCAAGAAAGTTTTCTTGGCTAGTGCTGTGAGTGATGCCCTTACCCAATCTTTACCACAAAAACGGAAGGACCCTGGCTGTCCTACGATTTCAATTACTATTGAGGATAAGAACATCAACCGCGCACTATTAGATCTTGGTGCCAGTGTTAACTTGCTTCCGTATTCAGTATACGAGCAATTAGGCGTCGGAGAGCTGAAACCCACACACTGCACTCTCCAGATGGCCGACCGATCGATCACCCATCCTAGGGGTGAGCTAGAGGATGTGTTAATAAAAGTCGGGGACTTCATATTCCCCGTCGACTTCATTGTCTTAGATACACAGCCTGTAGCTAACCCCCGGAATCAAATTCCGGTGATACTCGGTCGCCCATTTCTCGCAACCTCAAATGCTGTGATCAATTGTCGCAATGGTTCGATGAACCTCTCTTTTGGAAATATGACAATTGAACTCAACATTTTTAGGTTGGGGAATCAGCCCGCCGAACCTAATGCTCATATACTGGATGTCTGCTCGATCCAGGAGATCACCCCCGAAGAGTGTGAATTCGAGGAGTTTCTGTTTGAACACGATAATCTTGACGCCACTAGTGCGTTTCTCTTCGAACCTGCTGCTGCTTCTGCGCCCGACAACGAATACGAGTGTTTCACGTTCTTGAACGATCTTAGCCGCGCACAACCCGAGTTTGAATCTTTCGACTTTCCGGATGAGTTAACTGAACCATCCAACTCGGTTGCCTACACTCGTTTTGAACCTTTGCTGGAGTCCTTTGAGTTCGAGACCCTTGCACCAGTCTTGCCTTCCATCATTTCACCTCCAACGCTCGAACTCAAGCCGTTGCCGTCTCACCTTAAGTATGCTTACTTAGGTGAGAACGAGACCCTCCCTGTCATCATTTCGGCTTCTCTAGCTCCAGAGCAAGAGAAAGCCCTTCTCGCGGTCTTGCACAGCAACAGGCAAGCTTTTGGCTGGTCCATGGCGGACATCAAGGGGATTAGTCCCCTGATCGTTGAGCATCACATTCATCTGATGGATGATGCCAAACCGGCCCGGGATCCACAAAGACGTCCTAATCCAGTCATGAAGGAGGCTGTGAAGAAGGAGATCGTCAAATGTCTAGATAGTGGTATCATTTACCCTATCTCTGATAGCCAGTGGGTTAGCCTCATTCACGTTGTCCCCAAGAAGTTGGGCATCACGGTCATAACCAACGAGGCGAATGAGTTAATCCCTACTCGCACCCAAACTGGGAGGCGAGTTTGCATTGATTACAGAAAACTCAACGCCGCAACGCGGAAAGACCACTTTCCGCTACCTTTCATTGACCAGATGCTCGAAGGATTGGCCGGACACGAGTACTACTGCTTTCTTGATGGCTACTCCGGCTATAATCAAATTCCCATCGCCGAAAAAGACCAGGACAAGACCACTTTCACTTGTCCTTTCGGCACGTTTGCATATCGACGCATGCCCTTTGGGTTATGCAATGCGCCCGCTACCTTCCAGCGGTGTATGATGGGAATTTTTTCTGACATGGTGGAAAAATTTCTGGAGATTTTCATGGATGACTTCTCCATCTTTGGCGACTCCTTTGACGAGTGTTTGCTGCATCTTGACGCTGTCCTTACCCGATGTAAGGACAAGAATCTCACTTTGAACTGGGAGAAATGCCACTTCATGGTGCACGAAGGTATTGTCTTAGGACATATCATCTCGCAAAATGGCATAGAGGTCGACAAAGCAAAGATTGAGGTCATTTCCAATCTGCCTCCTCCCCGTTGCGTCAGAGATATCCGAGCCTTCCTTGGCCATGCCGGTTTCTATAGACGGTTTATCAAGGACTTTAGCAAGATTGCTAGGCCCTTGACTCTTTTGCTGGCTAAGGAAACACCTTTCGACTTCAACTCGAGCTGTGTGACTGCATTTGAGTCATTAAAACGCTCACTCACTTCTGCTCCCGTTCTCTCTTCTCCTGACTGGACGCACCCCTGACTGGACGCACCCATTCGAGATTATGTGCGATGCATCCGACTTTGCCCTCGGTGCTGTCCTTGGACAGCACATCAACAAGATGCCGGACGTAATCTATTACGCGAGCCGGACCCTGAACGACGCCCAACTCAATTATACAACAACTGAGAAGGAATTCTTAGCTGTTGTATTTGCTCTAGAAAAGTTCAGGCCCTACCTCATCGGCTCTCCAGTCATTGTCTACACGGACCATTCAGCTCTGCGCCATCTTTTTGCGAAGAAAGATGCCAAATCTCGGTTAATCCGTTGGATCCTCTTGCTTCAAGAGTTTGACCTTGTCATTAAGGACAAACGAGGATGTGAAAACGTGGTTGCCGATCATCTCTCACGACTTCCTTCTTCGCCTTCGCTTCCAATTCCGATCAATGATGTTTTCCCGGATGAACAACTCTTGACAGTATCGTGCGAACCCTGGTTCGCAGATATTGTGAACTATTTGGCCACGGGATTACTACCGACCGAATGGTCAAGTCAGGACAGACTTCGCTTCTTATCCCAAGTAAAACACTTTTACTGGGACGAACCCTACTTATTCAAGTAATGTCCCGACCAGATTATTCGTCGGTGTGTCCCTGATGAGGAATTCAAGAGTGTGCTGTCATTTTGCCACGATCAAGCGTGTGGCGGGCATTTTGGGCCCAGAAAGACAGCTGAGAAGATCTTGCAATGTGGTTTCTACTGGCCACAACTTTTCAAATACGCTCACGATTATTGCAAGATTTGCTCCCGGTGCCAACACATGGGCCGGATATCCCGGAGGAACGAGATGCCGCTCCAACCGATCTTGGTTGTGGAGATTTTCGATGTTTGGGGGATAGACTTCATGGGGCCGTTTCCCAACTCTTTTGGAAACTTGTACATTCTTCTAGCTGTTGATTACGTCTCTAAATGGGTCGAGGCTGTGCCCAGCCGGACTAACGACAACAAGGTTGTCGTTAGGTTCCTTAAAGAAAACATTTGCTCACGGTTTGGGCACCCCCGAGCGATCATTAGCGACAATGGAAGTCATTTCTGCAATAAAACTTTCGAAGCCTTGATGCGGAAATACTCCATAAATCATAAGCTCTCTACGCCCTACCACCCCCAAACCTGCGGGCAGGCCGAAGTTTCGAATCGGCAAATCAAGCAGATACTGGAGAAGACGGTTTCCAAGAACCGTAAGGATTGGTCTCTAAAACTCACTGATGACCTTTGGGCATTTAGAACCGCTTATAAGACCGACCTTGGCATGTCTCCCTATCGGCTTGTGTACGGAAAAGCCTGCCACCTTCCTGTCGAAATCGAGCATCGCGCATTTTGGGCGATAAAGGAGTTGAATCTGTCTCTTGAGGATGCGGGCAGCCATCGGAAGCTGCAGCTGAACGAACTGAACGAGCTTAGGGATGAGGCTTACGATAACGCGGTTGTCGTTAAGAATCGAACGAAGGTGTTTCACGATAAACACCTTTTGCGCAAAACCTTCATACCTGGTCAGCAGGTACTGCTTTACGACACCCGACTTCACTTCCATCCTGGAAAGCTGAGATCTCGCTGGAAAGGGCCGTATTTCGTGCGGAATGTGTATCCACAGGGCGCTGTGGATTTGGAGAATGCGAAGGACGGTTCACTCTTCAAGGTAAATGGACACCGATGCAAACCGTACCTTAGCGCCGAACCAACAGAGGAGCTCCTGTTCTTACAGGAGCCGGTTTACCCTGAATGATCTTCCTCTGCCTACCTCCAAACTTCGGTTATCCAGCCACGAACAGCGGACACTGTTCCAAATAAGTTTGGGGGTATGTACAAACCGTTTTGTTTATATTTGTGTATATTCTTTTTCTTTTCTTTAAAAACAAAAACAAATAAAATTTGTATATCACTAACCGACAATTTTGAACCTTCAAACTGATCTCTTCATGCAACGACAGTGAGGACACTGTCCAGTTTAAGTTTGGGGGTACGCTCGGTACGCATTTCTTACCTTCGCATTCATATGTATATTTTGCATCTGCAAATTTAAATCCATAAAATCCATAAAAATTTGAAAATTTTCTAAAAAAATTTAAAAACTTTTTTGTCAAGTTAGCTTGTGGAAGAACTCGGATTCAACATTCGACGGTTTTTGTTTGAAAAAATAGGAATAACTAGATCTTATGTTTGGATTTTGAAAAACCTGAAATATAACTCTCCTTTGAAGTTAACTATAGCTGATATACGTCTTTACATCACAGTACACGTGTCGTAAGATTTTGGGAATTAGATGACAAGTCTTTCATGTTTAAACTTTTAAACAGATAAATGATTTTCTGAGGATCAAATAGGTTTGTTCTGAAATAAGTAATGTCAAGAATAGTTTATGAAGTAAAGCGAATATGAAGGAATGTTATTGATGCCGTAATTGGAGCTAAGTCGGAAAAATAACCCATCTAAAACTTGATTGGAATGATTACACACCAAACCCACCAAACACGTCTTTTATCCAAAAAATATTTGAGCTACCGGTTATATCTCCGTTCGTATTAAATCATCTGATTTTCACGACAAACTATCTTTTGTTTTTGGACCTAGCTAACTTGAGTAATTAAGTCCGCTGGGGTGTTTCTACACCTAATGCCCTAAAACCAACTGGTTTGGGTGCATTGGCCCAAAGCTCGCTAAGAAGCCTAGAAAGTCCAGTTTAAAACAAAGTCAAGCAAGTGTTCTCTCCGAGTTAAAATTCCTAACGGTTCTTTGTGTGAGAATAATCTTGATAAAAGATAGGCTTTTAAAATTTTTTTTTTAACGGGGATATGAAGGTTTTATTCTATGATAAAGACTATTGCACGTTCACAGAGGTGTGTATGAAATGAAAACAAGTTAAAAGGTGGAGTAAAAAATACGACTTAGTTTCCTGTTAAGGAAGATAGAAATTCTGAAGTTGAAACCTTACTAAAAAACGAAACTTGAAAAATGCTTAACTCTTTATAAAACTTATGTGATCCTTTTCAAATTGTTATCTGGGCTTTATTGTGCGACATGATGACTTTAATCGATCCTTCTGGAACTTCACGACACTATTTGCACTACACGTAAAGACATATAAAATCTGTAGTTAAATAAGAAGCGAGGTGTGAAAAATAAAGGTTCGATGGTCTAGACTTAGGATTATAGAATTGTTATTTTCTAAAACAAAACTTTAGGGTTTGAATCTCAGTTATTTTACAAAACCAACTTGACCGGATTTTGTGGGTAGTATCCGCTGAAAACCCTCAGGAGACAACACTCCTCCTACTAGGGACACCTAGAGGTTTAACGGCTTGTTGCACATGCTCAGTGCAATCGCGTTTCCTGCGAAAGTGAGGTTAGGAAATTTTTTGTGAATAAATGGACTTTGCTCGGGACGAGCAAATGATAAGTTTGGGGGTATTTGTTCCTATCAGATTTTTGCATTTTCATACCGCCCAATTTTTATCACATTGCATATTCGTAGATACTCTTGAGCCGTGTTTGCTAGTCAATTGCAGGATACAGGTTCTCGGTTCTAAAACGGTGAAATTCTTGGAAAACACGAAAAAATCCGGGTTCCTGCCAACCACAGATAAAAACACGGTCTTTGCTCTTCATCCGTATGTTGCCAGATATCAATAGGAAGACAAAAGGTCAAATCAATGTCATTCTCATGCACAAGGCTCAATGGTAGCACAAAATCCAAGAGATCTACGCGGAGCTCGAGGCAAATCATGACAAAATCTTGACAAAAAGTCCACCTTTCCCTCAACAGAATTCTGGAAAATTCGTGAAGCAATTATAAGAAAATACATATACCAGAATGAAGTACTCATCAGATCAGGCCACCACCAAAAAGCCCAAAGCCCAAATCAACCATAAGAGCGCGGATCCGCGGCGGAAGGTGGGTCCAGGCCGCGGATCCACGGCTGTTTAGGCGCCGCATGCGCAGGGGTTTGGGGGTTATTTTGGTCATTTCGTTTGGGTACTGGTGGTTGCCCTAGGGTTTCATTCTCTGGCCTATAAATAGCCCAGAAGTTTGTGAAGGAGGGGGTCCAACTTTGTATTTTCATTTTGCCTAGTTTTAGTGTTGTTCTTCTTCCTCTTCTCACCTCTTCTCCATTAAACTTGTAGTGAGCTTTTGAGTGAAGAGTGATGAATAAAGAAGACCATTTTTTATCATGCTTGTCTCTTTCTTTACTTGTTGTAATTTGTTGTAATTTTAATTGTTAAGTAGTTGTTGTTATTTGCTTGATTGTTTCTTTCTTCTCTCTTTTTCTTTATCATTCATACGACCATGATACTTACGCTTGATCCTCGCCAAGGTGTGGTCGCAAATAGTTAGTCGTATTCTTCTAGTCTCCTTCTTTCTATCTTCCTCTTTTGTTTGTTTTATTTTTCCGTATTATGAAGTGTGAGTAGTTTTATACTTGTTAGGGTAGGATAAGGGAAGTTTGAGAGAAGGAAATCTCTCTCACTCTTTCCTTGCCCAACAACTTAAATCAACTCCCGTTAATTGAACCACAATCCGCTCCTTACGGCACCCTATCCTACATGATAGCGGTGATTCCGTAGTGAGACCGGTTGTGGTTGAATTAACCGGAGGTTATGGATAAGAGCCAAGAACGGACGGACAAGCACCAAAAGGAAGACTTATGCGTTGGAAAGCCTAGCTTATACTCGCAAAGTCCTTCCTAGTCGTGCTAATCCCCGTTGTTGCCGATTACCGTAACACCGATATTAAGAGGGGCAACGAAAGATGTGGAGACTCCTAACTCAAACTAACCTAATCCTAACCCTAACAAGCTCTCTTTAAATATCAACTCAACACTTAGATAACTATAAACAAAATCTGAACAACCGGACTTAACTCGTCGAAAAACACATAGAAAAAGATTCCCATCTTCCTGCGGACGACCCGTACTCAACCGGCTAGCTACGTGCGAAACCGTCTTGATTGCGGTATTTAAACTAAAACTTGAACACGCTCGTATCCTAACAATCAACTCCTTTGAGCCGTGGTAGGGTAGTAATCAAAGTGCAGTGGGAACACACTCGAGGAGAAGTGACAGTGTTAAGTCAGTGGACTAAGCTGTACTCATGTCACCTGGGAAATGATAACTGACGATATGTATAATACAAACCAACAGTTCCCGACGAGTCCTGTCCAGTGTACTCGTAACCTAACGAGCACCCGCATACTATCTCAAGTACGACGTACTGATGGCTGTGGGACAGACCATTTCCCACACTGGGATGAGAAGCGCATACGCTAGTCTACTCCGGAGTATCGATGCCCTGTCTCGATAGTCCAACGACTAGGGACCTGTATAAGGATGTGCTTATAGATCACCCAGCTCCCACGAGTGTGAGCGCCATCACAACGCTGGTAATCAAGCAAAGATCCTAAGGGCTCTACTAATATGTATATCCGCAATATGCTAAAAGAAACACATGCACATATTAAAGCAGAGACAAACCAAATAGCATACTACCATTTCGAGCAAGATTGTGTATACAACTGTGAATATCCCAAGCTTCCATCAAGTAATATACAAACTAGTATGATACAGTAATGGCCTCTAGGGCATATACACTAACAAACCCTAGTTCTTCATCTACCCACATTCTTTCCACCTCAAAACCCTAACCTTAATCCAATCTAGAAATACCCAATTCAAGATCCATGGAGATCAAGCAAAGCATGTCTTCAAGCAACCTTTATAAGCAAAGCCGGTATTCAACGGAGCACGAGATCGAAGCGATCCAAGACTCAAGAAGCCGAGCGATGCAAGATTCAACGAGCGAAGTTCCTACCTCTTGTAAATCTCGAGAGTTGTAACTACTTGTTGTTGTAATAAAGGTGAAGATTCTTTAACTTGTTTACATTTCAATTCAAGCATTATGATTCATTTAGATTCTTGAATATGCACTTTATGATGATGCTTGAATAAAGCTCCGCTCGTGGAGGAATCGAAACAATTGTAAAATGATGATGTTGATGAATTGTTAAACGTTTTCTTAAGTCTTAAAACAATTGTAAATTCTTGAAAATCGATTGATCGATGATCTAGATCGATGCGAATGTGTTCTTGATTCCTTTCGCACGATCTTGAGATCGACAATTGATCATTCGACTTTCAAGAAGCTATCTAGTGAATATTATTCATCGAAAGGACAAAGGATAGGATGAGGAACCCTAATTCCTCGCAAGATCCTTGATCCTCGATGAATTCGACATCGATTTAGCATCAATTTGTTACTAGATAAGAAATCGTAATCTTGAATCTTCATCACATCTACAATTTACTCGATTCCTACGAGCTTTATTTCAAATCTTGAAACCCTAAAGTGATTGGAATTCTATCGAAACTCGATTCTCGATTGTTTATCATTTTCTTGATTCTTGATTAGAATAGTGACACTTGAAACCCATCGATAAAATTCTTGAATCATGTTTTCTTTTCTATTAACTTTTCAATTCAAACAAATCAAACATACAAACGAATCGCACAATCCCTGTGGACGATCCGCACTCGCTAACGATCTACATCCGACACCGTAGTTGATTGCGGTCAAATACTTCTTTGTTTGTGAATTTTATTCATTTTCTAAATCGACACAACGAGAAATTTCGTACCAATCACTTCCCTTCACCATTTATCTAAGGTGTTCAGATCATTTTAACAAGTCAAACATTCAGAAAATTTCAAAAGATAAAGAAAATTAAGAACAAGAAAATAAAGAGAAAATAGCTAAGGAGTTCCAACATCAAGCTAGGACAAGGAGCTTGTGCATCTTGGAGGGTGTTCTTCCAGCAAATTACTTGAAGTTCAAATCCATAATCACAGTAGGAATTTAGATTCTGTAAGTAGTTTAAATTGAAATGAAAAATTCTATAATATCGTATTTTTAGCAAAACTGAACTTTGTTATAATCTGCTATAGTTTAGAAAAAAATCAAATTAACAAAACAGTGCTAGAATGATGTATGTGGGACCTAGAACAAACCATAGGAGAACGAACCCAGGGGATCGGATTTTGACAGCCGACATTAAGAGGAATTTCGGCGTCGCCGGATTTGTAGGGGGCTTAAGTGTTTTGGCTTTTTGGGAAGGTCTCTGTATAGAATTTTGGTCATTTTGGTATTGTTTAATCAAGTTGGTTTAACTGTATATAAAATCTAAAAGCTAATATCGGAAAAGGTATCTAAAAATCCAAAATACGACACGGTTAAAACGTATCGCGATCTGTTTTCCGTCGCGATGCAGAGTTGGGTTAAATTCCAGTAAGGCTAAGTGTTAGATAGCTTGATATAGTTATATACAATATAAAAAGTACGTAGGAACGTGTGTTTTTATATTCGCCGTGTGGGAATAGTCGTTTCTTTATACAAGTTAATTTTCGTTGTCATTTAAATAAACTACCAGGATGCGTGCCAGTTTTTAAAACAAATATCTATTTTAAATCTAGGGCAGCTTTCTTATTTCAAACTTAACGTTCCGATCATTTCTAAAGATAATGGTACAGCTCATAACAAGTAATTACAATAAGTACGTTTAGATTACTTTACAGGTTTGCATTGTATTATCTATATTATATGTTTCTGCGTTACGCACACTCTGATAGATCACTGCACAAATATCAATGAGTACTATGCTGTACAAGCACGTAAATATATGTTACACTACACCTCATTGGTACTGCCATGTCACTGTAGAATTGTTCTGTTATATATGTGTTAATATATAGATTTTCACACCGTAGAACACTAGCACAAATACTAATGATTTCCATGTTGTACGAGCACAGACGCGTATGCTACACTACACATCATTAGTAGTGCCATGACACATTAGAATTGAAATCATTGTATTATATGATATGATTGCGTAGTCTTTTCCTATTCATGTTGTAGTACTATAGATGTTGTATCTGATTTCTTGGGATTTCTGAGTATTTTATTCCTGATGATATATATATCGGTGGTATAGGACACTGTTATATATATATAGTATATCATCAATACAATCTCTGTAATTATTCTTATTCCTTACTTGATATTTTGATATGATGAGTAAAACGTCCACCATGAGTTTTGTGTTTTCTGGTTTTGTTCCGGACCGAGTGGGAGAGATATACGGTCACGGATTTTTACGTTATCCAGACTGAGTGGGAGAGATATACAGTTAGATACATGGTGCACCAGGTCGAGACCGAGGGGTAGGATAGCTGCATTGAGGAGAGGGAGCCTAGAGAGGATACTCGATACCGGAGATAGAATTGAGCACGGTAGATATCCAGGGGATACTAACCGGAGATTGAGATGAGCACGGCAGCTATCATGGGGATACTGACCAGGTTTCGATTAGGTACGGCAGATATCCAGGGGATACTGATCGTAGCCAGGATATTGGGTGGCGATCATCTGTTGAGATGGTGTCGACGGTATCTGTATTTACGTGTCGATGCTGGACACGAGAGATTTCGGATTTCGATATCGATGCAGGGCATCTATTTGTATATTGATACGATCATTATCGTGAGATACACCGTTATATATTTATTTATTGGATTCCACCAGGACTGATCCGGGGGAAAGTACCAGTATATATTTGTACAGACAGTCATAGACAAAAAGGAGGATTCCAATACAGTTCATAGATTCATGATTTTGACTCATATGACATTTAGATAGTATACTTGGGATTGCATGATAGTTAGTATTGCACTTATTCATATCATATCGTACATCGGTAAAGTTTGTGACACTACTATTCTTATGACCTAGGAATCGTCATGCATTTCGATTTCTACCTTTAGATGTACTTTTATTCACCGAGTTGGCAACTCATTCCCGTTGTACCACAGTTTCTTGCAGATTTTTCTTCTTGGATTATCAGCGGATTGGGCACACATTCTTTTGAGAAGTGATGGGTAAGTGAGTTTTTATTGTATCCTACTCACTCTTGATTATTCATATATTCTTGTATCTAGCGGAAACTCCATCAACATAGAAATGGTATACTATGGACTTAGAAGCGAGGATTAGAGTTGTGTCTTGAGTTGTCATACTCTTTGGAGTCGACTTCTGCTTTAGATTAATTGGTTGCTCCATCATTTGGACGTGGAGACTAGCTTCCGTTGGGATGCTATTTCATTATGTTGTATCGGGTTTTTATAAAAATGCAAAGGAGGTGATGTCAAGTTTCAAAACATCCTAAATGCTTTTCAACATACTTATTAAATTTAGATGTTATTTTAACTTGATTTTATCGGATGATTATTTAAACCCCATCACCAAAATTATCAAAAAGGGTTTAGATTCCGGGTTTCGGCTCACTTAGATTACGTCGATGTCTTTAGATGTCACGTGTTTTAAGTGCCGGTCACGTACCATATTTAGGTCATGACATATTCGTTTTCGTACATGTTACTACACTCGACGCTTTTTTCGGACCTGACGCGCTTGGGTTGGATTTTACGCATATTAGGCGCTTGATTGTGGATTTTGTCCGCATCGAACGCACTCAAGTGAGATTTTACTTGTGCGTGTTGGATGCCCTTGGTTTAGATTTTTAATCGTGCATGTAGGATGCGCTTGATTTCGATTTTCATTCGTGCCTGTTGGAAGCACTTGATTTTGTAAGTCCATGCTACCTCTCCCGGTACTTACGGGCATGCGGAATTTGATGAAAAACAATTTTCAAGAGGCGGTAACATGGACTCAAAACGGATCTTTGTTAAACTATCTACCTAACAACCTAACTGTTGGAGTTAGTGCCCTCAGAGTCAATTATTGGATCACAGGCACGTGATTGCAATGATTGAGGGAGGACCTATCCCGGTAGGACAGTCTTACTCGAGATGATAGTATGCTATTTGGTTTACCTTTATCATCGTGTACTGCTTTAGGTGACCTGGCATGTCGCTATTACACGTTGATAGAGCCCCTAGGATTCTTGCTTGACTGCCAGCAGTATGATGGCGATCATAAACGTGGGAGCTGGTAGTCTATAAGCACATCCTTAAAAGGTCCCTAGTCGTAGGAGTTTCGAGACAAGGCATCGATTCTCCAGAGTAGACTAGTGTATACAGTCGAGACCCCGACGAGGGGCGGTGGCCGGTCTCACAAGCCACCGGTGTCAGTTGGTTCACCTAAGATGTATACAGATGCTCATTGGGTTATGAGTACACCGGACAGGACTCGCCGGGAACCTGCCAGTTGGGATTATACCAGACGTCAGATAGCAGTTCCCTGGTGACATGTGTACAGGTTAGTTCATTGACCTGGGGATCGTCATTTGCCTCGTGTGAGATCCCACTGTACTTTGATTACTACCCTACCACGGCTCAAAGGAGTCGTGCAAACAGGTTTTAGTTGGGTACAGTCCCGAGCCACATGGAGGCAGTGAGCGGATCTTCAGGGGTTCGTCTCTCCCGGTATTGGGGGTGAGGTCGCGCTGTGTCTAGGAGAGCCATTACGCAAAGCCCTCGGCCGAGGCAGGAGATTTACTGGTAGGTATTCCAGTAGTATCTCAGGGCGTTCTGGGCTACACTCCGACACGACTTGTACCGCTTTTGGGGGTCTGATTTTTACCAACCCCCTAGGCCCGACATGCGATGCTCATAGACGAACGGACCGGACTGTACGGATATTGTCACTGACAGGCTCAGTAGGGTGTCAGGATGAGTTCGCTCATCGACGTCCCTTTTGGTCAATAGCTGGTGGCCCGTCACGTATTGGCTAATACCTCTGACGTGCTAGTGGTTAAATCCATAACCATAGTATTGACGAGTCTTTAGAGTCCACCACACTTTCAGTCACTCAGGCTTTCGGGCGAAACGCTGTAGAGGCCGTATGGAGATATGGCAGGGTCCGATCAGATACGTGCGGTATTGCACGGATCAGGATCGGACGGTTTGTACTAGTGGCCGTATGATTATATGGCAAGGTTCGATCAGATACGTGCGGTATTGCACGGATCAGGATCGGACAGATTTTACTAGCCGGCTTTGGTTTAAGCCGGATCCTAGTATAGTACAGTGTAGATTTTGTCTCTTTGCATTTGTATCCGGACGGAATACAGATGCGGGTGTGTATGAACAGTATCGGGGTTTTCCTGTAATTTATTACGGGACCAGTTTTCTAGAGTTGCCAGTTTGCATTCCGTTCCGGCCGGTTTTCCTTTGTTCTTTTCCGGCCGGACTTTTCTGATGGAGGGGGTAATTTGCAGTTTTGCAAATTACATTTTGTGGAGGGTTTATTTGTAAGATGGGAGCATCTTTTTATTCCATTCTTTTCCTTCATCATGTCTTGCTTTATGATGATTGGAAATGAGATGAAATTTGATGTGAGATTGTGATCATTGTGTTTGGATGTGGTCACCTCTACCTTTTACTACACTTACCTCCCTTTGCATTATGTTTGGTTTTTCTCCACCATTTCCTAGAGAGAGGGGCCGGCCACATTTCTATATGAGGAGGAGAGAAAAATGAGAGAGTTTGGTTGTTCTCATTTTTATCTATCTCACATTATTCATTCATGCAACAATAGGAGAAACCCTCTCCAAAGTTCTTCATTCCTCCATCAAGGCAACCAAAACCCAAGTGAGACACTACACTACACTTCTACAGCATATCTTGAGCATGTCGAGTTGCCGGCTTCATGCCCGAGTTGCCTCGGTATTGAGGCGGGAGCCCGTAAAAGACGCAGGCGATGTGGTGCCCTTCCGGCGAGGAGGCGACGATGTGGAGGCAAGACTTTCCGCGGGAGATCGGGACGATGACGAGAAGACCGGAGGACTCGGATCACTCGGTATACTTCTCTTCCCATCTCTTGATAGCTAGTATAGGTTAATGGTTAACGATCCGGGTTTTCTTTGTCCGCGGTAGCGCCGGTTTCCGAGTAAGGAAAATTTTTGATTCCGTATTTTGGCCTCGAGTACGAGGCCGGGGCGCTGCCGTGGCGTAACATGGTATCAGAGCCACGCCATTAACCTTGCCTAGCTTGTTCTAATGCGTTTTGCTTATCCGATCGACCGAAATTCCAAAAACCTCATTTTTGTTCACATCAGTTTTCTGTTGGAATTTTTTGGTGTCTAAAAATTTTTCAGGTTGCAGAAAAATGATGTGCTGGAAAATATAAGGCTCCTGTAGAAAAATGATAAAGTGATTCAATAGTTGGAGCGCGGAACCGCGGCCAAAACCCCCTTGGGGCCGCGGTTCCGCCGCACTATGGTGAGTTCACTTGGTCGTTTTTCTTCAGTTGCTTTCTGGGCTAATTTTGTGGGTTTTGGAATATTAAATTTGGGCCCAGGTTTTCTGTGACTGCTACAGTATTGGTTGGGGGCCCACTTGTTAATTGTTTGATCGATCGGATATTTTTAAACACATTATTTCACAGTATTTACATTATATCTGCGACCGTGAATGTCACCTGATCGGTAAATCCCGTCTAACTGCTATAGCCCGGTTAGACGGATTTGCGAACGTGACTTTCACGTTGATGTTCTATGTTTATGCTGTGATGTTGCGGATCGGTCGTGGGAGATAGCCTGGATGCAATACTAGTACAGTTTTGTTGTATTATGTACATTTGATATTGCGGGGCGAGCGTCCGACATGTGGACTGCCGTCACTGCCTGTTTGTATTATTCTTTTGGGACACGACCTGGTTGCGGTCGATGTACCCGTTGTATGTATATTTTACTTTCTGTACCAGGATTACCCCGCGGAGGGGTACACGGATAGCCGGGTTCTAGAGGGCAACGGGCCCGCATCTCATGGCATTGAGACGGAGGGGGCTTCACTCTAGGATTGGCGGGCTATTCGCCGCACTCGTAGGGGGTACTGGTTGACCCAGGAGGGGTGCCCAAGTTACCGGATTCCGTGAAGTGCTGGGTGGTCCATTCACGGTGCTGGAGGGGGCTGCCTCGCTTCAGGTTTTGGCGGGTGACTTGCCGCGCCCGTAGGGGTCTAGGATTTCATTGCACAGGCTATCCACACGACCAGGGGAACGTCGGGTTTCAGCAGCGGCTCTGTGAAACCCGGGGCTTCCAGATATCTGTATTGTTCTGTGATGCTGTACATTTCTGTGATGTTGCATTTTATCAGGCCTTGAGCGAAATATAATATATTGGTATATATATTAGTAGATGTTGTATATGTTTTACATCCGCGCTAGTCCAGTCCCCGCTCTGCCGTTAGTTAGCTAACCTAACGGGTGATGACGGGACCCAGTGGCGAATGCGGATGGCATATACGTACGTCAGTATATTTTCGTTCTTTGTGGTGTGATTAATTGATGGGACTGCGTTGATTCGGATCAATGCAAGATAAACAAACCTATTCTGATGTTGTTGGAACACTTTTCAAAAAGCTGTTATTGCAAGGACGTTCACTTTTGTTTTGCATCGTGGTATTCATTTGGAATATCCTGCTCCTCAGTCGACGAGGCAAGGGCCGAGATCCCTTCACCGGGAGTGACCCCTTGGACAGAAGTTTGCGTCAGGGCATTAACTTCACTATAGCCGATTACTTTTGCTTTGCATCGTGGTATTCAGTTGGAATATCCTGCACCTCATTCTACGGGGAAAGAGCCGAGATCCCTTCACCTGGAGTGACCTCTTTAGTAAAGGTTTTCGTCACTATATTTTTATAAAAAGTTATCCAGTTCCTTCAACGATATCAAGTTCATTACGTTAAAGGTTTTTCGCCAAAAACCAATCGTAGCCCTCCGTCATTTCAGATTAGTATTGCTTACTATTCGCGCTACGTTTGTCGTTGCTATTCGCCGAGGCGTAGTGTGCGGTAGCTTTGTTGTGCTATTCTGTCGCATGGATATATAGATTGGTTAGGACAGTCGTACGACTTTGTTGATTATTCGTCAAGGGTCGTGCGGGTGGGTTTAACGCAATCAAGATAATGACGGGTTGAACTTGACTAGGACCTTTTGATTTGTTGATTATTCGTCAAGGTCACTTGGGTCCTAGGGGTAAAAATCACATCGGGAGTTTCAAAAGAACTGAAACTTGCCAGGCATGCGCATACCTTCTGGAGTGTGGTGACTTGAGTGGATTCCATCAAGTTATCATGCGATGATAGTTGGATCCCGATTCCCACTGATGAGTTGGTTTACTCCTCGGGTGATCCCGACTAATTCTTCTTTCAGGTTTGGAGGAGAATTTGAGGTAGAGTGGGAGGTTTCCAGATTAGACTAAGTGATAACCATTCTGATCTAGGTTAGAGTGCACGTAGAGTGTTTCTTTTCTCTCTCTCTGGCAGCGACCTTTGACCCGACCCTAAGACTTTGACTCAGTGACCAAGTTGACCGAACCTTCTTAACACTGGCTTTTGGATTGTCAGAGTTGCAGACCTCATTGCCACTCCTACTTTTACCCTTTTCTCCGGGACACCCCGTATTACTACGAATGTCCACTTCCATTGGACAAAACCATTGTATGGTTAGATACGAACTCGAAAGACTTCGAGGATGGTTTCTGGTTCTGGAGAAAACGAATAGGACTATTCAGTTGTTTTTTCTTTTCACCTTCTCTCAGGTTGCGAGTACTCCTTGGTTTAGGAGTAGTACACCTATTACGCAAATTGGATAGTCTTCTTCCAAACCATAGGCTGGTGCCGACCGGTAGGGAATGAAGAAAACCAGTTAGCCTAAACGGTGTACAGAAGGTATTAAGTTAAGACAAAGCATGGGATTAGTAAGAGGGCAAAGTAAGTTGCGACTGCTATTCACGACCAAACCAAGTATTTCTTCGCCAATCCTAAATCACCTTTGTATTTCTCCAGGACACTCCGTATCACTACGAAGATCCCATTTTATTGGATAATCCATCGTATGGTTATATACGAACTCGAAAGGAACTTGTTCCAGTTCGGGGATGGATTATGGTTCAGGAGAAATAGGAATAAAGTACATTCAGGTGTCTTTTATCTTCACCTTCTCTCGCGATGCGAGTGCTCCTAGGATTAGGACAGTACACCCTTTATGCTTATTGGATAGTTTTCTTCCAAACCATAGGCTGGTGCCGAACGGTAGGGAAGGAAGAAAACCATTTGGCTTAAAGGGGTGTGCAGAAGGTAATGACTAAAGACATATAAAGGGATTTGGAGAGGTGGCAAAGAATTATACGGTTACAGTTGTGAATCTGGATAATGGAAGAGGCATTACTAAGAATACCAGGATACCCCAACGAGACATTTCGATGTTTCATTTTCACTGTGTACTGTTAATGGAAAACTGATTTCCCAATTAGACGCTTACTCCAGGGTATGTATTTACCAGGTATGATTCTCACATCTGTATGGTTTTACAGATGATGAGTGGGAGTAAGTTATTGGGAATTGGGTAATCATCCTCATTATATCGGGATTCGTTGTAATCGGTGATATTTGAGTAAGTCACCTGGGTTGTTTGCCGGACGGCAATTTTTTGGTTTTGAATATCCGCGGTTATGCACCAATTTCAAATTGATATATCTGTACGTCTATTTTCATAGAGTGAGATATACCTTTTGATATTATGTCGATGACATTTACCTATATCAGTGGATGGTTAGGTAAGGAGCATTAAACAGCGGTGTAATTCTTCTTAACCATAAGTACAGTTTTTAACCTACGACGCACAGTGAAAGAGTTGTTAGACTCAGCGGACTTATACAGAGTATTGTATGTTGTCCAGTGTCCATTAGGACAGAGGGGTTGGTCCTCATACTATATTCTGTTTACTTTTAACTTCTCTAGTTCTTAGACATGTGTTTCGTAGGAACACAGGGTCTAATTTTTGAGGAGTTATAGGTATTTGAATAGAGTAGAGAACCAGGTGTAGCAAGTATCGGGATTCTTCAAAGTGATCGAAGATGTAGATACTTGTGTATGGTATTCAGTTGATAGTAATGATTAAGAGAACTTGCTTCTCTTTCGGGTTACTCATAATTGGAAGCATTCCTAAGTTGAGTAACGCTGATCGGCCTCTCTCCATTTAGTTGACATGCACTGGAGACTGCTGCATGATTTGAATCTGGTTAAATTAAATCAGTGCCTCTGGTTCTATATTGGATATAGAACAGTTCATATCTTAACGTTGTTAAGGTACGGGGAGTTGTCTGGCTTATGATTAAAACCAGACTCTGGATAACTCACGGCACGTTTCTGTAATGGCTGTTTGTGGGTTGACCCAGGCTATGACGAGGGTTGATTTTCTACCATCTGGAAGATCAATAGTGATATTGTTCTTGACTCGCCACAGTTTTATTAAAAATGGATTTTTTCAGAAAAAGTAGTGGGAGTATGGTAGAACTGGAAGTGATTCCAGAACCACAAACGATTACTGAAGATTTGATAAGGAACCTAAAGATTCAATCTGATTTGACATTCCATTGGCCACTCCGCAGATAAGGTGGGGAACTTCAGGCACCCGAGAGGTACTACGGTAGCCTCAAGGACGGTGACAGGGAAGTTCTTGTTTACCCACAATTACCATTGCTGTTGTTCCAGGCTGCGAGACCCGGTGGGAGGATGAGTATAGCGTCGTTCTAAACTAGTTTTAGAAGTGTACGTCTATATGACTCTGCCAGAGGGTTGTCGTAGTCAGTGGGAGCAGCGGAAGCATTGGTGGACATCAGGCTTATGTCTATTTATAGACTAAAGCAGATGTAGCGGAGATAGATCATCCATTTCTGATGTGACAGTAATAGGTTTGACGTCATCAGAATAGGGGGTGGATCTATTGAGAAGGTAGTAGGACGTGATATTCCTATACTACGATCGGTTATACTTTGGTCGTCACACAGTGTTTTCTCCACATAGGACTTGGATATTATATCAGACATACTGGTTGCTAGATCTATGGTTTTAGATCTAGATTTGGGTGGTTTCCCAATCTGGGTACCTTGACAGCATTCTATGAGTATTTAGAATGGACGACTCCTGACACGGTAGTGTACCTGCAGTTGATGGAGTCACCCTCTCTAAAGGTGTCGTATAGACTAAAGAGGAGAGGGATACTCATGATTGGCAGATCACTTGCTTAGGCAATTGAGTCAATCATGAGATGTCAAGTACCACACCAGATGTTGTTCTTGCACTAGATGCAATAAGTTGATATTGATCCAATCCTGGAGAAACAGTCGGAAGCAGTCTTAGAACATAAGTGGATGTTCTAGGGATATGATAACGACAGCCTCATTTGGGAGACAGTTATCATTCCAGGCTTCCAAGGTGACATGGACGACAAGGAGGTTGTCAGAGTTATAGTTTTCCTTCTGACGAGGGGCAGTATTTTGGACAGGAGGTCCAAGGCAATACTGAGGGTGGCATGGCGCAGGATACTGATTAAGTTCAGTTGACGATACAGTCAAAGAAGTTTGGATTTGGAGTTCACTTATGAGCTAGGTCCCATCAGACATCCAGACGTTCTAAGACAGGTATTGCTCATTTCGGGAGATGGCTTTCTCCGCGAACTTGAGATATAGAGAGACATAGAAAGAAACATCACAGCGGATCCACTCACTGAGGCTATTCCTCGAACGCAATAGTTTCGCAAACGAGCTTTGTGAGACTGACTAGTAGAGGAGTTGGGTGTTCGGTATCACACGGGCTGTGAGTATGCGGCATCGCAATAATTAGCCTTGAGTGCAAGTGGGAGATTGTTGGAGTTAGTGCCCTCAGAGTCAATTATTGGATCACAGGCACGTGATTGCAATGATTGAGAGAGGACCTATCCCGGTAGGACAGTCTTACTCGAGATGATAGTATGCTATCTGGTTTACCTTTATCATCGTGTACTGCTTTAGGTGACCTGGCATGTCGCTATTACACGTTGATAGAGCCCCCAGGATTCTTGCTTAACTGCCAGCAGTATGATGGCGATCATATACGTGGGAGCTGGTAGTCTATAAGCACATCCTTAAAAGGTCCCTAGTCGTAGGAGTTTCGAGACAGGGCATCGATTCTCCGGAGTAGACTAGTGTATACAGTCGAGACCCCGACGAGGGGCGGTGGCCGGTCTCACAAGCCACTGGTGTCAGTTGGTTCACCTAAGATGTATACAGGTGCTCATTGGGTTATGAGTACACCGGACAGGACTCGCCGGGAACCTGCCAGTTGGGATTATACCAGATGTCAGATAGCAGTTCCCTGGTGACATGTGTACAGGTTAGTTCATTGACCTGGGGATCGTCATTTGTCTCGTGTGAGTTCCCACTGTACTTTGATTACTACCCTACCACGGCTCAAAGGAGTCGTGCAAACAGGTTTTAGTTGGGTACAGTCCCGAGCCATATGGAGGCAGTGAGCGGATCTTCAGGGGTTCGTCTCTCCTGGTATTGGGGGTGAGGTCGCGCTGTGTCTAGGAGAGCCATTACGCAAAGCCCTCGGCCGAGGCAGGAGATTTACTGGTAGGTATTCCAGTAGTATCTCAGGGCGTTCTGGGCTACACTCCGACACGACTTGTACCGCTTTTGGGGTCTGATTTTTACCAACCCCCTAGGCCCGACATGCGATGCTCATAGACGAACGGACCGGACTGTACGGATATTGTCACCGATAGGCTCAGTAGGGTGTCAGGATGAGTTCACTCATCGACGTACCTTTTGGTCAATAGCTGGTGGCCCGTCACGTATTGGCTAATACCTCTGATGTGCTAGTGGTTAAATCAACAGCCATAGTATTGACGAGTCTTTAGAGTCCACCACACTTTCAGTCACTCAGGCTTTCGGGCGAAACGCTGTAGAGGCCTTATGGAGATATGGCAGGGTCCGATCAGATACGTGCGGTATTGCAGGGATCAGGATCGGACGGTTTGTACTAGTGGCCGTATGATTATATGGCAAGGTTCGATCAGATACGTGCGGTATTGCACGGATCAGGATCGGACAGATTTTACTAGCCGGCTTTGGTTTAAGCCGGATCCTAGTATAGTACAGTGTAGATTTTGTCTCTTTGCATTTGTATCCGGACGGAATACAGATGCGGGTGTGTATGCACAGTATCGGGATTTTCCTGTAATTTATTACGGGACCAGTTTTCTGGAGTTGCCAGTTTGCATTCCGTTCCTGCCGGTTTTCCTTTGTTCTTTTCCGGCCGGACTTTTCTGATGGAGGGGGTAATTTGCAGTTTTGCAAATTACATTTTGTGGAGGGTTTATTTGTAAGATGAGAGCATCTTTTTATTCCATTCTTTTCCTTCATCATGTCTTGCTTTATGATGATTGGAAATGAGATGAAATTTGATGTGAGATTGTGATCATTGTGTTTAGATGTGGTCACCTCTACCTTTTACTACACTTACCTCCCTTTGCATTATGTTTGGTTTTTCTCCAACATTTCCTAGAGAGAGGGGCCGGCCACATTTCCATATGAGGAGGAGAGAAAAATGAGTGAGTTTGGTTGTTCTCATTTTTATCTATCTCACATTATTCATTCATGCAACAATAGGAGAAACCCTCTCCAAAGTTCTTCATTCCTCCATCAAGGCAACCAAAACCCAAGTGAGACACTACACTACACTTCTACAGCATATCTTGAGCATGTCGAGTTGCCGGCTTCATGCCCGAGTTACCTCGGTATTGAGGCGGGAGCCCGTAAAAGACGCAAGCGATGTGGTGCCCTTCCGGCGAGGAGGCGACGATGTGGAGGCAAGACTTTCCGCGGGAGATCGGGACGATGACGAGAAGACCGGAGGACTCGGATCACTCGGTATACTTCTCTTCCCATCTCTTGATAGCTAGTATAGGTTAATGGTTAACGATCCGGGTTTTCTTTGTCCGCGGTAGCGCCGGTTTCCGAGTAAGGAAAATTTTTGATTCCGCATTTTGGCCTCGAGTACGAGGCCGGGGCACTGCCGTGGCGCAACACTAACTAGGAGTTGTTAACTACTCGGTTAGGGGGTTATAGCTTTCTTTCTTGAACTCCTTTGTCTTTGACTCTCGATGGTGTACAGATCGGCTTCACTCCTTCGTCTCCTTACGCCGAAGATCGATCCACCCGAAAGCTTCTACCTTTGGCTTCTTCTTCGAGCTTTGAAGAAACTAGTTCACTCGGTTTGCTAAACCTTATGAACTAGAGTGAGTAGAGGAGAGTGTGTTGGGATTTTTCTCTATGGTTCTTGCTTCTCAACACATGAGACTAGTGAACCATAGACTAGAGAGAGGGAGAGCAAGAGGAAGAGGATGAGAGCTCGAACACAAGAGAGAGAAAGTAAATAAGAGAATGAGCAAGACTTTTCTCTCTTGGCTCTCATAATCCAAAGCCATCATAACCAATCATAGCAATCAAGTATTATGTGATGGTTTAAGCTACAATAGCCATATAATTTCATGCACTCATTTTGCATAAGAGAAACAAGCAAGCAAAAGTCTTTCCCATGAAATGATAGCTATTGTCATAATGATGGTCAACTAGTCCATCCTAGTCAACCAGTCAACAAAGTCAACAAGTCAACAAAGTCAACCCCTCAACAACCATGTCACTATAATACTTAATTAATATTAATGTTAATCAAATATCATATTCTCATTAGGGTTGAGTAAAAAGTCAATAGTCAACAGTCAACAGTCAACAACCCTAATGAGAATCCTCTGCCTCTGTCTCTCCGTCAACTGTGCATACACACCCGCATCCGCGTTCTGAGGAACACGAATACATACTAGAAAAAACCAATCCCAAAACGTACACTAGGATCTGGCTTAAACCAAAGCCCACTAGTGTTAACTGTCCGGACATTGTACGTGCACAAGTGTACGGATGTGACCGAACCCTGTCGCAAAACCATGCGACCTCTACTCTTTTGCCTAAAGACGAATAGCTTTCTGTGTGGGACTCTAAAGACTCGACACTACGCTGGCAGTGGGTTTAACCACAGACGGCAAGCGGCACTAGCTGTGCATAACGGTGCCCAGGTAGATGCCGAAAAGAAGACTGACGAGGTGAAACCCATCTGAACTCCTACTGAGTCTGACTGTGACAATCTCCATACAGTCCGATCTGTTCGTCTGATACATCGCATGGCGGGCCTAGGGGGCGGTAAACGTCAGTCCCCTAATAGCGGTACAACTCGTGTCGGAGTGAAGCCCAGAACACCCTGAGATAACACTCGAAACCTACCAGTATGGTGTCCTGGCCAGGGACTACTCGTGTAATGGCTCTCCTAGACACAGCGCGATGTCAACCTCCAATACCGGGAGAGACGAATCCTGTCTAACCGTCACTGCCACCAAGTGCTTCGGGACTTCACCTAAAAACTACCTGTTTGCACGACTCCTTTGAGCCGTGGTAGGGTAGTAATCTAAGTAGAATGGGAACACACTCGAGGCGAAGTGACAGTGTCAAGTCAGTGGACTAAGCTGTACTCATGTCACCTGGGAACTGATAACTGACGATAGGTATAGTACCAACCAATAGTTCCCGACGAGTCCTGTCTAGTGTACTCGTAACCCAACGAGCACCAGCATACTATCTCCAGTATGACGTACTGATGGCTGTGGGACAGACCATCTCCCATACTGGGATGAGAAGCGCATACGCTAGTCTACTCCGGTGTATCGATGCCCTTTCTCGATAGTCCTGCTACTAGGGACCTGCATAAGGATGTGCTTATAGATTACCCAACCCCCACTAGTCTGACTGTCATCACAACGCTGGTAATCAAGCAAAGATCCTAAGGTCTCCACTAATGTGTATAGGTGATATACTAAAATAAACACATGTACACATTGAAGTAGAAACTAACCAAGTAGCATACTACTATATTGAGCAAGATTGTATTTACAACTGTGAATATCCCAATCTTCCATTAAGTAATATACAAACTAGTATAATACAGTAATGGCCTCTAGGGCATATACACTAACAATCTCCCACTTGCACTAAGGCCATGTACTGGCGTATCGAAGACCTATCATCTCGATCAGCCGCTCGAACTGAGTCTGGGGTATGGCCTTTGTGAGTGGATCAGCTGTGTTATCTTCCGTAGAAACTCTTCGAACCTCGATCTCCTGGCGACCCACGATCTCCCTGATCAGGTGATACCGCCTTAAGATGTGTCTGGACTTCTGAAGGGACCTTGGTTCCTTTGCTAAAGCTATAGCCCCGTTGTTGTCATAATACAGAGGTATTGGATCAACAATGGACGGAACCACCTGAAGTTCAGTTAAGAACTTCTTTACCCAGACAGCTTCTTTTGCGGCATCTGCAGCAGCGATATATTGCGCTTCCATCGTCGAGTCAGCAACGGTTTCCTGTTTGGAACTCTTCCAACACACCGCCCCTCCATTGAGGGTAAAGACATAACCCGACATTGACTTAGAATCATCCTTGTCACGTTGGAAGCTGGAGTCAGCAAAGGCCTCGATCTGGAGGTCTTTTCCGCCATACACCAAGAACATCTCCTTAGTCCTTCTCAGGTACTTGAGAATGTTCTTTACTGCTATTCAGTGTTTCTTCTCAGGGTTTGACTGATACCGGCTTACCACACTCAGTGCATAAGCTACATCTGGTCTGGTACACAACATCGCATACATTATAGAGCCTACCGCAGAAGCGTAGGGTATAATAGACATGCGATCCCTTTCCAAATCAGTCTTGGGAGACATCTCTTTGGAGAGGGTGATCCCGTGACAAGCCGGTAGATTACCGCGCTTGGAATCTTCCATACTGAATCTTTTCAGTATGGTGTCGATGTACCTGGACTGTGAGAGTCCTAGTATCCTCTTGGATCTGTCACGATAGATCCGGATCCCCAGAATGTATGAGGCATCACCCAGGTCTTTCATGGAGAACCTGTGTGACAAGAACCCCTTGAGAGATTGTAGCATAGGAATGTCATTTCCTATTAAGAGAATGTCATCCACGTATAAAACGAGGAATACTACAGTTCTCTCTACAAATCTACTATAGATGCATGGTTCATCAGGATTTTCGATTAAGCCAAATTCCTTGACCGTCTCATCAAAACAGATGTTCCAACTCCGCGATGCCTGCTTTAGTCTATAGATGGACTTAAGCAACTTGCACACCTTTCCGCTGCTCCCACTCTGAATGAAACCCTCTGGCTGGTCCATATAAACACACTCCTCTAAATTTCCATTTAGAAAAGCGGTCTTTACGTCCATCTGCCAAATCTCATAATCACGGAAGGCAGCAATGGCAAGAAGGATCCGAATGGATTTCGGCATAGCTACTGGAGAAAAGGTCTCGTCATAGTCCAAACCAGGTCTTTGATGAAAACCCTTTGCAACCAGTCTAGCCTTATAGGTCTCAACCTGTCCATTTACACCAATCTTCCTTTTGAAGATCCACTTGCATCCTACAGGTTTTACCCCATCTGGAGCAACGTCCAACGTCCATACATTGTTGGTGTACATGGACTCCATTTCGGTCCGCATTGCATACAGCCATTTTACCGAGTCAACGCTCTGAATGGCCTGCTGGAAGCTAGTCGGCTCATCATAATCTATGATGCAATCCTCTCTATCCCCGTCTATAAGAAAACCGTAGTATCTCTCGAGCGGATGAGACTGCCTACTACTTCTACGGAGCGGCGTAGGAATGTCCTGATCTTTCGAACCCTCTAGTTCTACTAAGTTTTCAGTAATAGCTCGTGGTTCTGGAATTTCTTCCAGTTCTATTGCGTTCCCACTTATTTGATTTTCCAAAAATTCAGTTTCCAAGAAGTGGGCATGACGAGAAACATAAATCTTTTGTTCCTCATCGCAATAGAAGAAATATCCCTTGGAGTTCTTTGGATATCCCACAAACTTGCACTGTACTGAGCGTGCCTCGAGCTTGTCCGCATGCTGCTTTTTGACAAAAGCTGGACATCCCCATGTCTTAATGTGATTAAGATAGGGTCTCTTCCCACACCACATCTCATATGGTGTAGTAGGCACAGTCTTAGTTGGAACTCGGTTCAAAAGGTATGCAGCTGATTCTAGTGCATATCCCCAGAATGATCGCGGTAACTCAGCGTTACTCATCATGGACCGTACCATATCCAATAGGGTTCGGTTCCGTCTCTCCGATACACCGTTATGTTGCAGAGTGTATGGAGGAGTAAGCTGAGAGAGAATTCCGTTCTCTTTTAAATAGTCCAGGAACTCGGCACTCAAGTATTCACCACCTCGATCCTATCTTAGAATTTGATACTTTTGCCGGTTTGTTTTTCTACTTCATTCTTATATTCCTGGAATTTTCCAAAGGCTTCGGACTTATGTTTCATTAAGAAGACATAACCGTACCTTGAAAAGTCATCCGTAAAAGTAATGAAGTAAGAATAACCGCTTCGCGCATGTGTAGACATTGGACCGCACACGTCACTGTGTACGAGTCCCAAGAGCTCGCTCGCTCTTACTCCGTGTCCAGTGAACGGAGTCTTTGTCATCTTTCCTTTGAGACAGGATTGACAAGTGGCATACGATTGTTATTCGAACGGATTCAAATATCCTTCTGTATGTAACTTCGTCAACCTTCTCTCATTGATGTGACCCAGTCTACAATGCCATAAGAAAGTCTGATTTATTTCCGGAGACTTTCTTTTGTGTGTATTCTGGACATTGAAAATCTATGGTTGGTTTAGTACGTATATACCATTGCTTAATGTACATGACCCAATCAGAACTTGATTAAGGTGAATGTTTACAACATTACTTACAAACGCAAATTCATAACCTTCTTTAGAAATCAAAGATACAGAAATGATATTACAACTTGCGTTGGGTACAAAAAAGCAATTACGTAAAACCAAAACATGTCCATCTGACATTCCCAGGTGATAGTCCCCCACGGCCTTAGCATCCATGCTAGCTCCGTTTGCAACTTTGAGGGTCATGTCACCTGCCTTCAAAACCCTACGATTTCTCAACGCCTACAAAGAATTACAGATAAGAGATCCTGATCCGGTATCCAATACCCCGGAAGTAGAGTTTATTGATAGACAGTTTTCAATAACATACACACCTGAAGCTGAAGCCGCAACTTGCTTCAGTTCCTGTGTCATGGCTTTCCAAACCCTGCAATCTTTCTTCCAGTGACCACTCTTATGACAGAAAAAGCACTCTTCCTTATCCACAAGCCTTCCCGCTACCTTTGTTGCTTTTGCTTTTCCCTTCGTATCCACTTTATTAACACCGCCCCTTGGTTTGGCGGAGGCTTTCTTCTTCTTTCCCTTGGCTTTCGCCTTGGACCTAGAAGATGAAAATCCTCCTACAAACAAAGTGGATGTTTCCCTACCTTTCTGTAGGGTGCCCTCTGCACTCCTCAGCATGTTGAGGAGTTCTAAAAGTTCAACTTCTTTTTCTTGTAAGTTGAAGTTCAGGATAAACTGGGCGTAAGTGGAAGGAAGGGACTGGAGAATCAAGTCCGTATAGAGCTCGTTCTCTAACGTGGTCCCAAGTTCCGCGAGCTCCTCAACGAAGCCAATCATCTTAAGCACGTGTTCCGCTATCGATGATCCGATGGACAACCTTGCCGAAAATAACTTCTTCGACACTTCGTATCTTGCGATACGAGACTGCTCTCCATACAGTTCTTTTGTATGGAGAAATATGGATTCGAGGTCCATATTCTCGTGCCTCCTCTGATGTTCGTTGTCCATAGAGGCAAGCACGAGGGACCTGGCCTTCGCGCAATCGATCTTCCAAGTCTTACGGATTTCCTTATCCGCGACGCTGGAGGTGGGACCTGGGACAGGGGGAGCTTTGGTGGTAAGGAGATACCTCAACTTGTCATAAGTGATTGCCATTTTGACATTCCTGAGCCAATCTTTGTAGTTTGGCCCTGTCAGTATGTTTTTATCTAGAAGTAACTTAAGTCCAGTCATGTCGATTGGTCGCTGCAACTAGGAGAGAGAGAAGAAACACTCAGCATGATGCTTTTGCAAGTTTAGATGGTTTTTAATTTGTCCAAACAGGATGGCTCCCACTGTCTCTCGAATCCCTCATCAAACCAAAAAGGAAGAATTAGTCAGGATCAATCTCACCGTACAATACTTGCTTAACCGTTCGGCCAGGCTGGTGTTGGTACTTCGAGGGAGGTTTTCCAACGCTTTCGCGAAGTTCCTTAATTTAAGAACCTCTTTTCCCTGGGGGCGTAGCCCCGCTAACACCTTTCTAGACACCTACTTGGTTTATGGCATTGATCGTTAAGTGAGAAATTTCCCAAGGAGTAGCATATACTCACAGTCGGATCGGGATCCAAATATCATTGCGTGACGAAAATGAAGGAATCCTACCAGAATCATCACACTCCAAATGGTATGCAACACTAGCAAGTTTCAGTTCTTTTGAAACTCCCGATGTGGATTTTTTGCCCCATGCTCTTATGACCTTGACTTTGGCCAACAAATCATAAGTCACATGTCAAGTTCTACCCGTCATTCTTCAGGTTAATTTGAGCCCACCCGCACATACCCTTGACTTTGGCCAACAAGGTAGAATGACTGCCCCGAACCAACACATCTATCTATGCTGCACATGAATACCCAATAGCTACCAATCACTATGCCTTGACTTTGGCCAACAAACATAGCTTGAATACTATTGACCATCCATGTGAAATGACGGAGGTTTACGAATGGTTTTGGCGAAACCGTGAACGTAGTGAACTTGATATAATCGATAGAACGAGATAGCTTTTAAAAGGAGTGGCTCAAGCTCCGCGTTTAAAAGTTTGGTTTTGAAAAGAACCGAGTGGTTTTCAGAGTGTTCCAACGACTTTTACTTGGTTTATATTCTTGCATTAGTTCTTTTAATGCGTGTTATTCTTGCATTAGTTCTTTTAATGCGTCCCATCATTTAACCCTACCATTGCAGAAAACAACCAAAATATGACGTACGCTTATGCCATTCGCATTTGCCACGGGGCCCCGTCATTACCCGTTAGGTTACTTAACTAACGACAGAGCGGGGGCTGGGCTAGCGCGGCTGCAAAACATAAGCAACGCCTAAATAATATCATATATAGATATATTGCAATGATAGCCATTTCAGATCACAGATGAACACATTGGATATACTAGGAACCCGCAATTCGTACGAGCCTGTAACGAAAAGCAGATTACACGGTCGCGGTGAATAGCCAATACCCCACCCAAGACCCCTACAGGTGCGGCAAACTACCCGCCAAGTACCCGAAGTGAAGCAACCTCCCTCAACTTCGTGAGTAGGCCACTCGGCACTTCGGGATACCCGGTAGTTTGTGCACCCCCTCCATGGGTCTATCCTAGGAGCAAAAACAGTAAAAAGTAATTATACAATGACGGCTACAACCCCGACCCGGTTGTGCGGCCATATAAATAATTATTACATCAATTTACAAATTTACATGAATTGAAAGAAAAGAAAACTCTCGTCTCACAACCCCCGGCTATTCACCCGCGACAATCCAATGAATTCATATACACATTCCAACAACATTACAGATCACAGATTTGTATAACCCCCACTAATCGACATATAGCGATTAGCAGACGTTCAATACAAATATCACATCACAGATATAAACCCGTTAGCGTTAGTCTTTAGAAACTCGATCAAAATACGGTTTTTAAAGCCCCAAAAACAAATTTTTCTTTCTGGAAAATCTGGGCTGAAAAAACATATACCAAAATTCCAAAAATACCCCACTGAGTATACTGCAGTAAAGAAAATCCAGAGAAGAGCTAAGTGGGCCGCGTTTCCGCGGCGCTTTGATGAGATCTCTTGATCGTTTTTCTTCAGTGCACTATAAAAACCCTGAGTCAATTTTTGAAGCATGATTTATTACTTTTACAGAACTTTAAAAATCGACAGCAAGCTTGATATCCAGGTGTATTTCGCGACTTTTTCTCCGATCGAATTTCTAGTTACTATGCTAACATGTTAGGTAGTGTTCAACTAAGCTCTGATACCACCATAATTCCATGCTACCTCTCCCGGTACTTACGGGCATGCGGAATTTGATGAAAAACAATTTTCAAGAGGCGGTAACATGGACTCAAAACGGATCTTTGTTAAACTATCTACATAACAACCTAACTAGGAGTTGTTAACTATTCGGTTAGGGGGTTATACCTTTCTTTCTTGAACTCCTTTGTCTTTGACTCTCGATGGTGTACGGATCGGCTTCACTCCGTCGTCTCGTTGCGCCGAAGATCGATCCACCCGAAAGCTTCTACCTTTGGCTTCTTCTTCGAGCTTTGAAGAAACTAGTTCACTCGGTTTGCTAAACCTTATGAACTAGAGTGAGTAGAATAGAGTGTGTTGGGATTTTTCTCTATGGTTCTTGCTTCTCAACACATGAGACAAGTGAACCATAGTCTAGAGAGAGGGAGAGCAAGAGGAAGAGGATGAGAGCTCAAACACAAGAGAGAGAAAGGAAATAAGAGAATGAGCAAGACTTTTCTCTCTTGGCTCTCATAATCCAAAGCCATCATAACCAATCATAGCAATCAAGTATTATGTGATGGTTTAAGCTACAATAGCCATATCATTTCATGCACTCATTTTACATAAGAGAAACAAGCAAGCAAAAGTCTTTGCCATGAAATGATAGCTATTGTCATGATGATGGTCAACTTGTCCAACCTAGTCAACCGGTCAACAAAGTCAACCCCTCAATAACCATGTCACTATAATACTTAATTAATATTAATGTTAATCATATATCATATTCTCATTAGGGTTGAGCAAAAAGTCAATAGTCCACAGTCAACAATCAACAACCCTAATGAGAATTCTCTGTCTCTGTCTCTCCGTCAACTGTGCATACACACCTGCATCCGTGTTCTGAGGAACACCAATACATACTAGAAAAAACCAATCCCAATACGTACACTAGGATCTGGCTTAAACCAAAGCCCGCTAGTGTTAACTGTCCGGACACTGTACGTGCACAAGTGTACGGATGTGACCGAACCCTGTCGCAAAACCATGCGACATGTCGCAAAACCATGCGATCTCTACTCTTTTGCCTAAAGGCGAGTAGCTTTCTGTGTGGGACTCTAAAGACTCGACACTACGCTGGCTGTGGGTTTAACCACAGACCGCAAGTGGCACTAGCTGTGCATAACAGTCCCCAGGTAGATGCCGACAAGAAGACTGACGAGGTGAACTCCTACTGAGTCTAACTGTGACAATCTCCATACAGTCCGGTCTGTTCGTCTGATACATCGCATGGTGGGCCTAGGGGGCGGTAAACGTCAGTCCCGTAATAGCTGTACAAGTCGTGTCGGAGTGAAGCCCAGAACACCCTGAGTTAACACTGGAAACCTACCAGTATATCTCACTTGCCCTGGCCAGGGACTACTCGTGTAATGGCTCTCCTAGACACAGCATGATGTCAACCACCAATACCGGGAGAGACGAATCCTGTCTAACCGTCACTGCCTCCAACTGCTTCGGGACTGCACCCAAAAACTACCTGTTTGCATGACTCCTTTGAGCTGTGGTAGGGTAGTAATCAAAGTACAGTGGGAACACACTCGAGGCGAAGTAACAGTGTCAAGTCAGCAGACTAAGCTGTACTCATGTCACCTGGGAACTGATAACTGACGATAGGTATAGTACCAACCAACAGTTCCCGACGAGTCCTGTCCAGTGTACTCGTAACCCAACGAGCACTCGCATACTATCTCCAGTACGACGTACTGATGGCTGTGGGACAGACCATCTCCCATACTGGGATGAGAAGCGCATACGCTAGTTTACTCCGGAGTATAGAAGTCCTATCTCGATAGTCCTGCGACTAGGGACCTGCATAAGGATGTGCTTATAGATTACCCAGCCCCCACTAGTGTGACTGCCATCACAACGCTGGTAATCAAGCAAAGATCCTAAGGGCTCCATTAATGTGTATAATTGATATACTAAAATAAACACATGTATACATTGAAGTAGAAACAAACCAAGTAGCATACTACTATATTGAGCAAGATTGTATATACAACTGTGAATATCCCAAGCTTCCATTAAGTAATATACAAACTAGTATGATACAGTAATGGCCTCTAGGGCATATACACTAACAGATTTAGATTTTATCCGTGCATATTGGATGTGATTTCATTCGTTCGAGACAGATGCACTTGATTTGGATTTTCGCGCATGCTGAGCGCATGATATGAGGTTTGGTTTTGTGCACACCGGGTGCACTCAGTTGGGGTTTTCATTTATGCATGTTAAATGTACTGGATTGAGATTTTGTGCACCCAGTTGCACTCGACTTCGATATGATGTCATTCGAGATGTTGATTTTGATTTCATGCCTAGGGTATGTACGAGATTTGACTTGTGCTTTCAAGGTAGTTTCCATGCACTTTTAATATTTTCATTTGATCTTGGGCATGTTGACACACATGGTTATGAGATTTTATACCGTGGTATACCTGATTGGATTGAGGTTTATTATATACCGTCGATTCGATTATGATATTTGATAGTGTTTTTGTGCACTTTGTGCACTTGATTGGGACTTTTACGCATATTTGGCGCGCGTGGTGCGATTTTGGTGCACGCCAGATGCACTAAATCGAGATTCTTCGTGCATATCAGATGCACCTGACTTTGCTATCAGGCACACATGTTGCCTCTAACAGGTTTTTCGTACACACCCGTTTCACTTAGATGTTGTTTCTGTGCATATGTATGGCATATTCATGGCTTTTGATTTCCGTGCGCACCAGACACGCGTAGCTTTCATATGCACGTTTTGGGATTGATTTCTTATGGAGCAGTGCGTTTTATGATATTTGCTATTTTTTTCGTACTGAGCAGGACTAGTCAGAGGACGGTACCTGGATATATTTTTCATGCATTGAGAGTTATCGAAAGGATTTCCAAACAGGGAGCTATAGTCTCAGTTTTTACCTACGTATCTGGTATGACACGAAACATTTAGAACAAGGCAACCCTTCTAAATTATTTCAAATGGCGGTACGTACATATTAAACAAAGGATTAATATATATATAGTTATTTTCTTACAATAAACGTCCGCCACTGTGTCGCGATACGCGCATCGCACAGCAACATGAAAGGTTTGGCAAGCATTTCATTCTGATGTTTACAAGTATGGTTTTGATGTATATCATGATTGGTTTCGTTTTGGGCTTTGACATTGGTGTCTTCGCCATGACTCCGATGATTACGGGATGCTTGACGGAGTTTTGATTTGGAGTTATCTGCCAATTGTTCATGCGCATGCATTGCGCTATGATGCGTCTTATGTATTGATGATTCCGGAGCCCCGACGACTTGGACTTTTTGCTGAAATGTTTTAATATTTGAGGGGTTTAAATTTAAATTTGGGGACCGAATTTTTTTAAGGGTGGAAGATTGTAACATTTTAGGAAAATAAAATATTGTTTTTAGGAATTTTTATAATTAAATAATAATTATTATGAATATTTTAATAATGCGGTATAATTAAATACCGATAAACTGGAAAATATTTGGAAAATTATAGAAATTGCTAAAAAGAGAGTGCTTTGTGTAATTTATGCAAATTATGAATTTTTATGATTAATTATATGCACTTTTAATGCTAATCGCGGCGCAATAAGTTTGTTTTGTGCAAAACATGCACCATATAATTTTTACATTGTGTTACATTTTCCTGCATGGCCTTCTCTTCATTTTCATTCATGCTTTTGGTTTTATGTGAGAAGGGAAAAGAAAAGGAAAAGAAAATAGAAAAGAAAACAAGAAAAAGAAAAGTCAAGTGGTATGGGCATGAGAGAGAAAGGTGAGGGGTTTTCTTTGACCAAGTGTCATTGCAATAATTCATCATCTTCATCATCTTTATGTTAGGTCCAGGTTACCCACTCCGGTTCTTTCGGGGAGGCGGAATAGGTAAAAATCGAATTTTTCCTCACTAGGTAACATGGACCATCCATAAAGGATCTTTGCTAAACAAAAACTAACAAAGACTACAAGTTTTAGCTACTATGTAAAATGGTTATACCTAGATCTTGAACTCCTTCTCTTCTTTTTGTGGTTCTCCTCCTTGCTTGCTCCTTGTAGTGGCTTGAATGGCTCCTCCTCGTCGTCTCCTCTTTGTCGTAGATGGATCCACCCGAGGGCCTCGAATTTGAGCTCCTATCTCAATCTAGAGATAACTAAGGTGCTTGGTTTGCTAAACCTAGAACCTTAAAATTAGTAGAGACGAGTTATGGAGGTTTTATCTCAAAAGCTCATGATTTCCAACTCAGGGAACACTTGAACTTTGAGAGAGGAAGAGGGAGAGCTTTCTTTCAAGAGAGAGAAAGAATTTGATAGAATGAGCTCCCATCTTGCAACCATGCTCACATATTTTAGAATAATGATAATAATAATAATTATTAAGAATTGTGATGGTTAGTTTGTGAATGACCACAATCATTACCTTCGTTTAATGTATTTGGTAAAGAACAAGAAGCATCATTGAAAAGAATTGATGATGGTCAACAAGACCACAAAGGTCAACCGGTCAACAAGGTCAACAAGTCAACAAAAGTCAAATTGTCAACAACCCTAACCATAGCACAATTATACTTAATTAATATTATTAACCATATTCCTCATTCTCATTAAGGTTTGGAAAAATTCAACGGTCAACAAGTCAACCAAAGTCAAATGGTCAACAACCCTAATGAGAATCCTCTGCCTCTGCCTCTGTCAACTGTGCATACACATCCGCGTCCGTGTTCTGAGGAACACGAATACACCGAGACAAAACCAATCCCAAAACAAATACTAGGATCTGGTTTAAACCAAAGCCCGCTAGTAATAACTGCCCGGACACCAAACGTGCACAAGTGCGCGGATGTGAACAAACCTCGTCGCAAAACCATGCGACCTCTACTATGTTTTTCCCAAAGGCGAGTAACCCTCTGTATGGGACTCTAAAGGCTCGAAACTACACTGGCAGTGGGTTTAACCACAGGCCGCAAGCGGTACTAGCTGTACATAACGGTCCCCAGGTAGATGCCGATAAGAAGACTGATGAGGTGAACCCATCCGAACTCCTACAGAGCATGAATGTGACAATCTCCGTACAGTTTGGTCTGTGCGTTTAAGAGTATCGCATGGCGGGCCAAGAGGGCGGTAAACGTCAGTCCCCTAATAGCGGTACAAGTCGTGTCGGAGTGTAGCCCAGAACACCCTGAGACACTACTGGTAACACTACCAGCAAATCTTGCTTGCCCTGGCCAGGGGTGACTATGTGTAATGGCTCTCCTTGACACAGCGCGATATCAACTCCCAATACCGGGAGAGACGGATCCTGTCTAACCGTCACTGCCTCCAAGTGCTTTAGGACTGCACCCAACCACTACCTGTTTGCACGACTCAATAGAGCCGTGGTAGGGTTGTAATCTAAGTACAGTGGGAACACACTCGAGGCGAAGTGAGAGTGTCAAGTCAACGGACTAAGCTGTACTCATGTCACCTGGGAACTGTTAACTGACGATAGGTATAATACCAACCAACAGTTCCCGACGAGTCCTGTCCAGTGTACTCGTAACCTAACGAGCACCTGCATACTATCTCCAGTACGACGTACTGATGACTGTGGGACAGACCATCTCCCTGCTGGGACGACAAGCGTATGCACCAGTCTACTCTGGAGTATCGATGCCCTGTCTCGATAATCCTACGAATAGGGACCAAAATAAGTATGTGCTTATAGACTACCCAGCCTCCACTAGTGTGATCACCATCACAACGCCGGTAGTTAAGCAAAGATCCTAAGGGCTCCATCAATATGTTTTTAGCGATATGTTAAAAGAAACATATACACATATTAAGATAGATACAATCCAAGTAGCATACTACTATATCGAGAAAGACTGTCGTAAACCCGTATATATATCCCAAGCCTCCAAAATGTATTATACAAACTAGTACTATACAATAATGGCCTCTATGGCATACATATTCAACAATCTCCCACATGCACTAAAGGCCAGTAATTGGTGTACCGCATACCCAATGTCTGCACTAAGGCCAGCTACTGGCGTACCGCATACCCAATAGCTCAAAAAGTCATTCGAACTGTGTTTGAGGGAGGGCCTTTGTGAATGGATCCGCCGTGTTGTCTTTTGTATCCACTCTCCATACCTCGATCTCATGGCAATCAATGATCTCCCTGATCAGGTGATACCGTCTTAAGATGTGTCTGGATTTCTGATGGGACCTTGGTTCCTTCGCTAAAGCTATAGCCCCATTGTTATCGCAATACAAAGTTATTGGGTCAACAATGGACGGAACCACCTGAAGTTCACTAATGAACTTCTTCATCCAGACCGCCTCTTTTGCGGCATCGATTGTATCAATGTATTCAGCATCCATCGTCGAGTCTGCGACGGTATCCTGTTTGGAACTCGTCCAACACACCGCCCCTCCGTTGAGGGTAAACACAAAACCCGAGACAGACTTGCTGTCATCTTTGTCACTCTGGAAGCTAGAATCGGTAAAGGACTCGACCCTGAGGTCTCCTTTACCATAAACCAGGAACATCTCCTTAGTCCTTCTTAGGTACTTGAGAATGTTCTTCACTGTCGTCCAGTGGTCCTCACTTGGGTCTGACTGATACTGGCTCACCACGCTCAGCGCGTAAGCTACATCTGGTCTTGTAAATAGCATCGCATGCATTATAGATCCTACCGCCGAAGCGTAGGGTATAGTGCTCATGCGAACCCTCTCCTCGTCAGTCTTAGGAGACATCTTCTTGGAGAGGGTGATTCTATGCAATGCGGGTATATTACCGCGCTTGGAATCTTCCATACTAAATCTCTTTAGTACGGTCTCTATGTACCTGGGCTGCGAAAGTCTTAGTAATCTCTTGGATCTATCTCTGTAGATCTTGATCCCTAGAATGTACGAGGCATAACCCAGGTCCTTCATAGAGAACCGTTGTGACAAGAATAGCTTGATCGATTGTAGCATAGGAATGTCATTTCCTATCAAAAGAATGTCGTCCACGTACAAGACTAGGAACACGACAGTTCGTCCTACAATCTTCTTATAGATACAAGGTTCATCTTCGTTCTTAATGAAATCATATTCCTTGATTGCCTCATCAAAACAGATGTTCCAACTCCGCGATGCCTGCTTTAATCCATAAATGGATTTAAGCAACTTGCACACCTTCCCGCTGCTCCAACTGTCTACAAAACCCTCTGGCTGATCCATGTAAACGTACTCTTCCAAACAGCCGTTTAGAAAAGGCATTTTTACGTCCATCTGCCAGATTTCATAGTCATGGAAGGCAGCAATGGCAAGTAGGATCCGAATAGATTTGAGCATAGCCACTGGAGACAAAGTGTTGCGCCACGGCAGCGCCCCGGCCGTCTATCCGAGGCCAAATTGCGGAATCAAAATTTTTCCTTACTTGGAAACCGGCGCTACCGCGGACAATGAAAACCCGGATCGTTAACCATTAACCTATACTAGCTATCAAGAGATGGGAAGAGAAGTATACCGAGTGATCCGAGTCCTCCGGTCTTCTCGTCATCGTCCCGATCTCCCGCGGAAAGTCTTGCCTCCACATCGTCGCCTCCTCGCCGGAAGGGCACCACATCGCCTGCGTCTTTTACGGGCTCCCGCCTCGATACCGAGGCAACTCGGGCATGAAGCCGGCAACTCGACATGCTCAAGATATGCTGTAGAATGTGTAGTAGATCAAGCTAGTCTCATTTGGGGTTTGTAGTTGCCTTGATGGAGGAATGGGATTAGGAAAAATGGTGCTTTCATTTTTCCAAAACAAGAAGAAGAAGGAGATGAAGAATTCCTCACAATACAAAGATGAACTCTCTCATTCTTTTCTTTCTCTCAAGTGTTCAACCATGTCCTAATGAGAATTGTGGAGGAGGGAATACAAAAACCACAACCTTAAAAGGAAGGTCATGGTAGTAAAAGCAAGTGGTGACTATATCCAAACATAATCATCACAAACTCACATCAACCATTCTTATCAATTCTAATCACAATAAAGCATGAAATGATGAAGGAAAAGAATGGTATCTAAAGATGCTATCATAATAAATACATATGCAAGAAACCCCCTCCTCAAATGTAATTTGCAAAACTGCAAATTACCCCCTCCATCAGAAAAGTCCGGCCGGGAAAGAACAAAGGAAAACCGGCCGGAACGGAATGCAAACTGGCAACTCCAGAAAACTGGTCCCGTAATAAATTACAGGAAAACCCCTATACTGTGCATACACACCCGCATCTGTATTCCTTCCGGATACAAATGCAATGAGACAAAATCTACACTGTACTAAACTAGGACCGGCTTAAACCAAAGCCGGCTAGTAATATCCGTCCGATCCTGATCCGTGCAATACCGCACGTATCTGATCGAACGCTGCCATATAACTATACGGCCACTAATACAAACCGTCTGATCCTGATCCGTGCAATACCGCACGTATCTGATCGGACCCTGCCATATCTCCATACGGCCTCTACAGCGTTTCGCCCGAAAGCTTGAGTAACTGTAAGTGTGGTGGACTCTAAAGACTCGTCAATTCTATGGCTGTGGATTTAACCACTAACACGTCAGAGATATAAGCCAATACGTGACGGGCCACCAGCTATTGACCAAAAGGGACGTCGATGAGCGAACTCATCCTGACACCATACTGAGCCTGTCAGTGACAATATCCGTACAGTCCGGTCCGTTCGTCTATGAGCATCGCATGTCGGGCCTAGGGGGTTGGTAAAAGTCAGACCCCCAAAAGCGGTACAAGTCGTGTCGGAGTGTAGCCCAGAACGCCCTGAGATACTACTGGAATACCTACCAGTAAATCTCCTGCCTCGGCCGAGGGCTTTGCGTAATGGCTCTCCTAGACACAGCGCGACCTCACCCCCAATACCGGGAGAGACGAACCCCTGCAGATCCGCTCACTGCCTCCTTGTGGCTCGGGACTGTACCCAACTAAAACCTGTTTGCACGACTCCTTTGAGCCATGGTAGGGTAGTAATCAAAGCACAGTGGGAACTCACACGAGACAAATGACGATCCTCAGGTCGATGAACTAACCTGTACACATGTCACCACGGAACTGCTATCTGACGTCAGGTATAAAACCAACTAGCATGTTCCCGGCGAGTCCTGTCCGGTGTACTCATAACCCAATGAGCACCTGTATACATCTTAGGTGAACCAACTGACACCAGTGGCTTGTGAGACCGGCCACCGCCCCTCATCGGGGTCTCGAATGTATACACTAGTCTACTCTGGAGAATCGATGCCCTGTCTCGAAACTCCTACGACTAGGGACCTTTTAAAGATGTGCTTATAGACTACCAGCTCCCACGTATATGATCGCCATCATACTGCTGGTAGTCAAGCAAGAATCCTAGGGGCTCTATCAACGTGTAATATCGACATGTCAGGTCACCTAAAGCAGTACACGATGATAAAGATAAACCAGATAGCATACTATCATCTCGAGTAAGACTGTCCTCCTGGGATAGGTCCTCCCTCAATCGTTGCAATCACGTGCCTGTGATCCATTAATTGACTCACATGGCACTATCTCCAACAATCTCCCACTTGCACTCAAGGCTAATTATTGCGATGCCGCATACTCACAGCCCGTGTGATACCGAACACCCAACTCCTCTACTAGTCAGTCTCACAAAGCTCGTTTGCGAAACTATTGCGTTCAAGGAATAGCCTCAGTGTGTGGATCCGCTGTGATGTTTCTTTCTATGTCTCTCTATATCTCAAGTTCGCGGAGAAAGCCATCTCCCGAAATGAGCAATACCTGTTTTAGAATGTCTGGATGTCTGATGGGACCTAGCTCATAAATGAACTCCAAATCCAAACTTCTTAGACTGTATCGTCAACTGAACTTAATCAGTATCCTGCGCCATGCCGCCCTCAGTATTGCCTTGGACCACCTGTCCAAAATACTGCCCCTCGTCAGAAGGGAAAACTATAACTCTGACAGCCACTCTGCCATCCAGGTCACCTTGGAAGCCTGGAATGATAACCGTCTCCTAAAAGATGCTGCCGTTATCATATCCCTAGAACATCCACTTATGTTCTAAAAACTGCTTCCGACTGTTTCTCCAGGATTGGATCAATGTCAACTTATTACTTCTAGTGCAAGAACAACATCTGGTGTGGTACTTGACATCTCATGATTGACTCAATTGCCTAAGCAAGTGATCTGCCAATCAGACACCTTTAGAGAGGGTGACTCCATTACCTGCAGGTACACTACCATGCCAGGAGTCGTTCATTCTAAATACTCTTAGAATGCTGCCTAAGTACCCAGATTGGGAAACCACCCAAATCTAGATCTAAAACCATAGATCTAGTAACCAGTATGTCTGACATAATGTCCAAATCCCGTACGGAGAAAACACTGTGTGACGACCAAAGTATAACCGATCGTAGTATAGGAATATCACTTCCTATTACCTTCTCAACAGATCCACCCCCTTATTCTGATGACGCCAAACCTATGACTGTCACATCAGAAATAGATGATCTATCTCCGCTACATCTGCTTTAGTCTATAAATAGACATAACCCTGATGTCCACCAATGCTTCCGCTGCTCCCACTGACTACGACAACCCTCTGCCAGAGTCATATAGACGCGCACTTCTAAAACTAGTTTAGAACGACGCTATACTCATCCTCCTGCCGGGTCTCGCAGCCTGGAAAAACAACAATGGCAAGTGTGGGTAAACAAGAACTTCCCTGTCACCGTCCTTGAGGCTACCAGAGTACCTCTCGGGTGCCTGAAGTTACCCACCATATCTGCGGAGTGGCTAATGGAATGTCAAATCAGATTGAATCTGTAGGTTCCTTATCAAATCTTCAGTAATCGTTTGCGGTTCTGGAATCACTTCCAGTTCTACCATACTCCCACTGCTGTTTTCTGAAAAATCCATTTCTTTTAAAATTGTGGCGAGTGAAGAACAATATCACTATTGATCTTCCAGATGGTAGAAAATCAACCCTCGTCATAGCCTGGGTCAACCCATAAACAGCCATTACAGAAACGTTCCTTGAGTTGTCCAGTGTCTGGTTTTAAGCATAAGCCGGACAACTCCCCGTACCTTAACAATGTCAAGATATGAACTGTTCTATATCCAATATAGAAACAGAGGCACTGATTTAATTGAACCAGATTCAAATCATGCAGCTATCTCCAGTGCATGTAAACTAAATGGAAGGAGGTCGATCAACGTTACTCAACTTAGGAATGCTTCCAATTATGAGTAACCTGAAAGAGAAGCAATTTCTCTTAATCATTACTATCTACTGAACACCATACACAAGTATCTACATCTTCGATCACTTTGAAGAATCCCGATACTTGCTACACTTGGTTCTCCACTCTATTCAAATACCTATAACTCCTCAAAACTTAGACCCTGTGTTTCTACGAAACACATGTCTAAGAACTAGAGAAGTTAAAAGTAAACAGAATATAGTACGAGGACCAACCCCTCTGTCCTAATGGACACTGGACAACATACAATACTCTGTATAAGTCCGCTGAGTCTAACAACTCTTTCACTGTGCGTCGTAGGTTGAAAACTGTACTTATGGTTAAGAAGAATTACACCGCTGTTTAATGCTCCTTACCTAACCATCCACTGATATAGGTAAATGTCATCGACATAATATCAAAAGGTATATCTCACTCTATGAAAATAGACGTACAGATATATCAATTTGAAATTGGTGCACAACAGCGGATATTCAAAACCAAATATTTGCCAACCGGCAAACAGCTCAGATGATCTCCTCAAATATCACCGATTACAACGAATCCCGATATAATGAGGATGATCACCCTATTCCCAATAACTTACTCCCACTCATCATCTGTAAAATCATACAGATGTGAGAATCATACCTGGTAAATACATACCCTGGAGTAAGTGTCTAATCGGGAAATCTGTTTTCCATTAACAGTACACAGTGAAACTGAAACATTGAAATGTTTCGTTGGGGTATCCTGGTATTCCTAGTAATGCCTCTACCATTATCCAGATTCACAACTGTAACCGTATAATTCTTTGCCACTTCTCAAAAACCCTTTATATGTCTTTAGTCATTACCTTCTGTACACCCCTTTAGGCCAAATGGTTTTCTTCCTTCCCTACCGTTCGGCACCAGCCTATGGTTTGGAAGAAGACTATCCAAAAGGCATAAAGGGTGTACTGTCCTAATCCTAGGAGCACTCGCAACGCGAGAGAAGGTGAAGATAAAAGACACCTGAATGTACTTTATTCCTATTTCTCCTGAACCAGAATCCATCCCCGGACTGGAACTAGTTCCTTTCGAGTTCGTATATAACCATACGATGGAGTATCCAATAAACTGTGGATCTTCGTAGTGATACGGAGTGTCCTGGAGAAATACAAAGGTGATTTAGGATTGGCGAAGAAATACTTGGTTTGGTCGTGAATATCAGTCGCAATTTTCTTTGCCCTCCTACTAATCCCTTGCTTTGTCTTAACTTAATACCTTCTGTACACCGTTTAGGCTAACTGGTTTTCTTCATTCCCTACCGGTCGGCACCAGCTTATGGTTTGGAAGAAGACTATCCAATTTGCATAATAGGTGTACTACTCCTAAACCAAGGAGTACTCGCAACCTGAGAGAATGTGAAAAGAAAAGACAACTGAATAGTCCTATTCGTTTTCTCCAAAACCGGAAACCATCCTCAACGTTCTTCGAGTTCGTATATAACCATACGATGGTTTTGTCCAATGGAAGTGGACGTTCGTAGTAATACGGGGTGTCCTGGAGAAAAGGGTAAAAGTAGGAGTGGCAATGAGGTCTGCAACTCTGATAATCCAAAAGCCTGTGTTAAGAAGGTTCGGTCAACTTGGTCACTGAGTCATAGTCCAGGGTCGGGTCAATGGTCGCTGCCAGAGAGAGAGAAAAGAAACACTCAGCGTGCACTCTAACCTAGATCAGAATGGTTATCACTTTGTCTAATCTGGAAACCTCCCACTGTACCTCAAATTCTCCTCCAAACCTGAAAGAAGAATTAGTCGGGGTCACCCGAGGAGTAAACTAACTCATCAGTGGGAATCGGGATCCAACTATCATCGCATGATAACTTGACGGAATCCACTCAAGTCACCACACTCCAGAAGGTATGCGCATTCCTGGCAAGTTTCAGTTCTTTTGAAACTCCCGATGTGATTTTTACCCCTAGGACCCAAGTGACCTTGACAATGCCAACATATCAAAGAGTCCTAGTCAAGTTCAACCCGTCATTATCTTGATTGCGTTAAACCCACCCGTACGAGTCCTTGACAATGCCAACATAACCGTACGACTGTCCTAACCAATCTACTTATCCATGCGACAGAAAAGTATTACACAGCTACCGAACACTACGCCTCGGCAATGCACGACATACGTAGCACGAATACTAAGCAATACTAATCTGAAATGACGGAGGGCTACGGATGGTTTTTGGCGAAAAACCTTTAACGTAATGAACTTGATATCGTTGAAGGAACTGCATAGCTTTTTATAAAAATATAGTGACGAAAACCTTTACTAAAGAGGTCACTCCCGGTGAAGGGATCTCGGCTCTTTCCCCGTAGAATGAGGTGCAGGATATTCCAACTGAATACCACGATGCAAAGCAAAAGTAATCGGCTATAGTGAAGTTAATGCCCTGACGCAAACTTCTGTCCAAGGGGTCACTCCCGGTGAAGGGATCTCGGCCCTTGCCTCGTCGACTGAGGAGCAGGATATTCCAAATGAATACCACGATGCAAAACAAAAGTGAACGTCCTTGCAATAACAGCTTTTTGAAAAGTGTTCCAACAACATCAGAATAGGTTTGTTTATAACTTGCGTTGATCCGAATCAACGCAGTCCCATCAAATGATCACACCAATAAAGAACGAAAATAATGATGTATGTATATGCCATCCGCATTCGCCACTGGGTCCCGTCATCACCCGTTAGGTTACTTAACTAACGACAGAGCGGGGACTGGACTAGTGCGGATGTAAAACATATACAACATCTACTAATATATATACCAATATATTATATTTCGCTCAAGGCGTGATAAAATGCAACATCACAGAAATGTACAGCATCACAGAACAATACAGATATCTGGAAGCCCCGGGTTTCACAGAGCCGCTGCTGAAACCCGACGTTCCCCTGGTCGTGTGGATAGCCTGTGCAATAAAATCCTAGACCCCTACGGGCGCGGCAAGTCACCCGCCAAAACCTGAAGCGAGGCAGCCCCCTTCAGCACTGTGAATGGACCACACAGCACTTCCTGGAATCCGGTAACTTGGGCACCCCTCCTGGGTCAACCTGTACCCCCTACGAGTGCGGCGAATAGCCCGCCAATCCTAGAGTGAAGCCCCCTCCGTCTCAATGCCATGAGATGCGGGCTTGTTGCCTTCTAGAACCCGGCTATCCATGCACCCCTCCGCGGGGTAATCCTAGTACAGAAAGTAAAATATACATACACCGGGTACATCGAACGCAACCAGGTCGTGCCCCAAAAGAATAATACAAACAGGCAGTGACGGCAGTCCACATGTCGGACGCTCGCCCCGCAATAACAAATGTACATATAAAACAAAACTGTACTAACATTGCATCCAGGCTATCCCCCACGACCGATCCGCAACAACACAGCATAAACATAGAACATCAACGTGAAAGTCACGTTCGCAAATCCGTCTAACCGGGCTATAGCAGTTAGACGGGATTTACCGATCAAGTGACATTCACGGTCGCAGATATAATGTAAATACTGTGAAATAATGTGTTTAAAAATATCCGATCGATCAAACAATTAACAAGTGGGCCCCTAAGTAATACTGTAGCAGTCACAGAACATCTGGGCCCAAATTTAATATTCCAAAACCCACAAAAGCAGCCCACAAGACCACTGTACAAATTTGACACAGTGAAGAGATTAGAGTGCGGCGGAACCGCGGCCCAAGGGGGGTTTGGCCGCGGTTCCGCGCTAAAGTCATTGACTGAAAGTGTCGAATTTTTACAGAGGTCTTATAATATCCAGTACATAAGTTTTATACAACCTGAAAAAATTTTTGAGACCAAAAATTTTCAACAGAAAACTGATGTGAAAGAAAATGTAGTTTTTGGAATTTTGGTCGATCGGATAAGCAAAACACATTAGAACAAGCTAGGTAAGGTTAATGGCGTGGCTCTGATACCATGTTGCGCCACGGCAGCGCCCCGGCCGTCTATCCGAGGCCAAATTGCGGAATCAAAATTTTTCCTTACTTGGAAACCGGCGCTACCGCGGACAATGAAAACCCGGATCGTTAACCATTAACCTATACTAGCTATCAAGAGATGGGAAGAGAAGTATCTCGAGTGATCCGAGTCCTCCGGTCTTCTCGTCATCGTCCCGATCTCCCGCGGAAAGTCTTGCCTCCACATCGTCGCCTCCTCGCCGGAAGGGCACCACATCGCCTGCGTCTTTTACGGGCTCCCGCCTCGATACCGAGGCAACTCGGGCATGAAGCCGGCAACTCGACATGCTCAAGATATGCTGTAGAATGTGTAGTAGATCATGCTAGTCTCATTTGGGGTTTGTAGTTGCCTTGATGGAGGAATGGGATTAGGAAAAATGGTGCTTTCATTTTTCCAAAATAAGAAGAAGAAGGAGATGAAGAATTCCTCACAATACAAAGATGAACTCTCTCATTCTTTTCTTTCTCTCAAGTGTTCAACCATGTCCTAATGAGAATTGTGGAGGAGGGAATACAAAAACCACAACCTTAGAAGGAAGGTCATGGTAGTAAAAGCAAGTGGTGACTATATCCAAACATAATCATCACAAACTCACATCAACCTTTGTTCTTTCCCGGCCGGAATGCAAACTGGCAACTCCAGAAAACTGGTCCCGTAATAAATTACAGGAAAACCCCTATACTGTGCATACACACCCGCATCTGTATTCCTACCGGATACAAATGCAATGAGACAAAATCTACACTGTACTAAACTAGGACCGGCTTAAACCAAAGCCGGCTAGTAATATCCGTCCGATCCTAATCCGTGCAATACCGCACGTATCTGATCGAACGCTGCCATATAACTATACGGCCACCAGTACAAACCGTCTGATCCTGATCCGTGCAATACCGCACGTATCTGATCGGACCCTGCCATATCTCCATACGGCCTCTACAGCGTTTCGCCCGAAAGCTTGAGTAACTGTAAGTGTGGTGGACTCTAAAGACTCGTCAGTACTATGGCTGTGGATTTAAGCACTAGCACGTCAGAGGTATAAGCCAATACGTGAAGGGCCACCAGCTATTGACCAAAAGGGACGTCGATGAGCGAACTCATCCTGACACCCTACTGAGCCTGTCAGTGACAATATCCGTACAGTCCGGTCCGTTCGTCTATGAGCATCGCATGTCAGGCCTAAGGGGTTGGTAAAAGTCAGACCCCCAAAAGTGGTACAAGTCGTGTCGGAGTGTAGCCCAGAACGCCCTGAGATACTACTGGAATACCTACCAGTAAATCTCCTGCCTCGGCCGAGGGCTTTGCTTAATGGCTCTCCTAGACACAGCGCGACCTCACCCCCAATACCGGGAGAGACGAACCCCTGCAGATCCGCTCACTGCCTCCATGTGGCTCGGGACTGTACCCAACTAAAACCTGTTTGCACGACTCCTTTGAGCCGTGGTAGGGTAGTAATCAAAGCACAGTGGGAACTCACACGAGACAATTGATGATCCTCAGGTCGATGAACTAACCTGTACACATGTCACCAGGGAACTGCTATCTGACGTCAGGTATAAGACCAACTAGCATGTTCCCGGCGAGTCCTGTCCGGTGTACTCATAACCCAATGAGCATCTGTATAAATCTTAGGTGAACCAACTGACACCAGTGGCTTGTGAGACCGGCCACCGCCCCTCGTCGGGGTCTCGACTGTATACACTAGTCTACTCTGGAGAATCGATGCCCTGTCTCGAAACTCCTACGACTAGGGACCTTTTAAGGATGTGCTTATAGACTACCAGCTCCCACGTATATGATCGCCATCATACTGCTGGTAGTCAAGCAAGAATCCTAGGGGCTCTATCAACGTGTAATAGCGACATGTCAGGTCACCTAAAGCAGTACACGATGATAAAGATAAACCAGATAGCATACTATCATCTCGAGTAAGACTGTCCTCCTGGGATAGGTCCTCCCTCAATCGTTGCAATCACGTGCCTGTGATCCATTAATTGACTCTGAGGGCACTATCTCCAACAAAAAGTTTCGTCATAGTCCACACCAGGTCATTGACGAAAACCTTTTGCAACGAGTCTAGCCTTATAGGTTTCCACCTGCCCATCTTCACCAAGTTTCCTTTTGTAGATCCATTTGCATCCAACGGGTTTTACCCCAGGTGGAGCAATATCCAAGGTCCGCACTTTATTGGTGTACATGGACTCCATTTCGGATTGCATAGCTTCTAGCCACTTATCAGAGTCCCTACTGATAATGGCCTGTCTGAAACTGGTAGGGTCATCTTCTTCCAAGATGCAATCCTCTCGATCCCTGTCTTTGAGAATACTGTAGTATCTCTCGGGCGGATGAGAAATCCTACCAGAGCTACGGAGTGGCTGAGGTTCGTTCGGGGTTATTGAATCCAGAGGTTATGTCAAATCATTAGTTTCATTTTGTGGTCGCTGAATTTCTTCCAGTTCTACCGTGCTCCAACTAATTTCTTTTGCAAGAAACTCCATTTCTAAGAAAACGGCATGCTGAGCAACAAACACCTTCTGTTCCTCGGTGTGGTAGAACATATATCCATAACCATTCTTTGGTTATCCCACAAACTTACATAAAACTGACCGTGCCTCTAGTTTATCTGGTTTATGCGTTTTAACATAAGCCGGACAACCCCATATCTTAAATCTTTTAAGATATGGCCTTTTTCTATTCCATATCTCGAATGGAGTCTTAGGCACCGATTTAAACGGAACATCATTCAATAGATATGCCGCTGTCAAAAGCGCATGTCCCCAAAATGAAATAGGATACTCGGCACTACTCATCATAGAGCGAACCATATCCAATAGGGTACGATTCCTCCGCTCCGATACATCGTTGTGCTGTGGTGTATAAGGAGGAGTAAACTGAGAGAGAATACCATTCTCTTTTAAGTAATCTAGGAATTCTGTGCTTAAGTACTCCCCTCCCCTATCGTATCGGAGGATCTTGATACTTTTGCCAGTCTGGTTCTCTTCTTCGTTTCTGAATTCCTTGAATTTCTCAAAAGCTTCGGATTTATGTTTCATCAGATACACGTATCCGAACCTAGAGAGATCTTCAGTGAATGTAATGAAATACGAGAACCCACCCCTTGCATGTATAGACATCGGACGACATACATCACTGTGTATGAGTCCCAAGAGCTCTGCTGCCCTTTCTCCATGTCCGGTGAACGGAGATTTGGTCATCTTTCCTTTGAGACAAGACTGACAAGTTTCATAGGATGAAAACTCGAATGTATTCAAGAGTCCATCTTTATGCAACTTACTTAGTCTTTTCTCTCCGATATGACCAAGTCTACAATGCCACAAGTAGGATTCTTTCGTATCTGAACTCTTCCTCTTGCGTGTGTTTGGAACATTGAGAACTGTATTCTGATTTATAACGTAGATACCATTACACAGTGTACCATCTGCAACCAGTACCTTATGAAGGTAGATGTTCATGATATTTCTATCAAGAACAAAGTTATATCTATCTTTATCGAGTAAAGAAACTGATATGATGTTGCAAACCATGGAAGTTACATAGTAGCAATCGTTCAAAATCATAGTATTGCCATTTGGCAACACTAGGTGATATTCACCGACGGCTGCAGCATTAACTTCTGCTCCGTTCGCTACCCTGAGCGATATATCACCAGGTGCTACTTTCCTACTTTTCTCAGTCCCTGCAATATATTACAGATATGAGATACTGATCCGGTATCAAGTACCCAGGAGGTAGGGCTGAACGTAAAGAAGTTCTCAATTACAAGAACACCTGAAGTAGATGCAAAACTATGCTTCTTCTTCATCTAGGTATCCTTGGAATCCATACAATCCTCTTTCCCTTGCTCATACTTATGATTGTTGTCACAAGTTAGAGCCGAACCGACATTCCCCAGCCCCGAATAAGAATTCGGATCGGTCAAGCGATACATTTTATTATCTTGATTAGGGCGTGAAATGGTTGCTACCTGGAGAAAGAGAAAAGAAACACTCAGCGTGCGCTCTTGCAAGATTAGATTGGTTTATTGATTTATCTAACCAGGATGGCTCCCACTGATTCCTCAAATTCTTCTTCAAACCCTAAAAGAAGAACTAGTCAGGATTAATCGCACGTCACAATACTTGCTTAACCTTTCAGCCTGGCTGGTGTTGGTACTTCGAGGGAGGTTTTCCAACGCTTTCACGAAGTTCCATAATTAAACAACCTCTTTTCCCTGGAGGCGTAGCCCCGCTAACACCGTTCTAGAAACCTACTAGGTTTATAGCATTGATTGTTAAGTGAAATAATCTCCCGATAGTAATCCAACTCATCAGTGGCATCGGGATCCAACTATCATTGTGCGATGACCTAGATGGAATCCACTCTAGTCACCACACTCTAGAAGGTATGCTAAATCTGCAAGTTTCAGTTTCTTTAGAAACTCCCGATGTGGTTTTTTCCCCTAACGGTTTATGACCTTGACTAGGTCAACAAACCATAAACCGCCAGTCAAGTTCTACCCGTCATAATCTTGATTGCATTAAACCTACCCGTACGTGTCGTTGACTAGGTCAACAAGGCCGCACGACTGTCCTAACCAATCACATTTGGCAATGCACAGAAAAATATCACTTAGCTACCGTTCACTACGCCTTGAGTAGGTCAACAAACGCAGCACGAATACTAAATAATACGAATCCGAAATGACGGAGGGCTACGGCTGGGTTTTTGGCGAAAAACCCGTTAACGTAATGAACTTGATATAATTGAAGGAACATGATTGCCTTTTTGAAAATATAGTTGCGAAAACTTTTGGTAAAGAGGTCACTCCCTGTGAAGGGATCTCGGCTCTTTCCTTGTCGAATGAGGTGCAGGACATTCCAAAATGAATACCTCGATGCAGAGCAAGAATAATCGACTATAGTGAAGTTATTACCCTGACGCAAACTTTTTGTCCAAGGGGTCACTCCCGATGAAGGGATCTCGGGCCTTGCCTCGTCGAATGAGGTGCTGGGCATTCATAACCGAATATCTCTGTGCAAAACAAAAAGAACGCCCTTGCAATAACAGCTTTTTGAAAATTGTTCCAACAACATCTTTTTGGTTTATTTTCTTTGCATTAATATAATGTGTCCCATCAATTAATCCTACCATTACAGAAAACAACGAAAATATGACGTACGCTTATGCCATCTGCATTCGCCACGGGGCCCCGTCATTACCCGTTAGGTTACTTAACTAACGACAGAGCGGGGGCAGGACTAGTGCGGATGCAAAACATAAGCAACGCTTACTAGATATCATATATAGATATATACATTCGTCAGATGCAATGATAGCCATTCCAGATCACAGATGAACACATTGGATATGCTAGGAATCCGCATTTCGTTCGAGCCTGCAACGAAAGACGGATTACACGGTCGCGATGAATAGCCAAACCCCACCCTAGACCCCTACGGGTGCGGCAAACTACCCGCCAAGTATCCGAAGTGAAGCAACCTGCTTCAACAACGTGAGTAGGCCACTCTGCACTTCGAGGTACCCGGTAGTTTGTGCACCCCACCTTGGGTCTATCCTAGGAGCAAAAACAGTAAAAGAAATAATATACAATGGCGGCTACAACCTCATCCCGGATGTGCGGCCATAAAATAATATTACATCAATTTACATATTATATCAAATGAAAGATAAAGAAACTCTCGTCTCATAAACCCCGGCTATTCATCCGCGACAATCCAACAAGTTCCTATACACAATCCAACAACATTACAGATCTCAGATATGCATAACCCCCACTAATCGACGTATAGCGATTAGTCGACGTTTAGTGCATATATCACATCACAGATATAACCATTTAGCAAGAGTTTGTAGAACTTCGATCAAAATACCAATTTGTAACTACCCCAAACACAATATTGTTCTCTGGAAAATATGGGCAGAAACAAAACATCTTAAAAATCCCAAAATCACATACTGAACAAACTGCAGAAAACCGAGTCGTGGCCGAGTCAACTCGGCCGCGGATCCTTGGCGAAACGCATGGTTTCACCGCGGTTCTGCGGCGAGTTGGCCGAGCCGTGGGCTCAAATTTCTTGACAATTCCTAGAAAACCCTGCACCGATTTTTAAGGCATGTGGAATAATTTTTGGAGCAGTTTTAAAAATCGGTAGAAAGTATTGTTTTTGACATGTTTTTCGGGATTTTTTTCGGATCGAAGTTCTAAACACTTTGCTAACAGTTAGTTGTTGTTTAGCTAGGCTTTGATACCATTGTTAGGTCCACGTTACCCACCCCGGTTCTTTCGGCGAGGCGGAATAGGTAAAAATCGAATTTTTCTTCACTGGGTAACATGGACCCTCCATGAAGGATCTTTGCTAAAGAAAAACTAACAAAGACTACAAGTTTTAGCTACTATGTAGAATGGTTATACCTAGGTCTTGAACTCCTTCTCATCTTTTTTTTGTTCTCCTCCTTGCTTGCTCCTTGTAGTGGCTTGAACGGCTCCTCCTCGTCGTCTCCTCTTTGCCGTAGATGAATCCACCCGAGGGCCTCGAACTTGAGCTCCTATCTCAACCTAGAGATAACTAAGGTGCTTGGTTTGCTAAACCTAGAACCTTAGAATGAGTTGAGAAGAGTTATGGAGGTTTTATCTCAAAAGTTCATGATTTCCAACTCATGGAACACTAGAACTTTGAGAGAGGAAGAGGGAGAGCTTTCTTTCAAGAGAGAGAAAGAATATGATAGAGTGAGCTCCCATCTTGCAACCATGCTCACATATTTTGGAATAATGATAATAATAATAATAATTAAGAATTGTGATGGTTAGTTTGTGAATGACCACTATCATTACCTTCATTTAATGCATTTTGCAAAGAACAAGAAGCATCATTGAAAAGAAATGATGATGGTCAACAAGACCACAAAGGTCAACCGGTCAACAAGGTCAATAAGTCAATAAAAGTCAAATTGTCAACAACCCTAACCATAGCACAATTATCCTTAATTAATATTATTAACCATATTCTTCATTCTCATTAGGGGTTGGAAAAAGTCAACAAGTCAACCAAAGTCAAATGGTCAACAACCCAAATGAGACTCCTCTACCTCTGCCTCTGTCAACTGTGCCCTCTGTCAACTGTGCATACACTCCCGCATCCATGTTCCGAGGAACACGAATACACTGAGACAAAACTAATCCCAAAACAAATACTAGGATCTGGCTTAAACCAAAGCCCGCTAGTAATAACTGCTCGGACACCAAACGTGCACAAGTGCGCGGATGTGAACGAACCTCGTAGCAAAACAATGAGACCTCTACTCTGTTTTGCCCAAAGGCGAGTAACCCACTATGTGGGACTCTAAAGGCTCGACAATATGCTGGCAGTGGGTTTAACCACAGGCCGCAAGCGATACTAGCTGTACGTAACGGTCCCCAGGTAGATGCCGATAAGAAGACTGATGAGGTGAACTCATCCGAACTCCTACTGAGACTGAATGTGACAATCTCTGTACAGTCCGTTATGTTCGTCTAAGAGTATCACATGGCGGGCCTAGGGGTGGTAAACGTCAGTCCCCTAATAGCGGTACAAGTCGTGTCGGAGTGTAGCCCAGAACAACCTGAGAAACTACTGGTAACACTATCAGCAAATCTCACTTGCCCTGGCCAGGGACAACTATGTGTAATGGCTCTCCTTGACACGGCGCGATATCAACTCCCAATACCGGGAGAGATGAATCCTGTCTAACCGTCACTGCCTTCAAGTGCTTCGGGACTGCACCCAACTACTACCTGTTTGCACGACTCAATAGAGCCGTGGTAGGGTAGTAATCTAAGTACAGTGGGAACACACTCGAGGCGAAGTGACAGTGTCAAGTCAACGGACTAAGCTGTACTTATGTTATCTGGGAACTGTTAACTAACGATGGGTATAATACGAACCAACAGTTCCCGATGAGTCCTGTCCAGTGTACTCGTAACCTAACGAGCACCTGCATACTATCTCCAGTACGACGTACTGATGGCTGTGGGACAGACCATCTCCCCTGCTGGGACGAGAAGCGTATGCACCAGTCTACTCTGGAGTATCGATGCCCTGTCTCGATAATCCTACGACTAGGGACCAAAATAAGGATGTGCTTATAGACTACCCAGTCCCTACTAGTGTGATCGCCATCACAACGCCGGTAGTCAAGCAAAGATCCTACGGGCTTCATCAATATGTTTTTAGCGATATGTTAAAAGAAACATATACACATATTAAGATAGATACAAACTAAATAGCATACTACTATATCGAGCAAGACTCTCGTAAACCCGTATATATATCCCAAGCCTCCAAACTGTATTATACAAACTAGTACTATACAATAATGGCCTCTAGGGCATACATATTTAACACTTTCTTCTTCCTCTATCACCATGGCAGCACCTCATCTCCCCCTCCTCTTCAACCCTCATAACATCATCAAAAACAACCCAAAACCCTATCCCCACTTCACAAAAAACATGCACAAACCTCCTAGCTACACTAAGGACAAAGAAAAATGGGATTTTGATGCTCTAGGGGATTCTTGAGTCCCAAATGAGATAATTCTTTCACCTTAAGTGTAGTAGTTCAACTCTTTTAGCAACCTTGCAAGTTTAGATGTGTTAGAGTGGGATTTAGTGCACTTTGGAAATTACTGGGAGGGTTAGAGTTTAATTTGAGTTTTGTGATGAACTTGAGTGTATTTTGTAACCTTAAAACCCCTCATGGTGTTATAAACCCAAACCAAACACTACTACCAAACCTAACCAAAAATACGGAAAAACAGAAACTTGTTATGTCAGTTTTGTGAACTTTTATGGTGTGCAGGGAAATCTGGGATGACCTGGGATAATTACGAGTTAAGTAAACAACTTTAGTGGCCTAATTAGAGCACTACAAGACCACCCAGACAAAACGAACCAATTCAAACACCCTAGGGCCGAGCTCGCCAGAATTTGGGGGGTATGGGCCGGCCACATAGGTGAGTTGGGTTCCCATGTTGATTCTGTAGTTCATAGGACCCCTATACATGACCCCAGTGTTGTTTGCTTACCTTGTTTTCACCTTAATCAAAATCTGGGACTAGTTTCATGAGTGGCAGTTTTATTTCGGGGTTTTGTTTTGCGTATTTTGAATTCTGGGTTTTAGGAATTTGGTTTTGTATCGATCACTTGGCGTTTGTACGCTTATATCGAGGGTTATTTGGTTGAATTGCGAGATGTAGACCATAGGTTTTGACCTATGGATGATTCGTGCGACATTTTTTGTTTCATGTGTCGTTTTGATTTTTAATTGGATTATAATGCGATACGATACGTTATAATGTGTAGGTGCCCTCACGAGGACTTCGAGACGACAAGCAAGCGCGTGGAAACATCGGCATCGGCAAGGGAAGAGCAGGTGAGTAGATTTATATCTACGGGGGAAGTTGGGTGGATGGCGTATAGCACCCCCGCAAAATTGTGAGAAACAATGTGATGTGATATAGATATACTTTTACATATTAGTGTGTGATATGAATCTTAGTAAGAAAAGCTTTAGGAGATTATGGGTTTAGTGTTAGCGAGATGTGAAGAAAAGACTTTAGTCGATTTCTTAGTCACGAAAACCTAGAGTAAAGATTTTCATACACGCACATACACATACTCGCATACATTTACTTCGTTGTGCGTATTGGGGACATATATATTGGTATTCATATTCTTGGATGATGAGGATGTTATATGATACTTGGGAATGAGTCGATATGATCGGGTATGATGCCGTGAGATATTTAATATGTGACCGAGATATGTCCTGATGTTATAGCGGATCGTTGGATGGAGATACCATGTGGATGATGATATATATATATGATAGTTGACATATGATCGAGAAATGAGATGATATATGTTATGATATTTATAAGGATCGCTTGGGCAATGTATACTTCTATGATAATATGTGTTGATGACATCGAATAGTATGAGGCTTTAGATCAGTAGCCAGATCATGATATTGTTGATGATATTAGTAGTGTACTCGACTTAGATCAGTACCCCTGCTCATGATATGTGATGATGTGGATACCAGATGAATAATGAGGTAAATGTGATACTTGATCCGTACCCAGATTTGGGATGCAGTACGATAGTTTTACCGTACGAGATATAGTTATGAGGATAGATCCGCACTCTTGACTCGAGGATGTCATATTATTTATTGTATCGTACGTGATACTATTGAGGCAAGATCACCGACTACTATAGATATATATATATATCGACTCAGACTTAGGTGGATTCCCTTACCCTTTTGACTGGGCTCGAGTCATACTCATTTTCAAAAGTGGAGAATCGTGAGTATTTTAAATACCAAACTGTATGACTCGTATTTTAGGTAGGTATATTTTTCAGTGTTGCTGTTACTACATCACCGTCTGTATATTCATGATGTTTCATCGCATTGCTTGCTTGTACATATGTTATCTATAATTATCATGAAACCCAGCTGTCAGGACACCAGCACCATTACCGATGATGCGTATGTTCTACGTACACCTGCTTGCCGGCTCACACACATCATCATCGGCAATTGCCATGTCACGTACACTTTAGAAAATACTATTCATGGACATAGCTTGCTAGTTGATAGTTGCAACATGTTAGAGCTTTCTGTTAACTATTGCATTTATTGCATGATATCAGATGCATTCATATATTCATTGGTCATGCAGTATTATGGAGATTTATGCCGGTTTTCATTGTTATTGACATGGTGACTTGATGATTTCGGATTCTTCTTGATATTTTCTGGATTTGGAAACCGCATGTGAAAGTTTTGTAAACTGATGAATTATTTTAAAGAGATAAATGCGGTTTTCTTTGACATGATGAGTATTATCCACCATGGTGTTTTCTCGGTTCTGAGATGTTTTCAAGACCCGATTCGAGGAGTTGGATGAACCGTCTCGGGTACATAGTGGGCTCGGTAAGGTACCCCGGGGCAAGAAGCTCAAGTTGTAGACGATGAGCCCGGCAGGGGCAGACTGCCTACCGGTGATTTTACCTCGCACGGAGGATATCTGGAGGATACCGTCCGTGGTCGTGTGATTGATGATATGGGCCGATCCGGACTGACAGAGCCCGAGCTATTGAGATATTGAGACTTGAGACACTGAGATATTGAGATTTGATGATACAGGCCAGTCCGGATAGCTGGAGCCTGAGGTATTGAGATACTGAGATTTATGTTTTGTGTCGATGCTGGACACTGTTTTATCTGTCGATTTCATTTATGATACGCGATTTATATACATACAGAAATCTCATTAAATAAAGAAAAGACTTGTCTCATTCACGATGTATTCCGTTTCATTTGTAATGCATTCATACAACATATATCTGATATGTTGCTATCTGAGGTACTGACACGAGCATGTAGTGTTACACATATAAATAGATGGACCAGGATATTTATAAAAAAGCAAGATTTCAAAAGGCGGAGCTTAAGCCACTACTTTTAAAACCATTAGATTCTACAACGATATCAAGTTCGAAGCATTAAAGGTTTTCTTAAAAACTATACGCAGCCCTCCATCATTTTAGGAAGTAGAGTACTTTGTATTCGTGCTACGTATGTTGATTATAGTGTACGGTAGCTAAGTGATATCTTCCTACACAACATATAATGAGATTAATTAGGACATTCATGTGATTATGTTGATTATAGTCAATGGTCATATGGGTGGGTCTAATTAATCACGAAATGACGGGTAGAACTTGACTAGTGCTTATGATATGTTGATTATAGTCAAGATCATAAGTGCTAGGGGTAAAAACCATATCGGGAGTTTTAAGTGTTGAAATTTGCAATGAGATTGCATACCTTATATGTGATAGTAAGATCCCGATCCCTCTGTGAGCAATAGTTGCTCCTGGGAGAATTTTGCACTTTATAATTAGCCAACTCATTAGGTGTCTAGAAAGGTTTCAACGGGGCTACACCTCTGGGAAAATGAGGTTTATTTTTATTAGGTCCGAGCGAAAGCACGGGGAACCTCTCTCAGAAATACCGGCACTGTCTTGGCTGAACGGTTAGCGAAGTTGTAGAATGTAATTAATCCTGGCTAATTTTTTCTTTTAAGGTTTGAATGAGAATTTGATAAAAGCAGTGGGAGACATCGATTAGATAAGATAATAAACCAATATAATCTTTGCAAGAGCTTTCGCTGAGTGTATTCTTTTCTCTCTCCTAAATGGCAGATAACCATGACAGGGATTAAGCGACTATTAGAGAAAAATAAGCTTTCTGGACCGAACTATAAAGACTGTTTGAGGAACATTAACATTGCTTTCACATATGATAAAGTATCATATGTCCTCACTGCCACATGCCCGCCCAAACTAGGCCCTGATTCTTCGATTGCGGATATGGAGATCTGCAAAACGTGGGATGTTGACTGTGCCACCGCCAAATGCCTCACGCTTGTATCGATGGACAATACTCATCAAAAGCAGCACAAGGAGATGAATGTTCAATCTATATTTCTCCATACAAAGGAGTTGTATGGAGAGGAATCTCGTATCCTACGATATGAAGCATCTCGAAAGCTGTTTTAGAAGCGGATGGTTCCTGGCACTTCAGTAAGCGACCACGTTCTGAAGATGATAGCTCTTATTGAAGAGCTTGAGGGCCTCGGATGGACAATGGACAACGAGCAATATACGGATATTATTGTGCAGTCTCTTCCCTCTGCCTTTGCTCTTTTCATAGTGAACTTCAACATGCACAACATAGAGAAGTCACTACCCGAACTTCTCAATATGTTGAGAAATGCGTAAAGCATGCTTAAGGCGAAGACTCCCTCCCTGCTTGTTGTACAATCTTCTTCTTCCGTCCCAAAAGCGAAGGCCAAGGGAAAGAACAAGAAGAAATCCACCAAGCCGAGAGGTGGAATAAAAAAGGCAAAGGGGAAAGACAAATCCAAAACTACGGAGTCGGGAAAAGGAGAATGTTTCTACTGCAAGAAGACGAGACACTGGAAGCGGAATTGTACTGATTACCTTGGTCTCAAGAAAAGGAAGCATGGTGATGCTTCAGCTTCAAGTGTGTTCGTAACTGAAAACTGTTTTTCTATCAACTCTGCTTCGTGGGTATTGGATACCGGTTCGGGTTCTCACATCTGCTATTCTGTGCAGGAGCTGAGAAATAGAAGAGTTTTGAAGACGGGTGATCATACTCTCCGGGTTGGAAATGGTTCCAATGTACAAGCAGTTTCAGTGGGAGAGTATCATCTGGGGTTGCCATCGGGTTGTATATTGGTTTTGAACCCATGTTATTTTGTACCAAGCATGCTTTGTAATATTATATCCGTTTCTTTGTGGGAAAATGAAGGATATCATTTTATATTGCAGCACTTATGAACATTAAACTTAATCAAGAGTTGATTGGTTGTGGTACACATAATAACGGGATATACGTCCTTAATCAACACATAGTTTTCAACATACAACATACAAACAAAAGAAAATTTTCAGATATAAATGGTGCTTTTCTTTGGCATTTTAGACTTGGTCATATTAATGAAACAAAACTAAACAAGCTTCATAAAGATGGATATTTAAATTCTTTTGAGTATAAATCTTATGAGACTTGCCAGTCTTGTATCAAATGGAAAATGACCAAAACACCGTATACTGGACACCGAGAAAGAGCTATTAAGATCTTGGGCCTCATACATAATGATGTATGTGGGCCAATGTCTACACATGCGAGGGGTGGTTTTTCTTACTTCATAACTTTTACTGATGATTTCTCAAGATTCGGTCATGTGTTTTTGATAAAGCATAAGTCTGAAGCTTTCGAGAAATTCAAGGAGTACAAACTTGAAGTAGAAAAACAAACTGGATTGAGAATCAAGATACTTCGATCGGATCGAGGTAGAGAGTATCTTAGTACAGAGTTTTCGAACTTCCTAAAAGAGAATAGGATTCTCTCTCAGCTAACTCCCCCTTACACATCACAGCACAACGGTGTGTCAGAGCGACGGAATCGAACCCTATTAGATATGGTACGATCCATGATGAGTGATGCTGAGTTGCCCCTCTATTTTTGGGGGTATGCATTGGAGACTGCAGCTTTTCTGTTGAACAGGGATCCGACCAAGACCGTGTCTACCACTCCATATGAGATATGGTATGGGAAAAGGCCATCTATTAAGCGAGTTAAGATTTGGGATTGTCCAGCTTTTGTTAAAAAGAAGAATTCGGACAAACTCGAGACACGATCGTTCAAATGTTTATTTGTGGGATATCCAAAAGATTCATATGGATATTTGTTCTACCACAAAGAGGAAAAAAGGGAGTTTGTTTCTCGAAATCCCACATTTTTAGAAAATGAGATTTATCCAAATGATACTGATGGCAATGTGGTAGATCTAGATGAGGTTCTAGAGACACAAGTTACAAATGACGACTTGGTTGAACCTAATATTGCAACAGAACCTAATGAACCTCAGCCACTCCTTAGATATGGTAGGACTTCTCGCCCACCAGAGAGATTCTACGGCTTTTTCGTTGATGGTGATGGAGAAGATTGCATCATGGATGATGATGACCCTACCAGTTTTCTGCAATCTATCACGAGTGGTGACTCTATGAAGTGGATGGATGTCATAAGATCTGAAATGGACTCTATGTACGCCAACAAAGTGTGGACTTTGGATGTTGTACCCTCTGGGGTAAAACCCGTAGGGTGCAAATGGATCTTTAAGAGAAAGATCGGTGTAGATGGGCAGGTAGAGACCTATAAGACAAGTCTTGTGGCGAATGGATTTCGACAAAGACCAGGACTGAACTATGACGAAACCTTTTCTCCTATAGCCATGCTTAAATCCATTCAGATCCTACTTTCTATTGCTGCTTACAACGACTATGAAATCTGGCAGATGGACATTAAAACTGCTTTTCTAAATGGTTATTTAGAAGAGTGCGTTTATATGGACCAGCCAGAGGGCTTCATTGATAGTGGGAGCAGCGGGAAAGTATGTAGGTTGCTTAAATCCATTTATGGATTAAAGCAGGTATCACAGAGCTGGAACATCTGTTTTGATGATGTTATCAAAGAGTTTGATTTCGTCAAAAATCCAGATGAACCTTGTGTTTATAAGAAGATTGTAGGAAGTACTGTCACATTCCTCGTATTGTATGTGGATGACATTCTTCTGATAGGAAATGACGTTCCTATGGTATAATCGGTCAAATTGTTCTTATCACAAAGGTTCTCGATGAAGGACCTGGGTGATACCTCGTACATATTGGGCATAAAGATCTATAGGGATAGATCTAAATAGTTATTTGGATTGTCAAACCAGGTACATTAACACCATCCTAAAGAGATTTAGTATGGAAGACTCCAAGCGGGGTTCCTTGCCCGCTAGTCATGGAGTCAATCTCTCTAAGGAATTTTGCCTAAAGTCTGATGAAGAGAGAGCTCGCATGAGCATTATACCCTACGCTTCTACTGTAGGATCTATAATGTATGCGATGCTATGTACACGCCCTGATGTAGCTTATGCACTTGGTGCAGTAAGCAGGTATCTATCCAACCCAGGGGAGGATCACTGGACAGCAGTAAAGAACACTCTTAAGTACTAGCGAAGGACTAAAGAAATGTTCTTGGTGTATGGTAACGGAGATCTCCAAATGGAGGCCTTTACCGATTCGAGCTTCCAGAGTGATAAGGATGACAACAAATCTATCTCTGTGTTTTTCTTTACCCTCAATGGAGGGGCGGTGTGTTGGAAGAGTTCCAAACAGGATACCGTTGCAGACTCAATGATGGTAACTGAGTATATTGCTGCAAATGATGCTGCCAAGGAAGCCGTCTGGATGAGAAAGTTCGTCTCGGAGCTAGGAGTAGTTCCAATCATTATTGATCCAATACCATTGTATTGTGATAATAATGGGGTTATGGCATTAACCAAAGAGCCCAAGTCCCATCAGCGGTCCAGACACATCCTCAGGCGATATCATCTGATCCGGGAAATAGTTGATCGCCGCGTGATCGAGATTCAGAGAGTAGATACAAAAGATAACACCGTGGATCCACTCACCAAGGCCCTTCCTTTGCCGCAGCATGAACGACTTTTTGAGAGGTTGGGTAAGAGATACGCTAATAATTAGCCTTAGTGCAAGTGGGAGATTGTTGGATATATGTATGCCCTCGAGGCCATTATTTGATAGTGTATGTACCGGTGTGTGTGTGTGTGTGTGTGTGTGTGTGTATGTGTGTGTTCAGGGGACATTCTTGCTCGACATGATAGTATGCTATCTGTTTGCATATTTTATCTTGACATGTTCATTTGATCATGCTTTCATTCATTTGGTACATGTTGATATAACCCTTAGGATGATGCAGGACTACTGAGATTATGATGTGGATCATACTGGTAGGACATGTCTAGTCTATGAGCATATCCTTGAAATGTTCCTAGTCATGGGTGTATCGAGACGGGGCATCGATATCACAAGAATAGACTAGCGTATACGTTACTTGTCCCATATGATAGGCGATGGATGATCCCATATCCATTGGTGTGGTGACACCAAAGATCGTATACGGGTGCTCAGTGGAGACTGGGTACACTGAACGGACTCGCCGAGAACTCCTACGTGGTATTATATCTATCGTCGGATAGCAGTTCTGAGGTGACACTGGTACAGGTTAGTCTATAGACCTGAGATCATCATAGAGTCTTGTATGTCTCCGACTGTACTTTGATCTCCACCCTACCACGGCTCTATTGAGTTGTGCAGACAGGTGGATTTTCGGTACAGTCCCGAGGCACATGGAGGTAATGAGCGATAGGAGGAGTTTCATCTATCCTGGTATTGGGGGTTGATGTTGCACCTTGTACGATTGGCTATAACAGGAAGTCCCTGGCCAGGGCTGCTGAGATTTACTGATAAGTGTTATCGGTAGTTTCTCGATTTGTTTTGAGCCATATACCGGCATGACTTATTGGGTTATTGGGGTCGACGATACCATCCCTAGACTCACATATGCAGCATATTTGAGGAAGAGACCGGACTGTACGATAAGTGTTACCGGTTGGCTCGACGGGAGTTTTAGCAGCTTTGCTTGTGTTTCTTCTGATCGCTCAATACCTGGGAGCCATTACATACAGCTTGTGCCACTGTCGGTTTGTAGGCATGTGATGTGATCAGTGCCTACTGCTAGCATATTGACGAGTCTTAGAGTCCTACAAAGGGGTCTCCTAGCTTAGGCAAAAAGATATGGGGTGCATATGTGATATGCGCGGGAGCTCGATTAAATGTGTGTATTGGATACCGTATTTTAATCGAGCGTTTACTATTAGATGGGTCATATGTGATATGACCAGGTTATTAAATCAAGTGTTGATTTAATATTAAATCCATTAGCTCATTTATTAAAACATATTTCTTTATGATGCATGCATGAGTGTATGTATATGTTGATGTGCATGCACACATGCAAGCATGCATGTGTCATGGTTGATGATACAATGGTGGTGACAATGCAAGACTCACATGGTAACAATTTTTTGATATTTTGTTTATTTGAGAAAAGAAAAATGGCAATATAATCATGGTTGACTATTCAACTCTCTTGAGTTGACAATGGTCAATGGTTTTTTAGCCCATGGTTTTGCTTAAACTCAAGTTACAAAATATCTAGATATTTTGTAACCATTGTTTAGCATGGATGACACCCTCTTACTCTCTTAAGTTTGGGGAAGGTTATCACATTATTCTCTTAAGTTTGTTCTGTGCCATTTCCTTCTTCCTCTCTCTCCTCAAAAAAGATCACTAGGGGTTTAAAAGAAAGAGAAAGGATTAAAAAGAAAAGGTTTTGTAGTGAGATCCAAACCCACATCACCATTCCACTTTAATCTAGCCCAGTTGAGTGGAGTGTTTGCTTCATCTTCATCCTTGATCAAGAGAAGCTTAGAGCTTGGAGCTTGGTGCAAAGAGACTTCATGGTGGATCATCGTAGACGCGGAAGGATATAAGCCAACCGGTTCAAATCTCAATTGATCCAAGGAGTCTATGAGGAGGTCTACAAAGGTTGTATCTCTCCCCACTTAGTGTTAGACACTTGTAGTATATGATACTAGCTAGTTGTTACTCTATTTTTCTAGTTCGATTCATATTTGGAATTGTTTAGCTCCTTCTAAATTTTTGTTATAGCATGTGTGATGCAACCTTAAACCTATTGTGGTGCTATAGAATCCCTGCAGTCACCCATCCCAGAAGTTCTCTGGCTCAAGCTCGCTTAACTATGGAGTTTTTCAAACTCCGGAGTTCCGATTCATCTAAAAGGCGCCTCTTTTTTATAAGAGTGGTATCAATCCATTTATAGTTCAAATCGTGCCCTCTTTCGGAATGGAATTCGATACTCCCCATTGTTCTTATGGGTCCCCATATGCATCCGTATCGGTTACATCCCCACCTCGATACCGGATAACACCTCACTTCTCATGGGATAGGTAGTATTCAGCCCTAACTCCACCTGGGTATTACACTATGGCGGCAGCCCCCTGAGCCCTCGTGGCCTTCGACGGCATAATGGCTGGTACAAGAAACGGGATTAATAAGAACAGTGCAATTGAATCAAGGGATATAAGGAATCGAAGAAGGAATTACAAGCAATTATATCCTAAGGTCACTTAGGCGGAGTACCGTATTGTAACATTTAAAAAAAATAAAATATTATTTTTGGGAATTTTTATAATTAAATAATAAAATATTGAATATTTTAATAAGGCGGTATAATTAAATACCGATAAAATTTGGAAAATTATGAAAATTACTAAAAGAGGGTGTTTTATGTGAATTATGAAAATTATAAGTTTTTATGATTAATTATACGCTATTTTGTGCTAATCGCGATTAAAAATCGCTAACCGGGCTTTAAGCGTATTTTGTGCACATGACTTGCACATGTCATTTTAACACTTGTTACATTTTTTTCCTACATGATTTTTGGGTGAATGGTTATTTGTTTTGGGTTTACTATTGAGGAGAGAAGAAAAACAAAATAAAATAAAAAGGAAAATGGAAATGAATATAGTATTAGGCATGGGCAAAAGAGAGAGTGGGAGAGGGTGAGGGTTTAGTTGACTTGGCCATTCTCTCCTCCATCTTTTTCCTTCATTTTTCCCACCTTCTTCAACCCAAGGCAGCACCCTCTCCTCCACCATCTTCAAACTCACAAAACACCATCAAAACAACCTCAAAACTCAAACCCCACTTCTTTAAAAATGTGCATGAGCTCACTAGCAACACATTGGACAAAGAAAGCTTGCATTTTGGACACCTGAGGCAACTCAAGAAAATTCTTGAATTGCTAAATGAGATATTCTCTTAACCATTCTCCTAATATTTCCATTGCTTTTACATCCATGTTTGTTTAGAACCGATTTGGTGTCGTTTAGTAAGACTTGGGAAATTCTAGTTAGGGTTTATGGAATTCTTGAGTTGTGATGTGTAATTGAGCTTAGTAGAGACCACACAAACCCCCTAGTGCTAGAATTCAGACTCAAACCAGAGACTAGAACCCCGGAATATGAACTTAGAAAACCCGATATCGGAAAATTGTGGATTCTGTGAGTGTAAACTGAAATCTACTATCACCCGGAGCCTCTGAAAATTATTTAGCAAACACAGAGAGATGTGCAGGCACCCAGGAAGCTAACCCCAAGACCCTAGCCCCTGACTCCATTCTTTGGCCGCAGATTTAATCATTCTGGCCGCAATTTTCGGCCAGAGTAGGTTTGATATGGTTCGTGTTTGGTCTGTAGCTCCATCTCCTGTAAACTAGACCCTTGGTATATGCAAAATTGACTGATTTGACCTAGGGTAAAATCCGGGACCATTTTCAGGAGTTGTTGTTTTGATTCGTTGTTTTGTTTTGCGTATTTTGAATTCTGGATTTTTGTGAATTGTGTCGTATTCGATCACTTGACGTTTGTACGTCGGAATCAAGTGCTATTTGGTGGTTTTGAAGGCGTGGTCCATAAGTTCTAATCTATAGGCCTTTAGCGTGCTGTTTTGGTTTTCCGATGTGATTTTAATACGTAATTGCGATACGTTATGATGTGTAGGTACCCCAAGAAGACTTCGAGACGACAAGCAAGCACGTGGCGACGTCGACAACGGAAAGCGAAGAGCAGGTGAGTAGATTATATCTACGGGGGAAGTCGGGTAGATGGCGTATAGCACGCCAGCGTTCGATGTTTAGTATGCTATATATACTATATATATATCATAGCTTTATGTGTGACATGGATATTCAAGATATGATTAGGTGTTCAATGGTTAGATTAGGTTTATTAGAAGTGAACTAGTATAGCTTCTTAGTCGTGAACCCTAGAATAGGTTTACACCCACACGCACACACATGCTTACTTTGTTATACTTGTGCGTATATGGGGATAGATAAATATATATATAGATATATACACACATAGTTACGGGACGGTGTATATATATACAGGTATACCTACACTTGGATGATGAGGATAGTGGATGATATTTGGAAATGAGTCGATGAGATTGGGCATGGTGCCATGAGATAGGTGATATGATGTAGTTCGTATTAGGAGATACGACATTGAGATTTTAGCGGGCCTTTAGACGTGTGTTTTACACACACACTTATATATAGAGAGACATGGTATCAGTTGTACTAGACTTAGATCAGTACCCCATTTCATGAGATATGATGATAAGGATACCAGATAATTAATGAGATAAATGTGAGATTCGACCCGTACTCAGATTTGGGATGCTGTACGACGGATTTACCGTTCGAGATAACTATGATGATAGATCCGCACTCTTGACTCGAGGATGTTATATGATATATTGTATCGTACGCGGTACTATTGAGGCCAGATCACCGACTATTATATATGTATATAAATATCGACTCAGATTTAGGTGGTTTCCATACCCTTTCGATTAGCTTGTTCGTTAGATCTGTAGTTTACATAGTAGATATTAGACTAGACCCGAGTCATACCTATTTCGAAACTAACGAATCGTGAGTATTTTAAAGACAGGCCAAGAGATTCTACGGATATTTTCAAAAGACGCATCTTTTCTTAAAAACACCGTAGCCCTTATTTTTCTAAACCCCACGATTCGTGTTATTTCAAATGGCAAAACAGTATGATATATATATATATATTGATGTAGATTCTTCATTGTTGTGTTTATTATTCATTTTCTGCTTATTCTTGCTATTCGCATCGCATTGCATGTTTAAATGTGTTTATTATTATATTAAACCCATGCTGTCAGGACATCTGCACCATTATCGATGATGCGTATGTTCCACATACACCTACTTGCCAGCTCACACACTTCATCATCAATAATTGCCATGTCACTACACAGTAGGATTGTTGCACCAGGATATGACTACTTGTACATCCATACTGGCACACATACATATTGTATACTTATAGTTGCGTATATACCTACTTATACATCCATATTGGCGGATAGGCATATTGTACACTCATACTTGCGTACACACATATTGTACACCAATACTTTCCTACATACGTATTTGCAAATACATAGATTATTCTGGCTTTATTTTGGAGATTTGGGAACCGCAAGATATATTTTAAAACTGGATTCATTTAAAAGAGCGGTTTTCCCCTGGATGTGTGCATATTACTGTTTATGTTGCATGATATACGGATATGCTTACATTTCTGTCATATGTCGCATACATCATGCTTTATGATTTTACGCATTGAGATATGTCGTTTTCATGAGATTTCTGGATTTGAGAAGCGTGGTCATTTTAAAAGAAAGTATGCATTGTTTAAAAACCCGGTTTCTCTTGATATGATATTTCAGTGCGTCCACCATGCGTTTTCTCGGTTCTGAGACGTGTGACATGTGAAACCCGATTCGAGGAGCTGGATAAGGCCGATTGCGGGTATATAATGGACCCGGTATGGTACCCCAGGGCGAGAACGGATTGATGTGCTGCAGACGGTGAGCGTGGCAGTGGGACTACTACCTACCGGTGATAGTATTTAGGCTCAGCGGATATCCGGAGGATACCGACCGGAGTCAAAAGATGATATGGGCCGATCCGGACTGACGGAGCTCGTAAGCCGATCCGGACTGACGGAGCCCGATATATGAGGATTTATGTGCCGATGCTAGGCACGGGTTTCATGATGTTTCGAGTGTCGATGCTGGACACTCAGGTTCCATGATTTTGATGTGTCGCGAGGGACACGCGTTGATTTATATCCTCATACTTCCATGCATATACTTTATGATATTTACATGCATGATGTTTTGTGTCATTGGTCGACATGTGGACGAGATCCACACATATACAGACATAGACTTCATGGTATAGCTGACATTGATTCATGTTGATTACATTGATCATACCTCATATTTATGATATGTTGCTACCTGAGGCAGTAACACGAGCACTTGGTACTATGCTTATATCTAGATGTTTACCCTTGCCATCTTATCATGCTTCAAACTTTATCATATTAAGGATATATATTATTATTGATCGTATTGACCTAGAATTGAGTCATACATACGATTTCTGCTCTATGATGTTCTCTACTCACGAGTTGGCAACTCACCCTCATTGTGCCACAGTTCTTGCAGGTTTTTTCGTACAGGTTTCATTGCGGCTTTCTGGCATACTGTGTCCTTTCTGGGTGATTGCTTTGGTAGGTGGGTTCACTGGCATCGTGACCACCCTTGTATTTATTTTAATCTGTTGTATCTAGTAATTCCATCAACCAGACTTGTATATTGTTTCAGACTTAGAAAACCAGTATATTATTATTTCGACCTTAGAGTCGCGCATTGTAGTATTATGGTTTTCTTGATGATTTTGAGTTTCCTTCGAGTTTTGATCCTCGCCCTTCGGCGTTGTATATTATATTGCTTGCGTGGTTGTGACCGTCGATTGACGAAGAGCTAGCTCCCGCTTGGGGATGCCTTTTATCATTGATGTATATATCATTCATGTTGTACCGTGTTCGGGGCCAGTATTTACAAAGGAAACACTGCCGAAATTTTCAGAAAAGACATGGGATTTTTAAAATGCATATTCGGCTTACTTATTTAAAAAACATTGTTTTTAAAACATGTTTTCTTCTGTAACGCTTCGAAAATCGTTTAGGCAGTTTTTCGGTAATCGGCTAAATTATCAGTCTTTTCCGCAAAAAGTCAAAATAGGTGTTTTTCATTATGGACCTAATTATACAAAATTTAGATAATATATTAATATAAATTGGTCACTAAAATGTCACTTAAAATTTTCTAGTTAATTAAAAAAAATTCCTTAATTAATTATTTTTAATATTATTTTAAGCTTTTAAAAATACATTAAATTAGTGATAAATACAAATTTAATTAGGTAAATTACACACTTAGGAACCATTATAACTAAAATATAGTAGTAACAAAAATTTTACCAAAACTTTCCAAGAATTGTGGTTTTATGGTGTAAAAAATGCATTAAAATGGTTTTTTTTGTAAAAAGTTGATGTAACATTCATTAATTGATCTTTGAAGAAGCTTTTTGTATAGAATTTTCCACAAAATTCTCTATCACTCTCCTCCTCCACATCCAGGTCATGCAACCTGCAGCAAACCCCCTCCCATTTCCCCCATTTTGTTTAGCTCTAAATTCTTGCAAAAATCCTCCGAAATCCACAAAAATTCACACTTTTCTTCACTAATTCAAACCTAAACCCTATTCCATCTCTTCTCAAGCCCAAATTGGACTAAGACAAGGAGAAAAGAGGCATCTTTAGAGGCTAATTGCAAGAGGATCATAACTTGGGTGGTATAAATCCTAAACTAGTTGTTAAATTTGTAGTTTAAATAAGCTAGATTAGTATTTTAAAGTGTTAATTTCATTGTAATGGTTGGTTTTTGAAAATTCAAGAGAGGTGTTGATGCCCTAATTAGGGTTTGATGTTGGATAAGTGGGTTTAAGTTAGTGTTGTGGCTATCTAGTGGGTTAGATCGAATATTTGTGCGATGTTGCGATCGCGATATCGTAAATTCACGATGTTTGCTTTGAAATCGGTATGCTAACGCTTACTAGATTTTTATGAATTTTAGGAAGTGATCTAATTGCGTTATATTAGCGATATAATTAGCATCATATACGACTATTAGTGTGCGCGAATGTGGGGTTTTGTCTAGTCGGGTTTTAGTTTTGACGATTGCCCCGAAACGGCGATTTTAGTTAATGTTTTAGCGCTTTTTCGTGCGTTTTCCACGCACCGAGTGCACGTTGTGATTAATTCGAGAGTGTCGATATTTTCATAATGTGAGTTGCGTCATTTCAGGAATCTGTAATCTTATACTTTGTGTTATTCAATTCTAGTATCGGTCATGGAAATATCGGACGCGGCGCGCAAAGGCAAGACGGTGGTTGGATCGGATTAGCAAGGCACTCAGGTGAGTAGATGTATTCATCTATGGGGGAATCGTAAGGATGGCGCGAGGCGCCCCTAGTTAGAATTACCTTATTTCTTGCTGCATAAGCATTGTTAGTTAGCTAACCCCCCTCATTCACATTTCATACAATTATAGCTTTTCGTCTGTAAGATTTGCATAGGATATCCATATACACATGTGCGATGTCACTTCGTAGGACACGTACACCATTACCATTGGCTCCTGTTGCGCGCGCACTATTCATGTGACACACACGCCTTTGGTAATTGCCATGCCACGAGCACCATAGAACCTGTTTAGCCTAGTATCATCACTTGTATCATACATGATATATGAAATCGCATAGCATGTATATACCTCGCATCATCATCATACTTACATAGATTTCTAGACACAAATCATATCGCATACCTTGATATCATAGACATTTAACATATACAACATGTTGGGTATTATGATTTTCTTGAGGATTTCAGTATTGCTGCGATTTCTGGATTTTGGGGAAAACCGCAAGAATTTAACAAAAGCTTGTATTTATCATTTTTAAAACAAAGTTGCGGTTTTCTCATGATGTATGTGTCGTCCACTATGAGTTTTCATGTTTTCTGTTGGATTTTGAGACCCGATTCGAGTAGTGGATGAACCGTCTCGGGTACATGGTGTTGATCGAGTTGTGGACGATCGAGTTGTGGACGATTCGGTATGGTACCCCGGGGCAAGAAGATCGAGTTGTGGACGATGAGCCTGGCAGGGGAAGACTACCTACCGGTGATGTCTGGCGCGGCGGATATCCGGAGGATACCGATCGTTGTCGTGAGATTTGATGATATGTGCCGATCCGGACTGACGGAGCCCGATGTATTAAGACATTGATACAGTGAAACATTGAGACAGATGTGTTTTTCATATTTGGTGTCGATGCTTGACAAGGGTTTCAGATGATTTCTTGATGGTATTTTGCTATTATAAAGATATTCTTTTTTCTAAAGTTAAGAATGCAGAACTCATAGCATTTAAAACACTTAAAGATTTAGTATTGACATTGCATACATGTGCATGCATACTAGAGGTATTACATCACATCTGGACATACATGCTGTGACGCATTTGCGTGTATTCTTACGATAGCCTTACTAGATGTTATATTCTACTCACGAGCTGTCAACTCACCCCCGTTGTGCCACAGTGTCTTGCAGGTCGGACTCATCAGCCTAGCAGCGGCGGCTTATTTTATTAGTGATCTCTTTTGCTCAGACTGGCGACACTGCTCGTAGGTGGGTTGCGAGAGCACTTTTATCTCCTTTTTGTATTATTTTTGTATCTAGTATTCTCCATCTACCACTTCTTATTTGTATATTCGACCTAGTGATGAGACTGAGAGATTTGTGTATATGTGGGTTCTTTTGGGTCGAGCTCACTTGAGCCGACGTTGTGTTTCTTACATTTCGCATTTCTTTATGAGATTACATATATATATTGCGTGTGGTTGTGATCCGCCTTGGGCGAAGAGCTAGCTCCCGCTTGGGGATGCCATTTTGTGATTACAGGTTATATATCTTGTTGTACCCATTTTGGGGGATAGAATTTACAAAGGAGACTCTGCCAAAATTTTTGGAAATTTTTGATGTTTTTAAAAAGGGGTTCAAAGCAACTCAATTGATTTCAAGTGGTTTTCATGAAAGGTTTTCCTTCACTCTCTTTTGATTTTGGTTTAGATTTTTCTGGGCTTTGGCTGACTTAGGTTACGTTACGCCTTTAGACGTCTCGTGATCTAAGTGCCAGTCACGTTCCGTACTTTCGGGTCGTGACATCATCACTTCTTTAAAACTAGTTTTCCTTCATTTTTTATAAAAATAGTTTTAGATTTCTGGGCTTTGGCTTACTTGAATTAGACAAGGTCCTATAGACTTCATATGATTCAAGCGCCAGTCACGTGCTATTTCGGGTCGTGACAAAATTGGTATCAGAGTGCTTGGTTAACCTTGGTTCAAGTATAAGTTTGACTATGCGAAGCCTAGAGCGTTTGTATATATACGGAACTTAGGCTTGACTTTACGGAACGTAGACTTAGTTAAGGGGGTATTAGACCCGAATTTTCATCGCATAGGTTGACCTTGGTTATGGAGTAGGTGACTGCAGTAGAGTGACGTACCGTGTGTATGTTCTGCGGCATACTTACGATACGCCACTCCGCTTAAGCAGCCTTAGGATGTACATTTCCTTGCACAGTATTATATTCATTCCTATGATCTATCCTTATCGATATTGGTTATGATTTTGCTGCCACGATTATACGAGTAGAGAGAGTTGTGGCTAGAGTTGCATCAGCATGAGCACGTCACAGACGAGGACTGACCACGGCATGATTCCAGAGACATACGATTGCCTAGAGGCGTCGTTTTATTGTGTTTTCACGCCATGAGCGTTTGATGGATCGCTTTTACAAGATTTCTCGGACGTGCAGATCAGCATCATAGGATTGAGCCACTGATAGCGGCCAGCCAGAATGTGATGACCATTGATGTATCACTTATTCATGATGATTGAAGCACTGTTCAGCTTGCAGACGAATGAGCCAGTTGTTGCTGCAAATGACGAGATATCGCCCAGATGTTAGAGCTACTGCAGCATGAGTATATATTTAGAGGTATGATGGAAGGTCGCTAGTCACCTGAGGATGAATGACTGGGACATGTGGTTCGTTCACTTACCCAGATACGAGGTCATTAGATAGATTGATTTCAGCTAGAGACGACTTCACGCAGGTACGTTGAGAGTCGATGGAGAAGATCGAATGTCAGGAACCCATTTCCAAGTTTAAAGTATTCGAAAGACAATGCAAGTAATGCTATGGACCCACTAGATGAATGAAACCCTAACTCGACGTAATGACCATGGAACGCCTTTGAACCTTAGGGTTTTGCAGAAGTTTAGTGGTGCAATTTGTGAGGCTTGGGTTTGCCCTTCTACGGTTGGTCCACAGGTGATGTGGCATGTACTGGAATACTATTAAACTGTACTCAAGATGTAGAGCTCTTGGGGGATTCTGAGGTTTTGACGAATCGATCGAAAGTTTCGACATATTTCGGATATCATGTGATGGGATGCATTGCTTGGGAGACTCCAGATACGAGTATAGCCGTTGGAGCACGGTCCATGCAGCCACGAAGAGACGAGTCTGAAGCGGTCGACATTAGAGAAAAGTAAAGTAAAGAGTTCACACGAGATTTCAACGAGATAACATTCCACTCCTCCGACATCAGAGATGCGATACGCACGCAGAGGCGTTGATTATTGATATATCTTCCAGAAGGAGTCGCGATGAGAATGCAGCCGTTCCGGAACAAAGAATTGATTTTGTAAATGATGATGCCTTCCGGGCAGTTCGGCAGAAACGAGGTTTGAGAGAGACCTCGACAGGACCCTTCTGGAATACAACATGAGAAAACTTGGACCCAAGAGCGATCATATTACGCACACCCAGCAGGCCAAAGTTCGGCATCGTCGACGAGATAGTTGGCCAGAGATCTGTAGAGGGTGTACCGGAGCAGGACTGTTTCCGTCGTCATTCCATATTGGGCCGTTGAGCTGAGGAGCTATATATCTAGCAATGCACAGTGAGAGACAAGAGCCTAAAAGCACCAGGCGACAGACCATGAACAGGAGGCAAGTAGATATCTTGCTCTGCTAGCATTGGATGCACCGACACCTTCTCGACCTTTGAAGGATGAAATATCGACGACGATAATTATGATTTGTGATTTGGTGATTCGATTATCACGTATCCGTCACCTTGGATTTCGGTATTTTGGGCGATTTATTCGCATAATTTAGTCTTGATGACTGAGTTTCATGATATTTGTTTTCGTGCACCATGGTTGCACCTACTGGGTATTTATATTTTATGCATAGTTATTACACTAGAGATAAGCTTTATACCCCGTTGTGTTGAATTATGATTTATGCACAGTTATTGCACTTGATATCGTTTTGGGCCTTAGTCGCACATGTTTATGACTTCATGGATTTTATACAGTTGGGTTGATTTTGTGCACATGGTATGCGCACGATTTGGTTTTTGCACTCGGTATAGCTTATATGTGCTTGTAGTGCATTGATATGTGTTTTGTACACGCAGTTGCATATGTTTATGATTTTTACACCTTGGTATACTCGGTGTTGCTATTAACGCATTTGAGCTACTGTATTGGTATTTTGTGCACTAGATGCACTAGATTGGTATTTTGTGCACAGGATGCACTGTATTGGTATTTTGTGCACTAGATGCACTGGATTTGTATGTTGTGCACGGGATGCACTGTATTTGTATTTCTTGCACAGGATGCACCGGATTTCTGTTCCGTGCAGTTGTTCCACTAGATTTATATTTCGTGCGTTTGTCGAACCAGATTTATATTTCGTGCGTGTTGCACCGGATTTACATTTCGTGCGTTTGTTGCACTGGGCTTACATTTTGTACACCAAGGTTGCACCTGACTTCGGTTTGATGTCATTCGATATGTTGATTTTGATTTCATGCCTATGTTATGCATGTGATTTTACTTTTGCTTTCGGTATTGTTTTCATACACTTTTAGTGTTTTGATTTGATTTGTGCACGCTGATGCACATGGTTGTGAGATTATATACCGCAATATACCTGATTTGGATTGAGCTTTATTGTATAACGTGGATTTCGATTCTGATATTGATGTTGATTTTTTGCACTCTGTGCATTTGATTTGGATTCTTGCTCATAATTGGCGCGCTTGGATTGGATTTTGCGCATGTTTGGCGCTTAATATTGGATTTCGTGATTTCGTGCATGTTAGATGCACATGATTTAGATTTTATTCATACATGATGGATGCACCTGATTTGGAATTTCGTGCATGTTGGGCGCATGTTATGAGATGCGATTTTGGTGCACACCAGATACACTAAATCGAGAATCTTCTTGCATATCAGATGCACCTGAGTTTGCTGTCAGGCACACACGTTGTCTCTGATAGGTGTTTCGTGCACACCCGTTGCACTTAGATGTTATTTCTGTGCACATGTATGGCACATATATGGATTTTGATTTCCGTTCGCACCACACGCACGTAGCATTCATATGCACATTTTGGGATTGATTTCTTATGGAGCAGTACGTTTTTATGATATTTGCTATTTGTTTTCGTACTGAGCAGGACTAGTTAGAGGATAATACCTGGATATATTTTGCATGTATTGATAGTTATCGAAGGGATTTCCAAAAATGGAGCTATAGTCTCAGTATTTACCTACGTGTCTGATATGACATGAAAAGTTTAAAATGAGGAAACCCTTCTAAATTATTTTCAAAAACGGCGGGACGTATATATTAAACAAAGGATAAGTATATATATAGTTATTTTCTTACAATAGACGTCCGCCACTGTGCCGCGATACGCACATAGCACAGCAACATGAAAGGTTTGGCATGCTTTTCCTTCAGATATTTACATGAATAAATTTGATGTTTACATGTATAGTTTAAATGTATATCACGTTGGGTTTCGTATTGGATTTGACATTGGTGTCTTCACCATGACTCTGTTGATTGCTGGATACTTGACGGATTTTTGATTTTGAGTTATATGCTCATTGTTCATGCGCATGCATTGCGCTATGATGCGTTTTATGTATTGATGACTTCGGAGCCCCGACGACTTGGACTTTTTACTGAAATGTTTTAGTATTGAGGGGTTTAAATTTAAATTCGGGGACCGAATTTCTTTAAGGGAGAAAGATTATAACATTTCATAAAAATAAAATATTATTTTTGGGAATTTTTATAATTAAATAATAAAATATTGAATATTTTAATAAGGCGGTATAATTAAATACCGATAAAATTTGGAAAATTACTAAAAGAGAGTGTTTTATGTGAATTATGCAAATTATAAGTTTTTCTGATTAATTATACGCTATTTTGTGCTAATCGCGATTAAAATCGCTAATCGGGCTTTAAGCGTGTTTTGTGCACATGACTTGCACATGTCATTGTTAGTTATGTATATGCCCTAGAGGCCATTGTTGTACATATGATGTATATTATAATGGATGCTTGGATATATATAGATAGGACTTTCTTGCTCGTCATGATAGTATGATATTTGGTTTCACTTTATCTTAACATGTTGACTTGTATTAGTTTACTGTCTTGTTCTCACATGTTGATAAAGCCCTTAGGATATGTACTCGACTACTGGGACTATAATGAGATCATACTAGTGGGGCTATGGTAGTCGACGAGTACATCCTATAACTGTTCCTAGTCGAGGGTGTGTCGAGACAGGGCATCGATACACCAGAGTAGACTAGCGTATACGCATCTTGACCCATATGATGGGCGATGGATGATCCCATATCCATTGGTGTTTGCCATCAAGGATGGTGTACGGGTGTCAGTGGAGACTGGGTACACTCGACGGACTCGCCGAGAACTCCCAGATGGTATTATACCTCACGTCAGATGGCAGTTCTCTGATGACACTGGTATAGGTTAGTCTGTAGACCCGAGATCATCATAGAGTCTTGTGTGATTCCCACTGTGCTTTGATTTCCATCATACCACATCCAAGAGGGCATGCAAAACGGTGGCTTTTGGGTACAGTCCCGAATCGCATAGAGGCAATGAGTGATAGGAGGTGTTTCGTCTCTCCCGGTATACGGAGTTGATGTTGTGCTGTGTTAGATTGGCTATAATTGGAAGTCCCTGGCCAGGGCGGATATTAAGTACTACTGGTAAGTGTTATCAGTAGGTTCTCGACCTATTATGAGCCACACGTCGACACGACTTATCGGTTACTGGGGTCTGACGTGTACCACCCATAGACTAGATATGCAACATATCAGACGAAGAGACTAGACTGTACGGGTGTGTTACTGATTGGATTCACAGGATAATGTACAGGCTTGCTTGTTGATCTTATGATCGCTCAATACCTGGGTGGCTGTTACGTTTATCTGACCGCTTGCATCTTGTGGGTGTTTGATATGATCATCACCTGCTACCGGCGTATTGACGATTCTTGAGAGTCCTACACAGAGGATTCTTGACTCAGGAAAAATGGAGTAGGAGCACATATGTGATATGTGCAGGACCGAGGATAATACGATATGAGATACCGTATTATATTCTCGTGATATTTGATATCTGCCGGGTCATCGGATCAAGTGTTGATTCGATGTATCGGTACATGATATATTAGTCAGTTATATACGATATAGCCGGATTGTCGGATCAAGTGTTGATTCGATAATTTAATGTATAATTATATATGTGATATATTATATTACATTATCTAATATTGTCTCACTTTATTGATTCATTTTCTCACTGGATAATACATTGATATATATGTGATATATGTTAATTGTATTATTTTCTTTTTGTTACAAATATAAATTATATATGTGATATATAATATTGTAACATGTTATGATTACTAATGCAACATGTTTAGTGGAGATTAAACATGGTTAGGTTTTATTTGGGTTAGCTCTTTCATGATACTTCTAGAAGGCTTTACTTTGTTTCTAGCAAAGATATTATGGTTGATATTTTGCAAGATATTTCTAACCCAACCCAAACCCTTCACCTTAGGTTAAATCTCCACATGAGTTAAAGTAACTCAAGGGTTGTATTTGTAACCATAAGTGATTATTCATTATTCATCACAAAATACATATTCATTCTTCTTTTTCTTCCTTGAGCTCACAAAAGCTTTCTAGGTTTTTATTTTGTGATCGATTAGTGTGAGAATTTGATAATAAAAGAGAGCATAAATCCTACTTCATCATCCTCATCTAATCTAGCCAATTAGATTAGGGTGTTCACCTCATTAGTGAGTGAGAGCTTGAGTTAAAGAAACTTCAAGATAGATCATCTTTAAAAATGAAGACTACAAGTAAGCATGGATCATTCGGGTTGTGGAGCTTCTCTTGAGTCCGGGAGATCCTGGATCACGGCGAAGGGACTTCTACTCGGAGCTTATGAAGCAAAAGAGCGGACTACAAAGGTTGTAATCCCTCTCTCTTAGTTGTAAAAATATTTACTTACATGTTTAACCCTAATAATCTAGCAATGATCCTAGCTTTGGGTTGTTCGGCACGTCAAAATTTTAAATCGGGCATGGTTGATGCCTTATAGACCCTTGTATGAGTGCCAAGGAACCCTACAGTCATTTTAACACTTGTTACATTTTTTTCCTACATGATTTTTGGGTGAATGGTTATTTGTTTTGGGTTTACTATCGAGGAGAGAAAAAAACAAAATAAAAGAAAACGGAAATGGAAATGAATATAGTATTAGGCATAGGCATGAGAGAGAGTGGGAGAGGATGAGGGTTTAGTTGACTTGGCCATTCTCTCCTCCATCTTTTTCCTTCATTTTTCCCTCCTTCTTCAGCCCAAGGCAGCACCCTCTCCTCCACCATCTTCAAACTCACAAAACACCATCAAAACAACCTCAAAACTCAATCCCCACTTCATTAAAAATGTGCATGAGCTCACTAGCAGCACATTGGACCAAGAAAGCTTGCATTTTGGACACTTGGGGCAACTCAAGAAAATTCTTGAGTTGCCAAATGAGGTATTCTCTTAACCATTAGCCTAGTATTTCCATTGCTTTTACATCCATGTTTGTTTAGAACCGATTTGGTGCCGTTTAGTAAGACTTGGGAAATTCTAGTTAGGGCTTATGGAATTCTTGAGTTGTGATGTGTAATTAAGCTTAGTAGAGACCACACAAACCCCTTAGTGCTAGAATTCAGACCCAAACCAGAGACTAGAACCACGGAATACAAACTTAGAAAACCCGATATCGAAAAATTGTGGATTCTGTGAGTGTAAAATGAAATCTGCTATCACCTGGAGACTCTGAAAATTATTTAGCAAACACAGAGATATGTGCAGGCACCCAGGAAGCTAGCCCCAAGACCCCAGCCCCTGCCTCCATTCTTTGGCCGTAGATTTAATCATGCTGGCCGCAATTTGCGGCAAGAGTACGTTGGATATGATTCGTGTTTGGTCTGTAGCTCCATCTCATGTAAACTAGACCCTTGGTATATATAAAATTGACTGATTTGACCTAGGGTAAAATATGGGACCATTTTCAAGAGTTGCTGTTTTGATTCGTGGTTTCGTTTTGCATAATTTGAATTCTGGATTTTTGTGAATTGTGTCGTATTCGATCACTTGACGTTTGTACGTCGGAATCGAGTGTTATTTGGTGGTTTTGAAGGCGTGGTCCATAGGTTCTAACCTATAGGCCTTTAGCGTGTTGTTTTGGTTTTTCGATGTGATTTTAATATGCAATTGCGATACGTTATGATGTGTTGGTACCCCATGAAGACTTCGAGACGACAAGAAAGTGTGTGGTGACGTCGACAACGGAAAGCGAAGAGCAGGTGAGTAGATTATATCTACGGGGGAAGTCGGGTGGATGGCGTATAGCACCCCCGCAGTTCGATGTTTAGTATGCTATATATACTATATATATATATATATATGATAGCTTTATGTGTGACATGGATATTCAAGATATGATTAGGTGTTCAATGGTTAGATTAGGGTTATTAGAAGTAAACTAGTATAGCTTCTTAGTCATGAACCCTAGAATAAGTATATCACCTATATACATTACTGGAGCCCTAAGGATCTTTGCTTGATTACCAGTGTTGTGATGGAAGTCACACTAGTGGGGGCTGGGTAATCCACAAGCACATCCTTATGCAGGTCCCTAGTCGTAGGACTATCGAGACAGGGCATCGATACTCCGGAGTAGACTAGCGTATGTGCTTCTCATTCCAGTGTGGGAGACGGTCTGTCCCACAGCCGTCGGTACGTCGTACTTGAGATAGTATGCGGGTACTCGTTAGGTTACGAGTACACTGGACAGGACTCATTGGGAACTGTTGGTTGGTACAATATCTATCATCAGTTATCAGTTCCCAGGTGACATGAGTACAGCTTAGTCCGCTGACTTGACACTGTCACTTCGCCTCGAGTGTGTTCCCACTGTACTTTGATTACTACCCTACCACGGCTCAAATAAGTCGTGCAAACAGGTAGTAGTTGGTTGCAGTCCCGAAGCACTTGGAGGCAGTGACGGTTAGAAAGGATTCGTCTCTCCCGGTATTGGGGGTTGACATCGCGCTGTGTCTAGGAGAGCCATTACACAAGTCGTCCCTGGCCAGGGCAAGCGAGATATACTGGTAGGTTTCCAGTGTTATCTCAGGGTGTTCTGGGCTACACTCCGACATGACTTGTACCGCTATTAGGGGACTTACGTTTACCGCCCCCTAGGCCCGCTATGCGATGTTATCAGACGAACAGACCGGACTGTACAGAGATTGTCACATTCAGGCTCAGTAGGAGTTCCGATGGGTTTCACCTCGTCCGTCTTCTTGTCGGCATCTACCTGGGGACCGTTACGCACAGCTAGTGCCGCTTGCGGTCTGTGGTTAAACCCACTGCCAGTGTAATGTCAAGTCTTTAGAGTCCCACATAGAAAGCTATTCGCCTTTAGGCAAAAGAGTAGAGGTCGCATGGTTTTGCGACAGGGTTCGGTCACATCCGTACACTTGTGCACGTTTAGTGTCCGGACAGTTAACACTAGCGGGCTTTGGTTTAACCCAGATCCTAGTGTACGTTTTGGGATTGGTTTTATCTCGGTTGTATTCGTGTTCCTAGGAACGCGGATGCGGGTGTGTATGCACAGTTGACAGAGAGACAGAGGCAGAGGATTCTCATTGGTGTTGTTGACTGTTGACTATTGACTTTTTGCTAAACCCTAATAAGAATAAGAAATATTATTAACAATAATATTAATTAAGTATTATAGTGACATGGTTGTTGAGAGGTTGACTTTGTTGACTTGTTGACTTTGTTGACCGGTTTACTAGGTTGGACTAGTTGACCATCATCATTACAATGGCTATCATTTCATGGCAAAGACTTTTGCTTCCTTGTTTCTTTTTGCAAAATGAGTGCATGAAATGATATGGCCATTTTGACTTGAACCATCACATAATACTTGATTACTATTATTTGTTATGATGATTTTGGATTATGAGAGCTTGGATGGCAAAAGAGTTTCTCATTCTCTCATTTGCTTTCTCTCTCTTGCTTGAGCTCTCCCTCTTGCTCTTCCTCTAGCTCTCTCTCTCTAGCTCAAGGCAACTCCCTCTCATGAGTTGAGAAACATTTCCTTAGAGATAAAAGAAAACCCATATCACTTCTCTACTCATCCTAGTTCACAAGGTTTAGCAAACCAAGTGTTCTAGTTTCTTCTAGTTCGAAAAGAAGCCAAAGGTAGAAGCTTTCAGGTGGATCCATCTTCGGCGCAAGGAGACGACGAGGTGAGGCCGATCCGAACACCGCAAGGACTTGAAGACGAAGGAGTTCAAGTAAGGTATAACCCCCTAACCGAGTAGGTAAACTCCTAGTTAGGTTGTTAGGTAGTTGTTTATCAAAGATCTGTATTTTAAGTCCATGTTACCACCTCTTGAAAAACGTTTTTCATCATTTCCGCAAGCCCGTAAGCACCGGGAGAGGTAACGTGGACTTACATGTGGTACATTTCCTACATGGCCTTCTCTTCATTTTCATTCATGCTTTTGGTTTTATGTGAGAAGAGAAAAGAAAACAGAAAAGAAAACAAGAAAAAGAAAATTCAAGAGGTATGGGCATGAGAGAGAAAGGTGAGGGGTTTTCTCTGACCAAGTGCCATTGCAATCATTCATCATCTTCATCATCTTTCTTCTTCCTCCATCACCATGGCAGCACCTCATCTCCCCCTCCTCTTCAACCCTCATAACATCATCAAAAACAACCCAAAACCCCATCCCCACTTCATAAGAAACATGCAAAAGCCTCTTAGCCACACATTGGACAAAGAAAAATGGGATTTTGATGCTCTGGGGGATTCTTGAGTCCCAAATGAGGTAATTCTTTCACCCTAAGTGTAGTAGTTCAACTCTTTTAGCAACCTTGCATGTTTAGATGTGTTAGAGTGGGATTTAGTGCACTTTGGAAATTGCTAGAGAGGGTTAGGGCTTAATTTGAGTTGTGTGATGAACTTGAGTGTATTTTGTTACCTTAAAACCCCCCATGGTGTTATAAACCCAGACCGAGAAATCTGGGATGACCTGGGATAATTACGAGTTAAGAAAACAACTTTAGTGATCTAATTAGAGCACTACAAGACCACCCAGACAAAACAAACCAATTCCAACACCATAGGGCTGACGTCGCCGGAATTTGGGGGGTAGCGGCCGGCCACATGGGTGAGTTGGGTTCCCATGTTGATTCTGTAGTTCATAGGACCCCTATACATGACCCCGGTGTTGTTTGCTTACCTTGTTTTCACCTTAATCAAAATCTGGGACTAGTTTCATGAGTGATTGTTTTATTTCGGCATTTTGTTTTGCGTATTTTGAATTCTGGATTTTAGGAATATGGTTTTGTATCGATCACTTGGCGTTTGTACGCCTATATCGAGGGTTATTTGGTTGAATTGCTAGATGTAGACCATAGCTTTTGACCTATGGGTGATTCGTGCGACATTTTTGGTTTTGTGTGTCGTTTTATTTTTGAATTGGATTATAATGCGATACGATACATTATAATATGTAAGTTCCCTCACGAGGACTTCGAGACGACAAGTAAGCGCGTGGTAACATCGGCATCGGCAAGCGAAGAGCAGGTGAGTTGATTTATATCTACGGGGGAAGTCGGGTGGATGGCGTATAGCACCCCCGCAAAATTGTGAGAAATGATGTGATGTGATATAGATATACTTTTACATATTAGTGTGTGATATGAACCTTAGTAAGAAAATCTTTAGGAGATTATGGGTTTAGTGTTAGCGAGAAGTGAAGAAAGGAGTTTAGTCGATTTCTTAGTCACGAAAACCTAGAGTAAAGATTTGCATACACACACATACATATACTTGCATACATATACTTCCTTGTGCGTATTGGGAACATATATATAATGGTATTCATATGCTTGGATGATGAGGATGTTATATGATACATAGGAATGAGTCGATATGATCGGGCATGATGCCGTGAGATATTTAATATGTGACCGAGATAAGTCATGATGTTATAGCGGATCGTTGGATGACGATACCATGTGGATGATGATATATATATATGATAGTATGATCGAGAAATGAGATGAGATATGTTATGATATTTATAAGGATCGCTTGGGCGATGTATACTTCTATGATAATATGTGTTGATGACAACGAATTGTACGAGGCTTTAGATCAGTAGCCAGATCATGATATTGTTGATGATATTGGTAGTGTACTCGACTTAGATCAGTACCCATGCTCACGATATGTGATGATGTGGATACCAGATGAATAATGAGATAAATGTGATACTTGATCCGTACCCAGATTTGGGATGCAGTACGATAGTTTTACCGTACGAGATATAGTTATAAGGATAGATACGCACTCTTGACTCGAGGATGTCATATTATTTATTATATCGTACGTGATACTATTGAGGAGAGATCACCGACTACTAGAGATATATATATAGATCGACTCAGACTTAGGTGGATTCCCTTACCCTTTTGACTGGGCTCGAGTCATACTCATTTTCAAAAGTGGAGAATCGTAAGTATTTTAAATACCAAACTGTATGACTCGTATTTTAGGTAGGTATATTTTTTAGTGTTGCTGTTACTACATCACCGTCTGTATATTCATGATGTTTCATCGCATTGCAAGCTTGTACATATGTTATATGTAATTATCATGAAACCCTGTTGTCAGGACACCGGCACCATTACCGATGATGTGTATGTTCCGCGTACACCTGCTTGCCTGCTCACACACATCATCATCGGTAATTGCCATGTCACGTACACTTTAGAAAATACTATTCATGCATAAAGCTTGCTAGTTGATAGTTGCAACATGTTATTGCTTTCTTATGCTAGTTAACTATTGCATTTATTGCATGATATCAGATGCATTCATATATTCACTGGTCATGCAGTTTTATAGAGACTTATGCCGGTTTTCATTGTTATTGACATGGTGACTTGATGATTTCGGATTCTTCTTAATATTTTCTGGATTTGGAAACCGCATGTGAAAGTTTTGTAAACTGATGAATCATTTTAAAGAGAAAAATGCGGTTTTCCTTGACATGATGAGTATTGTCCACCATGGTGTTTTCTCGGTTCTGAGATGTTTTCGAGACCCCATTCGAGGAGTTGGATGAACCGTCTCGGGTACATGGTTGGCCCGTTAAGGTACCCCGGGGCAAGAAGCTCAAGTTGTAGACGATGAGCCCGGCAGGGGCAGACTGCCTACAGGTGATTTTACCTGGTGCAGAGGAAATCCGGAGGATACCGTTCGTGGTCGTGTGATTGATGATATGGGCCGATCCGGACTGACGGAGCCCGAGGTATTGAGATATTGAGACTTGAGACACTAAGATATTGAGATTTGATGATACAGGCCAGTCCGGATAGCCGGAGCCTGAGGTATTGAGATACAGAGATTTATGTTTTGTGACGATGCTGGACACTATTTTATTTGTCGATTTCGTTGATGATACGCGATTTATATATATACAGAAATCTCATTAAATAAAGAAAATAGTTGTCTCATTCACGATTTATTCCGTTTCACTTGTAATGCATTCATACATCATATATCTGATATGTTGCTATCTGAGATACTGTTACGAGCATGTAGTGTTACACTTATACATAGATGGACCAGGATATTTATTTGAGGATATTACTTGATATGACCTAGGATAGCGTCATGCATGCGATTTCTACTCGGAGATGTTTTTTACTCACGAGTTGGCAACTCACCCCCGTTGTGCCACAGTTCCTTGCAGGTTTTGCCGTACAGGTCTCGTTGCTGCTTTGCTGGCACACTGTTCATTCCGATGATTGCTTCGGTAGGTGTGATCTTTTGCATTAGGACCACCATTGTATATTTGTTATTTCAGTTGTATCTATTAAAACTCCATCAACCAGACTTGTATATTTGATAGAGATAGATGACCTGTGTATATTCTTACGACCTTAGAGTCGCGCGTTGTATTATTATGGTTTTCCTCTGGGTTTCTTGATGATGTTGGATTTTTATCCTGAGTTTGATCCTTTCCTTTCGGCGTTGTATATTATACTGCATTGTGTGGTTTTGTCCGTCGATTGACAAAGAGCTAGCTCCCACTTGGGGATGCCTTTATTCATTATATATACTTTATCAGGTTTTGTACCCGTTTGGGGTCAGTATTTACAAAGGAAACTCTGCCGAATTTTTTTAGAAAAGACTTGAGGTTTTAAGGATGAAATACTTCGGCTTATCTTGTTAAACCACTTGCTTTAAATTGGTTTTTCCTTAACTCTACTGCTTTACTTGGTTTGGATTTCTGGGTTTTGGTTTACTTAGATTACGTACGCCTCGAGACGTTTCGTAGTTTAAGTGTCGGTCATGTTCCGTTCTTTTCGGGTCGTGACAAGGGGTGTGCGCTTAGCTATTCATCGCGATCGTGGAATCCGTATTTTATATTGTTTGCTAAATACAATATACAGACCTCCTAGTATATCCTGTATTTTCATATATGTGCTTCTGTTGTGGATATTCTGTAATGTGATTACTTTATATGCTGAGACGAATGATATATTATATATATGATATATAATAAACGTTGCTTATGTTTTGCATCCGCGCTAGTCCCGCCCCTCTATGCTGTTAGTTAAGTAACCTAACGGTTCATAATGGGACATTGTGGCGAATTCTGATGGCATAAGCGTACGTTCTATTTTCGTTTCTTTTCTGTAATGGCTAAGGACTTAAACGATGGGATTACATTAATATGATTAATGTAAATAAAAGAAACCTAAAAAGATGTTGTAGAATCAGATTTGGAAGCTACTCGGCTTTTTATAAAAAAGCAAGATTTCAAAAGGCGGAGCTTAAGCCACTACTTTTAAAACCATTAGATTCTACAACGATATCAAGTTCGAAGCATTAAAGGTTTTCTTAAAAACTATACGCAGCCCTCGGTCATTTTAGGAAGTAGAGTACTTAGTATTCGTGCTACGTATATTGATTATAGTGTACAGTAACTAAGTGATATCTTCCTACACAACATATAATGAGATTAATTAGGACATTCATGTGATTATGTTGATTATAGTCAATGGTCATATTGGTGGGTCTAATTAATCACGAAATGACAGGTAGAACTTGACTAGTGCTTATGATATGTTGATTAAAGTCAAGATCATAAGTGATAAGGTAAAAACCATATCGGGAGTTTCAAGTGTTAAAATTTGCAATGAGATTGCATACCTTATATGTGATAGTAGGATCCCGATCCCACTGTGAGCAATAGCTGCTCTTAGGAGAATTTTGCACTTTATAATTAGCCAACTCATTAGGTGTCTAGAAAGGTGTCAACGGGGCTACACCTCAGGGAAAATGAGGCTTATTTTAATTAGGTCCATGCGAAAGCACGGGAAACCTCTCTCAGAAGTACCGGCACTGTCCTGGCTGAACGGTTAGCGAAGTTGTAAAATGTAATTAATCCTGGCTAATTTTTTCCTTTTAAGGTTTGAAGGAGAATTTGATAAAAGTAGTGGGAGACATCGATTAGATAAGATAATAAACCAATCTAATATTTGCAAGAGCTTTCGCTCAGTGTATTCTTTTCTCTCTCCTAAATGGCAGATAACCATGACTGGGATTAAGCGACTATTAGAGAAAAATAAGCTTACTGGACCGAACTATAAAGACTGTTTGAGGAACATTAACATTGCTCTCACATATGATAAAGTATCATAAGTCCTCACTGCCACAGGCCCGCCCAACTAGGCCCTGATTCTTCGGTTGCGGATATGGAGATCTGCAAAACGTGGGATGTTGACTGTGCCACCGGAAAATGCCTCATGCTTGCATCGATGGACAATACACATCAAAAGAAGCACAAGGAGATGAATGTTCAATCCATCTTTCTCCATACAAAGGAGTTGTATGGAGAGCAATCTCGTATCCTATGATATGAAGCATCTCGAAAGCTGTTTCAGATGAGGATGGCTCCTGGCACTTCAGTAGGCGACCACGTTCTGAGGATGATAGCTCTTATTGAAGAGCTTGAAGGCCTCGGATGGACAATGGACAACGAGCAATATACGGATATTGTTCTGCAGTCTCTTCCCTATGCCTTTGCTCTTTTCATAGTGAACATCAACATGCACAACATGGAGAAGTCACTACCCGAACTTCTCAATATGTTGAGAAATGCGGAGAGCATGCTTAAGGCGAAGTCTCCCTCCTTGCTTGTTGGAAAATCTTCTTCTTCCGTCCCAAAAGCGAAGACCAAAGGAAAGAACAAGAAGAAATCCACCAACCCGAGAGGTGGAATAAAAAAGGCAAAGGGGAAAGACAAATCCAAAACTGCGGAGTCGGGAAAAGGAGAATGTTTATACTGCAAGAAGATGGGACACTGGAAGCGGAATTGTACTGATTACCTTGGTCTCAAGAAAAGGAAGCATGGTGATGCTTCAGCTTCAGGTGTGTTCGTAACTGAAAACAGTTTTTCTATCAACTCTGCTTCCTGGGTATTGGATACCGGTTCGGGTTCTCACATCTGCAATTTTGTGCAGGGGCTGAGAAATAGCAGAGTTTTGAAGACAGGTGATCATACTCTCCGGGTTGGAAATGGTTCCAATGTACATGCAGTTTTAGTGGGAGAGTATCATCTGGGGTTGCCATCGGGTTGTATATTGGTTTTGAACCCATGTTATTTTGTACCAAGCATGCTTTTTAATATTATATCCGTTTCTTTGTTGGAAAATGAAGGATATCATTTTATATTGCAGCACAATTGTATGAACATTAAACTTAATCAAGAGTTGATTGGTTGTGGTACACTTAATAACGGGATATACGTTCTTAATCAACACACAGTTTTCAACATACAACATACAAACAAAAGAAAATTTTCAGATATAAATGGAGCTTTTCTTTGGCATTTTAAACTTGGTTATATTAATGAAACAAGACTAAACAAGCTTCATAAAGATGGATATTTAAATTCTTTTGAGTATAAATCTTATGTGACTTTCCAGTCTTGTATCAAATGGAAAATGACCAAAACACGGTTTACTGGACACGGAGAAAGAGCTATTAAGATCTTGGGCCTCATACATAGTGATGTATGTGGGCCAATGTCTACACATGCGAGGGGTGGTTTTTCTTACTTCATAACTTTTACTGATGATGTCTCAAGATTCGGTCATGTGTTTTTGATAAAGCATAAGTCTGAAGCTTTCGAGAAATTCAAGGAGTACAAACTTGAAGTAGAAAAACAAACTGGATTGAGCATCAAGATACTTCGATCGGATCAAGGTGGAGAGTATCTTAGTACAGAGTTTTCGAACTTCCTAAAAGATAATAGGATTCTCTCTCAGCTCACTCCCCCTAACACACCACAGCACAACGGTGTGTCAGAGCGACGGAATCGAACCCTATTAGATATGGTACGATCCATGATGAGTGATGCTGAGTTGCCCCTATCTTTTTGGGGGTATGAATTGGAGACTGCAGCTTTTCTGTTGAACAGGGATCCGACAAAGACCATGTCTACCACTCCATATGAGATATGGTATGGGAAAAGACCATCTATTAAGCGAGTTATGATTTGGGGTTGTCCAGCTTTTGTTAAAAAGCAGAATTCGGACAAACTCGAGACACGATCGTTCAAATGTTTATTTATGGGATATCCGAAAGATTTATATGGATATCTGTTCTACCAAAAAGAGGAACAAAGGGTGTTTGTTTCTCGAAATCCCACATTTTTAGAAAATGAGATTTTTCCAAATGATACTGATGGCAATTTGGTAGATCTAGAAGAGGTTCTAGAGACACAAGTTACAAATGACGACTTGGTTGAACCTAATATTGCAACAGAACCTAATGAACCTCAGCCGCTCCGAAGATCTGGTAGGACTTCACGCCCACCGGAGAGATTCTACGGCTTTCTCGTTGATGGTGATGGAGAAGACTGCATCATGGATGATGATGACCCTTCCAGTTTTCAGCAAGCTATCACGAGTGGTGACTCAATGAAGTGGTTGGATGTCATGAGATCCAAAATGGAGTCTATGTACACTGACAAAGTGTGGACTTTGGATGTTGTACCCTCTGGGGTAAAACCCGTAGGGTGCAAATGGATCTTCAAGAGAAAGATCGGTGTAGATGGGCAGGTAGAGACCTATAAGGCAAGGCTTGTGGCGAAAGGATTTCGACAATGACCGGGATTGGACTATGACGAAACCTTTTTTCCTGTATCCATGCTTAAATCTATTCAGATCCTACTTGTTATTTCTGCTCACAACGGCTATGAAATCTAGCCGATGGACATTAAAACTGCTTTTTTAAATGGTGATTTAGAAGAGTGCGATTATATGGATCAGCCAGAACGCTTCATTGATAGTGGGAGCAGCGGGAAAGTATGTAGGTTGCTTAAATCCATTTATGAATTAAAGCAGGTATCACTGTAACATTTCAAAAAAATAAAATATTATTTTTGGAATTTTTTATAATTTAATATTATTTTAATGAATATTTTAATATTTCGGTATAATTAAATACCGACAAATGGGGAAAATTTTGGAAAAATTTTGGAAAATTCTAAAATAGAGTATTTTATGGAATTTTTCCATTTTAAAGTTTTTATGATTAGTTATATGCTAATTTAGTGCTAATCGCGATTAAAAATCGCTAATCGGTTTTTTAGTATTTTTTTGGAGAAAAACATGCACATTATCATTTTTCCACACTTGTCACATTTTCTTTTATATCGTGGGTAGATGGTGGCCTAGCGTTACCATTATGAGGAGAAGGAATAAAAGAAAAGAAAACGTAAGTATGATTATGAGAGAGAAAGTGAGGGTCAACTTTCTTTTTGAACCATGCCTCCTCCATCATTTCCTCAACCCTTTTCTCTCTCCCCTTCTCCTAGAGCTGCTGCTGCTCCTACCCTCTCCCTCTTCTTCCTCCTCCCTCTTCAACTTAGATCCACCATTAAAACCTAACCAAAACCCTATTCCCATTTCACAAAAGTTGCTCTTAAGCTCACTAGCTACATAATGGACTAAGCAAGAGCTGATTTTGAGGACTTTGAGCAACTCAAGAAATTTCTTCAGTTGCTAAAGGAGGTAATTTCTGCACCCCTAGTATAGTATTTCAATTCTTATTGCATCCATACTTGTTTCATGTCGATATTATGTCGTTTTGAGGACTTTTGAAAATTCAAGTTAGGGTTTAGGGTTTGGTCTGAAACAAAAGGTGAATTGAGGTGTAATTAGAGGTTACAACCCCTGTGGTGATTGAATGGAGACCCAAACCAGAGAATTTAACCTAGAATACGGATTTAGTGAATTGATATCGGGAAAAACTGTAAATCTGTCACCGTTTTTGGAGATCTGCTTTCACCCGAAACACCTGAAAATAAAATTGAATTGACAGTGAGATGTGCAGGAAACCAGAAACCACCACCCAAAGCCCTAGCCCCTATCTCCTTCCCCAGGCCATAGATTAATCACCTCTGGCCGCAAATTGCGGCCAGACCAGGTTGGAACCCTTTCGTTTTTGTTTCTGGGTCATATTTCCAGTAGACTAGACCCTTGGTATGTGCAATTTTGTCTAATTCCATTTAGGGTAAAATCTGGGTTAGTTTTCTTGTGTTGGCGCATGATTTACGACTTGTTTTAGCACGAATTTTGGTATTTGATGATTCATTTCTGTCGGGTGGTGTTTGAACGTCAACGGAAAAGAGTTTTTGATCGTGTTTGCATGTGAGGCTATAGGTTTTTACCTATGGGCGTAGCGTATGCCGTTTTGGTTTCCGATGTGATTTTCATGAGCTTTAGCGTTTGTGGTATCCTTGTAGGTACCCCACGTGGCGTCGAGGCGTTGACGATGAAGATGGTGGCATCGGCATCGGAACACGAGAATCAAAGTGAGTAGATTTATATCTACGGGGAGAAGTCGGGTGGATGGCGTATAGCACCCCCGCAGTTCGTGGTGATGTATACGATTACGTATACACACAGATATTGATTATATATTGTTTGAGATTATTGTTGTTAAAAGATGGATATTTGGTGTGTTTGGTTTGGTTTTGTGTTGCGAAACCCTAGAGTAGTGGTTGCACCACACACACACACACCCATACTTGCATACATTCTTCTTTCATATGTGCTTATATGGGGTTATATTGTTATGTGTTCACATGGGTATGGGACTATGTGTTCACATACTAGATTTGAGGATGGTATTTGGGATTTGAGATGAGTCGTTGAGATTTGAATTGAGACCGTTAGATCGGTGATACGGTAGGATTCGTACATGAGATACGTCCTGATGTTATAGCGGATCTTGGGACAACGATACATGTGAATAGTGTTATACATAAAATGATCGACATGTGATCGTGATATGAGATATGATATGTAGGATATTTATAATAGGCCGTATTGGGCGATGTATACCTATTTGTGACGATATGTGCTGATGATATCGGTTTGTATGAGGCTGTAGATTAGCAGTCAGATCATGATTATATTGATGATATTAGTATTGCACTAGACGTAGGTCAGTACCCCGGATGATGATCTTTGATAAAGAAGATACCAGATGAATAATATGATGAATGTGATATCGACCCATACCCAGATTTGGGATGTCGTACGACGGATTTACGTACGAGCTATATATTGAGATTAGATCCGCACTCTTAACTTAGGATGTCTGATCATAGATATTATATCGGATGTGATATTGTTGAGGCGGGATCACCGAATAATATATATATATATATATATATATATATATGTATGTATGTATGTATCGACTCAGAGGTTAGGCGGCTTCCTTACCCTTCATTCAGCTTGTTAGTGCAGCCGTATAGTTTAGTGTAGTGGTTAGACTAGATTAGTTATCGGTGTGTCTATTATTCAGCTCCCACACATTATTGTTGTTTGCTCCGCATGGCATAATTATGTTTTGTTTTCATATTCCCTTATTGATATCATGCTGTTAGGATACCAGCACCATTACCGATGATGCGTATGTACTACGTACACTTACTTGCCGGCTCACACACATCTTCATCGGTAATTGCCATGTCACGTACACTTAGAGAATATTATTGCTTAACTTAGCTTGTTAACTAGTAGTTTTGACATGATATAGTGTACTTGCCTTATTGCCAGCATAGATAATGTAGTTATTACCTGTCACTTCATGCATACTGTTATTCATTGTTATGCCGCATTCATGGATCTTTATGCCTATATTCATGGTTTTACGTGCTATTGATGATTTGGATTCGGATTTCCATGAGATTTCTTCGATTTGGGGGAAAACCGCAAAAACATAAATAAACTTTTCTCTCTTTTTAAATAAAAAGTGTGGTTTTCCCATGATGTATGAGTCGTCCACTATGAGATGCTGATGGATTTCGAGACCCGAGTTCGAGGAGATTGAGGAACCGTTTCGGGTACATGGTGGACCCGGTGCGGTACCCCGAGGCAAGAAGATCGCAGATGAAGGTGTTGAGCCTGGCATGGGAGCACTACCGACCGGTGATTTTGCCCGACGCGTCGGATATCTGGAGGATACCGTCGTGGTCTCGAGATTGAAGGTAGGGGCCGGTCTGGACTGATGACGCCCTAGATAGTGAAATTGAGACATTGAGATTTCGAGATATTGAGGTACTGAGATTTGATGATACAGGACAGTCCGGGTAGCCGGAGCCTGAGGTTTTGAGATATTGAGATTTATGTTTTGTGTCGATGCTAGACACTGTTTATGCTGATTTCATTATGATACCTCATTTTAAATATACAAAAATCTCACCAAGATATGAAAGTAGTTTCTTCATTTACATGTATTATGTTTTCATGCATTCATACCCCATCCATATGATATATTGCTACCTGAGGCACTGACACGAGCACATTGGATTACACTTGGGTTAGATATTTACCCTTGCCACCTTGTCATGCTCCAGATTTATCATAATTGAGGATTATATATTATGATCGTATGACCTAGGATTGCGTCATACATGCGATTCCTGTTCGTAGATGTATTCTATTCACGAGTTGGCAACTCAACCCCGTTGTGCCTCAGTTTCTTGCAGGTTTTGCCGTACAAGTTTCTTTACGGCTTTGCTGGCACTACATCCATTTCCGGGTGATTTGCTAGTAGGTGGGTTCACTTTTATCGTGACTATCACTATATCTTGTATATTATTATTCAGTTGTATCTAGTAAATTCCATCAACCAAACATGTATTTATTTCAGAGATAGAGACCAGAGATGTTTATTCTTTCGACCTTAAAGTCGTGCGCTGTATCTCTATGGATTTCATGCTGTTTTGAGTTTTCTTTTCTGTTGTGATCCTCGCCTTTCGGCGTTGTATATTATATTGCTTGCGTGGTTGTGACTGTCGATTGACGAAGAGCTAGCTCCCGCTTAGGGATGCCTTTATTCATATATATGCTTTATCAGGTTTTGTACCCTTTTGGGGTCAGTTTTTACAAAGGAAACTCTGCCGAAATTTTTAGAAAAGACTTGTGATTTTAAAATGGATATTTCGGCTTGTGGTGCAAACTATTTGATTTGAAAATGGTTTTTCCTTCACTCTACTACCTTTCTTGGTTTGGATTTCTTGGTTTTTGACTTACTTAGATTACGTACGCCTCGAGACGTTTCGTAGTTTAAGTGTCGGTCATGTTCCGTACTTTCGGGTCATGACAAAGTTGGTATCAGAACGTTAGGTTTTACCTTCGGAGCGTAGGATGACCCTTGGTTGATGGGGTAGGTAGATTGAGTAGAGTGATGTGCCGTACGTATGTTCGGCGGCATATTTATGATACGCTACTCCACTTAAGAAGCCTTAGGATGTACATTTCTTTGCTCATTATTATATTCATTCATGATCAAGCCTCATCGGTACCAGTTTTGGTTTTGCTGCCACGATTGTGGGCAGGGAGAGCTACGGCTAGAGTTGCGGTTAGCACGAGCTCGTCACGAACGAGGACTGACCAGGGCGTAATTCCGGCGACACCTGATTGCAGAGATGTGTCTTTTTATGGTGTTTTTGCGCCACGAGCGTTGATGGATCGCTGTATGAGATTACTCGGATGTGCTGATCGGCACCAGAGGATTGGGCCACGGACAGAGGCCAGCCAGATTTTGATGACCGTTGATGTATTGCTTATTCACGATGATTGAGGCACCGTTCAGCATGCAAACGAGTGAGCCAGTTGTTGTTGCGAACGACGAGATATCGCCCCAGATGCTGGAGCTATTGCAGTACGAGTCGTACTAAGAGATGATAGAAGTTCGCTATTCATCGAGGATGAATGACTAGGACATGTGATTCGTTCGCCTACCCCGATACGAGGTCATCAGATAGATTGATTCCAGTTAGAGACGACTTCACGCGGAGACGTTGAGAGTCGATAGAGACGATCGAATGTCAGAAACCTATTATTCCAAGTTTAAAGTATTCGGAAAGACATGCAGGCAATTCCATGGACCCTCTAGAAGAATGAAACCCTAACTCGACAAAATGACCGTGTGAAAGCCTTTGAACCTTAGGGTTTGCGGCAGTTCTGCGGCGCCATTAGTGAGGCTTGGGTTTGCCCTTCTACGGCTGGATCACCGATGCTGTGGTATGTACTCAATACTATTAAACTGTACCCAAGATGTTGAGCTTTTGGGGGATTATGAGGTTTTGACGAATCGATCGAATAGTTCGACTTCATTCAGATGCTAGGTGGTGAGATGCATTTCTTGGGAGACTGCAGATACGAGGATAGCCATGTGAGCTCAGTCCATGCAGCCATGACGTGACGAGTCCGAAGCAGTCGACATTAGAGAAAAGTGGAGTAAGAGGTTCGTACAAGATCTGGATAAGATGACATTCTACTCCGCCGACATCATAGATGGATACGCATGCCGAGGCATTGTAGTTGGATATACCTTCCAGAAGGAGTCGCGATGAGTATGCAGCCATTCCGGAACAAGTAACAGATATAGTAAAGGACGATGACTTCCGGATAGTTCGGCAGAGACGAGATTTGGGATAGACCTCAACAGGACCTTTCTGGAATAAATATACGAGAAGACATGGACCCAGTAGTGGTCATGTTACACACACCAGTACGCCAGAGTTCAGGATCGTCGACGAGACATGCTATGAGTGACCACGACAGTTGGTCAGAGATTCTTGGAGGATGTGCTTGAGCGGAACTATTCCGCCATATTTGATTTCGGTATTTTGGGCGGTCTATTTGCATGATTGATTTTGATGATGGAGTTTCATGATATTTGTTTTCATGCACTATGGTTGCACCTACTGAGTATTTACGATTTTTGCACAGTTGTTACACCTGATATCGTTTTCGTGCCTTGGTTTCTCATGTTTATGATTTTAGGGGTTTCATACAGTTGAGTTGATTTTGTGCATATGTACGCACACGATTTGGTTTTTGCACTCGGTATGGTTTACATATGCTTGCAGTGCAGTGATACGCATTTCGTGCACTTAGATGCACTGGACTTCGATTTCGATTGTGATACTTGGAATTGGTTTTGTGCACCTTGTGCGCCTGATTGGATTTTGCGCATGTTCGGCGCTTGATATTGGATTTCATGATTTCGTGCATGATGGATGCACCGGATTTAGATTTTCGCGCATGTTGGGCGCATGTCATGAGGTACGATTTTGGTGCACACCAGATGCACTAAATCGAGATTCTTCGTGCATGTCAGATGTGTAGGACTACGGTAGCGCCCCGGCCGTCTATCCGAGGCCAAAATGCGGAAGCGAAAATTTTTCTTGACTTTAAACCGGCACTACGGCATCCTAAATAAACCTGGATCCTAACCATTAACCTAATGCTAGCAAACATGAGAATGGGTAAGAAGCTATACCGAGCGATCCGTGTTCTTCGGTCTTCGGCCTCCACTCCGATCTCCTGGCGGAATCTCCGGTCTTCATCTCCTCGTCGGAAAGGGCACCACATTGAGAAGTCTTTTTACGGGCTCCCGCTTCATCCGAAGCAACTCGGACGCAAAGTGTGCTAGCCGACGCGTCCAAGGTGTTGTAGAGAATGTTTGTGATCACTTTGTCTCTTGCGTCCATGGCTTTGGATGGAGGTTGAAGTGTTGCCATTGATGGAAGAAGAAGAAGAACAAGAGCTTTTCTTTTTCTTTTCTTTTCTTTTCTTTTTTGGTAATGAGAGTGAGTGAGAGAGATTATCAAAATACAAGACCAATAATACCAACCATGGCAGCTCCTCTCTCTCTCCATCTCATTTCAACACATTAAACAATTCACTAATGTGACGTTTTTACTAAAAAAGAGACCATGAGTCATAGTATAACTCTATGTGACATTAATGCATTGTCATGATGATTTCTAGCTCATTATTTCCTTAAGCAAACATTAATCCAAATGTTTTCCATAACAAAGAAAATCCGGCAACATCAAAAGTAAACTCGTGACGGATAACAAGGATACCCCTCACCTGTATATACATACCAGCACCCGCATTCCGACTGAATGCGAATGCGATGAGACTAATGTAATCCAAAAAATCTAATACTAGGATCCGGTTTAAACCAAAGCCCACTAGTATGATCCGTCCGATCATGATCCGTGCAATACCGCACGTATAAGATCGAACCCTGCCATATATCATACGTCCTCTACAATGTTTCGCCCGAAACTTGAGAAACTGTCTGTGGGGGACTCTAAAGACTCGATAATACTTTGGCTGTGGATTTAACCACTAGCACGTCAGAGGTAACGTGCTACCAAGTATTGACTAAAAGGGAGGTCGATGAGCGAACTCATCCTAACACCCTACTGAGCCTGTCAGTGACAATATCCGTACAGTCCGGTCCGTTCGTCTAAGAGTATCGCATGGCGGGCCTAGGGGGTTGGTAAAAGTCAGACCCCCATAAGCGGTACAAGTCGTGTCGGAGTGTAGCCCAGAACACCCTAAGTTACTACTGGAATACCTACCTGTAAATCTCCTGCCTCGGCCAAGGACTTTGTGTAATGGCTCTCCTAGACACAGCGCGATCTCACCCCCAATACCGGGAGAGACGAAACCCCTGCTGATCCGCTCACTGCCTCCATGTGGCTCGGGACTGTACCCAACTAAAACCTGTTTGCATGACTCCTTTGAGCCGTGGTAGGGTAGTAATCAAAGCACAGTGGGAACTCACACGAGACAAATGACAATCTCAGGTCGATGAACTAATCTGTACACATGTCACCAGGGAACTGCTATCTGACGTCTGGTATAATCCCAACTAGCATGTTCCCGGCGAGTCCTGTCCGGTGTACTCATAACCCAATGAGCACCTGTATACATCTTAGGTGAACCAACTGACACCAGTGGTCTGTGAGATCGGCCACCGCCCCTCGTCGGGGTCTCGACTGTATACACTAGTCTACTCTGGAGTATCGATGCCCTGTCTCGAAAACTCCCATGACTAGGGACCTTTTAAGGATATGCTTATAGACCCCAGCTCCCACGTATATGATCGCCATCATACTGCTGGCCATCAAGCAAGAATCCTAAGGGCTCTATCAACGTGCAATGGTGACCTGTAAGGTCACCTGAAGCAGTACACGATAATAAAGATAAAACAGATAGCATACTATCATCTAGAGTAAGACTGTCCTACCGGTATAGGTCATCCCTCAATCATTGCAATCACGTGCCTGTGATCCAATAATTGACTCTGAGGGCACTATATCCAACAAGATGCACCTGATTGTGCTGTCAGGCACACATGTTGCCCTTTACAGATGTTTCGTGCACACCCGATGCACTTAGATGTTGTTGTGCGCATGTATGGCACATATATATGGATTTTTGATTTCCGTGCGCACCAGACGCACGTAGTATTCATATGCACATTTTGGGATTGATTTTTTATGGAGAAGTACGTTTTTATGATGATTGCTATGAGTTTTTATGCTGAGCAGGACTAGTCAGAGGACAGTACCTGAATATATTTTGTATGCATTGATAGATTTCAAAGGGATTTCCAAAAGCGAGCTATAGTCTCAGTATTTGCCTACGTGTCTGATATGACACGAAACGTTCAAAACAAGGAAACCCTTCTAAATTGTTTTAAAACGGCGGAACGTACATATTAAACAAAAGATATATACGTATATGGTTATTTTCTTATGATAGACGTCCGCCACCGTACAGTATTATGCGCATTACACAGCGACTTTAAAAGATTTGGCAAGCCTTTCCTCCAGATATTTACATGTATAGATTTGGTATTTACATGTATAGTTCCGATTTATAGCATATCGGTTTTGCTTTAGATTTAGCATTCGTGTCTTTACATTGACTCCGATGATTGCGGGACGCTTGACGGATTTTTGATTTTGAATTATCTGCTCATTACTCATGCGCATGCATTACGCTATGATGCGTTTTATGTATTGATGATTTCGTAGCCCCGACGACTTGAACATTTTATTGAAATGTTTTAAAATTTGGGGGTTTAAATTTAAATTCGGGGACCGAATTTCTTTAAGGGGGCAAGATTGTAACATTTCAAAAACATAAAATATTATTTTTAAGAATTTTTATAATTTAATATTATTTTAATGAATATTTTAATATTTCGATATAATTAAATACCGACAAATGGGGAAAATTTTGGAAAAATTATGGAAAAATTCTAAAATAGGGAATTTTATGGAATTTTGCCATTTTTAAGTTTTTATGATTAGTTATATACTAATTTAGTGCTAATCGCAATTAAAAATCGCTAATCGGATTTTTAGCATTTTTTTGGAGGAAAACATGCACATTATCATTTTTCCAAACTTGTCACATTTTCTTACATGTTGTGGGTAGATGGTGGCCTAGGGTTACCATTGTGAGGAGAAGGAATAAAAGAAAAGAAAAAGGAAAAGAAAAAGTAAGTATGATTATGAGAGAGAAAGTGAGGGTCAACTTTCTTTTTAAACCATGCCTCTCCCATCATTTCCTCAACCCTTTTCTCTCTCCCCTTCTCCTAGAGTTGCTGTTGCTCCTGCCCTCTCCCTCTTCTTCCTCCTCCCTCTTCAACTTAGATCCACCATTAAAACCTAACCAAAACCCTATTCCCATTTCACAAAAGTTGCTCCCAAGCCCACTAGCTACACAATGGACTAAGCAAGAGCTGATTTTGAGGACTTTGAGCAACTCAAGAAATTTCTTGAGTTGCGAAAGGAGGTAATTTCTGCACCCCTAGTATAGTATTTCAATTCTTATTGCATCCATACTTTTTTCATGTCGATATTATGTCGTTTTGAGGACTTTTGAAAATTCAAGTTAGGGTTTAGGGTTTGATCTGAAACAAAAGGTGAATTGAGGTGTAATTAGAGGTTACAACCCCTGTGGTGATTGAATGGAGACCCAAACCAGAGAATTTAACCCAGAATACGGATTTAGTGAATCGATATCGGGAAAAACTGTAAATCTGTCACCGTTTTTGGAGATCTGCTATCACCCGAGACACCTGAAAATAAAATTTACTTGACAGTGAGATGTGCAGGAAACCAGAAACCACCACCCAAAGCCCTAGACTCTATCTCCTTCCCCAGGACGCAGATTAATCCCTTCTGGTCGCAAATTGCGGCCAGACCAGGTTGGAACCCCTTCGTTTTTGTATCTGGGCCATATTTCAAGTAGACTAGACCCCTGGCATGTGCAATTTTGTCTAATTCCACTTAGGCTAAAATCTGGGTTAGTTTTCTTGTGTTGGCGCATGATTTACAACTTGATTTAGCATGGATTTTGGTATTTGATGATTCGTTTCTGTCGGGTGGCGTTTGAACGTCAACGGCAAAGAGTTTTTGATCGTGTTTGCATGCGAGGCTATAGGTTTTTACTTATAGGCGTAGCGTATGCCGTTTTGGTTTCCGATGTGATTTTCATGTGCTTTAGCGTTTATGATATCCTTGTAGGTACCCCACGTGGCGTCGAGGCATTGAAGATGAAGATGGTGGCATCGGCAACGGAACACGAGAAGAAAAGTGAGTATATTTTTATCTACGGGGAGAAGTCGGGTGGATGGCGTATAGCACCCCACGCAGTTCATGGTGATGTATACGAATACGTATACACACAGATATTGATTATATATTGTTTGAGATTATTGATGTTAAAAGAAGGATATTTGGTGTGTTTGGTTTGGTTTAGTGTTGCGAAACCCTAGAGTTGTGGTTGCACCACACACACACATACCCATACTTGCAAACATTCTTCTTTCATATGTGCTTATATGGGGTTATATTGTTATGTGTTTACATGGGTATGGGACTATGTGTTCACATACTGGATTTGAGGATGGTATTTGGAATTTGAGATGAGTTGATGAGATTTGAATTGAGACCGTGAGATCGGTGATATGGTAGGATTCGTACTTAAGATACGTCCTGATTTTATAGCGGATCTTGGGACAGCGATACATGTGAATAGTGTTATACATAAAATGATCGACATGCGATCGTGATATGAGATATGATATGCTAGGATATTTATAATAGGCCGTATTGGGCGATGTATACCTCTTTGTGATGATATGTGCTGATGATATCGGTTTGTATGAGGCTGTAGATTAGCAGTCAGATCATGATTATATTGATGATATTAGTATTGCACTAGACGTAGGTTAGTGCCCAGGATGATGATCTTTTATAAAGAGGATACCAGATGAATAATGTGATGAATGTGATATCGACCCATACCCAGATTTGGGATGTCGTACGATGGATTTAAGTATGAGCTATATATTGAGGTTAGATCCGCACCCTTGACTTGGGATGTCTGATCATAGATATTATATCGGATGTGATATTATTGAGGCGGGATCACCGACTTAGATATTATATCGGATGTGATATTATTGAGGCGGGATCACCGACTAAGATATATATATATATATGTAAGTATCGACTCAGAGGTTAGGCGGTTTCCTTACCCTTCATTCAGCTTGTTAGTGCAGCCATATAGTTTAGTGTAGTGGTTAGACTAGATTAGTTATCGGTGTGCCTATTATTCAGCTTCCGCACATTATTGTTGTTCGCTCCGCATCGCATACTTATGTTGTGTTTTCATATTTCCTTATTGATATCATGCTGTTAGGACACCAGCACCATTACCGATGATGCGTATGTACCACGTACACTTACTTGCCGGCTCACACACATCTTAATCGGTAATTGCCATGTCACGTACACTTAGAGAATATTATTTCTTGACTTAGCTTTTTAACTAGTAGTTTTGACATGATATTAGTGTACTTTCCTTATATGCCAGCTTAGATATTGTAGTTATTACTTGTCACTTCATGCATAATGTTATTCATTGTTATGCCGCATTCATGGATCTTTATGCCTATATTCATGGTTTTACGTGCTATTGATGATTTGGATTCGGATTTCCATGAGATTTCTTGGATTTGGGGGAAAACCGAAAAAACATAAATAAACTTTTCTCTCTTTTTAAACAAAAAGTGTGGTTTTCCCATGATGCATGAGTCGTTCACAATGAGTTGCTGATGGATTTTGAGACCCGAGTTCGAAGAGATGGAGGAATTGGGTGCATGGTGGACCCGGTGCGGTACCCCGGGCAAGAAGATCGCAGATGATGGCGTTGAGCCTGGCAGGGGAGCACTACCGACCGGTGATTTTTCCCGACACGTCGGATATCCGGAGAATACCGTCGTGGTCTCGGGATTGATTGTAGGGGCCGGTCTGGACTGACGGTGCCCTAGATATTGAGATTAAGGCATTGAGATTTCGAGATATTGAGGTACTGAGATTTGATGATACAGGCCAGTCCGGGTAGCCGGAGCCTGAGGTTTTAAGACATTGAGATTTATGTTTTGTGTCGATGCTAGACACTGTTTATGCTGATTTCATTATGATACCTTATTTTAAATATACAAAAATCTCACTAAGATATGAAAGCAGTTTCTTCATTTACATGTATTCTGTTTTCATGCATTCATACCTCATCCATATGATATATTGCTACCTGAGGCACTGACACGAGCACATGGGATTACACTTGGGTTAGATATTTACCCTTGCCACCTTGTCATGCTCCAGATTTTTCATAATTGAGGATTATATATTATGATCGTATGACCTAGGATTGCGTCAGACATGCGATTCCTGTTCGTAGATGTATTCTATTCACGAGTTGGCAACTCACCCCCGTTGTGCCCCAGTTTCTTGCAGGTTTTGCCGTACAAGTTTCTTTACGGCTTTGCTGGCACTACTTCCATTTCCGGATGATTTGCTAGTAGGTGGGTTCACTTGTATCGTGACCATCATTATATCTTGTACAATAATATTCAGTTGTATCTAGTAAATTCCATCAACCAAACATGTATTTATTTTAGAGATAAAGACCAGAGATGTTTATTCTTTCGACCTTAGAGTCGCGAGTTGTATCTCTATGGATTTCATGGTGTTTTGAGTTTCCTTTTCTGTTGTGATCCTCGCCTTTCGGCGTTATATTCCTTTTCTGTTGTGACCGTCGATTGACGAAGAGCTAGCTCCCGCTTGGGGATGCCTTTATTCATATATATGCTTTATCAGGTTTTGTACCCGTTTGGGGTCAGTTTTTACAAAGGAAACTCTGCCAAAAATTTTAGATTAGACTTGTGTTTTTAAAATGCATATTTCGACTTGTGTTGCAAACTATTTGATTTGAAAATGGTTTTTCCTTCACTCTACTACTTTTCTTGGTTTGGATTTCTGGATTTTCGGCTTACTTAGATTACGTACGTCTTGAGACGTTTCGTAGTTTAAGTGCCGGTCTTGTTCCGTACTTTCGGGTCATGACAATCACGGAGCTGGAACATCTGTTTTGATGATGTTATCAAAGAGTTTGATTTCGTCAAAAATCCAGATGAATCTTGTGTTTATAAGAAGATTGTGGGAAGTATTGTCACATTCCTCGTATTGTATGTGGATGACATTCTTCTGATAGGAAATGACGTTCCTATGGTATAATCGGTCAAACTGTTCTTATCACAAAGGTCCTCCATGAAGGACCTGGGTGATGCCTCGTACATATTGGGCATAAAGATCTATAGGGATAGATCTAAACGGTTATTTGGATTGTCAAACCAGGTACATTAACACCATCCTAAAGAGGTTTGGTATGGAAGACTCCAAGCGGGGTTCTTTACCCGCTAGTCATGGAGTCACTCTCTATGGAATTTTGCCTAAAGTCTGATGAAGAGAGAGCTTGCTTGAGCATTATACCCTACTCTTCTGCTGTAGGATCTATAATGTATGTGATGTTATGTACACGCCCTGATGTAGCTTATGCACTAGGTGTAGTAAGCAGGTATCAATCCAACCCAGGGGAGAATCACTGGACATCAGTGAAGAACACTCTTAAGTACTTACGAAGAACTAAAGAAATGTTCTTGGTGTATGGTAACGGAGAACTCCAAATTGAGGCCTTTACCGATTCGAGCTTCCAGAGTGATAAGGATGACAGTAAATCTATCTCTGGGTTTGTTTTTACCCTCAATGGAGGGGCGGTGTGTTGGAAAAGTTCCAAACAGGATACTGTTGCAGACTCCACGATGGAAGCTGAGTATATTGCTGCAAATGATGCTGCCAAGGAAGCCGTCTGGATGAGGAAGTTCGTCTCGGAGCTAGGAGTAGTTCCGACCATTATTGATCCAATACCATTGTATTGTGATAATAATGGGGCTATGGCCTTAGCCAAAGAGCCCAAGTGCCATCAGCGATCCAGACACATCCTCTGGCGATATCATCTGATCCGGGAGATAGTTGATCGCCGAGAGATCGAGATTCGGATAGTAGATACAAAAGATAACACCGTGGATCCACTCACCAAGGCCCTTCCTTTGCCGCAGCATGAGCGACTTTTTGAGAGGTTGGGTAAGAGATACGCCAATAATTGGCCTTAGTGCAAGTGGGAGATTGTTGGATATATGTATGCCCTCGAGGACATTATATGATAGTGTATGTACCGGTATGTGTGTATGTATTTGTGTGTATTAAGGGGACATTCTTGCTCGACATGATAGTATGCTATCTGGTTGCACATTTTATCTTGACATGTTCATTTTATCATGCTTTCATTCATTTGGTACATGTTGATATAACCCTTAGGATGATGCAGGACTACTGAAATTATGATGTGGATCATACTAGTGGGACATGTGTAGTCTATGAGCATATCCTTGAAATGTTCCTAGTCGTGGGTGTATCGAGACAGGGCATCGATATCACCAGAATAGATTAGCGTATACGTTACTTGTCCCATATGATGGGCGATGGATGATCCCATATCCATTGGTGTGGTGACACCAAAGTGTTAGTTGTATGTATGTCCTAGAGGCCAGTATTGTACAGATGATGTATATTATATTGGATACTTGGACATATATAGAGAGGACTTTCTTGCTCGATATGATTGTATGCTATCCGGTTGCTCTTTATCTTAACATTTATACTAGTCTCTTGATACTGTCTTATGGTTACATGTTGGTAAAGCCCTTAGGATGTATACTTGACTACCAGGACTATGATGCAGATCATACTAGTGGGGCCATGGTAGTCCGTAAGTTCATCCTTTAACGTTCCTAGTCGTGGGTGTATCGAGACAGGGCATCTATATACCAGAGTAGACTAGCTTATACGCTTCTCGACCCATGAGATAGGCGATGGATGATCCCATATCCATTGGTGTTTGATATCAGAGATGGTATGTGGGTGCTCAGTGGAGACTGGGTACACTGGACAGACTAGCCGAGAACTCCCAGATGGTATTATACCTCATATCAGATGGCAGTTCTCTGGTGACACTTGTACAGGTTAGTCTGTAGACCCGAGATCATCATAGAGTCTTGTATGATTCCCACAGTGCTTTGATTTCCACCTTACCACGTCCAAGAGGGCGTGCAAAACGGTGGTTTTTGGGTACAGTCCCGAGTCATATGGCGGCAATGAGTGATAGGAGGGGTTTCGTCACTCCGGGTATTGGGGGTTGATGTTGCGCTGTGCTCGATTGGCCATAACAGGGAAGTCCTTGGACAGGGCTGTTTTAAAGATTTACTGGTAAGTGTTACCAGTAGTTTCTCGATCGGTTATGAGCCTTACATTGGCAAGACTTATCGGTTATTGGGGTTTGACGTTTACTACCCCTAACTTGATATGCGACATATCAGACGAGGAGACCGGACTGTACGGCAGGTGTTACCGTCTGGCTTTTGCAGGAGTTGGAGCGGGCTTGCTTGCTGATTTTCTGATCGCTCAATACCCGGGTAGCCGTTACGTCCAGCTAGTACCGCTGACGGCTTGTGGGTGCTTGATGTGATCATCACCTACTGTCGACGTATTGACGAGTCTTTAGAGTCCTACATAGAGGTTTTGCTGGCTCAGGCAAAACGGAATAGGAGCGTATATGTGATATGTAAGGGACCGAGAATGATGCGAGTATGTGATACCGTATTCTATTCTCGCGACTTTTGTATCAGCCGGTTATATGTGATATAGGCGGGTTATCTGATCAAGTGCTGATTCGATAAGTTGGTACATTTTGTGTTAGTCGGTTATATGTGATATAACCAGATTATTAAGTCAAGTGTTGATTTAATAATTTAGTGTATAATTGTATATGTGATATACTAATTTACATTAACAAACATTGGTTCACTTAAGCATTTGTTTTTCTCACTCATGCACAACTTAGTATATATGTGATATATATTAATTTGTGTTTTGATTTTTGTATCATGGTTGTTGATACAACTTTCATTGGTGTACAAGACTTACACCATGCTAATTATCATGTTGGGTTTAGTATTTAAAGTAATTACAAAATTAGTGGAAAATTGGAAAAATGCAAGAAGCTAGTAGAAGCTTGTGGATGCATTGACTAAGTCCACTAGGTTTGTTTTACATTAGATATTTGTTAACCCAACCATGTTAATTAGCCATGGTTATGTCTCTACATGAGTTAGTATATGATACTCACTCACCATGGTTCACTTTCTCTCTTGATCATTATCCTCATCTCATTTTTATTCATCTTCTTTCTTGAGCACAAAAGCTCTCTAGGTTTTGATTAAGTGAGAAAAGAAATTTTAAAGTGAGCCTACATCCTATTTCTCCATCCTCTACTAGATTAGCACTTTAGTATAGGGTGTTTGCTTCACTAATCCTTTAGTTAGTGAAGTAGTAGCTTGAGTTGGCATCCTCTCGACATAGATCATCTTCGGCCTCAAAGACTTCAAGCAAGGTCGCTCATTTAGCCTCGTGAAGCCATGCAAAAGTCTGGGAGAACCACAATCGCAGTGAAGGGACTACTTCAAGGAGCATTTGAAGTGAAGGACCGATCTACACGAAAATACATGTTTCTTTCGAATTTAAATCGAGCCCTAAAATATTTTTAAACATGTACAGAATCATAAATGTATGATAACATGAACACTGATGAAATTTGGACACATTTGGGCAGGCAAGACCCCCCCCATACCGGTCCAATTCGAGCACCCCCCCACAAATTTTTCCAGTGTTCTGTTACATGGGTTTTGGTGCTTCAGGTGTTGTTTTTTTAGCTAAATTGTCATGTGATGTTAATTTACTAAAATAACAACTCGGAGTGTTTCGTAGTCATATTTTAACTGTTTTCGGGTAACTTTAGACATTAAAAAGTTCAATCGGATGTCAAATACCCACTTTAACCCTTGTCGGGAAAATTTCCAAGTTTTGGATTTTTCCCGTAGTTAAAAAGCTTTCAAAGATCATGCAAGTTATTCGATGGACCCTCTAGAAGAACAAAACCTTAACTCGATTATGTTGGAGATAGTGCCCTCAGAGTCAATTATTAGGTCACAGGTACGTGATTGCAATGATTGATGGAGGACATATCCCGGTAGGACAGTCTTACTCGAGATGATAGTATGCTATCTGGTTTACCTTTATCATCGTGTACTGTTTTAGGTGACCTGACACGTCGCTATTACACGTTGATAGAGCCCCTAGGATTCTTGCTTGACCACCAGCAATATGAGGGCGATCATATAAGTGGGAGCTGGGGGTCTATAAGCTTATCCTTAAAAGGTCCCTAGTCGTGGGAGTTTCGAGACCGGGCATCGATACTCCATTAGTAGACTAGTGTATACAGTCGAGACCCCGACGAGGGGCGGTGGCCGGTCTCACAAGCCACTGGTGTCAGTTGGATCACCTAAGATGTATACAGGTGCTCATTGGGTTATGAGTACACCGGACAGGACTCGCCGGGAACATGCTAGTTGGTGATATACCAGACGTCAGATGGCAGTTCCCTGGTGACATGTGTGCAGGTTAGTTCATCGACCTGGGGATCGTCATTTGTCTCGTGTGAGTTCCCACTGTACTTTGATTACTACCCTACCACGGCTCAAAGGAGTCGTGCAAACAGGTTTTAGTTGGGTACAGTCCCGAGCCACATGGAGGCAGTGAGCGTATCCTCATGGGTTCGTCTCTCCCGGTATTGGGGGTGAGGTCGTGCTGTGTCTAGGAGAGCCATTACACAAAGTCCTTGGCCAAGGCAAGGAGATTTACTGGTAGGTATTCCAGTAGTATCTCAGGGTGTTCTGGGCTACACTCCGACACGACTTGTACCGCTTTTGGGGGTCTGACTTTTACCAACCCCCTAGGCCCGCCATGCGATACTCATAGACGAACGGACCGGACTGCACGGATATTGTCATTGACAGGCTCGGTAGGGTTGTCGGGCTAAGTTCGCTCACAGACGTCCCTTTTAGTCAATACTTGGTAGCCCATTACGTATTGGCTTATACCTCTGACGTGCTAGTGGTTAAATCCACAACCGAGGTGTTGACGAGTCTTTAGAGTCCCCCACATTTCAGTTACTCAGCTTTCGGGCGAAAGGTTGTAGAGGCCGTATGGAGATATGGCAAGGTCCGATCAGATACGTGCGGTATTGCACGGATCAGGATCGGACAGTTTGTACTATAGGCCGTATGGTTATATGGCAGGGTTCGATCAGATACGTGCGGTATTGCACGGATCAGGATCGAACGGATATTACTGGCCGGCTTTGGTATAAGCCGGATCCTAGTATAGTACAGTGTAGAGTTTGTCTCATTGCATTTGTATTTCGGTCGGAATACAAATGCGGGTGTGTATGCACAGTATCGGGGTTTTCCTGTAATTTATTACGGGACCAGTTTTCTGGAGTTGCCAGTTTGCTTTCCGTTTCGGCCGATTTCCATTGTTCCGTTCATTGGCCGAAGTTTGGTGGAGGAGGGCTTATTTGCATTGTTGCAAATAAGCATTTGTGGAGGAGGTCTTTGCATATTATCATGTCATGATACTTGTCCCATCATTTGACTTCATAAACTCATGATTGCTTAACTTTCTTTATCATCATGGTTTTGATGATGGTTGTTGATGATGAGAGATGGTTGTTAGTTGAGTGTTGGTTTTGCTTTGTTATCATTTGGTTCATATGATAACCATTCCTCTCTCTCTCTTGTTTGATATGAGAATGGCTCCCATTATTTTTGAGACTCCTCTCTCCATTCTCACTCTCCTTCTCCTCTAGTGATGGCCGGCCACCATGAGGGTGGGTTGCCCATTTTTGTAGTGGGGATTTTTGCTCTCTTGATGTTAGAAAAATCCCCAAGTTCCTCCACATTGTTCTTGTATCATCCCTCCACCTAAAATTGCATCTCCATGAACCCCAAAGTGAGACTTGAGGACTACATATTCTACAGCGAACCTTGGGCACGTCGAGTAGCCGGCTTCGTGCCCGAGTTGCCTCGGCATTGAGGTGGGAGCCCGTAAAAGAAGTAGGCGATGTGGTGCACTTCCGGCGACGAGGAGGAGACGGGACATTCCGCAGGAGATCGGGACGATGATGAGAAGACCGGAGGACTTGGATCGTCGGTATATCTCTCTAACCCATCTTCTAGTTAGCTTAGACTTGTTAATGGTTACGATCCGGGTGTTTAGTGCGCGGTGGTGCCGGTTTGCTAAGTCCGCAAAAATTAAAGTTTTTCACCGCTTCCGCATTCCGGCGTCGGATTGACGGCCGGGGCGCCGCCGTGCACTTACAGTGGTATCAGAGCCACGCCATTAACTTAGTCTAGCTTGGTTTAATGTGTTTGCATTTCCGATCGATCAAAAAGTTCCAAAACCGTGTTTTTCCTATCGACAGTTTTCTGCTGAAAATTTTTGGTCTCGAAAATTTTTTCAGGTTGTAAAATATTGATGTACTGGAAAATCTAAGAGCTCTGTAAAAATTCGATGAAGTGATTCCACTGTGGGAGCGCGGAACCGCCGCACAAACCCCCTTTTAGCCGCTGTTTCGCCGCGCACTGTGGAGATCACTGCACCAAAATTCTACAGTGTCTTTGTGGGCTTAAAATTGGGGTTTTGGAACATTAATATTGGGCCCAGAATTTCTTGATCTGCTACAGTATTGTTTGGGGGCCCACTTGTTAAAATTTGATCGATCGGATATTTTAAACACAGTATTTACATTATATCTGCGACCGTGAATGTCACTTGATCGGTAAATCCGGTCTAACTGCTATAGCCCGGTTAGACGGATTTGCGAACGTGACTTTCACGTTGATGTTCTGTTTTTGCTGTGATGTTGCGGATCGGTCGTGGGGGATAGCCTGGATGCAATGCTAGTACAGTTGTGATTGTATTATGTACATTTGATATTGCGGGGCGAGCGTCCGACATGTGGACTGCCGTCACTGCCTGTTTGTATTACTCTTTTGGGACACGACCTGGTTGCGGTCGATGTACCCGGTGTATGTATATTTTATTTTCTGTACTAGGATTGCCCCGCGGAGGGGTGCACGGATAGCTGGGTTCTGGAGGGCAACAAGCCCGCATCTCATGGCATTGAGACGGAGGGGGCTTCACTCTAGGATTGGCGGGCTATTCGCCGCACTCGTTGTAACATTTTCAAAAATATAAAATATTAATTTTGGGAATTTTTATAATTTAATATTATTTTATTGATTATTTTAATATTAAATGCAAATAAATAGGAAAAATGTTAGAAAAAATTATGAAAAATTATGGAAAATTCTAAAATAGGGTAAATTAGTGGATTATGGCATTTTTAAGTTTTTGTGATTAGTTTGACAATAATTTAGTGCTAATCGCGATTAAAATCGCTAATCGGGTTTTTTTGGCAATTTTGTGCAAAACTTGCACATATCACTTTTTATACACTTGTGCATTTTTCTAGCCATGGTTTTCTTTTGGGATTACTATTGATGTGAGAAGGTTTGGATTTTAAAAGAAAAGGAAAAGAAAGGAAAATATAATAATGAGGGTAGGTGAGAGAGAGAGGTGGACTTTGACTTAGCATACTTAGCCATTCTCCTCGTTTTCTGTGCACAGCCCCTGTTCCTCTAGTGTTGACCCAGGGTACTTCTTGTTTTGACAGATTCTATCTAGGGTGAAATCTGGGACATATATCCTAAGTTGCTATTTTGGATTCGTGTTTCCATATTCCGTATTTTTGATTCTGAAATGGTGGAATGTGTTTTGCCTCGACTAATTGTCGTTTATACGACGATGTAGAGGATTTATTGATGGTTTTGAAGGCGTGCCATAGGTTCTCACCTATAGGCCCCCTTATCGTATCGTTTTGGATTTCATGCGCCGTTTTAGATTGGATTTGGTTTTAATACGCATATACGATATTTTGATGTGTAGGTACCCATGAAGACTTCGGGACGACAAGCAAATACGTGGTGACGTCCGCAATTGGTGATGCAAGGTGAGTAGATTATATCTACAGGGGGAAGTCGGGTGGATGGCGTATAGCACCCCCGCAGTCCGTAGATAGATTACTATGTAGTTTATTGTGATATTAGGTGTATTGTGGATAATGTAGGGTTAGAAGTGACTAGTGTAGTTCATAGTCGCGAACCCTAGGGTAGAATTACACCTATACACACACCCTTGCTTATCACTTGTACTTGCACTGTGATTGATGATATGTGATGACTTTGGAGATGAGTCGATGATGTGGGCTGGGTGCCCTGGGATCGGTGATTTTATACGATTCATATGTGGGATATGACTTGTGATTCTTGCGGGCTTGGGATATGTGTTTACCCCCGCATGCATACTTACTGAGGTTACCGTTTTGTACTAGACATAGAGTAGTACTCCAGACTATATGATCTGACGATGGTGATATCTGTTATGTGATGAGACAGTGAGATACTGACCCCTACCCAGCTATGGGGATGCCGTACGATGATTTACCGTACGAGCCGATATTGATGATAGATCCGCACTCATAACTCGAGGATATCTTATGATATGACATTGAGGCGAGATCACCGACTATATACTTTACACATGTATCGACTCAGATTTAGGTGGTTTCCACACCTACCCCTCCTGATTGACCGGATACTTAGATATAGTTTGCATAGTAGATACTTCACTGTGGTGTTGACTACTAGATATCTGCATTTTCCTGCTATTCGCATTGCTGGCATATGTTCATTGTTATATTATTATCATGCTGTTAGGACACCAGCACCATTATCGATGATGCGTATGTTTCACGTACACTATTTGCCGGCTCACACACTTCATCATCGATAATTGCCATGCCACTACACTGTAGTACTGTTGCATTCATGATATGATTACTGCTTGGCATATTGTACACATGTACCTGTACACAAACATAGATGATTCTGACTTGATTGAGATTGAGGACCGCAAGATATTCTTTAAACTGATTCATTCTAAAGGAGCGGTTCCTCCCGACATATGTACATTACTATTCCATGTTGCATGATTTCCGATATGATTATCTCTCTTTACATGTCGCATACATCATGAATTGATTGCATAGCACAGTGCATTGGATTTACTTCTTGATGTGGATTTTCATGTGATTTCTGATTTTGAGGACCGTGGGATTATTTAAGAAAAGATGTTCTTTTATGAAAACCCGGTACCTCGTGATATGATATTTGGGTGCGTCCACCACGCGTTTTCTCGGTGCTGAGACGTGTGCTTGAAACCCGATTCGAGGAGTGATGATCCGTTTGCGGGTTCGTGGTGGGCCCGGTATGGTTCCCCTCGGCGAGATGATCGATGGGTTATGCCGATTGAGCCTGGAGGCGGGCGAGTACCTACCGGTGATTGTATTTGAGCTCGGCGGATATCCGGGGGATACCGCCTGGAGCCGAGAGATGGGCGTACTGCCGGGGGCCGACGGGCCGCTACCGCAGACGGAGCCCAGAGATGGACATGGGTTGACTCGTGCTGCCGGGGCCGAGGGCCGATACCGCAGACGGAGCCCCATATGGATGAGGATTTACGTGTCGATGCTTGGCACGGGTTTCATGATGTTTTCCATGATATTGTTTATATCCTCATACTTGCATACATGATTAGATGTTACCTTGCCACCTTATTACACTCAGATGCACTCTTGTGGATTGTATTACTGATCGTTGGCTTAGGTTTATGTCTTGCATTCGGTTTCTGCTTGTAGATATTTCTATTCACGAGTTGGCAACTCACCCCCGTTGTGCCACAGTCCTTGCAGGTTCTGCCGTACAGGTTTCATTGCGGCATTTCTGGCACACTACCTTCTTGCGGGTGATTTGCTTTGGTAGGTGGATTCTTTCGCATCAAGAATCACCATTTTATTCATGTATTTCATTGTATCTAGAAATTGTCCATCAACCAAAAACTTGTATATTCTTTCAGACTTAGAGACAGTGTGGTATTATTCGACCTTAGAGTCGCGCTTAGTAGTATTGCGGTTTTCTTGCTGCTTTTTGAGCTTTCCTTGATTTTGATCCTCGCCACTTGGCGTTGTATATTATCATATCATCGTGTGGTTGTGACCGTCGATTGACGAAGAGCTAGCTCCCGCTTGGGGATGCCTTTATCATTTTATATATTGTTATTCATGTTGTACCCCATTCGGGGCCAGTTTTACAAGAGAAACTCTGCCGAAAATTTTAGAAAAGACTGTACGGTTTTCAAATGCACATTCGGCTTAGTTATTTAAAGACCTTGATTTCAAACATGTTTTTCTTCACTTCTTTAAACCAGTTTTCTTTACTTATTCTCAAAAATGGTTTTAGATTTCTGGGCTTTTGGCTTACTTGGATCAGATGGAGTCCTATAGACTTCATATGGTTCAAGGGCCAGTCACGTGCTCTTTCGGGTCGTGACAAAGTTGGTATCAGAGCGCTAGGTTGACCTTCGTTCGAGTCTAAGTTTGACTATGTGGAGCCTAGGGAGTTGTTTATATACGGAACTTAGGCTTGACCTTACGGAACTTAGACTTGGTCGAGGGGGTGTAAACCCGAACTTTCGTCGTTTTAGGATGACCCTTGGTTGATGGATTTGGTGACTAAAGTAGAGTGACGTACCGTTGGTATGTTCCGCGGCATACTTACGACACGCCATTCCGCTTAAGGAACCTTAGGATGTACATACTTTCGAGATCAGTGATTCTCTTTATATCCAGGATTATTCATCCATTTGAGATCCCCGATTCTATTAGTTTCATGATCATACCTTCATTGATACTGTTCCTTCCTATGATCATGTATCCACTTTGGATCTGTTGTTTCCCTTCTTGCCACTGATGTGCTCTCTTTGATACTCGATTGAGATTCCTGTCACCGTGTTTGAGCGCAGTTTGGGCTGCTGCTAGGGTTACGGCCGGTGTGAGCTCGTTTGGTACGAGGGCCGACCTTTGTGTTTTCTGGTGACATGGGAACGTCTCGAGTTAGTGTTGGTGATTGTGACCTCTAGTGGAGGCGAGTGCTTGGTCTTGCACCGGATGATCGGGCCTTTGTTAGAGCTGCCAGTTGAGAGAGGACTGTTGATGTACAGCATACCTCAGAGATGGTGATGTCGCCTACCGTGCAGACAGATGGACCAGCTGTCGCTGAGATTGACAGGGTGTTGCTTTCGGAGCTTACGAGCTGAGATTGCCGGAGCTTTCAGGCAGTTATGCGACAGATGATAGCTAGTCTACCCGATTTGAGAGACGAAGGTGATTCGTCCGATTTTGCGCCAGAGCGGGCCCAGTTGAGTTGAAGATTTCCAGTGTGGAGAGTCTTACTCAGATCTAGAGCAGGCTGATTCAGAGATGACCGCTTATGTATTGCCTTTCCTGGAGGATTGAGGCGTTGTTCGGCGTACAGGCATATGAGCCAGTTGTTGCTGCAAATGATGAGATATCGCCCAGATGATTGGAGCTACTGCAGCATGAGCATGTTCTTAGAGAGATGATAGCGAGTTGCTAGTCACCGAGGATGGATGACTAGGACGCGTGGTGAGTTCGCTTACCCCGATGCGAGGTCATCAGGTGGATTGATTCCAGCTAGAGACGACTTCACGCAGATTCGTTGAGAGTCGATTGAGACGATCGAATGTCAGGAGCCTATTTTCCAAGTTTAAAGTATACGGAAAGACATGCAGGTGATTCTATGGACCCTCTAGAAGAATGAAACCCTAACTCGACTTAATGACCGTGTGACAGCCTTGGAACCTTAGGGTTTACGGCGGTTCCGCGGCGCCATTAGTGAGGCTTGGGTTTGCCCTTCTACGGCTGGACCACCGACGCTGTGGCATGTACTCGATACTATTAAACTGTACCCGAGATGTGAGCTCTTGGGGGATTATGAGGATCTGACGAGTCGATCGGATGGTTCGACATCTTTCGGATATCGTGATGGGACACTGCTTGGGAGACTCCAGGTGCGAGCATAGCCGTCGGAGCGCAGTTCGTGCAGCCATGATGAGACGAGTCCGAATCAGTCGACACTGATGCAGAGTGAAGAAAAGAGTTCGCAAGATATTTCGACGAGATGACGTCCCACTCCGCCGACATCAGAGATGTTATACGCACCCAGAGGCGTGGTATATGGATATACCTTCCAGAAAGAAGCGCGATAGGTATGCAGCCGTTCCGGAATAAGCTTTAGCTTCAGCATTGGATGATGACTTCCGGGCATTTCGGCAGGATTGAGATTTGAGAAAGGAACCTCGGCAGGACCTTTCTGGAGTACGATACGAGAAGACCTAGACCAGGAGTGGTCGTGTTGCGCACACCCAGCAGGCCAGAGTTCGGCATTGTCGACGAGGTAGTTGACCAAGTTCGGATAAAGGAACTTACCCAGATGCGTTGCGAATGGATCAAGGACGGACGAGTGATGAGTATTCCTCCGATGGTTGGGACGTGTTTCCGAGGACCAGTTCGGCCTGACATCTGCTACAGAATGATGAGCTACAGAGTACGCGATTTCGAGTCCGTGTGAGAGACTTCAGATTGACCGTGGCCGAGAGCAGTGCAGTGTATAGTAGCTTGGCGTGACGTCATAGTGGACGACGATGGAGACAAGTGGAACCAGAGGTTCGTGTGAGACACTGACGAGCTGTCATTGCTTCCCGTCGAAACTAGAGACCTGATATGCTTACAGAAACGTTGGGATGTGACCAATTTCCGAGAAATGTTGTGCTGAGGACACAGATGTATTTCCAGCGAGAAGAGATAGTACAAGAGAGCCAGCCTCTGTACAGATCGGCATAGGCATGATTGGAAGAGACCTTGAGCAGGATTCCTTCCAGGACATTGCTGCAATGATGTTTGCACCCAGGATCAGATGTGTGACGTGCATTCAGATAGCCAGAGACCGACGTCAGTGATATGCTGCCTTACGAGTGGTCATGAGGTTTGACCGAGAGGTGACCAGAAAAGTGCCAGAACGGAATCGTCCCCGTTAGCACACCTGACAGGGCCGATGAGCCGATTGACCGCGTGATAGGTAATCCGCAGAGAAGATAAGGACCTAGAGAGTCAGAAGACGCCAGACCGTGAGCAAGAGGCAGGTAGATATCCTGCGCTGCTAGCAGTGGATTACACTGACTCCTTCTCGACCTTGAAGGAGAAACTACCGAAGACGGTATTTATGATTTGTGATTTTGTGATTCGATTATCACGTATCCGTCATTTTGGATTTTGGTATTTTGGGCGTTCTATTTGCACGATCTAGTTTTGGTGACTGAGTTTCATGATATTGGTTTCATGCACCCACTGGATATTTATATATTTTGCGCAGAGTTTTCATGCATTTTAGTGTTAGGCTTTGATTCGTGCACGCTGATGCACACGGTTGTGAGATTTTCCTTGCGGTACCCTGATTTTGGTTTGAGCCGCATTATATCGTTGATTTTGACCCGGATTTTGATGGTTGATTTTTGCACTCCGTGCTGGCGATGTGCTTTACGCCTGTTCGGTGTTTGCTATTGGATTTCGTGATTTCCGTGCATGTTGAGTGCGCAGGGTTTAGATTTTCATTCGTGCACGATGGATGCACCGGTTTGGATTTTCGCGCATGTTGGGCGCATGTTTTTAGATACGATTTTGGTGCACGCCAGATGCGCTAAATCGGGATTCTTCGTGCATGTCACATGCACCTGATTTATTTTGCTGTCAGGCACATACGATGCCCATGACAGATGCTTCGTGCACACCCGTTGCACTTGGATGTTTTGTGCACCTGTTTAGCACATATATGGATTTTTTTTTTTGATTTCAGTGCGCACCAGACGCACAGGATGGTGTTATGTTTAGATTGGATGTCTATATGTGTAGTTCCGATCCATATCATATCGGTTTTGTATTGGATTTGACATTGTGTTTTTTTTACATTGACTCCGATGATTGCGGGATGCTTGACGGAGTTTTGTTTTCGAGTTATCTGCTCAGTACCCTTGCGCATGCATTGCGCTGTGACGTTCTATGTGTTGATGATTTCGGAGCCCCGACGACTTTGGTTTATTACTGAGATGTTTTTGTATCTGGGGGTTTAAATTTAAAATTCGGGGACCGAATTTCTTTAAGGGGGGTAGATTGTAACATTTTCAAAAATATAAAATATTAATTTTGGGAATTTTTATAATTTAATATTATTTTATTGATTATTTTAATATTAAATGCAAATAAATAGGAAAAATGTTAGAAAAAATTATGAAAAATTATGGAAAATTCTAAAATAGGGTAAATTAGTGGATTATGGCATTTTTAAGTTTTTGTGATTAGTTTGACAATAATTTAGTGCTAATCGCGATTAAAATCGCTAATCGGGTTTTTTTGGCAATTTTGTGCAAAACTTGCACATATCACTTTTTCTACACTTGTGCATTTTTCTAGCCATGGTTTTCTTTTGGGATTACTATTGATGTGAGAAGGTTTGGATTTTAAAAGAAAAGGAAAAGAAAGGAAAATATAATGATGAGGGTAGGTGAGAGAGAGAGGTGGACTTTGACTTAGCATACTTAGCCATTCTCCTCGTTTTCTGTGCACAGCCCCTGTTCCTCTAGTGTTGACCCAGGGTACTTCTTGTTTTGACAGATTCTATCTAGGGTGAAATCTGGGACATATATCCTAAGTTGCTATTTTGGATTCGTGTTTCCATATTCCGTATTTTTGATTCTGAAATGGTGGAATGTGTTTTGCCTCGACTAATTGTCGTTTATACGACGATGTAGAGGATTTATTGATGGTTTTGAAGGCGTGCCATAGGTTCTCACCTATAGGCCCCCTTATCGTATCGTTTTGGATTTCATGCGCCGTTTTAGATTGGATTTGGTTTTAATACGCATATACGATATTTTGATGTGTAGGTACCCATGAAGACTTCGGGACGACAAGCAAATACGTGGTGACGTCCGCAATTGGTGATGCAAGGTGAGTAGATTATATCTACAGGGGGAAGTCGGGTGGATGGCGTATAGCACCCCCGCAGTCCGTAGATAGATTACTATGTAGTTTATTGTGATATTAGGTGTATTGTGGATAATGTAGGGTTAGAAGTGACTAGTGTAGTTCATAGTCGCGAACCCTAGGGTAGAATTACACCTATACACACACCCTTGCTTATCACTTGTACTTGCACTGTGATTGATGATATGTGATGACTTTGGAGATGAGTCGATGATGTGGGCTGGGTGCCCTGGGATCGGTGATTTTATACGATTCATATGTGGGATATGACTTGTGATTCTTGCGGGCTTGGGATATGTGTTTACCCCCGCATGCATACTTACTGAGGTTACCGTTTTGTACTAGACATAGAGTAGTACTCCAGACTATATGATCTGACGATGGTGATATCTGTTATGTGATGAGACAGTGAGATACTGACCCCTACCCAGCTATGGGGATGCCGTACGATGATTTACCGTACGAGCCGATATTGATGATAGATCCGCACTCATAACTCGAGGATATCTTATGATATGACATTGAGGCGAGATCACCGACTATATACTTTACACATGTATCGACTCAGATTTAGGTGGTTTCCACACCTACCCCTCCTGATTGACCGGATACTTAGATATAGTTTGCATAGTAGATACTTCACTGTGGTGTTGACTACTAGATATCTGCATTTTCCTGCTATTCGCATTGCTGGCATATGTTCATTGTTATATTATTATCATGCTGTTAGGACACCAGCACCATTATCGATGATGCGTATGTTTCACGTACACTATTTGCCGGCTCACACACTTCATCATCGATAATTGCCATGCCACTACACTGTAGTACTGTTGCATTCATGATATGATTACTGCTTGGCATATTGTACACATGTACCTGTACACAAACATAGATGATTCTGACTTGATTGAGATTGAGGACCGCAAGATATTCTTTAAACTGATTCATTCTAAAGGAGCGGTTCCTCCCGACATATGTACATTACTATTCCATGTTGCATGATTTCCGATATGATTATCTCTCTTTACATGTCGCATACATCATGAATTGATTGCATAGCACAGTGCATTGGATTTACTTCTTGATGTGGATTTTCATGTGATTTCTGATTTTGAGGACCGTGGGATTATTTAAGAAAAGATGTTCTTTTATGAAAACCCGGTACCTCGTGATATGATATTTGGGTGCGTCCACCACGCGTTTTCTCGGTGCTGAGACGTGTGCTTGAAACCCGATTCGAGGAGTGATGATCCGTTTGCGGGTTCGTGGTGGGCCCGGTATGGTTCCCCTCGGCGAGATGATCGATGGGTTATGCCGATTGAGCCTGGAGGCGGGCGAGTACCTACCGGTGATTGTATTTGAGCTCGGCGGATATCCGGGGGATACCGCCTGGAGCCGAGAGATGGGCGTACTGCCGGGGGCCGACGGGCCGCTACCGCAGACGGAGCCCAGAGATGGACATGGGTTGACTCGTGCTGCCGGGGCCGAGGGCCGATACCGCAGACGGAGCCCCATATGGATGAGGATTTACGTGTCGATGCTTGGCACGGGTTTCATGATGTTTTCCATGATATTGTTTATATCCTCATACTTGCATACATGATTAGATGTTACCTTGCCACCTTATTACACTCAGATGCACTCTTGTGGATTGTATTACTGATCGTTGGCTTAGGTTTATGTCTTGCATTCGGTTTCTGCTTGTAGATATTTCTATTCACGAGTTGGCAACTCACCCCCGTTGTGCCACAGTCCTTGCAGGTTCTGCCGTACAGGTTTCATTGCGGCATTTCTGGCACACTACCTTCTTGCGGGTGATTTGCTTTGGTAGGTGGATTCTTTCGCATCAAGAATCACCATTTTATTCATGTATTTCATTGTATCTAGAAATTGTCCATCAACCAAAAACTTGTATATTCTTTCAGACTTAGAGACAGTGTGGTATTATTCGACCTTAGAGTCGCGGTTAGTAGTATTGCGGTTTTCTTGCTGCTTTTTGAGCTTTCCTTGATTTTGATCCTCGCCACTTGGCGTTGTATATTATCATATCATCGTGTGGTTGTGACCGTCGATTGACGAAGAGCTAGCTCCCGCTTGGGGATGCCTTTATCATTTTATATATTGTTATTCATGTTGTACCCCATTCGGGGCCAGTTTTACAAGAGAAACTCTGCCGAAAATTTTAGAAAAGACTGTACGGTTTTCAAATGCACATTCGGCTTAGTTATTTAAAGACCTTGATTTCAAACATGTTTTTCTTCACTTCTTTAAACCAGTTTTCTTTACTTATTCTCAAAAATGGTTTTAGATTTCTGGGCTTTTGGCTTACTTGGATCAGATGGAGTCCTATAGACTTCATATGGTTCAAGGGCCAGTCACGTGCTCTTTCGGGTCGTGACACTCGTAGGGGGTACAGGTTGACCCAGGAGGGGTGCCCAAGTTACCGGATTCCGTGAAGTGCTGGGTGGTCCATTCACGTTGCTGAAGGGGGCTGCCTCACTTCAGGTTTTGGCGGGTAACTTGCCACGCCCGTAGGGGTCTAGGATCTCATTGCACAGGCTATCCACACGACCAGGGGAACGTCGGGTTTCAGCAGTGGCTCTGTGAAACCCGGGGATCCCAGATATCTGTATTGTTTCTGTGATGCTGTACATTTCTGTGATGTTGCATTTTATTCACGCCTTGAGCGAAATACTATATATTGGTATATATATTAGTAGATGTTGTATATGTTTTGCATCCGCGCTAGTCCAGTCCCCGCTCTGTCGTTAGTTAGCTAACCTAACGGGTAATGACGGGACCCAGTAGCGAATGCGGATGGCATATACGTACATCAGTATATTTTCGTTCTTTTTGGTGTGATCAATTGATGGGACTGCATTGATTTGGATCAATGCAAGTTAAAAACAAACCTAATCTGATCTTGTTGGAACACTTTTCAAAAAGTTGTTATTGCAAGGACGTTCACTTTTGTTTTGCATCGCGGTATTCAGTTGGAATATCCTGCTCCTCAGTCGACGAGGCAAGGGCCGAGATCCCTTCACCGGGAGTGACCCCTTGGACAAAAGTTTGCGTCAGGGCAATGACTTCACTATAGCCGATTACTTTTGCTTTGCACCGTGGTATTCAGTTGGAATACCCTGCACCCCATTCTACGGGGAAAGAGCCGAGATCCCTTCACCAGGAGTGACCTCTTTAGCGAAGGTTTTCGTCACTATATTTTCATAAAAGCTATCCGTTCCTTCAACGATATCAAGTTCATTACGTTAAAGGTTTTCGCCAGAAACCATTCGTAGCCCTCCGTCGTTTCATATGGATAGTCAATAGTATTCAAGCTGTGTATGTTGGCCAAAGTCAAGGCACAGTGTTTGGTAGCTGTTGGTTATTCATATGCAGCATAGATAGATGCGTTGGTTTGGAACAGTCGTACTGCCATGTTGGCCAAAGTCAAGGGTATGTACGGGTGGATTCAAATTAACCTGGAGAATGACGGGTAGAACTTGACATGTGACTTATGATATGTTGGCCAAAGTCAAGGTCATAAGAGCATGGGGCAGAAATCACATCGGGAGTTTCAAAAGAACTGAAACTTGCCAGATATGCGCATACCTTCTGGAGTGTGATAGCGTGAGCGGATTCCGTCACGTTATCATGCAATGATAGTTGGATCCCGATTCCCACTGATGAGTTAGTTTACTCCTCGGGTAACCCCGACTAATTCTTCTTTCAGGTTTGGAGGAGAATTTGAGGTACAGTGGGAGGTTTCCAGATTAGATAAATTGGTAACCATTCTGATCTAGGTTAGAGTGCACGCTGAGTGTTTCTTTTCTCTCTCTCTTTGGCAGCGACCATTGACCTGACCCTAAGACTATGACTCAGTGACCAAGTTGACCGAACCTTCTTAAACACTGGCTTTTTGGATTGTCAGAGTTGCAAACCTCATTGCCACTCCTACTTTTACCCTTTTCTCCAGGACACCCCGTTTTACTACGAACGTCCACTTCCATTGGACAAAACCATCGTATGGTTAGATACGAACTCGAAAGAATTAGTTCGAGGATGGTTTCCGGTTCTGGAGAAAACGGATAGGATTATTCAGTTGTCTTTTCCTTTTACCCTCTCTCAGGTTACGAGTACTCCTTGGTTTAGGGGTAGTACACCTATTACGCAAATTGGATTGTCTTCTTCCAAACCTTAGGCTGGTGCCGACCGGTAGGGAATGAAGAAAACCAATTAGCATAACGATGGTGTGCAGAAGGTATTAAGTTCAGACAAAGCAAGGGATTAGTAAGAGGGCAAAGTAAATTGCAACAGATTTTCACGACCAAACCAAATATTTCGTTACCACTCCCACATCACCTTTGTATTTCTCCAGGACACTCCGTATCACTACGAAGATCCACAGTTTATTTGGATACTCCATCGTATGGTTATATACGAACTCGAATGGAACTTGTTCCAGTTCGGGGATGGATTCTGGTTCAGGAGAAATAGGAATAAGGTTTATTCGGTTGTCTTTTATCTTCACCCTCTCTCATTGCGAGTGTTCCTAGGATTGGGACAGTACACCCATTATGCTTATTGGATAGTCTTCTTCCAAACCATAGGCTGGTGCCGAACGGTAGGGAAGGAAGAAAACCATTTGGCCTAAAGGGGTGTGCAGAAGGTAAAGACTAAAGACATATGAAGGGATTTGGAGAGGTGGCAAAGAACTATACGGTTACAGTCGTGAATCTGGAAGAGGCATTACTAGGAACACCAGCATACCCCATCGAAACATTTCAATGTTTCAGTTTCACTGTGTACAGTTAAAGGAAAACTGATTTCCCGATTAGACACTTGCTCCAGGGTATGTATTTACCAGGTATGATTCTCACATCTGTATGGTTTTACAGATGATGAGTGGGAGTAAGTTATTGGGAATTGGGTGATTATCCTCATTATATCGGGATTCGTTGTAATCAGTGATATTTAAGGAAATCACCTGGGCTGTTTGCCGGTCGGCAAATATCTGGTTTTGAATATCCGCTGTTATGCACCAATTTCAAATTGATATATCTGTACGTCTATTTTCATAGAGTGAGATATACCTTTCTGAAATTATGTCTACGACATTTACCTATATCAGTGGATGGTTAGGTAAGGAGCATTAAACAGCGGTGTAATTCTTCTTAACCATAAGTACAGTTTTCAACCTACGACACACAGTGAATAAGTTATCAGACTCAAGGGACTTATACAGAGTATTATATGTTGTCCAGGGTCCATCAGGACAGAGGGGTTGGTTCTCGTACTATATTCGGTTTACTTATGACTTCTCTAGTTTTTAGACAAGTGTTTCGTGGAAACACAGGGTCCGAATTTGGAGAAGTTATAGGTATTTGAATAGAGTAGAGAACCAGGTGTAGCAAGTATCGGGATTCTTCAAAGTGATCGAAGATGTAGATACTTGTATGTGGTATTCAGTTGATAGTAGTGATTAAGAGAAATTGCTTCTCTTTCAGGTTACTCATAATTGGAAGCATTCCTAAGTTGAGTAACGCTGATCGGCCTCCTTCCATTTAGTTGACATGCACTGGAGACAGCTGCATGATTTGAATCTGGTTCAATTAAATCAGTGCCTCTGGTTCTATATTGGATATAGAACAGTTCATATCTTAACGATGTTTAAGGTACGGGGAGTTGTCCGGTTTATGATTAAAACCAGACACTGGACAACTCAAGGCACGTTTCTGTAATGGCTGTTTGTGGGTTGACCCAGGCTATGACGAGGGTTGACTTTCTACCATCAGGATGAACAATAGCGATATTGTTCTAGACTCGCCACAGTTTTATTAAAAATGGATTTTTTTCAGAAAACAGTAGTGGGAGTATGGTAGAACTGGAAGTGATTCCAGAACCACAAACGATTACTGAAGATTTGATAAGGAACCTAAAGATTCAATCTGGATTGACATTCCATTGGCCACTCCGCTGATAAGGTGGGTAACTTCAGGCACCCGAGAGGTACTACGGTAGCCTCAAGGACGGTGACAGGGAAGTTCTTGTTTACACACAATTACCATTACTGTTGTTCCAGGGTGCGAGACCCGGCGGGAGGATGAGTATAGCGTCGTTCTAAACTAGTTTTAGAAGTGTACGTCTATATGACTCTGCCAGAGGGTTGTCGTAGTCAGTGGGAGCAGCGGAAGCATTGGTGGACAGGTTGCTTATGTCTATTTATAGACTAGAGCAGATGTAGCGAAGATAGATCATCTATTTCTGACGTGACAGTCATGAGTTTGACTTCATCAGAATAGGGATGGATCAGTTGAGAAGGTAGTAGGGTGTGATATCCTGGTATCTGGATGATATACACAAAGTAGGAAAAGAAACTCCTACACTACGATCGGTTATACTTTGGTCGTCACACAGTTGTTTCTCCACAAAGGAAATGGATTTTATATCAGACATACTGGTTACTAGATCTATGGTTTTAGATCTAGATTTGGGTGGTTTCCCAATCAGGGTACTTTGACAGCATTCTAAGAGTATTTAGAATGGACGACTCCTGGCACGGTAGTGTACCTGCAGGTAATGGAGTCACCCTCTCTAAAGGTGTCTTACAGACTAAAGGGGAGAGGGACGTGCATGATTGGCAGATCACTTGCTCAGGCAATTGAGTCAATCATGAGATGTCAAGTACCACACCAGATGTTGTTCTTGCACTAGATGCAATAAGTTGACATTAATCCAATCCTAGAGAAGCAGTCGGAAGCAGTTTTAGAACATAAATGCATGTTCTAGGAATATGATAACGACAGCCTCATTCAGGAGACAGTTATCATTCCAGGCTTCCAAGGTGACATGGACGACAAGGAGGTTGTCAGAGTTATAGTTTTCCTTCTGATGAGGGGCAGTATTTTGGACAGGTGGTCCAAGGCAATACTGAGGGAGGCATGGCGCGCAGGATACTGATTAAGTTCAGTTGACGATACAGTCTAAGAAGTTTGGATTTGGAGTTCATTTATGAGCTAGGTCCCATCAGACATCCAGACATATTCTGAGACAGGTATTGCTCTTTTCGGGAGATGGCTTTCTCTGCGAACTTGAAATATAGAGAGACAGAAAGAAACAACAAAGCGGATCCACTCACTATGGCTATTCCTCGAACGCAATAGTTTCGCAAACGAGCTTTGTGAGACTGACTAGTAGAGGAGTTGGGTGTTCGGTATCACACAGGCTGTGAGTATGCGACATCGCAATAATTAGCCTTGAGTGCAAGTGGGAGATTGTTGGAGATAGTGCCCTCAGAGTCAATTATTAGGTCACAGGTACGTGATTGCAATGATTGATAGAGGACATATCCCGGTAGGACAGTCTTACTCGAGATGATAGTATGCTATCTGGTTTATCTTTATCATCGTGTACTGTTTTAGGTGACCTGACACGTCGCTATTACACGTTGATAGAGCCCCTAGGATTCTTGCTTGACCACCAGCAGTATGAGGGCGATCATATAAGTGGGAGCTGGGGGTATATAAGCTTATCCTTAAAAGGTCCCTAGTCGTGGGAGTTTCGAGACCGGGCATCGATACTCCATTAGTAGACTAGTGTATACAGTCGAGACCCCGACGAGGGGCGGTGGCCGGTCTCACAAGCCACTGGTGTCAGTTGGATCACCTAAGATGTATACAGGTGCTCATTGGGTTATGAGTACACCGGACAGGACTCGCCGGGAACATGCTAGTTGGTGATATACCAGACGTCAGATGGCAGTTCCCTGGTGACATGTGTGCAGGTTAGTTCATCGACCTGGGGATCGTCATTTGTCTCGTGTGAGTTCCCACTGTACTTTGATTACTACCCTACCACGGCTCAAAGGAGTCGTGCAAACAGGTTTTAGTTGGGTACAGTCCCGAGCCACATGGAGGCAGTGAGCGTATCCTCAGGGGTTCGTCTCTCCCGGTATTGGGGGTGAGGTCGTACTGTGTCTAGGAGAGCCATTACACAAAGTCCTTGGCCAAGGCAAGGAGATTTACTGGTAGGTATTCCAGTAGTATCTCAGGGTGTTCTGGGCTACACTCCGACACGACTTGTACCGCTTTTGGGGCTCTGACTTTTACCAACCCCCTAGGCCCGCCATGCGATACTCATAGACGAACGGACCGGACTGCACGGATATTGTCACTGACAGGCTCGGTAGGGTTGTCGGGCTAAGTTCGCTCACAGACGTCCCTTTTAGTCAATACTTGGTAGCCCGTTACGTATTGGCTTATACCTCTGACGTGCTAGTGGTTAAATCCACAACCGAGGTGTTGAAGAGTCTTTAGAGTCCCCCACATTTCAGTTACTCAGCTTTCGGGCGAAAGGTTGTAGAGGCCGTATGGAGATATGGCAAGGTCCGATCAGATACGTGCGGTATTGCACGGATCAGGATCGGACAGTTTGTACTATAGGCCGTATGGTTATATGGCAGGGTTCGATCAGATACGTGCGGTATTGCACGGATCAGGATCGAACGGATATTACTGGCCGGTTTTGGTATAAGCCGGATCCTAGTATAGTACAGTGTAGAGTTTGTCTCATTGCATTTGTATTTCGGTCGGAATACAAATGCGGGTGTGTATGCACAGTATCGGGGTTTTCCTGTAATTTATTACGGGACCAGTTTTCTGGAGTTGCCAGTTTGCTTTCCGTTTCGGCCGATTTCCATTGTTCCGTTCATTGGCCGAAGTTTGGTGGAGGAGGGCTTATTTGCATTGTTGCAAATAAGCATTTGTGGAGGAGGTCTTTGCATATTATCATGTCATGATACTTGTCCCATCATTTGACTTCATAAACTCATGATTGCTTGACTTTCTTTATCATCATGGTTTTGATGATGGTTGTTGATGATGAGAGATGGTTGTTAGTTGAGTGTTGGTTTTGCTTTGTTATCATTTGGTTCATATGATAACCATTCCTCTCTCTCTCTTGTTTGATATGAGAATGGCTCCCATTATTTTTGAGACTCCTCTCTCCATTCTCACTCTCCTTCTCCTCTAGTGATGGCCGGCCACCATGAGGGTGGGTTGCCCATTTTTGTAGTGGGGATTTTTGCTCTCTTGATGTTAGAAAAATCCCCAAGTTCCTCCACATTGTTCTTGTATCATCCCTCCACCTAAAATGGCATCTCCATGAACCCCAAAGTGAGACTTGAGGACTACATATTCTACAGCGAACCTTGGGCACGTCGAGTAGCCGGCTTCGTGCCCGAGTTGCCTCGGCATTGAGGTGGGAGCCCGTAAAAGAAGTAGGCGATGTGGTGCACTTCCGGGGACGAGGAGGAGACGGGACATTCCGCAGGAGATCGGGACGATGACGAGAAGACAGGAGGACTTGGATCGTCGGTATATCTCTCTAACCCATCTTCTAGTTAGCTTAGACTTGTTAATGGTTACGATCCGGGTGTTTAGTGCGCGGTGGTGCCGGTTTGCTAAGTCCGCAAAAATTAAAGTTTTTCACCGCTTCCGCATTCCGGCGTCGGATTGACGGCCGGGGCGCCGCCGTGCACTTACAGATTATGTGACCGTCAAAACCGCCACCGAACCCTCGGGTTTGTGGTGGTTCAGCGGTGCCACATGTGAGGCGTTGGTTTGGCCCTTCTACGGCTTGTTCATTGGTGTTGTGGCATGTGCTGAATTACATTAAACTACGCTCAAGTGTTGAGTTTTCTGGGTAATCTTAGGTGTTCGATGATTCGATTGGAATGTTTAACATCGTCTAGTTTTTCTGTGCTGTGATGACATGTGATGTTATGTACTGCTGGATATGTTATATTCGATCGTCGCGTTTTGAATAGCCGGGGGTTTTATGTGAGATGTGATTTTTTATTTTCATTCATGTAAAATTAAATGTATGTAATATTCTTTTATTAGGGCACTTCCGGGTTGAGGTTGATGTCACCATTGATGTATATTATTTACTTTTCCGCATTAGGATAGACCCAAGGAGGAAAGCACAAGTAACCGGGTTCTAGGGTCCAGTGGGAGACCAACTCGAGGAGTCGAGTCCGGGTCTCCTAACTATAGAATTGGTAGGGTTGCTTGCCGCTCTCGTACGGGTCTAGGGGTGTGGGTTTGTCTATTCATCGCGACCGTGGAATCCGTGTTTTATAGAGGCTAAAAATAAAACACGGACCTCCTAATATAACCAATATTTCATATGTTTCTTCTGCTGCGATATCTGTGATGTGATCATTTGATATGTTGTGATGGATACTGTATATAGTATATAGTGATATATATATAGACGTTACTTATGTTTTACACCCGCGCTAGCCCTACCCTGCTCTGCCGTTAGTTACCTAACCTAGCGGTGCATGATGGTACATCGAGACGAATGCGGATGGCATAAGTGTACGTCGTATTTATCTGTGATGTTTAGGTGACTTAAATGATTGGACTTCATTAATATGATTAATGAAAGAAAAGAAACCTAAAAGATGTTGTAGAATCAAATTCTCAAAATGGGTAGCTACAGTTTTTGCTTTGCATTGTGATATATATGATATATCCCGCACCTTATTCGATGAGGAAAGAGCCGAGATCGCTTCACCGGGAGGACCTCTTTAGCAAAACTGGCAGATGCTACAACACTCGGTTTGTCTTTTGATTGCTTTTGGAGTTTTGCTTTGCACAGTGATATATATGATATATCCTGCACCTTATTCGATGAGGAAAGAGCCGAGATCCCTTCACCGGGAATGACCTCTTTAGCAAAACTAGTGAAAGCCTCAAAATCACTCCATTTCCAAATTCACTTGATTCTACAACGATATCAAGTTCATTACACAACAGGTTTTCAGAAAAACCTGTCGTAGCCCTCCGTCATTTCAGATAAGTAGTATATAGTATTCGTGCTACATTTGTTGGCTTTCGTCAAGGTGTAGTGTGCGGTAGCTATATGCTGCTTATCTGTTGCATATGATGTGATTGGATTAGGGTAGTCGGACGTCTTTCGTCAAGGGTCATGCGGGTAGGTTTGATTCAATCAAGAAATGTACGGGTTGAACTTGACTAACGGGCTATAGTTTGTTGGCTTTCGTCAAGGTCATAGCACGTTAGGGGCAAAATATTATCGGAAATTTCAAGTGTTGAAATCTGCAATTAGATTGCATATCTTCTATGAGATAGTTGGATCCCGATACCCACTGCGAGTAATTGTTACTCCTGGGAGAGTTTTACATAGGACAATTAGCCGATCAAGTAGGTGTCTAGAAAGGTGTCAACGAGGTTATACCTCTGGGAAAATGAGCTTTATTTTAATTAGGTACTTGCGAAAGCACGGGGAACCCCCCTCAAAGTACCGACACTGGCCTGGCTGAAAGATTGGCGAAATTATAGGGTGTAATTAATCCCGGCTAGTCTTTCCTTTTATGGTTTGAAGGAAGATTTGATAAAAACAGTAGGAGCCATCCTAATTAGATAAAATAATAACCAATTTGATCTTACAAGAGCATATGCTAAAGTGTTTTCTTCTCTCTCTCTCCAGGTAGCGACCATATCATGCCATAATAAAGATAATAATATGGATGTGTTGACCGAACCCGCATGTTATACTGTGCTAGGGAACGTTGGTTCCGTTCTTTCTTATAAAAGTTATAAGACTGAACAGGATATAGGGGAATACCAGGATTCCCATGCCACCAGAATGAAGAAAGTACATGTTGATGCATTTTCTTCGGGTGTGTTCGTTACAGAAAACTGTTTCTCCATTTGCTCTACATCCTGGGCATTAGAAACCGGGTCAGGATCCCATATATGTAATCTGTTACATGGTCTTAGAAAAGGTAGAGAACTTGGAGAAGGTGATAAAGACATAAGGGTTGTTAATGGTGCAATTGTTGCAGCTAAATCCGTCGGGGAATATCACCTTGTATTACCATCTAGTAATACATTGATTCTGAAGGAATGCTATTACAATGCGAACTTGATATGCAACATTATATCGATTTCTTTGTTGTCAAAAGAAGGATATAATTTTGTATTACCGGATAATGTTATGTACATTTTCCTGAACCAAAAGTTGGTTGGATCAGGCACGTTGTGCAATGGCATCTATGTTCTAAATCAATCATCAGTTCGGAACATAACAAACACACACAAAAGGAAGAGTTCAGAAATGAACGAATCCTTCTTGTGACATTATAGACTTGGTCATATCAATGCGACACGGCTAGCTAAGTTGCATAAAGATGGATATTTGAAACCGTTCGAGTTTTCATCTTATGACACTTGCCAGTCATGTCTCAAAGGCTAGATGACCAAAACTCTGTTTACGGGACACGGAGAAAGAGTTACTGAACTCTTGGGACTGATACATAGTGATGTATGCGGTCCCATGTCTACACATGCTAGGGATAGGTCTTCATACTACATTACATTCACTGATGATCTCTCAAGATACGGACATGTGTTCTTGATAAAACACAAGTCTGAAGCTTTTGAGAAATTTAGAGAATATAAACAAGAAGTCGAGAACCAAACCGGGAAAAGTATTAAAATCCTTCGATCTGATCGAGGAGGTGAATACTTGAGCAATGAATTCCTGGACTTCCTAAAAGAGAATGGGATTCTCTCTTAGCTGACTCCTCCATATACACCACAGCACAACGGTGTATCGGAACGGAGGAACCGCACCCTATTAGATATTGTGCGCTCTATGATGAGCACAGCTGAGTTACCTATTTTTTCCTTCTGGGGGTATACGCTAGAGACAGCCATACATCTATTGAATATGGCCCCCACCAAATCTGTGCCAACCACTCCATATGAGATATGGAAAAGGAATAGACCGTGTCTTAATTATGTTAAGATATGGGGTTGTCCATCCTATGTCAAATGACAAAATCCAGACAAACTCGAGGCACGGTCTGTTCTATGCAAATTTGTAGAATATCCCAAGAATTCACAAGGGTATATCTTCTACCACACTGATGAACAAAGGGTATTTGTTTCTCGGCATGCCACCTTTTTAGAAAAGGAATTTCTTGCAAAAGAGATTAGTGGACATGAGGTAGAACTGGAAGAGATTCCAGCTACAAAAGCTGCAACAGTAGATTTGGTGGAACCAGAAGATTCAGTAGTTTCCAACGAACCCCAGCCACTCCGCCGATCTATTAGGGTTCCTCACCCACTTGAGAGATACTACGGTTTTCTCATGGATGGTGGGAGAGAGGATTGCATCATGGAGGATGATGACCCAACTAGTTTCGAGCAGGCCATCACGAGTGGAGACTCAGTGAAATGGCTAGATGCAATGCTGTACGAGATGGAATCCATGTACACCAACAATATATGGACTTTGGAAGATGCTCCTGAAGGGGTAAAACCCATTGGGAGCAAGTGGATCTTCAAGAAAAAACTTGGTGTTGATGGGAAAGTAGAGACTTTCAAAGCTAGACTTGTTGCAAAGGGTTTTCGTCAACGACCAGGTGTGGATTATGACGAAACCTTTTTCTCCAGTGGCTATGCTTAAATCCATACGGATCATGCTTGCCATCGCTGCATATCATGACTACGAAATCTGGCAAATGGATGTTAAGACCGCCTTTCTAAATGGTGATTTAGAAGAGAGCATGTACATGACTCAGCCGGAAGGCTTCGTAGCTTGTAGGAGCAGCGGGAAGGTGTGCAAGCTTCTTAAATCCATTTATGGATTAAAGCAAGCATCGCGGAGTTGGAACATCTGCTTTGACGTCGTTATCAAAGGGTTTGATTTCGTCAAAAATGTAGATGAACCTTGCATATACAAGAAGGTAGCAGAGAGTAAGGTTATTTTCCTCGTATTGTACGTGGACGACATACTCTTGATAGAAAATGACATTCCTATGCTGCAATCGGTCAAGCTCTTCTTATCGCAACGATTCTCAATGAAAGATCTAGGGGATGCCTCCTACATCTTGGGGATTAAGATCAATAGAGATAGATCTGAACGGATACTGGGATTGTCCCAATCCAGGTACATTGACACCATACTAAAGAGGTTTAGTATGGAAGAATCCAAGCGTGGGTTTTTACCCACGATCTTTGGGCTCACTCTCTCCAATGAGATGTCTCCCAAGACTGATTTGGAGAGAGCTCGCATGCAAGGGATACCCTATGCTTCGGCAGTACGCTCTATCATGTACGCGATGCTATGTACCAGACCCGATGTAGCACACTCACTAAGTGTAGTGAGTAGGTATCAAGCTGATCCTGGAGAGAGTCACTGGACAGCTGTGAAGAGCATTCTCAAGTACTTACGAAGGATTAAAGAGATGCTCTTGGTGTATGGTAACGGAGAACTCCAAGTGGAGTCCTTTACCGATTCGAGCTTCCAGAGTGATAAGGACGACTCTAAGTCACACTCGGGATTTTTCTTTACCCTCTACGGAGGGGCGGTATGCTGGAAGAGTTCCAAGCAGGAAACCGTGGCAGACTCGACGATGGAGGCTGAATACATCGCTGCCAAAGAGGCTGTCTGGATCATGAAGTTCATAATAGAACTTGGAGTGGTTCCATCCATTAAGGATCCAATACCTTTGTATTGTGATAACAATGGAGCGATGGCTTTGGCCAAGGAACCCAGGTCCCATCAGCGATCCAGGCATATTCTTAGGTGGTATCACCTAATCTGGGAGATAGTTGATCGCCGGGAGATCGAAGTCAGGAGAGTTGACACGAAGAACAACATAGCGGATCTACTCACGAAGGCTATTCCCCTGATAATGTTTGAGAGACTCTTCGGGATGCTTGGTATGAGATACTACAGCAGCTGGCCCTAGTGCAAGTGGGAGATTGTTAGTTGTATGTATGCCCTAAAGGCCAGTATTGTACAGATGATGTATATTATATTGGATGCTTGGACTGTTGGATGTAGTGCCCTCAAAGTCAATTAATGGATCGCAGGAACGTGATTGCAATGATAGAGGTAGGACCTATATCGGTAGGACAGTCTTACTCGAGATAAAAATATACTATATGGTTGCCTTTATCAGTCGTGTACAGTTTTAGGTGACATGATCACTATTACACGTTGATAGAGCCCCTAGGATCCAGCTTGACTACCAACAGTATGATGTCAATCATATACGTGAAAGTTGGGTAGTCCATAAGCACATCCTTAAAAGTGGTCCCTAGTCGTGGGAGTTTCGAGACAGGGCATCGATACTCCGGAGTAGACTAGTATATACAGTCGAGACCCCTATGAGGGACGGTGGCCGGTCTCACAAGCCATTGGTGTCAGTTGGATCACTTAAGATGTGTACAGGTGCTCATTGGGTTATGAGTACACCGGACAGGACTCACCGGGAACCTGCTAGTTGGTATTATACCTATCGTCAGATAGCAGTTCCCTGGTGACATGTGTACAGATTAGTTCATCAACCTGAGATCGTCATTTGTCTCGTGTGAGTTCCCATTGTGCTTTGATTATTACCCTACCACGGCTCAACGGAGTCGTGCAAACAGGTTTTAGTTGGGTATAGTCCCGAGCCATATGGAGGCAAGTGAATGGATCGGCAGGGGATTCGTCTCCCCCGGTATTGGGGGTGAGATCGCGCTGTGTCTAGGAGAGACATTACACATAGCCCTCGGCCGAGGCAGGAGATTTACTGGTAGGTACTCCAGTAGTATCTCAGGGTGTTAAGGGCTTCTCTCCGACACGACTTATACCGCTTTTGGGGGTCTGACGTTACCAGCCCCCTAGGCCCGATATGCGATGCTCATAGACGAACGGACCAGACTGTATGTATATTGTCACTGATAGGCTCAGTAGGGTTCCAGGATGAGTTCGCTCATCAGGCTTCCCTTTCGGTCAGTATATGGGAAGCCATTACGCACAGCTAGTGCCGCTGACATGCTTTTGGTTAAACCCCCTGCCAGGGTACTGACGAGTCTTTAGAGTCCCCCACAGATAGTTTCCCAAGTTTGGGCGAAACGTTGTAGAGGCCGTATGGTTTTATGGCAGGGTTTGAAAATGACACGTGCGTTTACGCACGTGTCATATTTCGGACAGATAATACTGGTGGGCTTTGGTTTAAGCCGGATCAATGTATTATATTGAGTCGGAATATTTTAGTCTCTCGTATTCATATTCGGTCGGAATACGGATACAGGTATGTATATACAGGTGAGGGGTATTTTCGTAATCCGTTACGAGAATATTTTAGAAGATGCATTTCTTTTAGTTAATCATTTTGGTTTAAATGGTTAAAAGGATTTTTGAAAGGGTGACTCATTTTGGATGACACATTAACTCTAGAATGTTCACTAATAACTCATGTAATGAGTCATCTAGTGAGTCTTTAAGGAGTAATGAGTTTTGTTTTATGAAGAGATATTTTAGGGTTTGTGGGGATATTTTTTGGCAGATATTTTTTAAGATATTTTCTTTACACAAACCATATATATATCTACTCACAAATGATATCAAAAAAAGCGAGAAGTTTATTATGCTTGGTTTTCTTTTGCTCTCTTGATTTTCTTGAGTTCACCATTTCCAATCCTAAGTATCTTCTTCAACCTCCACCATAACCCTCTCATGCGATGAGAACCCTAAGGTGTTTGAGACAAAGTATTCTACTCATTCTCTACTTCATCTTGGTCATCTCTTTTAGCAGACTTGATGACCGAGTTGCCTCGGTATAGAGGCGGGAGTCCGTTTAAAGATCCGTTGACGTGGTGCCACCTCGATGAGGAGACGAGAGATCGGAGTTGCCGCGAGGAGCGTGGAATGATGGATAAAGACCGAAGGACTCGGATCGATCGGTATAGCCTTTCTACCTCTTTACAGTTTGTTAGTTTAGCGTTAGTGGAAAGATCCGGGTTATAATATCCGATAGCACCAGTTATAAAAGATTTTGTTCCGCATTTGGCGTCAGAATGACGGCCGAGGTGCTACCGTAGAATTACATGGTATCAGAGCCTCGCCATTAACCTTTACTAAATTGTTCTAACGTGTTTAAAATATCGATCGATCGAAATTTCCAAAACCGCATTTTCTTGTGTAAAGTTTCTGTCGAATTTTATCTATGGTCTTAAAATTATTTTGGGCATATCAGAAAATCAGGCAGGGATTTTTAAGACCATAGTAGAAATTTGGGCCACTGATTCAACCATAGTGCCGCGGACCGCCGCACATGCCCAGGTTTGGCCGCGGTTCCGCCGCAGGCTTGGTGCTTCAGTGTACCATATTTCTTCTTGTTGTCTTTCACTTGGAATTGTGGTCTCTGGAATATTTTGTTTGGGCCCAGATTTTTTTTGTGTACTGCAGTTGTACGTGGGGCCCACTTCGGGAAGTTTTGTCGATCAGAATTTTAAACTTGTTAGTTTACAGTACTTACATTATATCTCCGACCATGAATGTCATTCGATCGGTAAATCGTGTCTAATTGCTATAGTTCTTTTAGACGGGTTTGCGAACGTGACATTCGCGTTGATGTTCTGTGTTGTGTTATGATGTTGCGGATTTGTCGTGGTGGATAGCTGTGTGCAATGGTAGTGCAGTTTGGATTTATTTGTACATTTGATATTGCGGGGCGAGCGTCCTGTAAGTGCACGGCGGCGCCCCGGCCATCAATCCGACGCCGGAATGCGGAAACGAAACTTTTTACGAACTTATAAACCGGCACCACCACGCACAAAAATCCCGGATTTGGCCATTAATCTAGTCCTAGCTAACAAGAGAATGGGTAGAGATATATACCGAGCGATCCGTGTCCTTCGGTCTTCTCGTAGTCATCCCGATCTCCCGCGGAATGTCCGGTCTCCACCTCCTAGCCGGAAGGGCACCACGTCGCCGGCTTCTTTTACGGGCTCCCACCTATGGACCGAGGCAACTCGGGCACGAAGTTGGTGAGTCGACGTGCCCAACAGTTGTTGTAGAATAGTGTAGAACTCTATGTGTCTCTAGGGGTTGAAGTTGCCATGTATATGGTGGAGGAATTGAACTCTATGGAGATGAATGATTTTGTAGCTTGCAAAAGAAAAATGTGATGAACATTTTTCCATAACCAAAATGAAGAGCCCCACCCACACCATAAGAATGTGGCCGGCCTTACTACTTAGAAAAAGAATGAGAATGGGAGTGAGAGAAAAGTCAAGGAGAGAGAGGAAGCTATCATCCATCCAAGAGAGAGAAAAAGAGATGATGAGAAGAAATCATCACCAAACAAAACCAACACTCCACCAACCTCATCATCTCATCACAAAGTCAAGCAATCATGAAGAAGTCAAGAAGTCAAGGGATGGTGCAACCATCATGAAACCATCATGATGCAACTACTTGCAAAAACAACCCTCCAAAATACGTATTTGCACAAATGCAAATAAGCCCTCCTCCACCAAATTTCAGCCAATGGAAGATACAAAGAAATATGGCCGAAACGGAAAGCAAACTGGCAACTTCAAAAAACCGATCCCGTAATAAATTACAGGAAAACCCCGCTACTGTATATACATACCCGCATTTGTATTCCGACCGAAATACAAATGCAAAGAGACAAAGTCTGCACTGTACAATACTAGGATCCGGCTTAAACCAAAGCCCGCTAGTATTAACCGTCCGATCCTGATCCGTGCAATGCCGCACGTATCTGATCGAACACTGCCATATCTCCATACGACCTCTACAGCGTTTCGCTCGAAACTTGAGCAACTGTCTGTGGGGGACTTTAAAGACTCTTCAATACTTTGGTTGTGGATTTAACCACTAGCACGTCAGAGGTATTAGCCTATACGTAACGGCCTACCAGGTATTGACCAAAAGGGACGTCGATGAGCGAACTCATCCTGACACCCTACTGAGCCTGTCAGTGACAATATCTATACAGTCCGGTCCGTTCGTCTATGAGCATCGCATGGCGGGCCTAGGGGTTGGTAAAAGTCAGACCCCCAAAAGCGGTACAAGTCGTAACGGAGTGTAGCCCAGAACACCCTGAGATACTACTGGAATACCTACCAGTAAATCTGCTGCCTCAGCAGAGGGCTTTGTGTAATGGCTCTCCTAGACACAGCATGACCTCACCCCCAATACCGGGAGAGACGAACCCCTGAAGATCCGCTCACTGCCTCCATGTGGCTCGGGACTGTACCCAACTAAAACCTGTTTGCACGTCTCCTTTGAGCATGGTAGGGTAGTAATCAAAGTACAGTGGGAACTCACACAAGATAAATGACGATCCTCAGGTAGATGAACTAACCTGTACACATGTCACCAGGGAACTGCTATCTGACGTCAGGTATAAGACCAACTAGCATGTTCCCGGCGAGTCCAGTCCGGTGTACTCATAACCCAATGAGCACCTGTATACATCTTAGGTGAACCAACTGACACCAGTGGCTTGTGAGACCGGCCACCGCTCCTCGTCGGGGTATCGACTGTATACACTAGTCTACTCTGAAGTATCGATGCCCTGTCTCGAAACTCCCACGATTAGGGACCTTTCAAGTATGTGCTTATAGACTACCAGCTCCCGCGTATATGATCGCCCTCATACTGCCGGCAGTCAAGCAAGAATCCTAGGGGCTCTATCAACGTGCAATAGTGACATGTAAGGTCACCTAAAGCAGTACACAATGATAAAGGTAAACTAGATAGCATACTATCATATTGAGTAAGACTGTTCTAACGGGATAGTTCCTCCCTCAATCATTGCAATCACGTGCCTGTGATCCAATAATTGACTCTGAGGGCACTATCTCCAATAATCTCCTACTTGCACTCAAGGCTAATTATTGCGATGTCGCATACTCACAGCCCGTGTGATACCGAACACCCAACTCCTCTACTAGTCAGTCTCACAAAGCTCGTTTGCGAAACTATTGCGTTCGAGGAATAGCCTCAGTGAGTGGATCCGCTTTGATGTTTCTTTCTATGTCTCTCTATATCTCAAGTTCGCGGAGAAAGCCATCTCCCGAAATGAGCAATACCTGTCTTAGAATATGTCTGGATGTCTGATGGGACCTAGCTCATAAATGAACTCCAAATCCAAACTTCTTAGACTATATCGTCAACTGAACTTAATCGGTATCCTACGCCATGCCTCCCTCAGTATCCTCCTGGACCACCTGTCCAAAATACCGCCCCTCGTCAGAGGGAAAACTATAACTCTGACAACCTCCCTGTCGTCCAGGTCACCTTGGAAGCCTGGAATGATAACTGTCTCCCGAATGAGGCTGTCGTTATCATATCCTTAGAACACCCACTAATGTTCTAAAACTGCTTCCGACTGTTTCTCCAGGATTGGATCAATGTCAACTTACTGCATCTAGTGAAAAAACAACATCTGGTGTGGTACTTGACATCTCATGATTGACTTAATTGCCTAAGCAAGTGATCTGCCAATCATGCACATCCCTCTCCCCTTTAGTCTGTAAGACGCCTTTAGAGAGGGTGAGTCCATCACCTGCAGGTACACCACCATGCCAGGAGTCGTCCATTCTAAAGTACCTCTAGAATGCTGTCTAAGTACCCTGATTGGGAAACTACCCAAATCTAGATCTAAAACCATAGATCCAGTAACCAGAATGTCTGATTTAATGTCCAAGTCCCATGTGGAGAAACCACTGTGTGACGACCAAAGAATAACCGATCGTAGTATAGGAATATCACTTCCTACTCTGTGTATGTCATCCAAATACCAGGACATCACACCCTACTGCCTTCTTAACAGATCCATCCCCAATTCTGATGAAGTCAAACCTATGACTGTCACGTCAGAAATAGATGATCTATCTCTGCTACATCTGCTTTAGTCTATAAATAGACATAAGCCACATGTCCACCAATGCTTCCGCCGCTCCCACTGACTACGACAACCCTCTGGCAGAGTCATATACACGTTCACTTCTAAAGCTAGTTTAGAACGACGCTATACTCATCCTCCCGCCGGGTCTCACAGTCTGGAACAACAGCAATGGCAAGTCTGGGTAAACAAGAACCTCCCTGCCACCGTCCTTGAGGCTACCGGAGTACCTCTCGGGTGCCTGAAGTTACCCACCTTATCTGCGGAGTGGCCAATGGAATGTCAAGCCAGATTGAATCTTTAGGTTCTTATCAAATCTTCATTTATCGTTTGCGGTTCTGGAATCACTTCCAGTTCTACCATACTCCCACTACTGTTTTCTGAAAAAATCCATTTTTGTTAAAACTGTGGCGAGTCTAGAACAATATCACTATTGATCTTCCAGATGGTAGAAAGTCAACCCTCGTCATAGCCTGGATCAACCCACAAACAGCCATTACAGAAACGTGCCTTGAGTTATCCAGAGTCTGGTTTTAAGCATAAGCCAGACAACTCCCCGTACCTTAACACCGTTAAGATATGAACTGTTCTATATCCAATACAGAAACAGAGGAACTAATTTAATTGAACCAGATTCAAATCATGCAGCTGTCTCCAGTGCATGTCTACTAAATGGAAGGAGGCCGATCAGCGTTACTCAACTTAGGAATGCTTACAATTATGAGTAACCTGAAAGAGAAGCAAGTTCTCTTAATCATTACTATCAACTGAATACCATACACAAGTATCTACATCTTCGATCACATTAAAGAATCCCGATACTTGCAATACCAGGTTCTCTACTTTATTCATATACCTATAACTTCTCAAAATTCGGACCCTGTGTTTCCACGAAACACCTGTCTAAGAACTAGAGAAGTCATAAGTAAACCGAATAAAGTACGAGGACCGACCCCTCTGTCCTAATGGACACTGGACAACATACAATACTCTGTATAAGTCCCTTGAGTTTAATAACTCATTCCCTGTATGTCGTAGGTTGAAAACTGTACTATGGTTATGAAGAATTACACCGCTGTTTAATGCTCCTTACCTAACCAACCACTGATATAGGTAAATGTCATAGACATAATTTCAAAAGGGTATATCTCACTCTATGAAAATAGACATATAGATATATCAATTTGAAATTGGTGCATAGCAGCGGATATTCAAAATCAAATATTTGCCGACCGGCAAACAGCCCAGGTGATTTCCTCAAATAACACAAATTACAACGAATTCCGATATCTTGAGGACAATCACCTAATTCCCAATAACTTACTCCCACTCATCATCTGTAAAACCATACAGATGTGAGAATCATACCTGGTAAATACATACCCTGGAGCAAGATCTGATTGGGAAATCAGTTTTCTTTTAACAATACACAGCGAAACTGAAACATTGAAATATTTCGATGGGGTATCCCAGTATTCCTAGTAATGCCTCTTCCATTATCCAAATTCACAACTGTAACCTTGTAATTCTTTGGCATCTTTCCAAATCCCTTTATATGTCTTTAGTCATTACCTTCTGTACACCCCTTTAGGCCAAATGGTTTTCTTCCTTCCCTACCGTTCGGCACCAGCCTATGGTTTGTAAGAAGACTATCCAATAAGCATAATGGGTGTACTGTCCTAATCCTAGGAGCATTCGCAATGCGAGAGAAGGTGAAGATAAAAGACAACCGAATAAACCTTATTCCTATTTCTCCTGAACCAGAATCCATCCCCGAACTGGAACAAGTTCCTTTCGAGTTCGTATATAACCATACGATGGAGTATCCAATAAACTGTGGATCTTCGTAGTGATACGGAGTATTCTGGAGAAATACAAAGGTGATTTAGGATTGGCGAATAAATACTTGGTTTGGTCGTGAATAGCAGTCGCAATTTACTTTGCCTTCTTACTAATCCCTTGTTATGTCTTTACTTAATACCTTCTGTACACCATCGTTATGCGAATTGGTTTTTCTTCATTCCCCACCATTCGGCACCAGCCTAAGGTTTGGAAGAGGACTATCCAATTAGCGTAATAGGTGTACTATCTCCTAAACCAAGGAGTACTCGCAACCTGAGAGAAGGTAAAAGGAAAAGACAACTGAATAGTCCTATTCGTTTTCTCCAGAACTGGAAACCATCCTCGAGTAAATTCCTTCGAGTTCGTATATAACCATACGATGGTTTTGTCCAATGGAAGTGGACGTTCGTAGTAATACGAGGTGTCCTGGAGAAAAGGGTAAAAGTAGGAGTGGCAATGAGGTTTGCAACTCTGACAATCCAAAAGCCAGTGTTTAAGAAGATTCGGTTAATTTTGGTCACTGAGTCATAGTCTTAGGGTCGGGTCAATGGTCGCTGCCAAAGAGAGAGAGAGAAAAGAAACACTCAGCGTGCACTCTAACCTAGATCAGAATGGTTACCAATTTATCTAATCTGGAAACCTCCCACTGTAACCTCAAATTCTCCTCCAAACCTGAAAGTAGAATTAGTCGGGGTCACCCGAGGAGTAAACTAACTCATCAATGGGAATCGGGATCCAACTATCATCGCATTATAACGTGACGGAATCCGCTCACGTTATCACACTCCAGAAGGTATGCGCATATCTGGCAAGTTTCAGTTTCTTTAGAAACTCCCGATGTGATTTTTGCCCCATGCTCTTATGACCTTGACGAAGGCCAACAAATCATAAGTCACATGTCAAGTTCTACCCGTCATTGTCCAGGTTAATTTGAGCCCACCCGCACAAGCCCTTCACTTTGGCCAACAAGGCTATACGACTGCCCTAAACCAACGCATCTATTTATGCTGCAGAAAGGCAACAAGCTGCTACCATACACTATGCCTTGACGAAGGCCAACAAACATAGCATGAATAGTACATGCTACCCGTCTCAAACGACGGAGGGCTACGAATGGTTTCTGGAGAAAACCTTTAACATAATGAACTTGATATCGTTGAAGGAACCGGATAGCTTTTATGAAAATATAGTGACGAAAACCTTTGCTAAAGAGGTCACTCCCGGTGAAGGGATCTCGGCTCTTTCCCCGTAGAATGAGGTGCAGGATATTCCAACTGAATACCACGATTCAAAGAAGAAGTAATCAGCTATTATGAAGTTATTTACCTGACACAAACTTCTGTCCAAGGGGTCACTCCCGGTGAAGGGATCTCGGCTTTTGCCTCGTCGACTGAGGTGCAGGATATTCCAACTGAATACCACTGTGCAAAACAAAAGTGAACGTCCTTGCAATAACAGCTTTTTGAAAAGTGTTCCAACAACATCAGATTAGGTTTGTTTAGCTTGCATTGATCCGAATCAACGCAGTCCATCAAATGATCACAACAATAAAGAACGAAAATAATGATGTGCGTATATGCCATCCGCATTCGCCACTGGGTCCCGTCATTACCCGTTAGGTTACTTAATTAACGACAGAGCGGGGACTGGACTAGCGCGAATGAAAAACATATACAACATCTACTAGTATATATATATCAACATATAATATTTCGCTCAAGGCGTGATAAAATGCAATATCACAGAAATGTAATAAGCATCACAGAACAATACAGATATCTGGGATCCCCGGGTTTCACAGAGCCGCTACTGAAACCCGACGTTCCTCTGGTCGTGTGGATAGCCTGTGCAATGAAATCCTAGACCCCTACGGGCGCGGCAAGTTACCCGCCAAAACCTGAAGCGAGGCAACCCCCTTCAGCAACGTGAATGGACCACCCAGCACTTCACGGAATCCGGTAACTTAGGCACCCCTCCTGGGTCAACCTGTACCCCCTACGAGTGCGGCGAATAGCCCGCAAATTCTAGAGTGAAGCCCCTTCCGTCTCAAGGCCATGAGATGCGGGCCCGTTGCCCTCTAGAACCCGTCTATCCGTGCACCCCTCCTTGGGGTAATCCTAGTACAGAAAGTAAAATATACATACAACGGGTAAATCGACCTCAACCTGTTCGTACCCCAAAAGAATAATATACAATCAGGCAGTGACGGCAGTCCACATATCGGACGCTCGCACCGCAACATCAAATGTACATAATACAACAAAAACTATACTTGGATTGCATCCAGGCTATCCCCCACGACCAATCCGCAACATCACAGCACAACAAAGAACATCAACGTGAATGTCACGTTCGCAAATCCGTCTAACCAGGCAATAGCAGTTAGACAGGATTTACCGATCAAGTGACATTCACGGTCGCAGATATAATGTAAATACTGTGAACTAATGTGTTTAAAATTTTTGATCGATCAAATTTTACCAAGTGGGCCCCCAAGCACTACTGTAGCACTTAAAGAAATTCTGGGCCCAAAAAGAATATTCCAAAAACCCCATTTTCAACTCAGGAGCATTCTGTAAAATTTTGGTACACTGAACAGTGAAAGTCGCGGCGGAACTGCGGCCCAAGCATGGGTTTGGCCACGGTTCCGCGGTGGGGTAGTGAGATCACGAGACCAAATTTTTACAGAAGGCTTAGAATTCCCTGCACATCATTCTGCACAACCTGAAAAAATTTTGGAGCCAAAAAAAATTCGACAGAAACTGATGCACATGAAAAATACGGTTTTGGAATATTTGTTCGATCGAAGCTTTAAACATAATAGTGCAAGCTAGACTAGGTTAATGGCGTGACTCTGAAACCATGTAAGTGCACGGCGGCGCCCCGGCCGTCAATCCGACGCCGGAATGCGGAAACGAAACTTTTTACGAACTTGTAAACCGGCACCACCGCGCACAAAAATCCCAGATCGGGCCATTAATCTAGTCCTAGCTAACAAAAGAAGGGGTAGAGAGATATACCGAGCGATCCGTATCCTTCGGTCTTCTCGTCGTCGTCCCGATCTCCCGCGGAATGTCCGGTCTCCACCTCATCGCCGAAAGGGCACCACGTCGCCGGCTTCTTTTACGGGCTCCCACCTCTGGACCGAGGCAACTCGTGCACGAAGTTGGCGAGCCGACGTGCCCAAGAGTTGCTGTAGAATTGTGAAGAACTCTATGTGTCTCTAGGGGTTGAAGTTGCCATGTATATGGTGGAGGAATTGAACTATATGGAGATGAATGATTTTGTAGCATGCAAAAGAAAAATGTGATGAACATTTTTCCATAACCAAAATGAAGAACCCCACCCACACCACAAGAATGTGGCCGGCCTCACTACTTAGAAAAAGAATGAGAATGGGAGTGAGAGAAAAGTCAAGGAGAGAGAGGAAGCTATCATCCATCCAAGAGAGAGAAAAAGAGATGATGAGAAGAAATCATCACCAAACAAAACCAACACTCCACCAACCTCATCATCTCATCACAAAGTCAAGCAATCATGAAGAAGTCAAGAAGTTAAGGGATGGTGCAACCATCATGAAAGCATCATGATGCAACTACTTGCAAAAACAACCCTCCAAAATGCTTATTTGCACAAATGCAAATAAGCCCTTCTCCACCAAATTTCAGCCAATGGAAGATACAAAGAAATATGGCCGAAACGGAAAGCAAACTGGCAACTCCTGAAAACTGCTCCCGTAATAAATTACAGGAAAACCCCGCTACTGTATATACATACCCGCATTTGTATTCCGTCTGAAATACAAATGCAAAGAGATAAAGTCTACACTGTACAATACTAGGATCCGGCTTAAACCAAAGCCCGCTAGTATTAACCGTCCGATCCTGATCCGTGCAATGCCGCACGTATCTAATCGAACCCTTCCATATCTCCATAAGGTCTCTACAGCGTTTCGCCCGAAACTTGAGCAACTGTCTGTGGGGGACTCTAAAGACTCGTCAATAATTTGGTTGTGGATTTAACCACTAGCACGTCAGAGGTATTAGCCTATACGTAACGGGCTACCAGGTATTGACCAAAAGGGACGTCGATGAGCGAACTCATCCTGACACCCTACTGAGCCTGTCAGTGACAATATCCGTACAGTCCGGTCCGTTCGTCTATGAGCATCGCATGGCGAGCCTAGGGGGTTGGTAAAAGTCAGACCCCCAAAAGCGGTACAAGTCGTGTCGGAGTGTAGCCCAGAACACCCTGAGATACTACTGGAATACCTACCAGTAAATCTCCTGCCTCGGCCGAGGGCTTTGTGTAATGGCTCTCCTAGACACAGCGCGACCTCACCTCTAATACCGGGAGAGACGAACCCCTGAAGATCCGCTCACTGCCTCCATGTGGCTCGGGACTGTACCCAACTAAAACCTGTTTGCACGTCTCCTTTGAGCGTGGTAGGGTAGTAATCAAAGTACAGTGGGAACTCACACAAGACAAATGACGATCCTCTGGTCGATGAACTAACCTCTACACATGTCACCAAGGAACTGGTATCTGACGTCAGGTATAAGACCAACTAGAATGTTCCCGGCGAGTCCTGTCCGGTGTACTCATAACCCAATGAGCACCTGTATACATCTTATATGAACCAACTGACACCAGTGGCTTGTGAGACCGGCCACCGCCCCTCTTCGGGGTCTCGACTGTATACACTAGTCTTCAGTACTCTGAAGTATCGATGCCCTGTCTCGAAACTCCCACGACTAGGGACCTTTTAAGGATGTGCTTATAGACTACCAGCTCCCACGTATATGATCGCCCTCATACTGCCGGCAATCAAGCATGAATCCTAGGGGCTCTATCAACGTGCAATAGTGACATGTAAGGTCACCTAAAGCAGTACACGATGATAAAGGTAAACCAGATAGCATACTATCATCTTGAGTAAGAATGTACTACCGGGATAGGTCCTCCCTCAATCATTGCAATCACGTGCCTGTGATCCAATAATTGACTCTGAGGGCACTATCTCGAACACATCCAACATGTGGACTGCCGTCACTGCCCGTTTATATAATATTCTTTTGGGGCACGACCGGGCTGAGGTCAATGTACCCGTTGTACATATTTTTCATTTCTATACTAGGTTTACCCCACGACGGAGTGCACGGATAGCCGGTTTCTGGAGGGCAACGGGTCCGCATCTCATGGCTTTGAGAGGCAGAGGGGCCTTACTCTAGAATTGGCAGACTATTCGCCGCACTCGTAGGGGTACAGGTTGACCCAAGGAGGGGTGCTCAAGTTACCAGATTCTGTAAAGTGCAGGGTGGTCCATTCACTTTGCTGTACGGGGATGCCTCACTTCAGGTTTTGGCGGGTAACTTGCCGCACCCGTAGGGGTCTAGGTTTCATTACACAGGCTATCCACACGACCAGGGGAACGTCGGGTTTCAGTAGTGGCTTTGTGAAACCCGGGGATCCCAGATTATCTCTATTGTTCTGTGATGCTTATTACTTTTCTGTAATGTTGCATTTATCACGCCTGGAGCGATTATTGTATATTGGTATATATACTAGTAGATGTTGTATATGTTTTACACCCGCGCTAGTCCAGTCTCCGCTCTGTCGTTAGTTAAGTAACCTAACGGGTGATGACGGGACTCGGTGGCGAATGCGGATGGCATATACATATATTTTATTTTCGTTCTTTACTGGTATGATTAATTGATAGGACTGCGTTGATTCTGATCAATACAAAGCATAAACAAACCTGTTTGGACGTTGTTGGAACAGTTTTAAAAAGTGTTATTACAAGGACGTTTTCTTTTGTTTTGCATAGTGGTATTCAATTGGAATATCCTGCACCTCATTCGACGAGGCAAGGGCCAAGACCCCTTCACCGGGAGTGACCCTTTGGGCAGAAATTTGCGTCAGGGTAATAACTTCACTATAGTCGAATACTTATTGCTTTGCATCGCGGTATTCAGTTGGAATATCATGCACCTCATTCCATGAGGAAAGAGCCGAGATCCCTTCACCGGGAGTGACCTCTTTAGCGAAGGTTTTCGCCATTATATTTTCTAAAAAGCTATCAGGTTCCTTCAGCAATATCAAGTTCGTTACGTTAATGGTTTTTTCGCCAAAAACTAGCCATAGCCCTCCGTCGTTTCAGATGGGTAGCACGTAGTATTCATGCTATGTTTGTTAGCCTTCGTCAAGGCATAGTGGATGGTAGCTGCTTGTTACTTTTCTGTTTCATAGATAGATGAGTTGGTTTGGGACAGTCGTATTACCTTGTTGGCTTTCGTCAAGGGTATGTACGGGTGGGTTCAAATTGACAAGATAATGACGGGTTGAACTTGACATGTGACTTATGATTTGTTGGCCTTCGTCAAGGTCATAAGAACATAGGGTAAAAATCACATCGGGAGTTTCTAAAGAAACTGAAACTTGCCAGGCATGCGCATACCTTCTGGAGTGTGATAACATGAGTGGATACATTCACGTTATCATGCGATGGGAGTTGGATCCCGATTCCCACTGATGAGTTGATTTACTCTTCGGGTGATCCCGATTGATTCTTCTTTCAGGTTTGGAGGAGAATTTGACAGTACAGTAGGAGGTTTCCTGATTAGATAAAGTGATAACCATTCTGATCTAGGTCAGAGTGCACGCAGAGTGTTTCTTTTCTCTCTCTCTTTGGCAGCGACCTTTGACCGACCCTAGACTATGACTCAGTGACCAAGTTGACCGAACCTTCTTAAAATACTGGATTTTGGATTGTCTGAGTTGCATAAGTCTTTGCCGCTCCTTGTTTTACCCTTTGCATTTCTCAGAACACCTCGTATTACTACGGACATCCACTTCCATTGGATAAACCCATCGTATGGTTATATACGAATTCGAAGGGACTTCTTCGAGAATGGATCCAGGTTCAGGAGAAATTGAATTGGTTTATTCAGTTGTCTTTTATCATCACCTTCTCTCAGGTTGTGAGGGCTCCTTGGTTTAGGAGAGTACACCTATTACGCTTATTGGATAGTCTTCCTCCAAACCATAGGCAAGTGCCGAAAGGTAGGGAATGAAGAAAACCAATTAGCCAAAGTAGGGCATACAGAAGGTAATAAGTAAAGACAAAATAAAGGGATTAGAAAGAGGGCAAAGTAAATTGCGATTGCTATCATTCACGACTAAACCACGTACTTCATCGCCACTCCTACTTCACCTTTGCTTTTTTCCCCAGTTCGGGAGAAATAGAATAAGGTATTATTCAGTTGTCTTTTATCGTCACCTTCTCTCAAGTTACAAGTAGTCCTAGGATTAGGAGAGTACACCTATTATGCTAACTGGATAGTCTTCTTCCAAACCATAGGCTAGTGCCGAACGGTAGGGAAGGAAGAAAACCACTTAGCAGAAAGGGGTGTACAGAAGGTAATGAATAAAGACAAATAAAAAGATTTGGAGAGATGGCAAAGAAATATACGGTTACAGTCATGAATTGGATTATGGAAGAGGCATTACTAGGAATACCAAGATACCCCTACGAAATATTTTCATGTTTCAGTTTCACTATGCATTGTTAGAGGAAAACTGATTTCCCGATTAGATACTTACTCCATGGTACGTATTTACCAGGTATGATTCTCACATCTGTATGGTTTTACAGATGATGAGAGGGAGTAAGTTATTGGGAATATGGTGATCATACTCATTATATCGGAATTCGTTGTAATTGGTGATATTTGAGGAAGCCGCCTGGTTTTTTGCCGGAAGGCAAGTATTTGGTTTTGAGTATCCGTTGTTGTGCACCAATTTCAAACTGATATATCTGTACGTTTATTTTTATAAAGTGAGATTTAACTTTTTGAAATTATGTCCTTGACATTTACCTATATCCGTTGACGATTAGGTAAGGAGCATTGAACAACGGAGTAGTTCGTAACCATAAGTACAGTTTTCAACCTACGATGCACAGGTTCTGAGTTATTCAACTCAAGGGACTCATACAGAGTATTGTATGTTGTTCAGTGTCCATTAGGACAAAGGGGTTGGTCCTCGTACTATGTTCTGTTTACTTATGACTTCCCTAGTTTTTAGACAAGTGTTTCTTAGAAATACAAGGTCTAAGTTTTGAGAAGTTATGGATATAGGAATAAAGTAGAGAACCAGATATCGCAAGTATAGGGATTCTTCAAAGAAATCAAAGATATAGATACTTATGATTGGTATTCAGTTGGCAGTGATGGTTTTGAGAAACTTGTTTCTCTTTCAGGTTACTCATAATTGGATGCATTCCTAAGTTGAGTAATGCCGATCGACATCTCTCCATTAAAGTTGATGTGCACTGGAGACAGCTGCATGATTTGAATCTGGTTCCAATTAAATAAAGTGCAAAAGTTTCTATATTGGATATAGAATGGTTCATATCATAACGATGTTAAGGTATGGGGAGTTGTCCGGCTTATGCTTAAAACCAGACTCTGGATAACTCAAGGCACGTTTCTGTAATGGCAGTTTGTAGGTTGGCCTAGGCTATGACGAGGGTTGACTTTCTACCATCTGGAAGATCAATGGTGATATTGTTGTTGAATCGCCACAGTTTTAGTAAAATGGATTTTTTCATAAGACAGTAGTGGGAGTATGGTAGAGTTGGAAGAGATTCCAGAACCACAAACGATTACGGAAAATTTAATAGGCCCTATAGATTCAATCGGGTTTGACATTCCATTAGCCACTCCGCAAATATGATGGGTAACCTCAGACACCTGAGAGGTACTCCGGTAGCCTCGAGCACGGTGACAAGGAGATTATTGTTTACCCAGACTTGACACTACTGTTGTTCCAGGCTATGAGACCCGGCAGGAGGTTAATTATAGCGTCGTTCTAAACTAGCTTTGGAAGTGCACGTATATATTATTCTGCCAGAGGGTTGTTGTGGTCAGTGGGAGCAGCGGAAGCATAGTGGGCAGGTAGCTTATGTCTATTTATAGACTGGAGCAGATATAGCGGAGATAGATCATCTAATTTTGATATGACAGTCATGTGTTTGACTTCATCAGAATAAAAGATGGATCTGTTAAGAATTTAGTAGGGTGTGATGTCCTGGTATATGGATGACATACACAGAGTAGGAAGTAAAATTCCTATACTATGATCGGTTGTACTGTGGTTGTCACACAGTTGTTTCTCCACACAGGATATGGATATAATATAAGTCATTCTGGTTACTAGATCTATGGTTTTTGATCTAGAATTAGGTAGTTTCCCAATCCGGGTACTTTGACAGTATTCTAACAGTATTTTAGAATAGATGACTCCTGCCATGGTGGTCTACCTGTAGGCGATGGAGTCACCCTCTCTAAAGGTGTCTTACAGACTAAAGGGGAGAGGGATGTGCATGATTGGCAGATCACTTGCTTAGGCAATTGAGTCAATCATGAGATGTCAAGTAGCACACCAGATGTTGTTTTTGCACTAGATGCAATAAAGTTGAGATATTAATCCAATCCTGGAGAAACATTCGGAAGTAGTTTTAGAACATAAGTGGATGTTCTACGGATTTGATAACGGCAACCTCCTTCGGGAGACGGTTATCATTCCAGACTTCCAAAGGTGACATGGATGACAGAGTGATTGTCAGAGTTATAGTTTTCCCTCTGACGAAGGGGACAGTATTATGGACAGGTGGTCCAAGAGGATACTGTGGGAGGCATGGTGCAGGGGTTCAGTTGACGATACAGTCTAAAAAGTATTGATTTGGAGTTCATTTATTAACTAGGTCCCATCAGATATCCAGATATATTCTAAGACAGGTATTACTCAATTTGGGAGATGGTTTTCTCCGCGAACTTGAGATTAAGAGAGACATAGAAAGAAACATCAGGGCGGATCCACTCACTGAGGCTATTTCTCGAACACAAGAGTTTTTATAAACGAGCTTTGTGAAACTGTTTAATAGAGGAGTTGGGTGTTCGGTATCATACGGGCTGTGAGTATGCGACGTCGCAATAATTAGCCTTAAGTGCAAGTGGGAGATTGTTGGATGAAGTGCCCTCAAAGTCAATTATTGGATCGCAGGTACGTGATTGCAATGATTGAGGGAGGACCGATACCGGTAGGACAGTCTTACTCGAGATGATTGTATGCTATCTGGTTTGCCTTTATCAGTCGTGTACAGCTTTAGGTGACATGATCACTATTACACGTTGATAGAGCCCTTAGGATCCTGCTTGACTACCAACATTATAATGGCGATCATATACATGAGAGTTGGGTAGTCCATAAGCACATCCTTAAAAGTGGTCCCTAGTCGTGGGAGTTTCGAGACAGGGATCGATACTCCGGAGTAGACTACTGTATACAGTCGAGGCCCCGACGAGGGGCGGTGGCCGTTCTCACAAGCCATTTATGTCAGTTAGATCACCTAAGATGTATACAGGTGCTCATTGGGTTATGAGTACACCGGACAGGACTCGCCGGGAACCTGCTAGTTGGTATTATACCTATCGTCAGATAGCAGTTCCCTGGTGACATGTGTACAGGTTAGTTCATCGACCTAAGATCTTCATTTGTCTCGTGTGAGTTCCCACTGTGCTTTGATTACTACCCTACCATGGCTCAAAGGAGTCATGCAAACCGGATTTAGTTTGGTACAATCCCGAGCCATATGGAGGCAAGTGAGCGGATCGGCAGGGGATTCGTCTCTCCCAGTATTGGGGGTGAGATTGCGCTGTGTTTAGGAGAGCCATTACACATAGCCCTCGGCCGAGGCAGGAGATTTACTAGTAGGTACTCCAGTAGTATCTCAGGGTGTTCATGGCTTCTCTCCGACACGACTTATACCGCTATTGGGGGTCTGACGTTACCAGCCCCCTAGGCCCGATATGCGATGCTCATAGACGAACGGACCGGACTGTATGTATATTATCACTGATAGGCTCAGTAGGGTTCCAGGATGAGTTCGCTCATCAGGCTTCTTTTTCGTTCAGTATATAGGCAGCCGTTACGCACAGCTAGTGCCGCTGACGTGCTTGTGGTTAAACCCCATGCCAGGGTACTGACTAGTCTTTAGAGTCCCCCATAGATAGTTTCCCAAGTTCGGGCGAAACGTTGTAGAGGCCGTATGGTTTTATGGCAGGGTTCGAAATTGCACGTGCGTTTATGCACGTGTCATATTTCGGACAGATAATACTAGTGGGCTTTGGTTTAAGCCGGATCCATATATTATATTGATTCGGAATATTTTAGTCTCTCGTATTCGTATTCGGTCGGAATACAGATACAAGTATGTATATACAGGTGAGGGGTATTTTCATAATCCGTTACGAGAATATTTTAGAAGATGCATTTCTTTTGGTTAATCATTTTGGTTTAAATGGTTAAAAGTATTTTGGAAAGGGTGACTCATTTTGGATGACACATTAACTCTAGAATGTTCACTAATGACTCATGTAATGAGTCATTTAGTAGTCATTAAGGAGTTAATGAGTTTTGTTTTATGAAGAGATATTTTAGGGTTTGTGGAGATATTTTTTGGGAGATATTTTTTAAGATATTTTCTTTACACAAACCATATATATATCTACTCACAAATGATATCAAAAAAGAGAGAGAAGTTTATTATGCTTGGTTTTCTTTTGCTCTCTTGATTTTCTTGAGTTCACCATTTCCAATCCTAAGCATCTTCTTCAACCTCCACCCTACCCCTCTCATGCGATGAGAACCCTAGGGTGTTTGAGACAAAGTATTCTACTCATTCTCTACTTCACCTTGGTCATCTCTTTTAGCAGACTTGATGACCGAGTTGCCTCGGTATAGAGGCGGGAGATCGTTTAAAGATCTGTTGACGTGGTGCCACCTCGATGAGGAGACGAGAGATCGGAGTTGTCGCGAGGAGCGTAGGATGATGGCTAAAGACCGAAGGACTCGGATCGATGGGTATAGCATTTCTACCTCTTTACAGTTTGTTAGTTTAGCGTTAATGGCAAGATCCGGGTTATAGTATGCGATAACGCCAGTTATAAAAGTTTTTGTTCCGCATTTGGCGTCAGAATGACGGTCGGGGCGCTACCGTAGAATTACTTGGACATATATATAGAGGACTTTCTTGCTCGGTATGATAGTATGCTATCTGGTTGCTCTTTATCTTAACATGTATACTAGTCTCTTGATACTGTCTTATGGTTACATGTTGGTAAAGCCCTTAGGATGTGTACTTGACTATCAGCACTATGATGCAGATCATACTAGTGGGGCCATGGTAGTCCATAAGTTTATCCTTTAACGTTCCTAGTCGTTGGTGTATCGAGACCGAGCATCGATATACCAGAGTAGACTAGTGTATACGCTTCTCGACCCATGAGATGGGCGATGGATGATCCCATATCCATTGGTGTTTGACATCAGAGATGGTTTGCGGGTGCTCAGTGGAGACTGGGTACACTGGACGAACTTGCCGAGAACTCCCAGATTGTAATTACCTCACGTCAGATGGCAGTTCTCTGGTGACACTTGTACATGTTAGTCTGTAGACCCGAGATCGTCATAAAGTCTTGTGTGATTCCCACTGTGCTTTGATTTCCACCTTACCACGTCCAAGAGAGCGTGCAAAACGGTGGTTTTTGGTTACAGTCCCGAGTCACATGGAGGCAATGAGCGATAGGAGGGGTTTCGTCACTCCCGGTATTGGGGGTTGATGTTGCACTGTGCTCGATTGGCCATAATAGGGAAGCCCCTGGCCAGACCTGTTTTAGAGATTTACGGGTAAGTGCTACCAGTAGTTTCTCGACCAGTTATGAGCCTCACATCGGCTGACTTATCGGTTATTAGGTTTTGGCGTTTACTACCCCTAGACTTGTATGCGACATATCAGACGAGGAGACCGGACTGTACGACAAGTGTTACCGTCAGACTTTTGCAGGAGTTGGAGCGGGCTTTCTTGCTAATCTTCTGTTCGCTCAATACCCGGGTAGCCATTACATCCAGCTAGTTCCGCTGACAGCTTGTGGGTGCTTGATGTGATCATCACCTACTGCCGGCATACTGACGAGTCTTTAGAATCCTACATAGAGGTTTTACTGGCTCAGGCAAAACGAAATAGGAGTGCCTATGTGATATGTGCGGGACCGAGAATAATGCGAGTATGTGATACCGTATTCTATTCTCGCAACTTTTGTATTAGCCGGTTATATGTGATTGTAACACCTGAGTTTAGGGTTGGTAGTAATTAAGTGTTAACGTGGGGTTTTTGGTAAAAAGTTTACCAAACCGGGACCCTGGTAATTTATCTGGTTTTATGGTTATTTTTGTAGAATTTTATCTCGACCACACACACTTGTGCACGATAACTAGGGTTAAGATTAGGGTTTGCCATATAATTGAGCTTGTGGGTTAACTATGTTTAAGTTAAACATGGTAGGTTAGGTCCATGGTTATGGTAATTGAGTTGTTTAGAACTAATTAGTTTAAATTGAGGATGGTTGGATTTGACCATGGGTATTTAGAGAGTTTTAAGGTTGACTTAGAAGAGAGAGAGGGATGTGATGTTGTCATGATGGTTTAAGGTTAAGTCACATCACCTCATTTCAAAACTAATTCACATCTCTCTCACTCACACAACTAAGATCAGCCTAGCCACTAAATCAGCAGCACTTCAGCCCAAATTTCATCAAATCAGCCACCCCAAACCAGCCCTATTGCAGCTGCAACAGCTGATGATTCATCATCAGCCATTCTCAGCTCATTTCAGCACATCGGTTCTTCACAAAGCAGCACATTAACTGCTGCACAAACAGCCATTTCATCATCTAACATCATTCCAAACAGCCCCAACCTTAAAACCCTCTCTCACACACTCACAGCAGCCCACTTCCAGCTCAATTCAGCCTCCAAACCTGCATCATAGCATCAGCTTAGCTGTTACAATCAGCATCAGCCTATTGCATCAGAACATCAGCAGCAGCTGCTGCTACATCAGCCCCAACTCCTTACATAACACCCCCCTCACAACACTCAAGCCTTCCCTCAACTTCACCCCAACCCCCTGCTGTTGCTACTGCTTCAAAACAGCAACACCTAAAACCAACACAAAATAACACAACACCACACCAGGCAATAGCAACAGCAACATTTCAGCCAAACAACAGCATCAGCTTCAGCAACAGTGAAGCTCAGCTCATTTCCAGCCAAGTTTTGCAGCACCCACTCCCTTCTACTTCTCCTTCTCCTCGTTTAAGAGGTTTCTATGGGGTATAATTCCTTAACTCATTCCATATTTCTTAGATTACGTGTTTGTTAGCTAGTTTAGGTTTTTAACGGAGTTTTAGTACTAGATTTGTGCTGTGATGTTATATCTGGTTCCAGTAGAGTGCCCGTAGCTAATGAACCCTTTTTGGTGTTAATTAGTCTGTTTTAGCCTAGTAGTGTCGTTAAATTTAGATGGATAGCCTTAAATTGCTAAAATGATGGTAATCTAGCATGATTGGTGTTTATTGCATGCTTTAGTAGTGATTTTGGGTGAATTAAGGGAATTTTGGCTAAAGTAAGGGTAGTGTTGGTTAGAATAGCCCTTTTAGGTTCTGTTGAGACCAGTTAACCAGAGGATTGCCCCAGATTTCTCTAAGACACCCGATTTACCCGACTTTGCGTAATTTAGCAGTTTTAGCGACTTTTTGGCCTTTCTGAGATACGCGTGGTTAGCTCACACACACACACACAAAACACGGGGACCCAACTCCCACCCCGGGCCGCCGATTTATTCCTTCTGGCCGCAAATTGCGGCCAGAGCAGGGGCTGGGGTGCTGGGGTTTTGCCTGTAGGTGTCTTTTGGTTAGCTCAGAGTGTTGGTATCTGTAACTTTTTAAGTTTATCCCCAAGGCAGAATCTGTAGCTAATTGCGTGTTTTCGACGTTTTAAGTCTCATGCGACACGCGCGTGATACGCGTGGTTCTGTGGTGCGTTGCGCGACACAGCGCGTCGGTGTAGGTTCTGGTGGGTTTGTGCGCATCGCGACGTGTCGTGTGCACGCTTGTTTAGTTTCACGCACGCGTATCTTTTTTATCGATATATTATGTTTTTGCAGGATTTTCCTGATGTATGTGACTTTCTAAATTCTTGGTTCGCTGGCGGGGATTTCAAGCGCAGCAGAGAAAGGAAAGCAGGTGGTCAGACACACCTAGCGCGGGATCACGGGTGAGTAGATTTAACATCTACGGCGGACGATCGTTTGAATGGCGCGAGTCGCCCGACAGATTTAGTAAACTTGAAAATAGTAAGCTTGATATTTACTTATGACATTAGAATAATAATACTTGTATGGCATTTGCTGCAGTTAGGATCTACATAATGTTCCATATACGCAAACTCATTTGTAGGACACATGCACCATTACCAGGTTTTTATATGCAGCACGAGCACTATTCATGTGTACACACACACCCTGATAATTGCCATGTCATGACACTAGATACTATAAATCTGAAACATGTTAATTTCTCAGACCTGTGTTATTGCAGCAAATATTTAAAATGAAATCATAAGAATTGCTATTCTCGTGCATATGTATTATTATATCATTTGTTCATGCCTAGTATAAATCATACATTGCAAATTGATACCATAGGCACTCATTATCATTGACATATGCATACATGATGATTTCATGAGATTTATGATATTTCTGGATTTCGGGGGAAAGCCGCAAGATTTCAAACTTATAATCTTTTTAAATATAAAAATTGCGGTTTTCTAGTGATGTAAAGTGTCGTCCACCATGAGTTTGATGTGGTTTTCGAGACCCGTTTCGAGGAGGTGGATGAACCGTCTCGGGTACATGGTGGGCCCGGTACGGTACCCCGGGGCAAGAAGATCGCAGGAGATGGCGTTGAGCCTGGCACGGGACGGATTACCTACCGTTGACTTCATTTGGCACGGCGGATATCCAGAGGATACCGACTGTGGCCGCTGGATTGGGATATTGATATTTGATATGGATCAGCTGGACGACTGAGGCCAGGGATACTTGACATGGATATATGAGATTTGAGACAGTTTTGAGGTGTCATTGCTGGACATGGATTTTGTTGATTTTCATGGATTTTATGCTGATATTTGAAAGGAGTTTCAAAACAAAGGAAGGAACAATTCTTATACCTATATTGAGATCTTGAGTTGACTCATATAGCATACATACATGATAGTATTTCAGGAGGCATACATACCTGTCATTACATCCATGTGACATTATACTTGTTAGTACACTGATGATGCATACATAGCTGCTAGTGCATATAGCCATACATGTCCTAGGGATTCTAGGATACTTGTGCACATGCATACGATAGCCTTAGTAGATGTTATTTATTACTCACGAGCTGGCAACTCACCCCCGTTGTGCCACAGCTTTTCTGCAGGTCCGTTCCGTCAGCACTGTAGCGGCGGATACTTTTGCCTCTTTTGCTCTTTTTGCCTGGACTCGCGGCTTTTGCTCTTAGGTGGGTTTGTTATCATTTTGTACCACCTTATATATTCATTGTATCTAGAACACCCCATCTACTGCTACTATTATTTTAGTTGTACCTGTCTTATTTGGATTATTGTATATTGACTAAGAGACGAGGTTGTGAGACTTGGGGATTTATGTTATGTTATATCAGGAGTCGAGCTCCCTTGAGTCGACATGTTATTCTTATGCTTCATGCTTATTCTTGCACAGTGTTATTTTTTTTCATTGCAAGAGATTTGTGACCGTCTTGAGGCGAAGAGCTAGCTCCCGCTTGGGGAGGCCATATTCATGTATTCATTTATATTCTGCTTTTCACCCGTTTGGGGCTGATTTTACAAAAGAAATTCTGCAGGAATTTTGGAAAAGGGAAAGTTATTTTAAAAGGGGAATTTGATGTCGTTAAATGGAGTAAAATGCTTTAAATAATTTTTTTTCCTTCACTCTAAAATTTTAATTGGGTTTGTATTCTGGGCTTCGGCTTACTTAGTTTACGGACGCCTTGAGACGTTTCGTAACTTAAGTGCCGGTCGCGTTCCGTACTCTGCGGGTCGTGACAAAATTGGTATCAGAGCGATAGGTTTCACCTTTCCGAGTGTAGGATGACCCTTAGTAGATGGAGTAAGTGACTTAAGCAGGGTAGCGTAGCGTACGTATGTCCGCGGCATACTTGCGATGCGGTACTCCGCCTAGGTAACTTTAGGATATACTTGCTTGAAATTCCTTCTTCAATTCCATGTATCCTTCGATTCTATTGCACCGTTCTTTTTGTCCTGTTTCCTGTACCAGTCACTATGCCGCAGAGGGCTACCAGAGCGCAGAAAGCTGCCGCCAGAGACGAGATTCGAGCTGGCTCGTCCGAGACTAGGACTGAGCAGGGTGGTATGCCTACGCCGCAGGGACAGACCGATCCACCTTCCCCAGGCCGTATGGATAGGCTTGAGAATGGTATGGAGGAGCTGCGACAGATGATGGGGAGTATGGAGGAGCTACGTCAAATGGTAGGATCCCTAGTTGCAGCCGGTCGTGCACCGAGGTCGGAGGACGTACCTACTACATCCCAGACCACTATGATACCTGCCCCTACTACTACCGCGGTGACCATCCCGGTTTCGCTACAAGAGTTCATGAGGCTGAGACCTCCAGTCTTCACGGGTACCTATGCAGCAAAGGACCCGCAGACATTCCTTGATAGTTTGGCCAGGATCTGCCGTTCGCTGAGATGTTCTGATGATCGCTGGGTAGAGCTTGCGTGTTTTCGACTAGAGGGTCTCGCACAGATATGGTGGGAGTCAGTTTTGAGAGGTCGAGCTTGTAAGTGCACGGCGGCGCCCCGGCCTCCATCCCGAGGCCAAATGCGGAAGCGATGGTTAACTTTAATTTTCTTGAACCGGCACCACCGCGCACTATAACCCGGATCGAACCATTAACTAGTCCTAGCTAACTACAAGATGGGAAAGAGAGATATACCGAGTGATCCGAGTCCTCCGGTCTTCTCGCCGTCGTCCCGATCTCCCGCGGAATGTCCGGTCTCCACCTCCTCGACGGAAGGGCACCACGTCGTCTGCTTCTTTTACGGGCTCCCACCTTTATACCGAGGCAACTCGGGCACGAAGTTGGCGAGCCGACGTGCCCAAGGTTTGCTGTAGAATGTGTAGTGCTCAAGTCTCATTTTGGGGTACAAGGAGGTGAGATTTTGGTGGAGGGATGATACAAAGAACTATGTAGAGGAACTTGGGGATTTTTTTTTTTTTGGAGCATGAAATGAACCAAAAACCCCAAGACAAAGATTGGGCAGCCCCTCCTCTCAAGTGGCCGGCCTTGGCTCATGGTGGGAGTGAGAATGAGAGAGTGTATCAAAAATATGAGAGAGGCCACACCATAATGCATGAGAGAGAGAGAGGAATGGTTATCATGCAAAGAAATGATAGCTAGGAAAGCCCAACACTCAAACAACAATCATCACTTCCAAAAGTCATTCCATCATCAACAACCATATAATATAAAAGTCAAGCCATGATGGATGAAGAAGTCAAATGGTCAAGGGATGGTTCATCATCATGATACAAAGAAATATGCAAAGACCCCCTCCACAAATACTTATTTGCACAAATGCAAATAAGCCCTCCTCCACCAATCTTCGGCCATTGAAAGATACAAATGAAAATGGCCGAAACGGAAAACAAACTGGCAACTCCTGAAAACTGCTCCCGTAATAAATTACAGGAAAACCCCGCTACTGTACATACACACCCGCATTTGTATTCCGACCGAAATACAAATGCAATGAGACAAAATCTACACTGTACTATACTAGGATCCGGCTTAAACCAAAACCGGCCAGTAATATCCGTTCGATCCTGATCCGTGCAATACCGCACGTATCTGATCGAACCCTGCCATATATCCATACGGCCTCTAGTACCAACCGTCCGATCCTGATCCGTGCAATACCGCACGTATCTGATCGGACCCTGCCATATCTCCATACGGCCTCTACAGCGTTTCGCCCGAAAACCTGAGTAACTGAACGTGGGGGACTCTAAAGACTCGTCAACACCTTGGTTGTGCATTTAACCACTAGCACGTCAGAGGTATAAGCCAATACGTAACGGGCTACCAGGTATTGACTAAAAGGGACGTCGATGAGCGAACTCATCCTGACACCCTACTGAGCATGTCAGTGACAATATCCGTACAGTCCGGTCCGTTCGTCTATGAGCATCGCATGGCGGGCCTAGGGGGTTGGTAAAAGTCAGACCCCCAAAAGCGGTACAAGTCGTGTCGGTGTGTAGCCCAGAACACCCTGAGATACTACTGGAATACCTACCAGTAAATCTCCTGCCTCGGCCGAGGGCTTCGTGTAATGGCTCTCCTAGACACAGCGCGATCGCACCCCCAATACCGGGAGAGACGGACCCCTGAAGATCCGCTCACTGCCTCCATGTGGCTCGGGACTGTACCCAACTAAAACCTGTTTGCACGTCTCCTTTGAGCGTGGTAGGGTAGTAATCAAAGTACAGTGGGAACTCACACGAGACAAATGACGATCCCCAGGTCGATGAACTAACCTGTACACATGTCACCAGGGAACTGCTATCTGACGTCAGGTATAGGACCAACTAGCATGTTCCCGGCGAGTCCTGTCCGGTGTTCTCATAACCCAATGAGCACCTGTATACATCTTAGGTGAACCAACTGACACCAGCGGCTTGTGAGACCGGCCACCGCCCCTCGTCGGGGTCTCGACTGTATACACTAGTCTACTCTGGAGTATCGATGCCCTGTCTCGAAACTCCCACGACTAGGGACCAATTAAGGATGTGCTTATAAACTACCAGCTCCCACGTATATGATCGCCCTCATACTGTTGACAGTCAAGCAAGAATCCTAGGGGCTCTATCAACGTGCAATAGTGACCTGTAAGGTCACCTAAAGCAGTACACGATGATAAAGGTAAACCAGATAGCATACTATCATCTCGAGTAAGACTGTCCTATTGGGACAGTTCCTCCCTCAATCATTGCAATCACGTGCCTGAGATCCAATAATTGACTCTGAGGGCACTATCTCCAACAATCTCCCACTTGCACTCAAGGCTAATTATTGCGATGTCGCATACTCACAGCCCGTGTGATACCGAACACCCAACTCCTCTACTAGTCAGTCTCACAAAGCTCGTTTGCGAAACTACTGCGTTCGAGGAATAGCCTCAGTGAGTGGATCCGCTTTGTTGTTTCTTTCTATGTCTCTCTATATCTCATGTTCGCGGAGAAAGCCATCTCCCGAAATGAGCAATACCTGTCTTAGAATGTGTCTGGATGTCTGATGGGACCTAGCTCATAAATGCACTCCAAATCCAAACTTCTTAGACTGTATCGTCAACTGAACTTAATCAGTATCGTGCGCCATGCCTCCCTCAGTATTGCCTTGGACCACCTGTCCAAAATACTGCCCCTCGTCAGAAGAAAAAACTATAACTCCGACAACCTCCCTGTCGTCCAGGTCACCTTGGATGCCTGGAATGATAACTGTCTCCCGAATGAGGCTGTCGTTATCATATCCCTAGAATAACCACTTATGTTCTAAAACTGCTTCCGACTGTTTCTCCAGGATTGGATCAATGCCAACTTATTGCATCTAGTGCAAGAACAACATCTGGTATGGTACTTGACATCTCATGATTGACTCAATTGCCTAAACAAGTGATCTGCCAATCATGCACATCCCTCTTCCCTTTAGTCTGTAAGACACCTTTAGAGAGGGTGACTCCATCACCTGCAGGTATACTACCGTGCCAGGAGTCGTCCATTCTAAATACTCTTAGAATGTTGTCTAAGTACCCTTAATTGGGAAACCACCTAAATCTAGATCTAAAACCATAGATCCAGTAACCAGAATGTTTGATATGAAATCCATTTCCTTTGTGGAGAAACCACTGTGTGACGACCAAAGTCTAACCGATCGTAGTATAGGAGTTTCTTTTCCTATTCTGTGTGTGTCATCCAAATACCATGACATCACACCCTACTACCTTCTCAACAGATTCATCCCCTATTCTGATGAAGTCAAACCTATGACTGTCACATCGGAAATTGATGATCTATCTCCGCTATATCTGCTTTAGTCTATAAATTGACATAAGCCACCTGTCTACCAATGCTTCCGCTGCTCCCACTGACTACGACAACCCTCTGGCAGAGTCATACACACGTACACTTCTGAAGCCAGTTCAGAACGACGCTATACTCATCCTCCTGCCGGGTCTCGCAGCCTGGAACAACAGCAATGGCAAGTGTGGGTAAACAAGAACTTCCCAGTCACCGTCCTTGAGGCTACCGGAGTACCTCTCGGGTGCCTGGAGTTACCCACCTTTTCTGCGGATTGGCCAATGGAATGTCAATCCAGATTGAATCTATAGGTTCCTTATCAAATCTTCAGTAATCGTTTGTGGTTCTGGAATCACTTCCAGTTCTACCATACTCCCACTACTGTTTTCTGAAAAAATCCATTTTTAATAAAACTGTGGCGAGTCTAGAACAATATCGCTATTGATCTTCCAGATGGTAGAAAGTCAACCCTCGTCATAGCTTGGGTTAACCCACAAACAGCCATTACAGAAACGTGCATTGAGTTGTCCAGTGTCTGGTTTTAATCATAAGCCGGACAACTCCCCGTACCTTAACATCGTTAAGATATGAACTGCTCTATATCCAATATAGAACCAGAGGCACTGATTTAATTGAACCAGATTCAAATCATGCAGCTATCTCCAGTGCATGTCAACTAAATGGAAAGAGGCCGATTAGCGTTACTCAACTTAGAAATGCTTCCAATTATGAGTAACCTGAAAGAGAAGCAAGTTCTCTTAATCATTACTCTCAACTGAATACCATACACAAGTATCTACATCTTCGATCACTTTGAAGAATCCCAATACTTGCAACACCTGGTTCTCTACTTTATTCAAATACCTATAACTTCTCAAAATTCGGACCCTGTGTTTCCACGAAACACCTGTCTAAAAACTAGAGAAGTCAAAAGTAAACCGAATATAGTACGAGGACCAACCCCTCTGTCCTGATGGACCGTGGACAACATACAATACTCTGTATAAGTCCCTTGAGTATGATAACTCATTCCCTGTGTGTCGTAGGTTGAAAACTGTACTATGGTTATGAAGAATTACACCGCTGTTTAATGCTCCTTACCTAACCATCCACTGATATAGGTAAATGCCATAGACATAGTTTCAAAAGGGTATATCTCACTCTATGAAAATAGACGTACAGATATATCAATTTGAAATTGGTGCATGACAACGGATATTCAAAACCAAAATATTTTCCGACCGGCAAACAACCCAGGTGACTTCCTCAAATATCACCGATTACAACGAATCCCGATATAATGAGGATGATCACCCAATCCCCAATAACTTACTCCCACTCATCATCTGTAAAACCATACAGATGTGAGAATCATACCTGGTAAATACATACCCTGGAGAAAGTGTCTAACTGGAAAATCAGTTTTCTATTAACAGTACACAGTGAAACTGAAACATTGAAATGTTTCGATGGGGTATCCCGGTATTCCCAGTAATGCCTCTTCCATTATCCAGATTCATAACTGTAACCGTGTAATTCTTTGCCACCTCTCCAAATCCCTTTATATGTCTTTAGCCATTACCTTCTGCACACCCCTTTAGGCCAAATGGTTTTCTTCCTTCCCTATGGTTCGGCACCAGCCTATGGTTTTGAAGAAGACTATCCAATAAGCATAATGGGTGTACTGTCCTAATCCAAGGAGCACTCGCAATGCGAGACAAGGTGAAGATAAAAGACAACCGAATAAACCTTATTCCTATTTCTCCTGAACCAGAATCCATCCCCGAACTGGAACAAGTTCCTTTCGAGTTCGTATATAACCATACGATGGAGTATCCAATAAACTGTGGATCTTCGTAGTGATACGGAGTGTCCTGGAGAAATACAAAGGTGATTTAGGATTGGCGAAGAAATACTTGGTTTGGTCGTGAATAGCAGTCGCAGTTTACTCTGCCCTCTTACTAATCCATTTCTTTGTCTTTACTTAATACGTTCTGTACACCATTTTTATGCTAATTGGTTTTCTTCATTCCCCACCGTTCGGCACCAGCCTAAGGTTTGGAAGAAGACTATCCAATTTGCGTAATAGGTGTACTACTCCTAAACCAAGGAGTACTCGCAGCCTGAGAGAAGGTAAAAGGGAAAAACAACTGAATAATCCTATCCGTTTTCTCCAGAACCGGAAACCATCTTCGAATTCCTTCGAGTTCTTATCTAACCATACGATGGTTTTTGTCCAGTGGAAGTGGACGTTCGTAGTAATACGGGGTGTCCTGGAGAAAAAGGGTAAAAGTATGAGTGGCAATGAGGTATGCAACTCTGACAATCCAAAAGCCAGTGTTTAAGAAGGTTCGGTAAACTTGGTCACTGAGTCATAGTCTTAGGGTCGGGTCAATGGTCGCTGCCAAAGAGAGAGAGAAAAGAAACACTCAGCGTGCACTCTATCCTAGATCAGAATGGTTACCAATTTATCTAATCAGGAAACCTCCCACTGTACCGTCAAATTCTCTTCCAAACCTGAAAGAAGAATTAGTCGGGATCACCCGAGGAGTATACCAACTCATCAGTGGGAATCGGGATCCAACTATCATCGCATGATAACGTGACGGAATATGCTCACGGTGTCACACTCCAGAAGGTATGCGCATATCTGGCAAGTTTCAGTTCTTTTGAAACTCCCGATGTGATTTCTGCCACATGCTCTTATGACCTTGACGAAGGTCAACAAATCATAAGTCACATGTCAAGTTCTACCCGTCATTATCCAGGTTAATTTGAACCCACCCGTACAAGCCCTTGACGAAGGTCAACAAGGCTATACGACTGTCCCAAACCAACGCATCTATCTATGCTGCATATGAATAACCAACAGCTACCAAACACTGTGCCTTGACTTTGGCCAACAAACACAGCTTGAATACTATTGACTATCCATATGAAACGACGGAGGGCTACGAATGGTTTCTGGCGAAAACCTTTAACGTAGTGAACTTGATATCGTTGAAGGAACGGATAGCTTTTAAAAATATAGTGACGAAAACCTTTGCTAAAGAGGTCATTCCCGGTGAAGGGATCTCGGCTCTTTCCCCGTAGAATGAGGTGCAGGATATTCCAACTGAATACCACGGTGCAAAGCAAAAGAAATCGGCTATAGTGATGTCATTGCCCTGACGTAAACTTTTTGTCCAAGGGGTCACTCCCGGTGAAGGGATCTCGGCCCTTGCCTCGTCGACTGAGGAGCAGGATATTCCAACTGAATACCACGATGCAAAACAAAAGTGAACGTCCTTGCAATAACAGCTTTTTGAAAAGTGTTCCAACAACATCAGATTAGGTTTGTTTTTAATATGCATTGATCCGCATCAACGCAGTCCCATCAATTGATCACACCACAAAGAACGAAAATATACTGATGTACGTATATGCCATCCGCATTCGCCACTGGGTCCCGTCATTACCCGTTAGGTTAGCTAACCAACGACAGAGCAGGGACTGGACTAGCGCGGATGCAAAACATATACAACATCTACTAATATATATACCAATATATTATATTTCGCTCAAGGCGTGATAAAAATACAACATCACAGAAATGTACAGCATCACAGAACAATACAGATATCTGGGATTCCCAGGTTTCACAGAGCCACTACTGAAACCCGACGTTCCCTTGGTCGTGTGGATAGCCTGTGCAATGAAATTCTGGACCGCTACGGGCGCGGCAAGTTACCCGCCAAAACCTGAAGCGAGGCAGCCCCCTTCAGCACCGTGAATGGACCACCCAGCACTTCACGGAATTCGGTAACTTGGGCACCCCTCCTGGGTCAACCTGTACCCCCTACGAGTGCGGCGAATAGCCCGCCAATCCTAGAGTGAAGCCCCCTCCGTCTCAATGCCATGAGATGCGGGCTTGTTGCCCTCTAGAACCCGGCTATCCGTGCACCCCACCTTGGGGTAATCCTAGTACAGAAAGTAAAATATACATACAACGGGTACATCGACCGCAACCTGGCCGTGCCCCAAAATAATAATACAATCAGGCAGTGACGGCAGTCCACATGTCAGACGCTCGCCCCGCAAAATCAAATGTACATAATACAACAAAAACTGTACTAGCATTGCGTCCAGGCTATCCCCCACGACCGATCCGCAACATCACAGCAATACATAGAATATCAACGTGAAAGTCACGTTCGCAAATCCGTCTAACCGGGCTATAGAAGTTAGACTGGATTTACCGATCAAGTGACATTCACGGTCGCAGATATAATGTAAATACTGTGAACTAATGTGTTTAAAATATCCGATCGATCAAATTTTAACAAGTGGGCCCCAAGTACTACTGTAGCACATCAAGAAATTCTGGGCCCAAAATTAATATTCCAAAAACCACAATTTCAACTCAGGAGGTCTCTGCAAAAATTTGGCACACTGATCTGCATATACTGCGGCGGAACCGCGGCCCAAGCATGGGTTTGGCCACGGTTCCGCGGTCGTATGGAGCGATCACGTGATCAAATTTCTACAGAATTCTTATAATTCCCTGCACATCATTCTGAGACAACCTGAAATATTTTTGGACTCCAAAAAATTTCGACAGAAACTGATGCTAGGGAAAAACGCGGATTTTGGAATTTTTGATCGATCGGAAATGTAAAACACATTAGACCAAGCTAGACAATGTTAATGGCGAGACTCTGATACCACTGTAAGTGCACGGCGGCGCCCCGGCCTCCATCCCGAGGCCAAATGCGGAAGCGATGGTTAATTTTAATTTTCTTGAACCGGCACCACAGCGCACTATAACCCGGATCGAACCATTAACTAGTCCTAGCTAACTACAAGATGGGGAAGGGAGATATACCGAGTGATCCGAGTCCTCCGGTCTTCTCGCCGTCGTCTCGATCTCCCGCGGAATGTCCGGTCTCCACCTCCTCGCCGGAAGGGCACCACGTCGTCTGCTTCTTTTACGGGCTCCCACCTCTAACCGAGGCAACTCAGGTACGAAGTTGGCGAGCCGACGTGCCCAAGGTTTGCTGTAGAATGTGTAGTTCTCAAGTCTCATTTTGGGGTTCAAGGAGGTGCCATTTTGGTGGAGGGATGATACAAAGAACTATGTAGAGGAACTTGGGGATTTTTTTTTTTTTTGGAGCATGAAATGAACCAAAAACCCCAAGCCAAAAATTGGACAGCCCCTCCTTTCAAGTGGCCGGCCTTGGCTCATGGTGGGAGTGAGAATGAGAGAGTGTATCAAAAATATGAGAGAGGCCACACCATAATGCATGAGAGAGAGAGAGGAATGGTTATCATGCAAAGAAATGATAGCTAGGAAAGTCCAATACTCAAACAACAATCATCACTTCCAAAAGTCATGCCATCATCAACAACCATATCATATAAAAGTCAAGCCATGATGGATGAAGAAGTCAAATGGTCAAGGGATGGTTCATCATCATGACACAAAGAAATATGCAAAGACCCCCTCCACAAATACTTATTTGCACAAATGCAAATAAGCCCTCCTCCACCAATCTTCGGCCATTGAAAGATACAAATGAAAATGGCCGAAACGGAAAGCAAACTGGCAACTCCTTAAAACTGCTCCCGTAAAAAATTACAGGAAAACCCCGCTACTATGCATACACACCCGCATTTGTATTCCGACCGAAATACAAATGCAATGAGACAAAATCTATACTGTACTATACTAGGATCCGGCTTAAACCAAAACCGGCCAGTAATATCCGTTCGATCCTGATCCGTGCAATACCGCACTTATCTGATCGAACCCTGCCATATATCCATACGGCCTCTAGTACGAACCGTCCGATCCTGATCCGTACAATACCGCACGTATCTGATCGGACCCTGCCATATCTCCATACGGCCTCTACAGCGTTTCGCCCGAAAACTTGAGTAACTGAACGCGGGGGACTCTAAAGACTCGTCAACACCTTGGTTGTGGATTTAACCACTAGCACGTCAGAGGTATTAGCCTATACGTAACGGGCTACCAGGTATTGACTAAAAGGGACGTCGATGAGCGAACTCATCCTGACACCCTACTGAGCCTGTCAGTGACAATATCCGTGCAGTCCGGTCCGTTCGTCTATGAGCATCGCATGGCGGGCCTAGGGGGTTGGTAAAAGTCAGACCCCTAAAAGCGGTACAAGTCGTGTCGGAGTGTAGCCCAGAACACCCTGAGATACTACTGGAATACCTACCAGTAAATCTCCTGCCTCGGCCGAGGGCTTCGTGTAATGGCTCTCCTAGACACAGCGTGACCTCACCCCCAATACCGGGAGAGACGAACCCCTGATGATCCGCTCACTGCCTCCATGTGGCTCGGGACTGTATCCAACTAAAACCTGTTTGCACGTCTCCTTTGAGCGTGGTAGGGTAGTAATCAAAGTACAGTGGGAACTCACACAAGACAAATGACGATCCCCAGGTCGATGAACTAACCTGTACATATGTCACCGGGGAACTGCTATCTGATGTCAGGTATAGGACCAACTAGCATGTTCCCGCCGAGTCATGTCCGGTGTACTCATAACGCAATGAGCACCTGTATACATCTTAGGTGAACCAACTGACACCAGCGGCTTGTGAGACCGGCCACCGCCCCTCGTCGGGGTCTCGACTGTATACACTAGTCTACTCTGGAGTATCGATGCCCTGTCTCGAAACTCCCACGACTAGGAACCATTTAAGGATGTGCTTATAGACTACCAGCTCCCACGTATATGATCGCCCTCATACTGTTGGCAGTCAAGCAAGAATCCTAAGGGCTCTATCAACGTGCAATAGTGACCTGTAAGGTCGCCTAAAGCAGTACACGATGATAAAGATAAACCAGATAGCATACTATCATCTCGAGTAAGACTGTCCTATTGGGACAGTTCCTCCCTCAATCATTGCAATCACGTGCCTGTGATCCAATAATTGACTCTGAGGGCACTATCTCCAACAGAGCTGCAGGTCTACCGCCCATGACCTGGACCGAGTTCACAGCAGTCTTTTTAGCCCGTTTCCTTCCGGAGAGTGTTCATGACGCCAGAGCTCGTAGCTTTGAGGCCTTGATCAAGACACCAGGGATGACGGTGTCTGGGGATGACAGTGTCTGAGTATGACGTCCAGTTTACACAGTTGTCCCGATATGCTCCGTATCTGGTGGATACCGAAGCGAAGAGGGTGAAGAGGTTCATACAGGGACTGGATGCCCAGCTATACCTTGACATTGGCGCCCAAAATTTCGATACCTATTCAGCGGCTATCGATACGGCGTTGCGGATGGAGGCGCGTATTTCAGTGACTTCGGCCGTTCCCGGGACGAAGAGGATTCGTACCGGCACGCCAGATCAGAGGCAGCATGCCAGATTCGTTCCGAGAGATAGGGCCGGCAGAGGGTTTGGACGCGGTCTGCTGTATAGGTCGTATACACAGGGACAGCAGTCGTCGCCAGGGTGCTTTGGGTGCGGGAATCTGCACTATCGTGTCAGAGATTGTCCGGCGAGATGACAGGGAGCGGCGACCGTTCCGCATGTGACTCTACCTCCATCACCGCCCCCTTCTCAGAGAGCTTTACTTCCTGCCACAAGCGATGCTCCACGCCAGTTAGGTGCACCCAGAGGCCGTGAACGCGGCGGACCGATCCAGAGAGGCCGAGGAGGCAGAGGCCGAGGCCGAGGTTAGCCCGCTATTGGAGGAGGTCAGGCCCGAGTATTCGCATTGACACCGCAGGATGCACATGCATCCAATGCCATCGTGATAGGTACCCTATCAGTATGCTCTATTGATGCACACGTGTTGTTCGATCCCGGATCCACGCACTCATACGTTTCCATACACTTCGTGCCGAGTTTGGGTAGAGAGTCGGTTTTCTTGATCAGCCGCTTGTTGTGACAACTCCTGTGGTAGAGTCTTTTGTTGCTAAGCACGTGTTTCGATCCTGTACCGTTCGTATTGGCGAGCGAGAGCTGCCTGTCGACTTGATCCTTCTGGAGATGTTGGACTTCGACATTCTTTTAGGTATGGATTGGTTAGCCACGTGTTATGCGTCGGTGGACTGCCGCGAGAAGACAGTTAGATTTTGTTTTCCCGGCGAGTCGGCTTTTGTTGTGCATGGGGACCGTGGAGCCGCCCCTCACATATTGATTTCTTCTCTTCGCGCTGATCAGCTGTTGAGGAAGGGATGTTGGGTATTTTTAGCCTGTGTATGCGATACTAGAGCTACAGATGTTCCATTGGATCAGGTTCCGATTGCATGCGACTTCCCCGATGTCTTCCCTGTTGAGCTGCCAGGATTGCCACCTGAGCGCGATGTCGAGTTCTGTATTGATTTGATTCCTGGCTCGGGGCCTATTTCTATACCGCCTTATCGGATGGCCCCGGTGGACTTAGAGAGTTGAAGGTTCAGCTGCAAGATTTGTTGGATAAGGGACTTATTCGGCCCAGCGATTCTCTATAGGCTGCTCCGGTCCTGTTTGTCAAGAAGAAGGACGGAAGCTTGCGCTTATGTATCGACTACTGCCAGCTGAATAAGGTTACCGTGCGGAACAGATATCCGTTTCCGCGCATTGATGATTTGTTCGACCAGCTCCAGGGTGCAGGGTATTTTTCGAGGATCGACTTACGATCAGGACTTCGTTGTGGGTCTACCCAGGACCAGTCGAGGGTACGAATCTATCTGGGTGATCGTGGATCGATTGATGAAAGTGGCTCACTTCCTGCCAGTGAAGACCACTTTCAGTTTTGCTCAGTATGCCCGGATTTACATCGACGAGATCGTACGGTTGCATGGCGTACCGACCTGTATCGTGTCAGATCGAGGCACCCAGTTTACCAGCCGACAATGGCAGAGACTTCAGGAAGCTTTGGGCACTCGTTTGAGCTTCAGCACAGCATTTCATCCGTAGACCGACGGATAGTCAGAGCGGACCATTCAGACTCTCGAGGACATGCTCAGAGCGTGCGTTTTGGACTTCGGCGGTAGCTGGGATCGGCATTTACCTCTAGTGGAGTTCTCCTATAACAACAGCTTCCAGGACACTATTCAGATGGCACCTTTCGAGGCGTTGTATGGGAGGAGATGTAGATCGCCCGTCTGTTGGACTGAGCTGAGCGAGAGCAGTATTTTCGGGCCGCAGATTATGCAGGAGACGACCGCGAAAGAGCAGTTGATTCGAGACCGGATGACAGCAGCTCAGAGCAGACAGAAATCATATGCGGACAGGCGCCATCGCAGATTAGAGTTCGCAGTTGGCGACCATGTTTTTCTGAGGGTCTCTCCGGTGAAGGGCGTGATGCGTTTTGGTCGAAAGGGAAAGCTGAGCACCTAGATTCGTAGGTCCCTTCGAGATCCACGAGTGTGTCGGCGCTGTTGCATATCGTTTGGCTCTTCCACCCAGCTTTGCAGATGTTCACCCCGTCTTCCACGTGTCGATGCTACGCAGATATCTTCATGACCCTTCCCACACGATCCAGCATCAGACCGTTCAGCTTGTGACCGACCTTTCATTCACCGTGCAGCCAGTGCAGATATTGGATCGGCAGGTGAAGAAACTTCGATCAAAGGTCCTGTCGTCGGTGAAAGTTCTTTGGCACAGCCCGGATAGTGAAGAGGTCATTTGGGAGGCCGAGGGAGAGATGCGGAAGAAATTCCCTCATCTTTTTGAAGGTACGCACAGTTGCATATTTTAAAATTCGGGGACGAATTTTCTTAAGGGGGGAAGACTGTAACACCTGAGTTTAGGGTTGGTAGTAATTAAGTGTTAACGTTGGGTTTTTGGTAAAAAGTTTACCAAACCGGGACCCTGGTAATTTATCTGGTTTTATGGTTATTTTTGTAGAATTTCATCTCGACCACACACACTTGTGCACGATAACTAGGGTTAAGATTAGGGTTTGCCATATAATTGAGCTTGTGGGTTAACTATGTTTAAGTTAACCACGGTGGGTTAGGTCCATGGTTATGGTAATTGAGTTGTTTAGAACTAATTAGTTTAAATTGAGGATGGTTGTCCTTGACCATGGGTATTTAGAGAGTTTTAAGGTTCACTTAGAAAGAGAGAGAGGGATGTGATGTTGTCATGATGGTTTAAGGTTAAGTCACATCACCTCATTTCAAAACTAATTCACATCTCTCTCACTCACACAACTAAGATCAGCCTAGCCACCAAATCAGCGGCACTGCAGCCCAAATTTCATCAAATCAGCCACCCCAAACCAGCCCTATTGCTGCTCCAACAGCTGATGATTCACCATCAGCCATTCTCAGCTCATTTCAGCACATCAGTTCTTCACAAAGCAGCATATTAACTGCTGCACAAACAGCCACTTCAGCCTCTAACATCATTAAAAACAGCCCCAACCTTAAAACCCTCTCTCACACACTCACATCAGCCCACTTCCAGCTCAATTCAGCCTCCAAACTTGCATCATAGCATCAGCTTAGCTATTACAATCAGCATCAGCCTATTGTATCAGAACATCAGCAGCAGCTGCTGCTACAACAGCCCCAACTCCTTACATAACACCCCCCTCACAACACTCAAGCCTTCCCTCAACTTCACCCCAACCCCCTGCTGCTGCTACTGCTTCAAAACAGCAACACCTGAAACCAACACAAAATAACACAACACCACACCAGGCAATAGCAACAGCAACATTTCAGCCAAACAACAGCATCAGCTTCAGCAACAGTGAAGCTCAGCTTATTTCCAGCCAAGTTTTGCAGCACCCACTCCCTTCTACTTCTCCTTCTCCTCGTTTAAGAGGTTCCTAGGGGGTATAATTCCTTAACTCTTTCCATATTGCTTAGATTACGTGTTTGTTAGCTAGTTTAGTGTTTTAACGGAGTTTTAGTACTAGATTTGTGTTGTGATGTTAGATCTGGTTCCAGTAGAGTGCTCGTAGCTAATGAACCCTTTTTGGTGTTAATTAGTCTGTTTTAGCCTAGTAGTGTCATTAAATTTAGATGGATAGCCTTAAATTGCTAAAATGATGGTAATCTAGCATGATTGGTGTTTATTGCATGCTTTAGTAGTGATTTTGGGTGAATTAAGGGAATTTTGGCTAAAGTAAGGGTAGTGTTGGTTAGAATAGCCCTTTTAGGTTCTGTTGAGACCAGTTAACCAGAGGATTGCCCCAGATTTCTCTAATACACCCGATTTACCCGACTTAGCGTAATTTAGCAGTTTTAGCGACTTTTTGGCCTTTCTGAGATCTGCTGTTGACCCGAGACCTCCAGAATAAAATTGTGAAGACTGCAGTATGGTGGGATTAGCACACACACACACAAAACACGGGGACCCAACTCCCACCCCGGGCCGCAGATTTATTCCTTCTGGCCGCAAATTGCGGCCAGAGCAGGGGCTGGGGTGCTGGGGTTTTTCCTGTAGGTGTCTTTTGGTTAGCTTAGAGTGTTGGTATCTGTAACTTTTTAAGTTTAGCCCCAAAGCAGAATCTGGAGCTAATTGCGTGTTTTCGACGTTTTAAGTCTCGTGCGACACGTGCGTGATACGCGTGGTTCTGTGGCGCGCTGCGCGACACAGCGCGTTGGTGTAGGTTCTGGTGGGTTTGTGCGCGTCGCGACGTGTCGTGTGCACGCGTGTTAAGTTTCACGCACGCGTATCCTTTTTATCGATATATCGTGTTTTTGCAGGATTTTCCTAATGTATGTGACTATGTAAATTCTAGGTTCGCCGACGGGGACTTCAAGCGCAGCAGAGAAAGGAAAGCAGGTGGCCGGACAAACCTAGTGCGGGATCACGGGTGCGTAGATTTAACATCTACGGGGGAGATCGTTTGAATGGCGCGAGTCGCCCGATAGATTTAGTAAACTTGAAAATAGTAGGCATGACATTTACTTGTGACATTAGAATAATAATACTTGTATGGCATTTGCTGCAGTTAGGATCTATATAATGTTCCATATACGCAAACTCATTTGCAGGACACATACACCATTACCAGGTTTTTATATGCAGCACGAGCACTATTCATGTGTACACACACCCCCTGGTAATTGCCATGTCACGACACTAGATACTATAAATCTGAAACATGTTAATTGCTTAGACCTGTGTTATTGCAACAAATATTTAAAATGAAATCATAAGAATTGCTATTCTCGTGCATATGTATTATTATATCATTTGTTCATGCCTAGTATAAATCATACATTGCAAATTGATACCATAGGCACTCATTATCATTGACATATGCATACATGATGATTTCATGAGATTTATGATATTTCTGGATTTCGGGGGAAAGCCGCAAGATTTCAAACTTATAATCTTTTTAAATATAAAAATTGCGGTTTTCTAGTGATGTAAAGTGTCGCCCACCATGAGTTTGATGTGGTTTTCGAGACCCGTTTCGAGGAGGTGGATGAACCGTCTCGGGTACATGGTGGGCCCGGTACGGTACCCCGGGGCAAGAAGATCGCAGGAGATGGCGTTGAGCCTGGCACGGGACGGATTACCTACCGGTGACTTCATTTGGCACGGCGGATATCCAGAGAATACCGACTGTGGCCGCTGGATTGGGATATTGATATTTGATATGGATCAGCTGGACGACTGAGGCCAGAGATACTTGACATGGATATATGAGATTTGAGACAGTTTTGAGGTGTCATTGCTGGACATGGATTTTGTTGATTTTCATGGATTTTATGCTGATATTTGAAAGGAGTTTCAAAACAAAGGAAGGAACAATTCTTATACCTACATTGAGATCTTGAGTTGACTCATATAGCATACATACATGATAGTATTTCATGAGGCATACATACCTGTCATTACATCCATGTGACATTATACTTGTTAGTACACTGATGATGCATACATACCTGCTAGTGCATACAGCCATACATGTCCTAGGGATGCTAGGATACTTGTGCACATGCATACGATAGCCTTAGTAGATGTTATTTATTACTCACAAGCTGGCAACTCACTCCCATTGTGCCACAGCTTTTTTGCAGGTCCGTTCCGTCAGCACTGTAGCGGCGGATACTTTTGCCTCTTTTGCTCTTTTTGCCTGGACTCGCGGCTTTTGCTCTTAGGTGGGTTTGTTATCATTTTGTACCACCTTATATATTCATTGTATCTAGAACACTCCATCTACTGCTACTATTATTTCAGTTGTACCTGTCTTATTTGGATTATTGTATATTGACTTAAAGACGAGGTTGTGAGACTTGGGGATTTATGTTATGTTATATCTGGAGTCGAGCTCTCTTGAGTCAACATGTTATTCTTATGCTTCATGCTTATTCTTGCACAGTGTTATTTTTTTTCATTGCAAGAGATTTGTGACCGCCTTGAGGCGTAGAGCTAGCTCCCGCTTAGGGAGGCCATATTCATGTATTCATTTATATTCTGCTTTGCACCCGTTTGGGGCTGATTTTACAAAAGAAAATCTGCAGGAATTTTGGAAAAAGGAAAGTTATTTTAAAAGGGGAATTTGATGTCGTTAAATGGAGTATAATGCTTTAAATAATTTGGTTTTCCTTCACTCTAAAATTTTAATTGGGTTTGTATTCTGGGCTTCGGCTTACTTAGTTTACGGACGCCTTGAGACGTTTCATAACTTAAGTGCCGGTCGCGTTTCGTACTTTGCGGGTCGTGACAGTGATATAGCCGGGTTATCGGATCAAGTGCTGATTCGATAAGCTGGTACATTTTGTGTTAGTCGGTTATATGTGATATAACCGGATTATTAAGTCAAGTGTTGATTTAATAATTTAGTGTATAATTGTATATGTGATTTACTAATTTATATTAACTAACATTGGTTCACTTAAGTATTTGTTTTTCTCACTCATGCACAACTTAATATATATGTGATATATATTAATTTGTGTTTTGATTTTTGTATCATGGTTGTTGATACAACTTTCATGGGTGTACAAGACTTACACCATGCTAATTATCATATTGGGTTTAGTATTTAAAGTAATTACAAAATTAGTGGAAAATTGGAAAATGCATGAAGCTAGTAGAAGCTTGTGGATGCATTGACTAAGTCCACTAGGTTTGTTTTACATTAGATATTTGTTAACCCAACTATGTTAATTAGCCATGGTTATGTCTCTACATGAGTTAGTATATGATACTCACTCACCATTGTTCACTCTCTCACTTGATCATTATCCTCATCTCATTTTTATTCATCTTCTTCCTTGAGCTCAAAAGCTCTCTAGGTTTTGATTAAGCGAGAAAGTAAAATGAGAAAAGAAATTCTAAAGTGAGCCCACTTCCTATTTCTCCATCCTCTACTAGATTAGCACTTTAGTATAGGGTGTTTGCTTCACTAATCCTTTAGTTAGTGAAGTAGTAGCTTGAGTTGGTATCCTCTCGACGTAGATCATCTTCGGCCTCGAAGACTTCAAGCAAGGTCGCTCCTTTAGCTTCGTGAAGCCATGCAAGAGTTCGGGAGAACCACAATCGCAGCGAAGGGACTACTTCAAGGAGCATTTGAAGTGAAGGACCGATCTACAAAGGTTGTATTTCGTTTTCACTTAGTTGTAAATGGTTTACATGTGTTTCCGTATTGTATTCTAGCTAACGATTCTAGTTTAGAATTCCATTTAACGGCAAATTTTTTAAAATGGCATGGACGATGCCTCCCGAAACCTCGTTGCCGTCGAGAGGATCCCTACACAAAGATTGTATACGGGTGCTCAGTGGAGACTGGGTACCCTGAACGGACTCGCCGAGAACTCCTATGTGGTATTATATCTATTGTCGGATAGCAATTCTCAGGTGACACTGGTACAGGTTAGTCTGTAGACCTGAGATTGTCAAAGAGTCTTGTGTGTCTCCCACTGTACTTTGATCTCCACCCTACCACGGCTCTACTGAGTCGTGCAGACAGGTGGATTTTAGGTACAGTCCCGAGGCATATGGAGGCAATGGGCGATAGGAGGAGTTTCGTCTCTCCCGGTATTGGGGGTTGATGTTGCACCATGTACGATTGGCTATAACAGGAAGTCCCTGGCCAGGGCTGCTGAGATTTAGTGATAAGTGTTATCAGTAGTTTCTCGATCTGTTTTGAGCCATATACTGGCATGACTTATTGGGTTATTGGGGTCGACGATACCATCCCTAGACTCACATATGCAGCATATTTGACGAAGAGACCGGACTGTACGATAAGTGTTACCGGTTGGCTTGACAGGAGTTTTAGCAGCTTTGCTTGTGTTTCTTCTGATCGCTCAATACCTGGGAGCCATTATGTATAGCTTGTGCCACTGACGGTTTGTGGGAATGTGATGTGATCAGTGCCTACTGCTAGCGTATTGACGAGTCTTAGAGTCCTACAAAGGGGTCTCCTAGCTCAGGCAAAAAGATGTGGGATGCATATGTGATATGCGTGGGAGCTCGATTAAATGCGTACATTGGATACCGTATTTTAATCGAGCGTTTACTATTGGATGGGTCGTATGTGATATGACCAGGTTATTAAATCAAGTGTTGATTTAATATTAAATCCATTAACTCATTTATTAAAACCTATTTCTTTATGATGCATGCATGAGTGTATGTATATGTTGATGTGCATGCACATATGCAAGCTTGCATGTGTCATGGTTGATGATACAATGGTGGTGGCAATGCAAGACTCACATGGTGACAATTTTTATATATTTTGTTTATTTGAGAAATGAAAAATAGCAACATAATCATGGTTGACTATTCAACTCTCTTGAGTTGACAATGGTCAATGGTTTTTTAGCCCATGGTTTTGCTTAAACTCGAGTTACAAAATATCTAGATATTTTGTAACCATGGTTTACCATGGATGACACCCTCTTACTCTCTTGAGTTTGGGGATGGTTATCACATTATTCTCTTAAGTTTGTTCTGTGCCATCTCCTTCTTCCTCTCTCTCCTCAAAAAAGCTCACTAGGGGTTTAAAAGAAAGAGAAAGGATTAAAAAGAAATGGTTTTGTAGTGAGATCCAAACCCATATCACCATTCCACTTTAGTCTAGCCCACTTGAGTGGAGTGTTTGCTTCTTCTTCATCCTTGATCAAGAGAAGCTTAGAGCTTGGAGCTTGGTGCAAAGAGATTTCATGGTGGATCATCGTGGACACGGAAGGATACAAGCCAACCGGTTCAAACCTCAATCGATCCAAGGAGTCTAAGAGGAAGTCTACAAAGGTTGTATCTCTCCCCACTTAGTGTTAGACACTTGTAGTATATGATACTAGCTAGTTGTTACACTATTTTTCTAGTTCGATTCATGTTTGGAATTGTTTAGCACCTTCTAAATTTTTGTTATAGCATGTGTGATGCAACCCTAAACCTAGTGTAGTGCTATAGAATCCCTGCAGTCACCCATCCCAGAATTTCTCTGGCTCAAGCTCGCTTAACTACGGAGTTTTTCAAACTCCGGAGTTCCAATTCATCTAAAAGGCGCCTCTGTTTTATAAGAGTGGTATCACTCCATTTATAGTTTAGATCATGCCCTCTTTCGGAATGGAATTCGATACTCCCCATTGTTCTTTTGGGTCCCCATATGCATCCGTATCGATTACATCCCCACCTCGATACCGGATAACACCTCACTTCTCATGGAGTACGTGGTATTCAGCCCCAACTCCACCTGGGGTATTACACTCTGGCGGCAGCCTCCTGAGCCCTCGTGGGCTTCGGCGGCATAATGGCTGGTACAAGAAATGGGATTAATAAAAACAACGCAATTGAATCAAGGGATATGAGGAATCGAACAAGGAATTACAAGCAATTATATCCTAAGGTCACTTAGGCGGAGTACCGTAACGTAAGTATGTCGCGGAACATACACACGCTACGTCACTCGGCTTAAGTCACCTACTCCATCTACCAAGGGTCATCCTACACTTAGAAAGGTAAAACCCATCGCTCTGATACCAACTTTGTCACGACCCGAAGGCATAGAACGTGACTGGCACTTAAATTACGAAACGTCTAAACGCGTAACGTAATCTAAGTAAGTCAAAACCCAGAAATCTAAACTATTAAGAAAAAAGAGTGAAGGAAAACTTAATTTAAAAGGAGATGTAGTAATTTAAGGTCACATTAAAGCATTCTAAAACACCAAATTTTCCCAAAAATTTTGGCAGAGTGTCCTTTGTAAATACTGGTCCCCAAATGGGTACAAAACAAGAATACATATAAATGATGAATAACGACATCTCCAAGCGGGAGCTAGCTCTTCGCCAAAGGCAGAATCACAACCACATGCAAAATATGCATAATCATCGAGCAAAATAAGCATAAAAAAACACAAAAGTAAAAAAGCATCACATCAGCTCAAGTGAGCTCAACCCCAGAGAAACAACATATATACAAATCTCACGATCTTATCTCTAAGTCACATATACAACGGTAGAACTGGTGGATACGGTAGATGGAGTATACTAGATACAATAACAATACAGGGTGGAAACAAAATATCCTGGCAACCCACCTACGAGCAATGTCGCAAGTCCAAGAAAAAGGAACAAAATGAGGAAGTGCGCCTGCCGCTACTGTGCTGATGGGTCGGACCTGCAAAATACTGTTGCAACGACGGGGTGAGTTGCCAACTCGTGAGTAGTAATTAACATCTAATAAGGCTATCGTAAGCATGCACACAATGCGTCACAACCTACGCATATCAATATGATACGATGTAGTAACATGAATGAATAATCAAGCACAAATCCTGAACAAGTCTGGTATGAGAAAATTTTTGTTCTTATCTTATAAAACCTCTGTCCAATAACTAAAGTATCATCAATGAAATCAACTGAAAATCCATGTCAAGCATCGACACAAAATATATATCCCAATATCTCAATATCTCAATATCTCAATGTCTCAATATCTCAATATCTCGGGCTCCGTTAGTACGAATCGACCCATATCATCAGATCTCACGATTACATCGGTATCCTCCGGATATCTACCCCGTCAAAAATAACCGGTCGGTAGTGCTCCCTTAACGGGCTTATGTAGGGTTCCTAGGCACACTAATGAGGTCTCACAAGGCATCAACCATGCCAATTTCAAATTTTTCCGGTGTCGAGAAACCCTAATATAGATCGTTAACTAGAGATTAGGCGAAACATGCAAGTAGTAAACAACTTTACTGCTAAGTGAAAGAGACTACAACCTTTGTAGATCCGGTCATCCACTTCCTTAGCTCCGTGATGATGTCCCTCCGCTGCGATCATCGGATCCCGGACTCTAGCGATGGTTTCGTCGAAGAAATGATCGGGCTAGGTCGTCGACTACGATGCCGAAGATGATCTACGTCGAGGCAACTCAAGATCAAGCTCCAACTTCACCAAGTCAAGAAACTTGTGAAGAAAACACCCTATACTACTTGGCAAGTGGTAGAGGATGAAGAAATAGGAAGTGGGATCACTTTGGATTTGGATTTCTCACTTGGAATCATCACTTAGACATTTTCAAGTATGCTTTTCTTTTTCTCCATGAAGAAGAAGAAGAAGATGATAGAAAAAGAATTATCCATTAACACAAAATCAAGTGATGGTTATCATTTTGTAACCATGGGTGAGTGTAGAGAATAAACTAGGGTTAAGTTGAATGGTTAGGTTAAAGAAAAGAAACAAAATGGTCAAGCTTTCAAACCTTCATGAAGTTTTAACAAAAGAACAAAACAAGCCACCATTTCATTTATCTTTCCAAAAGAATAAATAAATAAATAAATAAATAAACAAAAACCTAACCATTTACTTAAACATGGTTTAATCAACACAAACCCAAGTTTACATGTATCATCAAACATGATACAAACTAGTGCACAAACATATATCATATATACAATGTGCACATTCAAGTGAGATAATCAATCTTAAGTGAACAAATACTAGTTAATGCAAAGTAATATATCAAATATATAATTATACATTAAATCATTAAATCAACACTTGATTTAACGATCCGGTCATATCGCATATGACCGACTAATATCCAATGCATCGACTTATCGAATCAATCCTCGATTCGATAACTAGGTTATATCGCATACAACCAATCGATACATTCATCGCGAGAATAGAATACAGTATCACATACACACATTATTCTAGGCCTCGTCCATATCTCATATGCGCTCCTATTTTGTTTTGCTTGAGCCAGGAAACCTCTGTGTAGGACTCTAAAGACTCGTCAATACGCCGGCAATAGGTGATGATCATATCAAACACCCACAAGCCGCAAGCGGTCTGCTAAACGTAACGGCCACCCGGGTATTAAGTGATCAGAAGATTGACAAGCAAGCCCGCTCGCACTCCTGTGAATCCAACCAATAACACTTACCGTACAGTCGGGTATGTTCGTCTGATATGTCGCATATCTCGCCTAGGGGTGGTAAACGTCAGACCCCAGTAGCGCGATAAGTCGTGTCGATAAGAGATCTATAACAGTTCGAGATACTACTGGTAACACTTACCAGTAAATCTCAGCAACCCTGGCCAGGGATTTCCGGTTACAGCCAATCGAACACAGCGCAACATCAACTCCCTATACCGGGAGAGACGAATCCCCTCCTATCGCTCATTGCCTCCATGTGATTCGGGACTGTACCCAAAAGACACCGTTTTGCACGCCCTCTCAGATGTGGTAAGGTGGAAATCAAAGCACAGTGGGAATCACATAAGACTCTATGACGATCTCGGGTCTACAGACTAACCTGTACCAGTGTCACTAGAGAACTGCCATCTGACGTAAGGTATAATACCATCTGGGAGTTCTCGGCGAGTCCGTCCTGTGTACCCGGTCTCTACTGAGCACCCGTATATGATCTCTGAAGTCAAACACCAATGGATATGGGATCATCCATTGCCCATCTGTATGGGTCGAGAAGGTATACGCTAGTCTACTCTGGTATATCGATGCCCCGTCTCGATACACCCACGACTAGGGACCTTGAAGGATGTACTTATGGACTACCATGTCCCCACTAGTATGATCTGCAACATTATATCGGTTTCTTTGTTGTCAAAAGAAGGATATAATTTTGTATTACCGGATAATGTTATGTACATTTTCCTGAACCAAAAGTTGGTTGGATCAGGCACGTTGTGCAATGGCATTTATGTTCTAAATCAATCATCAGTTCTGAACATAACAAACACACACAAATGGAAGAGTTCAGAAATGAACGAATCCTTCTTGTGACATTGTAGACTTGGTCATATCAATGCGACACGGCTAGCTAAGTTGCATAAAGATGGATATTTGAAACCGTTCGAGTTTTCATCTTATGACACTTGCCAGTCATGTCTCAAAGGCTAGATGACCAAAACTCTGTTTACGGGACACGGAGAAAGAGTTACTGAACTCTTGGGACTGATACATAGTGATGTATGCGGTCCCATGTCTCCACATGCCAGGGATAGGTCTTCATACTACATTACATTCACTGATGATCTCTCAAGATTCGGACATGTGTTCTTAATAAAATACAAGTCTGAAGCTTTTGAGAAACTTAGAGAATATAAACAAGAAGTCGAGAACCAAACCGGGAAAATTATTAAAATCCTTCGATCTGATCGAGGAGTTGAATACTTGAGCAATGAATTCCTGGACTTCCTAAAAGAGAATGGGATTCTCTCTTAGCTGACTCCTCCATATACACCACAGCACAACGGTGTATCGGAACGGAGGAACCGCACCCTATTAGATATTGTGCGCTCTAGGATGAGCACAGCTGAGTTACCTATTTCCTTTTGGGGGTATACGCTAGAGACAGCCATACATCTACTGAATATGGCCCCCCACCAAATCTGTGCCAACCACTCCATATGAGATATGGAAAAGGAATAGACCGTGTCTTAATTATGTTAAGATATGGGGTTGTCCAGCCTATGTCAAATGACAAAATCCAAACAAACTCGAGGCACGGTCTGTTCTATGCAAATTTGTAGGATATCCCAAGAATTCACAAGGGTATATCTTCTACCACACTGATGAACAAAGGGTATTTTTTTCTCGGCATGCCACCTTTTTAGAAAAGGAATTTCTTGCAAAAGAGATTAGTGGACATGAGGTAGAACTGGAAGAGGTTCCAGCTACAAAAGCTGCAACGGTAGATTTGGTGGAACCAGAAGATTCAGTAGTTCCCAACGAACCCCAGCCACTCCGCCGATCTATTAGGGTTCCTCACCCACTTGAGAGATACTACGGTTTTCTCATGGATGGTGGGAGAGAGGATTGCATCATGGAGGATGATGACCCAACTAGTTTCGAGCAGGCCATCACGAGTGGAGACTCAGTGAAATGGATAGATGCAATGCGGTCCGAGATGGAATCCATGTACAACAACAAAGTATGGACTTTGGAAGATGCTCCTAAAGGGGTAAAACCCATTGGGAGCAAGTGGATCTTCAAGAAAAAACTTGGTGTTGATGGGAAAGTAGAAACTTTCAAAGCTAGACTTGTTGCAAAGGGTTTTCGTCAACGACCAGGTGTGAATTATGATGAAACCTTTTTCTCCAGTGGCTATGCTTAAATCCATATGGATCATGCTTGCTATCGCTGCATATCATGACTATGAAATCTGGCAAATAGATGTTAAGACCGCCTATCTAAATGGTGATTTAGAAGAGAGCATGTACATGACTCAGCCGGAAGGCTTCGTAGCTTGTAGGAGCAGCGGGAAGGTGTGCAAGTTTCTTAAATCCATTTATGGATTAAAGCAAGCATCGCGGTATTGGAACATCTGCTTTGACGTCGTTATCAAAGGGTATGATTTCGTCAAAAATGTAGATGAACCTTGCATATACAAGAAGGTAGCAGAGAGTAAGGTTATTTTCCTCGTATTGTACGTGGACGACATACTCTTGATAGAAAATGACATTCCTATGCTGCAATCGGTCAAGCTCTTCTTATCGCAACGATTCTCAATAAAAGATCTAGGGGATGCCTCCAACATCTTGGGGATTAAGATCAATAGAGATAGATCTGAACGGATACTGGGATTGTCCCAATCCAGGTACATTGACACCATACTAAAGCGGTTTAGTATGGAAGAATCCAAGCGTGGGTTTTTACCCACGATCTTTGGGCTCACTCTCTCCAATGAGATGTCTCCCAAGACTGATTTGGAGAGAGCTCGCATGCAAGGGATACCCTATGCTTCGGCAGTACGCTCTATCATGTACGCGATGCTATGTACCAGACCCGATGTAGCACACTCACTAAGTGTAGTGAGTAAGTATCAAGCTGATCCTGGAGAGAGTCACTGGACAGCTGTGAAGAGCATTCTCAAGTACTTACGAAGGATTAAAGAGATGCTCTTGGTGTATGGTAACGGAGAACTCCAAGTGGAGTCCTTTACCGATTCGAGCTTCCAGAGTGATAAGGACGACTCTAAGTCACACTCGGGATTTTTCTTTACCCTCTACGGAGGGGCGGTATGCTGGAAGAGTTCCAAGCAGGAAACCATGGCAGACTCGACGATGGAGGCTGAATACATCGCTGCCAAAGAGGCTGTCTGGATCATGAAGTTCATAACAGAACTTGGAGTAGTTCCATCCATTAAGGATCCAATACCTTTGTATTGTGATAACAATGGAGCGATGGCTTTGTCCAAGGAACCCGGGTCCCATCAGCGATCCAGGCATATTCTTAGGTGGTATCACCTAATCTGGGAGATAGTTGATCGCCGGGAGATCGAAGTCAGGAGAGTTGACACGAAGAACAACATAGCGGATCCACTCACGAAGGCTATTCCCCAGATAATGTTTGAGAGACTCTTCGGGATGCTTGGTATGAGATACTACAGCAGCTGGCCCTAGTGCAAGTGGGAGATTGTTAGTTGTATGTATGCCCTAGAGTCCAGTATTGTACAGATGATGTATATTATATTGGATGCTTGGACTGTTGGATGTAGTGCCCTCAAAGTCAATTATTGGATCGCAGGTACGTGATTGCAATGATTGAGGTAGGACCTATATCGGTAGGACAGTCTTACTCGAGATGAAAGTATGCTATCTGGTTTGCCTTTATCAGTCATGTACAGTTTTAGGTGACATGATCACTATTACACGTTGATAGAGCCCTTAGGATCCAGCTTGACTACCAACAGTATGATGTCAATCATATACGTGAAAGTTGGGTAGTCCATAAGCACATCCTTAAAAGTGGTCCCTAGTCGTGGGAGTTTCGAGACAGGGCATCGATACTCCGGAGTAGACTAGTATATACAGTCGAGACCCCTACGAGGGGCGGTGGCCGGTCTCACAAGCCATTGGTGTTAGTTGGATCACTTAAGATGTGTACAGGTGCTCATTGGGTTATGAGTACACCGGACAGGACTCGCCGGGAACCTGCTAATTGGTATTATACCTATCGTCAGATAGCAGTTCCCTGGTGACATGTGTACAGATTAGTTCATCAACCTGAGATCGTCATTTGTCTCGTGTGAGTTCCCATTGTGCTTTGATTACTACCCTACCACGGCTCAAAGGAGTCGTGCAAACAGGTTTTAGTTGGGTATAGTCCCGAGCCATATGGAGGCAAGTGAGTGGATCCGCAGGGGATTCATCTCCCCCGGTATTGGGGGTGAGATCGCGCTGTGTCTAGGAGAGCCATTACACATAGCCCTCGGCCGAGGTAGGAGATTTACTGGTAGGTACTCCAGTAGTATCTCAGGGTGTTAAGGGCTTCTTTCCGACACGACTTATACCGCTAATGGGGGTCTGACGTTACCAACCCCCTTGGCCCGATATGCGATGCTCATAGACGAACAGACCAGACTATATGTATATTGTCACTGATAGGCTCAGTAGGGTTCCAGGATGAGTCCGCTCATCAGGCTTCCCTTTCGGTAAGAATATGGGAAGTCATTACGCACAGCTAGTGCCGCTGACATGCTTATGGTTAAACCCCCTCCCAGGGTACTGACGAGTCTTTAGAGTCCCCCACAGATAGTTTCCCAAGTTCGGGCGAAACGTTGTAGAGGCCGTATGGTTTTATGGCAGGGTTTGAAAATGACACGTGCGTTTACGCACGTGTCATATTTCGGACAGATAATACTGGTGGGCTTTGGTTTAAGCCGGATCAATGTATTATATTGAGTCGGAATATTTTTGTCTCTCGTATTCATATTCGGTCGGAATACGGATACAGGTATGTATATACAGGTGAGGGGTATTTTCGTAATCCGTTACGAGAATATTTTAGAAGATGCATTTCTTTTGGTTAATCATTTTGGTTTAAATGGTTAAAAGGATTTTTGAAAGGGTGACTCATTTTGGATGATACATTAACTCTAGAATGTTCACTAATAACTCATGTAATGAGTCATCTAGTGAGTCTTTAAGGAGTTAATGAGTTTTGTTTTATGAAGAGATATTTTAGGGTTTGTGGAGATATTTTTTGGCAGATATTTTTTAAGATATTTTCTTTACACAAACCATATATATATCTACTCACAAATGATATCAAAAAAAGCGAGAAGTTTATTATGCTTGGTTTTCTTTTGCTCTCTTGATTTTCTTGAGTTCACCATTTCCAATCCTAAGCATCTTCTTCAACCTCCACCATAACCCTCTCATGCGATGAGAACCCTAAGGTGTTTGAGACAAAGTATTCTACTCATTCTCTACTTCATCTTGGTCATCTCTTTTAGCAGACTTGATGACCGAGTTGCCTCGGTATAGAGGCGGGAGTCCGTTTAAAGATCCGTTGACGTGGTGCCACCTCGATGAGGAGATGAGAGATCGGAGTTGCCGCGAGGAGCGTGGGATGATGGATAAAGACCGAACGACTCGGATCGATCGGTATAGCCTTTCTACCTCTTTACAGTTTGTTAGTTTTGCGTTAATGGAAAGATCCGGGTTATAATATCCGATAGCGCCAGTTATAAAAGATTTTGTTCCGCATTTGGCGTCAGAATGACGGCCGAGGTGCTACCGTAGAATTACATGGTATCAGAGCCTCGCCATTAACCTTTACTAAATTGTTCTAACGTGTTTAAAATATCGATCGATCGAAATTTCCAAAACCGCATTTTCTTGTGTAAAGTTTCTGTCGAATTTTGTCTATGGTCTTAAAATTATTTTGGGCATCTCGGAAAATCAGGCAGGGATTTTTAAGACCACAGTAGAAATTTGGGCCACTGATTCAACCATAGAGCCACGGAACGCCGCACATGCCCAGGTTTGGCCGCGGTTCCGCCGCAGGCTTGGTGCTTCAGTGTACCATATTTCTTCTTGCTGTCTTTCACTTGGAATTGTGGTCTCTGGAATATTTTGTTTGGGCCCAGATTTTTTTTGTGTACTGCAATTGTACGTGGGGCCCACTTCGGGAAGTTTTGTCGATCGGAATTTTAAACTTGTTAGTTTACAGTACTTACATTATATCTCCGACCATGAATGTCATTCGATCGGTAAATCGTGTCTAATTGCTATAGTTCTTTTAGACGGGTTTGCGAACGTGACATTCGCGTTGATGTTCTGTGTTGTGTTATGATGTTGCGGATTTGTCGTGGTGGATAGCTGTGTGCAATGGTAGTGCAGTTTGGATTTATTTGTACATTTGATATTGCGGGGCGAGCGTCCTGTAAGTGCACGGCGGCGCGCCGGCCATCAATCCGACGCCGGAATGCGGAAACGAAACTTTTTACGAACTTATAAACCGGCACCACCACGCACAAAAATCCCGGATTGGGCCATTAATCTAGTCCTAGCTAACAAGAGAATGGGTAGAGAGATATACCGAGCGATCCGTGTCCTTCGGTCTTCTCGTAGTCGTCCCGATCTCCCGCGGAATGTCCGGTCTCCACCTCCTCGCCGGAAGGGCACCACGTCGCCGGCTTCTTTTACGGGCTCCCACCTCAGGACCGAGGCAACTCGGGCACGAAGTTAGTGAGCCGACGTGCCCAACAGTTGTTGTAGAATAGTGTAGAACTCTATGTGTCTCTAGGGGTTGAAGTTGCCATGTATATGGTGGAGGAATTGAACTATATGGAGATGAATGATTTTGTAGCATGCAAAAGAAAAATGTGATGAACATTTTTCCATAACCAAAATGAAGAGCCCCACCCACACCATAAGAATGTGGCCGGCCTCACTACTTAGAAAAAGAATGAGAATGGGAGTGAGAGAAAAGTCAAGGAGAGAGAGAGGAAGCTATCATCCATCCAAGAGAGAGAAAAAGAGATGATGAGAAGAAATCATCACCAAACAAAACCAACACTCCACCAACCTCATCATCTCATCACAAAGTCAAGCAATCATGAAGAAGTCAAGAAGTCAAGGGATGGTGCAACCATCATGAAACCATCATGATGCAACTACTTGCAAAAACAACCCTCTAAAATGCTTATTTGCACAAATGCAAATAAGCTCTCCTCCACCAAATTTCAGCCAATGGAAGATACATAGAAATATGGCCGAAACGGAAAGCAAACTGGCAACTTCAAAAAACCGATCCCGTAATAAATTACAGGAAAACCCCGCTACTGTATATGCATACCCGCATTTGTATTCCGACCGAAATACAAATGCAAAGAGACAAAGTCTACACTGTACAATACTAGTATCCGGCTTAAACCAAAGCCCGCTAGTATTAACCGTCCGATCCTGATCCATGCAATGCCACACGTATCTGATCGAACACTGCCATATCTCCATACGGCCTCTACAGCGTTTCGCCCGAAACTTGAGCAACTGTCTGTGGGGGACTCTAAAGACTCGTCAATACTTTGGTTGTGGATTTAACCACTAGCACGTCAGAGGTATTAGCCTATACGTAACGGCCTACCAGGTATTGACCAAAAGGGACGTCGATGAGCGAACTCATCCTGACACCCTACTGAGCCTGTCAGTGACAATATCCACACAGTCCGGTCCGTTCGTCTATGAGCATCGCATGGCGGGCCTAGGGGGTTGGTAAAAGTCAGACCCCCAAAAGCGGTACAAGTCGTGTCGGAGTGTAGCCCAGAACACCCTGAGATACTACTGGAATACCTACCAGTAAATCTGCTGCCTCGGCCGAGGGCTTTGTGTAATGGCTCTCCTAGACACAGCACGACCTCACCCCCAATACCGGGAGAGACGAACCCCTGAAGATCCGCTCACTGCCTCCATGTGGCTCGGGACTGTACCCAACTAAAACCTGTTTGCACGTCTCCTTTGAGCGTGGTAGGGTAGTAATCAAAGTATAGTGGGAACTCACACAAGACAAATGACAATCCTCAGGTCGATGAACTAACCTGTACACATGTCATCAGGGAACTGCTATCTGACGTCAGGTATAAGACCAACTAGCATGTTCCCGGCGAGTCCTGTCCGGTGTACTCATAACCCAATGAGCACCTGTATACATCTTAGGTGAACCAACTGACACCAGTGGCTTGTGAGACCGGCCACCGCTCCTCGTCGGGGTCTCGACTGTATACACTAGTCTACTCTGAAGTATCGATGCCCTGTCTCGAAACTCCCACGATTAGGGACCTTTCAAGGATGTGCTTATAGACTACCTGCTCCCGCGTATATGATCGCCCTCATACTGCCGGCAGTCAACCAAGAATCCTAGGGGCTCTATCAATGTGCAATAGTGACATGTAAGGTCACCTAAAGCAGTACACGATGATAAAGGTAAACTAGATAGCATACTATCATATTGAGTAAGACTGTTCTAACGGGATAGGTCCTCCCTCAATCATTGCAATCACGTGCCTGTGATCCAATAATTGACTCTGAGGGCACTATCTCCAATAATCTCCTACTTGCACTCAAGGCTAATTATTGCGATGTCGCATACTCACAGCCCGTGTGATACCGAACACCCAACTCCTCTACTAGTCAGTCTCACAAAGCCCGTTTGCGAAACTATTGCGTTCGAGGAATAGCCTCAGTGAGTGGATCCGCTTTGATGTTTCTTTCTATGTCTCTCTATATCTTAAGTTCGCGGAGAAAGCCATCTCCCGAAATGAGCAATACCAGTCTTAGAATATGTCTGGATGTCTGATGGGACCTAGCTCATAAATGAACTCCAAATCCAAACTTCTTAGACTGTATCGTCAACTGTACTTAATCAGTATCCTGCGCCATACCTCCCTCAGTATCCTCCTGGACCACCTGTCCAAAATATCGCCCCTCGTCATAGGGAAAACTATAACTCTGACAACCTCCCTGTCGTCCAGGTCACCTTGGAAGCCTGGAATGATAACTGTCTCCCGAATGAGGCTGTCGTTATCATATCCTTAGAACATCCACTAATGTTCTAAAACTGCTTCCGACTGTTTCTCCAGGATTGGATCAATGTCAACTTACTGCATCTAGTGAAAAAACAACATCTGGTGTGGTACTTGACATCTCATGATTGACTCAATTGCCTAAGCAAGTGATCTGCCAATCATGCACATCCCTCTTCCCTTTAGTCTGTACGACGCCTTTAGAGAGGGTGAGTCCATCACCTGCAGGTACACCACCATGCCAGGAGTCGTCCATTCTAAAGTACCTCTAGAATGCTGTCTAAGTACCCTGATTGGGAAACTACCCAAATCTAGATCTAAAACCATAGATCCAGTAACCAGAATGTCTGATTTAATGTCCAAGTCCCATGTGGAGAAACCACTTTGTGACGACCAAAGTATAACCGATCGTAGTATAGGAATATCACTTCCTACTCTGTGTATGTCATCCAAATACCAGGAAATCACACCCTACTGCCTTCTTAACAGATCCATCCCCAATTCTGATGAAGTCAAACCTATGACTGTCACGTCAGAAATAGATGATCTATCTCCGCTACATCTGCTTTAGTCTATAAATAGACATAAGCCACATGTCCACCAATGCTTCCGCCGCTCCCACTGACTACGACAACCCTCTGGCAGAGTCATATACACGTTCACTTCTAAAGCTAGTTTAGAACGACGCTATACTCATCCTCCCGCCGGGTCTCACAGTCTGGAACAACAGCAATGGTAAGTCTGGGTAAACAAGAACCTCCCTGCCACCGTCCTGGAGGCTACCGGAGTACCTCTCGGGTGCCTGAAGTTACCCACCTTATCTGCGGAGTGGCCAATGGAATGTCAAGCCAGATTGAATCTTTAGGTTCTTATCAAATCTTTAGTAATCGTTTGCGGTTCTGGAATCACTTCCAGTTCTACCATACTCCCACTACTGTTTTCTGAAAAAATCTATTTTTGTTAAAACTGTGGCGAGTCTAGAACAATATCACTATTGATCTTCCAGATGGTAGAAAGTCAACCCTCGTCATAGCCTGGGTCAACCCACAAACAGCCATTACAGAAACGTGCCTTGAGTTATCCAAAGTCTGGTTTTAAGCATAAGCCAGACAACTCCCCGTACCTTAACACCGTTAAGATATGAACTGTTCTATATCCAATACAGAAACAGAGGCACTGATTTAATTGAACCAGATTCAAATCATGCAGCTGTCTCCAGTGCATGTCTACTAAATGGAAGGAGGCTGATCAGCGTTACTCAACTTAGGAATGCTTCCAATTATGAGTAACCTGAAAGAGAAGCAAGTTCTCTTAATCATTACTATCTACTGAATACCATACACAAGTATCTACATCTTCGATCACATTGAAGAATCCCGATACTTGCAATACCTGGTTCTCTACTTTATTCATATACCTATAACTTCTCAAAATTCGGACCCTGTGTTTCCACAAAACACCTGTCTAAAAACTAGAGAAGTCATAAGTAAACCGAATATAGTACGAGGACCGACCCCTCTGTCCTAATGGACACTGGACAACATACAATACTCTGTATAAGTCCCTTGAGTTTAATAACTCATTCCCTGTATGTCGTAGGTTGAAAACTGTACTATGGTTATGAAGAATTACACCGCTGTTTAATGCTCCTTACCTAACCAACCACTTATATAGGTAAATGTCATAGACATAATTTCAAAAGGGTATATCTCACTCTATGAAAATAGACATATAGATATATCAATTTGAAATTGGTGCATAGCAGCAGATATTCAAAATCAAATATTTGCCGACCGGCAAACAGCCCAGGTGATTTCCTCAAATATCACAAATTACAACGAATTCCGATATCTTGAGGACAATCACCTAATTCCCAATAACTTACTCCCACTCATCATCTGTAAAACCATACAGATGTGAGAATCATACCTGGTAAATACATACCCTGGAGTAAGATCTGATTGGGAAATCAGTTTTCTTTTAACAATACACAGCGAAACTGAAACATTGAAATGTTTCGATGGGGTATCCCGGTATTCCTAGTAATGCCTCTTCCATTATCCAAATTCACAACTGCAACCGTGTAATTCTTTGGCATCTTTCCAAATCCCTTTATATGTCTTTAGTCATTACCTTCTGTACACCCCTTTAGGCCAAATGGTTTTCTTCCATCCCTACCGTTCGGCACCAGCCTATGGTTTGTAAGAAGACTATCCAATAAGCATAATGGGTGTACTGTCCTAATCCTAGGAGCACTCGCAATGCGAGAGAAGGTGAAGATAAAAGACAACCGAATAAACCTTATTCCTATTTCTCCTGAACCAGAATCCATCCCCGAACAGGAACAAGTTCCTTTCGAGTTCGTATATAACCATACGATGGAGTATCCAATAAACTGTGGATCTTCGTAGTGATACGGAGTATTCTGGAGAAATACAAAGGTGATTTAGGATTGGCGAATAAATACTTGGTTTGGTCGTGAATAGCAGTCGCAATTTACTTTGCCCTCTTACTAATCCCTTGTTATGTCTTTACTTAATACCTTCTGTACACCATCATTATGCTAATTGGTTTTCTTCATTCCCCACCATTCGGCACCAGCCTAAGGTTTGGAAGAGGACTATCCAATTTGCGTAATAGGTGTACTATCTCCTAAACCAAGGAGTACTCGCAACCTGAGAGAAGGTAAAAGGAAAAGACAACTGAATAGTCCTATTCGTTTTCTCCAGAACTGGAAACCATCCTCGAATAAATTCCTTCGAGTTCGTATATAACCATACGATGGTTTTGTCCAATGGAAGTGGACGTTCGTAGTAATACGGGGTGTCCTGGAGAAAAGGGTAAAAGTAGGAGTGGCAATGAGGTTTGGAACTCTGACAATCCAAAAGCCAGTGTTTAAGAAGATTCGGTTAATTTTGGTCACTGAGTCATAGTCTTAGGGTCGGGTCAATGGTCGCTGCCAAAGAGAGAGAGAGAAAAGAAACACTCAGCGTGCACTCTAACCTAGATCAGAATGGTTACCAATTTATCTAATCTGGAAACCTCCCACTGTAACCTCAAATTCTCCTCCAAACCTGAAAGTAGAATTAGTCGGGGTCACCCGAGGAGTAAACTAACTCACCAATGGGAATCGGGATCCAACTATCATCGCATTATAACGTGACGGAATCCGCTCACGCTATCACACTCCAGAAGGTATGCGCATATCTGGCAAGTTTCAGTTTCTTTAGAAACTCCCGATGTGATTTTTGCCCCATGCTCTTATGACCTTGACGAAGGCCAACAAATCATAAGTCACATGTCAAGTTCTACCCGTCATTGTCCAGGTTAATTTGAGCCCACCCGCACAAGCCCTTCACTTTGGCCAACAAGGCTATACGACTGCCCCAAACCAACGCATCTATTTATGCTGCAGAAAGGCAACAAGCAGCTACCATACACTATGCCTTGACAAAGGCCAACAAACATAGCATGAATAGTACATGCTACCCGTCTGAAACGACGGAGGGCTACGAATGGTTTCTGGCGAAAACCTTTAACATAATGAACTTGATATCGTTGAAGGAACCGGATAGCTTTTATGAAAATATAGTGACGAAAACCTTTGCTAAAGAGGTCACTCCCGGTGAAGGGATCTCAGCTCTTTCCCCGTAGAATGAGGTGCAGGATATTCCAACTGGATACCACGATGCAAAGCAAAAGTAATCGGCTATTATGAAGTTATTTCCCTGACACAAACTTTTGTCCAAGGGGTCACTCCCGGTGAAGGGATCTCGGCTTTTGCCTCGTCGACTGAGGTGCAGGATATTCCAACTGAATACCACTGTGCAAAACAAAAGTGAACGTCCTTGCAATAACAGCTTTTTGAAAAGTGTTCCAACAACATCAGATTAGGTTTGTTTAGCTTGCATTGATCCGAATCAACGCAGTCCCATCAAATGATCACACCAATAAAGAACAAAAATAATGATGTACGTATATGCCATCCGCATTCGCCACTGGGTCCCGTCATTACCCGTTAAGTTACTTAATTAACGACAGAGCGGGGACTGGACTAGCGCGAATGCAAAACATATACAACATCTACTAGTATATATATATCAACATATAATATTTCGCTCAAGGCGTGATAAAATGCAATATCACAGAAATGTAATAAGCATCACAGAACAATACAAATATCTGGGATCCCCGGGTTTCACAGAGCCGCTACTGAAACCCGACGTTCCCCTGGTCGTGTGGATAGCCTGTGCAATGAAATCCTAGACCCCTACGGGCGCGGCAAGTTACCCGCCAAAACCTGAAGCGAGGCAACCCCCTTCAGCAATGTGAATGGACCACCCAGCACTTCACGGAATCCGGTAACTTAGGCACCCCTCCTGGGTCAACCTGTACCCCCTACGAGTGCGGCGAATAGCCCGCAAATTCTAGAGTGAAGCCCCCTCCGTCTCAAGGCCATGAGATGCGGGCCCGTTGCCCTCTAGAACCCGGCTATCCGTGCACCCCTCCTTGGGGTAATCCTAGTACAGAAAGTAAAATATACATACAACGGGTAAATCGACCTCAACCTGTTCGTACCCCAAAAGAATAATATACAATCAGGCAGTGACGGCAGTCCACATGTCGGACGCTCGCACCGCAACATCAAATGTACATAATACAACAAAAACTGTACTTGCATTGCATCCAGGCTATCCCCCACGACCAATCCGCAACATCACAGCACAACAAAGAACATCAACGTGAATGTTACGTTCGCAAATCCGTCTAACCGGGTTATAGCTGTTAGACAGGATTTACCGATCAAGTGACATTCACGGTCGCAGATATAATGTAAATACTGTGAACTAATGTGTTTAAAATTTTCGATCGATCAAATTTTACCAAGCGGGCCCCCAAGCACTACTGTAGCACTTAAAGAAATTCTGGGCCCAAAAAGAATATTCCAAAAACCCCATTTTCAACTCAGGAGCATTCTGTAAAATTTTGTTACACTGAACAGTGAAAGTCGCGGCGGAACCGCGGCCCAAGCATGGGTTTGGCCGCGGTTCCGCGGTGGGGTAGTGAGATCACGAGACCAAATTTTTACAGAAGGCTTAGAATTCCCTGCACATCATTCTGCACAACCTGAAAAAATTTTGGAGCCAAAAAAAATTCGATAGAAACTGATGCACATGAAAAATACGGTTTTGGAATATTTGTTCGATCGAACCTTTAAACATACTAGTGCAAGCTAGACTAGGTTAATGGCGTGACTCTGATACTATGTAAGTGCACGGCGGCGCCCCGGCCGTCAATCCGACGCCGGAATGCGGAAACGAAACTTTTTACGAACTTGTAAACCGGCACCACCGCGCACAAAAATCCCGGATCGGGCCATTAATCTAGTCCTAGCTAACAAAAGAAGGGGTAGAGAGATATACCGAGCGATCCGTTTACTTCGGTCTTCTCGTCGTCGTCCCGATCTCCCGCGGAATGTCCGGTCTCCAGCTCATCGCCGGAAGGGCACCACGTCACCGGCTTCTTTTATGGGCTCCCACCTCTGGACCGAGGCAACTCGTGCACGAAGTTGGCGAGCCGACGTGCCCAAGAGTTGCTGTAGAATTGTGAAGAACTCTATGTGTCTCTAGGGGTTGAAGTTGCCATGTATATGGTGGATGAATTGAACTATATGGAGATGAATGATTTTGTAGCATGCAAAAGAAAAATGTGATGAACATTTTTCGATAACCAAAATGAAGAACCCCACCCACACCACAAGAATGTGGCCGGCCTCACTACTTAGAAAAAGAATGAGAATGGGAGTGAGAGAAAAGTCAAGGAGAGAGAGGAAGCTATCATCCATCCAAGAGAGAGAAAAAGAGATGATGAGAAGAAATCATCACCAAACAAAATCAACACTCCACCAACCTCATCATCTCATCACAAAGTCAAGCAATCATGAAGAAGTCAAGAAGTCAAGGGATGGTGCAACCATCATGAAACCATCATGATGCAACTACTTGCAAAAACAACCCTCCAAAATGCTTATTTGCACAAATGCAAATAAGCCCTCCTCCACCAAATTTCAGCCAATGGAAGATACAAAGAAATATGGCCGAAACGGAAAGCAAACTGGCAACTCCTGAAAACTGCTCCCGTAATAAATTACAGGAAAACACCGCTACTGTATATACATACCCGCATTTGTATTCCGACCGAAATACAAATGCAAAGAGATAAAGTCTACACTGTACAATACTAGGATCCGGCTTAAACCAAAGCCCGCTAGTATTAACCGTCCGATCCTGATCCGTGCAATGCCGCACGTATCTGATCGAACCCTGCCATATCTCCATAAGGCCTCTACAGCGTTTCGCCCGAAACTTGAGCAACTGTCTGTGGGGGACTCTAAAGACTCGTCAATACTTTGGTTGTGGATTTAACCACTAGCACGTCAGAGGTATTAGCCTATACGTAACGGGCTACCAGGTATTGACCAAAAAGGACGTCGATGAGCGAACTCATCCTGACACCCTACTGAGCCTGTCAGTGACAATATCCGTACAGTCCGGTCCGTTCGTCTATGAGCATCGCATGGCGAGCCTAGGGGGTTGGTAAAAGTCAGACCCCCAAAAGCGGTACAAGTCATGTCGGAGTGTAGCCCAGAACACCCTGAGATACTACTGGAATACCTACCAGTAAATCTGCTGCCTCGGCCGAGGGCTTTGTGTAATGGCACTCCTAGACACAGCACGACCTCACCCCTAATACCGGGAGAGACGAACCCCTGAAGATCCGCTCACTGCCTCCATGTGGCTCGGGACTGTACCCAACTAAAACCTGTTTGCACGTCTCCTTTGAGTGTGGTAGGGTAGTAATCAAAGTACAGTGGGAACTCACACAAGACAAATGACGATCCTCAGGTCGATGAACTAACCTGTACACATGTCACCAAGGAACAGCTATCTGACGTCAGGTATAAGACCAACTAGCATGTTCCCGGCGAGTCCTGTCCGGTGTACTCATAACCCAATGAGCACCTGTATACATCTTAGATGAACCAACTGACACCAGTGGCTTGTAAGACCGGCCACCGCCCCTCGTCGGGGTCTCGACTGTATACACTAGTCTACTCTGAAGTATCGATGCCCTGTCTCGAAACTCCCACGACTAGGGACCTTTTAAGGATGTGCTTATAGACTACCAGCTCCCACGTATATGATCGCCCTCATACTGCCGGCAATCAAGCATGAATCCTAGGGGCTCTATCAACGTGCAATAGTGACATGTAAGGTCACCTAAAGCAGTACACAATGATAAAGGTAAACCAGATAGCATACTATCATCTTGAGTAAGAATGTACTACCGGGATAAGTCCTCCCTCAATCATTGCAATCACGTGCCTGTGATCCAATAATTGACTCTGAGGGCACTATCTCGAATACATCCAACATGTGGACTGCCGTCACTGCCTGTTTATATAATATTCTTTTGGGGCACGACCGGGCTGAGGTCGATGTACCCGTTGTACATATTTTTCATTTCTATACTAGGTTTACCCCACGACGGAGTGCACGGATAGCCGGTTTCTGGAGGGCAACGGGTCCGCATCTCATGGCTTTGAGAGGCAGAGGGGCCTTACTCTAGAATTGGCAGACTATTCGCCGCACTCGTAGGGGTACAGGTTGACCCAAGGAGGGGTGCTCAAGTTACCGGATTCTGTAAAGTGCAGAGTGGTCCATTCACTTTGCTGTAGGGGGATGCCTCACTTCAGGTTTTGGCGGGTAACTTGCCGCACCCGTAGGGGTCTAGGTTTCATTACACAGGCTATCCACATGACCAGGGGAACGTCGGGTTTCAGTAGTGGCTTTGTGAAACCCGAGGATCCCAGATTATCTCTATTGTTCTGTGATGCTTATTACTTTTCTGTAATGTTGCATTTATCACGCCTGGAGCGATTATTGTATATTGGTATATATACTAGTAGATGTTGTATATGTTTTACACCCGCGCTAGTCCAGTCCCCGCTCTGTCGTTAGTTAAGTAACCTAACGGGTGATGACGGGACCCGGTGGCGAATGCGGATGGCATATACATATATTTTATTTTCGTTCTTTACTGGTATGATTAATTGATAGGACTGCGTTGATTCTGATCAATACAAAGCATAAACAAACCTGTTTGGACGTTGTTGGAACAGTTTTAAAAAGTGTTATTACAAGGACGTTTTCTTTTGTTTTGCATAGTGGTATTCAATTGGAATATCCTGCACCTCATTCGACGAGGCAAGGGCCAAGATCCCTTCACCGGGAGTGACCCCTTGGACAGAAATTTGCGTCAGGGTAATAACTTCACTATAGTCGAATACTTATTGCTTTGCATCGCGGTATTCAGTTGGAATATCATGCACCTCATTCCACGAGGAAAGAGCCGAGATCCCTTCACCGGGAGTGACCTCTTTAGCGAAGGTTTTCGCCACTATATTTTCTAAAAAGCTATCAGGTTCCTTCAGCAATATCAAGTTCGTTACGTTAATGGTTTTTTCGCCAAAAACTAGCCGTAGCCCTCCGTCGTTTCAGATGGGTAGCACGTAGTATTCATGCTATGTTTGTTGGCCTTCGTCAAGGCATAGTGGATGGTAGCTGCTTGTTACTTTTCTGTTTCATAGATAGATGAGTTGGTTTGGGACAGTCGTATTAGCTTGTTGGCTTTCGTCAAGGGTATGTACGGGTGGGTTCAAATTGACAAGATAATGATGGGTTGAACTTGACATGTGACTTATGATTTGTTGGCCTTCGTCAAGGTCATAAGAACATGGGGTAAAAATCACATCGGGAGTTTCTAAAGAAACTGAAACTTGCCAGGCATGCGCATACCTTCTGGAGTGTGATAACATGAGTGGATACATTCACGTTATCATGCGATGGGAGTTGGATCCCTATTCCTACTGATGAGTTGATTTACTCTTCGGGTGATCCCGATTGATTCTTCTTTCAGGTTTGGAGGAGAATTTGACAGTACAGTAGGAGGTTTCCTGATTAGATAAAGTGATAACCATTCTGATCTAGGTTAGAGTGCACGCAGAGTATTTCTTTTCTCTCTCTCTTTAGCAGCGACCTTTGACCGACCCCAGACTATGACTCAGTGACCAAGTTGACCGAACCTTCTTAAAATACTGGATTTTGGATTGTCTGAGTTGCATAAGTCTTTGCCGCTCCTTGTTTTACCCTTTGCATTTCTCAGAACACCTCGTATTACTACGGACATCCACTTCCATTGGATAAATCCATCGTATGGTTATATACGAATTCGAAGGGACTTCTTCGAGAATGGATCCAGGTTCAGGAGAAATTGAATTGGTTTATTCAGTTGTCTTTTATCATCACCTTCTCTCAGGTTGTGAGGGCTCTTTGGTTTAGGAGAGTACACCTATTACGCTTATTGGATAGTCTTCCTCCAAACCATAGGCAGGTGCTGAAAGGTAGGGAATGAAGAAAACCAATTAGCCAAAGTAGGGTATACAGAAGGTAATAAGTAAAGACAAAATAAAGGGATTAGAAAGAGGGCAAAGTAAATTGCGACTGCTATCATTCACGACTAAACCACGTACTTCATCACCACTCCTACTTCACCTTTGCTTTTTTCCCAAGTTCGGGAGAAATAGAATAAGGTATTATTCAGTTGTCTTTTATCGTCACCTTCTCTCAAGTTACAAGTATTCCTAGGATTAGGAGAGTACACCTATTATGCTTACTGGATAGTCTTCTTCCAAACCATAGGCTGGTGCCGAACGGTAGGGAAGGAAGAAAACCACTTAGCAGAAAGGGGTGTACAGAAGGTAATGAATAAAGACAAATAAAGAGATTTGGAGAGATGGCAAAGAAATATACGGTTACATTCATGAATTGGATTATGGAAGAGGCATTACTAGGAATACCAAGATACCCCTACGAAATATTTTCATGTTTCAGTTTCACTATGCATTGTTAAAGGAAAACTGATTTCCCGATTAGATACTTACTCCAGGGTATGTATTTACCAGGTATGATTCTCACATCTGTATGGTTTTACAGATGATGAGAGGGAGTAAGTTATTGGGAATATGGTGATCATACTCATTATATCGGAATTCGTTGTAATTGGTGATATTTGAGGAAGCCGCCTGGTTTTTTGCCGGAAGGCAAGTATTTGGTTTTGAGTATCCGTTGTTGTGCACCAATTTCAAACTAATATATCTGTACGTTTATTTTTATAAAGTGAGATTTAACTTTTTGAAATTATGTCCTTGACATTTACCTATATCAGTTGACGATTGGGTAAGGAGCATTGAACAACGGAGTAGTTCTTAACCATAAGTACAGTTTTCAACCTACGATGCACAGGTTCTGAGTTATTCAACTCAAGGGACTCATACAGAGTATTGTATGTTGTTCAGTGTCCATTAGGACAAAGGGGGTGGTCCTCGTACTATGTTCTGTTTACTTATGACTTCTCTAGTTTTTAGACAAGTGTTTCGTAGAAATACAAGGTCTAAGTTTTGAGAAGTTATGGTTATAGGAATAAAGTAGAGAACCAGATATCGCAAGTATCGGGATTCTTCAAAGAAATCAAAGATATAGATACTTGTGATTGGTATTCAATTGACAGTGATGGTTTTGAGAAACTTATTTCTCTTTCAGGTTACTCATAATTGGATGCATTCCTAAGTTGAGTAATGCCGATCGACATCTCTCCATTAAAGTTGATGTGCACTGGAGACAGCTGCATGATTTGAATCTGGTTCCAATTAAATAAAGTGCAAAAGTTTCTATATTGGATATAGAATGGTTCATATCATAACGATGTTAAGGTATGGGGAGTTGTCCGGCTTATGCTTAAAACCAGACTCTGGATAACTCAAGGCACGTTTCTGTAATGGCAGTTTATAGGTTGGCCTAGGCTATGACGAGGGTTGACTTTCTACCATCTGGAAGATCAATGGTGATATTGTTGTTGAATCGCCACAGTTTTAGTAAAATGGATTTTTTCATAAGACAGTAGTGGGAGTATGGTAGAGTTGGAAGAGATTCCAGAACCACAAACGATTACGGAAAATTTAATAGGCCCTATAGATTCAATCGGGTTTGACATTCCATTAGCCACTCCGCAGATATGATGGGTAACCTCAGACACCTGAGAGGTACTCCGGTAGCCTCGAGCACGGTGACAAGGAGATTATTGTTTACCCAGACTTGACACTACTGTTGTTCCAGGCTATGAGACCCGGTAGGAGGTTAATTATAGCGTCGTTCTAAACTAGCTTTGGAAGTGCACGTATATATTATTCTGCCAGAGGGTTGTTGTGGTCAGTGGGAGCAACGGAAGCATAGTGGGCAAGAAGCTTATGTCTATTTATAGACTGGAGCAGATATAGCGGAGATAGATCATCTAATTTTGATATGACAGTCATGTGTTTGACTTCATCAGAATAAAGGATGGATCTGTTAAGAATTTAGTAGGGTGTGATGTCCTGGTATATGGATGACATACACAGAGTAGGAAGTAAAATTCCTATACTATGATCGGATGTACTGTGGTTGTCACACAGTTGTTTCTCCACACAGGATATGGCTATAATATCAGTCATTCTGGTTACTAGATCTATGGTTTTAGATCTAGAATTAGGTAGTTTCCCAATCCGGGTACTTTGACAGTATTCTAACAGTATTTTAGAATAGATGACTCCTGGCATGGTGGTCTACCTGCAGGTGATGGAGTCACCCTCTCTAAAGGTGTCTTACAGACTAAAGGGGAGAGGGATGTGCATGATTGGCAGATCACTTGCTTAGGCAATTGAGTCAATCATGAGATGTCAAGTACCACACCAGATGTTGTTTTTGCACTAGATGCAATAAAGTTGAGATATTAATCCAATCCTGAAGAAACATTCGGAAGTAGTTTTAGAACATAAGTGGATGTTCTACGGATTTGATAACGGCAGCCTCCTTCGGGAGACGGTTATCATTCCAGACTTCCAAAGGTGACATGGATGACAGAGTGATTGTCAGAGTTATAGTTTTCCCTCTGACGAAGGGGACAGTATTATGGACAGGTGGTCCAAGAGGATACTGTGGGAGGCATGGTGCAGGGGTTCAGTTGACGATACAGTCTAAAAAGTTTTGATTTGGAGTTCATTTATGAACTAGGTCCTATCAGATATCCAGACATATTCTAAGACAGGTATTACTCAATTTGGGAGATGGTTTTCTCCGCGAACTTGAGATTAAGAGAGACATAGAAAGAAACATCAGGGCGGATCCACTCACTGAGGCTATTTCTCGAACACAAGAGTTTTTATAAACGAGCTTTGTGAAACTGTTTACTAAAGGAGTTGGGTGTTCGGTATCACACGGGCTGTGAGTATGCGACGTCGCAATAATTAGCCTTAAGTGCAAGTGGGAGATTGTTGGATGAAGTGCCGTCAAAGTCAATTATTGGATCGCAGGTACGTGATTGCAATTATTGAGGGAGGACCTATAACGGTAGGACAGTCTTACTCGAGATGATTGTATGCTATCTGGTTTGCCTTTATCAGTCGTGTACAGCTTTAGGTGACATGATCACTATTACACGTTGATAGAGCCCTTAGGATCCTGCTTGACTACCAACAGTATGATGGCGATCATATACATGAGAGTTGGGTAGTCCATAAGCACATCCTTAAAAGTGGTCCCTAGTCGTGGGAGTTTCGAGACAGGGAATCGATACTCCGGAGTAGACTACTGTATACAGTCGAGGCCCAGACGAGGGGCGGTGGCCGGTCTCACAAGCCATTTATGTCAGTTGGATCACCTAAGATGTATACAGCTGCTCATTGGGTTATGAGTACACCGGACATGACTCGCCGGGAACCTGCTAATTAGTATTATACCTATCGTCAGATAGCAGTTCCCTGGTGACATGTGTACAGGTTAGTTCATCGACCTAAGTGTAAGTGCACGGCGGCGCCCCGGCCGTCAATCCGACGCCGGAAAGCGGAAGCGGTGAATAACTTAAATTTAGCGGACTTAGCAAACCGACACCACCGCGCACTAAATACCCGGATCGTAACCATTAACAAGTCTAAGCTAACTAGAAGATGGGTTAGAGATATACCGACGATCCAAGTCCTCCGGTCTTCTCGCCATCGTCCGGATCTCCTGCGGAAAAGTCCCGTCTCCTCCTCGTCGCCGGAAGTGCACCACATCGCCTACTTTGTTTACGGGCTCCCACCTCAATGCCGAGGCAACTCGGGCACGAAGCCGGCTACTCGACGTGCCCAAGATTTGCTGTAGAATATAATGTAGAGATCTCATTTTGGGGTTGTAGGAATTGCCTTTTTGGTGGAGGGATGATACAAGCTTTTGGAGGTTGTTCTTGTGGGATTTTTACCAAAGCAAAAACACCAAAAACCCCACATAGGAAATTTGGACAGCCCCTACAAGGAGTGGCCGGCCATGGACATGGTGAGAGGGGAGAATGAGAGTGAGTTCTCCAAAAAGGAGAGAGTGTCAACCATATCCACAAAGGAGAGAGGAATGGTTATCATGTGAAAAGAAATGATAGCAAGGAAAAACTAACACTCAAACACCAATGATCACTACCATAACCCACACTCCAAAACAAGTAATCAACAACCATGATGGTTACTAAAAGTCAAGCCATCATGAAGATAACAAGTCAAAGGATGGTGCTATCATGATACAACAAAATGCAAAGAACCCCTCCACAAATACTTATTTGCAACAATGCAAATAAGCCCTCCTCCACCAATCTTCGGCCAATGAACGGAACATGGAAATCGGCCGAAACGGAAAGCAAACTGGCAACTCCAGAAAACTGGTCCCGTAATAAATCACAGGAAAACCCCGATACTGTGCATACACACCCGCATCTGTATTTCGACCGAAATACAAATGCAATGAGACAAACTCTACACTGTACAATACTAGGATCCGGCTTATACCAAAGCCGGCCAGTAATATCCGTTCGATCCTGATCCGTGCAATACCGCACGTATCTGATCGAACCCTGCCATATAACCATATGGCCTATAGTACAGACTGTCCGATCCTGATCCGTGCAATACCGCACGTATCTGATCCGACCTTGCCATATCTCCATACGGCCTCTACAACCTTTCGCCCGAAAGCTGAGTAACTGAATGTGGGGGACTCTAAAGACTCGTCAACACCTTGGTTGTGGATTTAACCACTAGCACGTCAGAGGTATAAGCCAATACGTGACGGGCTACCAGGTACTGACCAAATGGGACGTCGATGAGGAAGCTCACCCCGACACCCAACTGAGCCTGTCAGTGACAATATCCGTGCAGTCCGGTCCGTTCGTCTATGAGCATCGCATGGCGGGCCTAGGGGGTTGGTAAAAGTCAGACCCCCAAAAGCGGTACAAGTCGTGTCGGAGTGTAGCCCAGAACACCCTGAGATACTACTGGAATACCTACCAGTAAATCTCCTTGCCTTGGCCAAGGACTTTGTGTAATGGCTCTCCTAGACACAGCACGACCTCACCCCCAATACCGGGAGAGACGAACCCCTGAAGATACGCTCACTGCCTCCATGTGGCTCGGGACTGTACCCAACTAAAACCTGTTTGCACGACTCCTTTGAGCCGTGGTAGGGTAGTAATCAAAGTACAGTGGGAACTCACACGAGACAAATGACGATCCCCAGGTCGATGAACTAACCTGCACACATGTCACCAGGGAACTGCCATCTGACGTCTGGTATATGACCAACTAGCATGTTCCCGGCGAGTCCTGTCCGGTGTACTCATAACCCAATGAGCACCTGTATACATCTTAGGTGATCCAACTGACACCAGTGGCTTGTGAGACCGGCCACCGCCCCTCGTCGGGGTCTCGACTGTATACACTAGTCTACTAATGGAGTATCGATGCCCAGTCTCGAAACTCCCACGACTAGGGACCTTTTAAGGATATGCTTGTAGACCCCCAGCTCCCACTTATATGATAGCCCTCATACTGCTGGTGGTCAAGCAAGAATCCTAGGGGCTCTATCAACGTGTAATAGCGACGTGTCAGGTCACCTAAAACAGTACACGATGATAAAGGTAAACCAGATAGCATACTATCATCTCGAGTAAGACTGTCCTACCAGGATAGGTTCTCCCTCAATCATTGCAATCACGTACCTGTGATCAAATAATTGACTCTGAGGGCACTATCTCCAACAATCTCCCACTTGCACTCAAGGCTAATTATTGCGATGTCGCATACTCACAGCCCGTGTGATACCGAACACCCAACTCCTCTACTAGTCAGTCTCACAAAGCTCGTTTGCGAAACTATTGCGTTCGAGGAATAGCCTCAGTGAGTGGATCCGCCTTGTTGTCTCTATCCATGTCTCTCTATATCTCAAGTTCGCGGAGAAACCCATCTCCCGAAAAGAGCAATACCTGTCTCAGAATATGTCTGGATGTCTGATGGGACCTAGCTCATAAATGAACTCCAAATCCAAACTTCTTAGACTGTATCGTCAACTGAACTTAATCAGTATCCTGCGCGTCATGCCTCCCTCAGTATTGCCTTGGACCACCTGTCCAAAATACTGTCCCTCATCAGAAGGAAAACTATAACTCTGACAACCTCCTTGTCGTCCATGTCACCTTGGAAGCCTGGAATGATAACCGTCTCCTGAATGAGGCTGTCGTTATCATATCCCTAGAACATCCACTTATGTTCTAAAACTGCTTCCGACTGTTTCTCCAGGATTGGATTAATGTCAACTTATTGCATCTAGTGCAAGAACAACATCTGGTGCGGTACTTGACATCTCATGATTGACTCAATTGCCTAAGCAAGTGATCTGCCAATCATGCACGTCCCTCTCCCCTTTAGTCTGTAAGACACCTTTGGAGAGGGTGACTCTATTACCTGCAGGTACACTACCGTGCCAGGAGTCGTCCATCCTAAATACTCTTAGAATGCTGTCAAGTACCCTGATTGGGAAACCACCCAAATCAAGATCTAAAACCATAGATCCAGTAACCAGTATGTCAGATATAAAATCCACTTCCTTTGTGGAGAAACCACTGTGTGACGACCAAAGTATAACCGATCGTAGTATAGGAGTTTCTTTTCCTACTTTGTGTATGTCATCCAAATACCATGACATCACACCCTACTACCTTCTCAACAGATCCATCCCCGGTTCTGATGAAGTCAAACCCATGACTGTCACGTCAGAAATAGATGATCTATCTCCGCTACATCTGCTTTAGTCTATAAATAGACATAAGCCACCTGTCCACCAATGCTTCCGCTGCTCCCACTGACTACGACAACCCTTTGGCAGAGTCATATAGACGTACACTTCTAAAACTGGTTTAGAACGACGCTATACTCATCCTCCCGCCGGGTCTCGTAACCTGGAACAACAGCAATGGCAATTGTGGGTAAACAAGAACTTCCCTGTCACCGTCCTTGAGGCTACCGTAGTGCCTCTCGGGTGCCTGAAGTTACCCACCTTATCTGCGGAGTGGCCAATGGAATGTCAATCCAGATTGAATCTTTAAGTTCCTTATCAAATCTTCAGTAATCGTTTGTGGTTCTGGAATCACTTCCAGTTCTACCATACTCCCACTACTGTTTTCTGAAAAAATCCATTTTTAATAAAACTGTGGCGAGTCTAGAACAATATCGCTATTGTTCATCCAGATGGTAGAAAGTCAACCCTCGTCATAGCCTGGGTCAACCCACAAACAGCCATTACAGAAACGTGCCTTGAGTTGTCCAGTGTCTGGTTTTAATCATAAACCGGACAACTCCCCGTACCTTAACATCGTTAAGATATGAACTGTTTTATATCCAATATAGAAACAGAGGCACTGATTTAATTGAACCAGATTCAAATCATGCAGCTGTCCCCAGCGCATGTCAACTAAATGGAAGGAGGCCGATCAGCGTTACTTAACTTAGGAATACTTCCAATCATGAGTAACCTGAAAGAGAAGCAAGCTCTCTTTATCATTAATATCAACTGAATACCATACACAAGTATCTACATCTTCGATCTCTTTGAAGAATCCCGATACTTGCTATACCTGGTTCTCTACTCTATTCAAATACCTATAACTTCTCAAAATTGGACCCTGTGTTTCCGTGAAACACCTGTCTAAAAACTAGAGAAGTCATAAGTAAACCGAATATAGTACGAGGACCAACCCGCTGTCCTGATGGACCCTGGACAACATACAATCCTTTGTATAAGTCCCTTGAGTCTGATAACTCATTTACTGTGTGTCGTAGGTTGAAAACTGTACTTATGGTTAAGAAGAATTACACCGCTGTTTAATGCTCCTTACCTAACCATCCACTGATATAGGTAAATGTCGTAGACATAATTTCAGAAAGGTATATCTCACTCTATGAAAATAGACGTACAGATATATCAACTTGAAATTGGTGCATAACAGCGGATATTCAAAACCAAATATTTGCCGACCGGCAAACAGCCCAGGTGATTTCCTCAAATATCACTGATTACAACGAATCCCGATATAATGAGGATAATCACCTAATTCCCAATAACTTACTCCCACTCATCATCTGTAAAACCATACAGATGTGAGAATCATACCTGGTAAATACATACCCTGGAGCAAGTGTCTAATCGGGAAATCAGTTTTCCTTTAACTGTACACAGTGAAACTGAAACATTGAAATGTTTCGATGGGGTATCCTGGTATTCCTAGTAATGCCTCTTCCAGATTCACGACTGTAACCGTATAATTCTTTGCCACCTCTCCAAATCCCTTCATATGTCTTGAGTCTTTACCTTCTGCACACCCCTTTAGGCCAAATGGTTTTCTTCCTTCCCCACCGTTCGGCACCAGCCTATGGTTTGGAAGAAGACTATCCAATAAGCATAATGGGTGTACTGTCCCCAATCCTAGGAACACTCGCAATGAGAGAGGGTGAAGATAAAAGACAACCGAATAAACCTTATTCTTATTTCTCCTGAACCAGAATCCATCCCCGAACTGGAACAAGTTCCATTCGAGTTCGTATATAACCATACGATGGAGTATCCAAATAAACTATGGATCTTCGTAGCGATACGGAGTGTCCTGGAGAAATATAAAGGTGATGTGGGAGTGGTAACGAAATATTTGGTTTGGTCGTGAATATCTGTTGCAATTTACTTTGCCCTCTTACTAATCCCTTGCTTTGTCTTAACTTAATACCTTCTGCACACCATCGTTATGCTAATTGGTTTTCTTCATTCCCTACCGGTCGGCACCAGCCTAAGGTTTGGAAGAAGACAATCCAATTTGCGTAATAGGTGTACTACCCCTAAACCAAGGAGTACTCGTAACCTGAGAGAGGGTAAAAAGGAAAAGACAACTGAATAATCCTATCCGTTTTCTCCAGAACCGGAAACCATCCTCGAATAAAATTCTTTCGAGTTCGTATCTAACCATACGATGGTTTTGTCCAATGGAAGTGGACGTTCGTAGTAAAACGGGGTGTCCTGGAGAAAAGGGTAAAAGTAGGAGTGGCAATGAGGTTTGCAACTCTGACAATCCAAAAGCCGGTGTTAAGAAGGTTCGGTCAACTTGGTCACTGAGTCAAAGTCTTAGGGTCGGGTCAATGGTCGCTGCCAAAGAGAGAGAGAAAAGAAACACTCAGCGTGCACTCTAACCTAGATCAGAATGGTCACCAATTTATCTAATCTGGAAACCTCCCACTGTACCTCAAATTCTCCTCCAAACCTGAAAGAAGAATTAGTCGGGGTCACCCGAGTTGTAAACTAACTCATCAGTGGGAATCGGGATCCAACTCTCATCGCATAATAACGTGACGGAATCAGCTCACGGTATCACACTCCAGAAGGTATGCGCATATCTGGCAAGTCTCAGTTCTTTTGAAACTCCCGATGTGATTTCTGCCCCATGCTCTTATGACCTTGGCGAAGGTCAACAAATCATAAGTCACATGTCAAGTTCTACCCGTCATTATCCAGGTTAATTTGAATCCACCCGTACAAGCCCTTGACGAAGGTCAACAAGGCTATACGACTGTCCCAAACCAACGCATCTATCTATGCAGCAGAAAGGTAACAAGCAGCTACCATACACTATGCCTTGACGAAGGTCAACAAACATAGCATGAATACTACGTGCTACCCGTCTGAAACGACGGAGGGCTACGAATGGTTTCTGGCGAAAACCTTTAACGTAATGAACTTGATATCGTTGAAGGAACGGATAGCTTTTTGAAAATATAGTGACGAAAACCGTTGCTAAAGAGGTCACTCCCGGTGAAGGGATCTCGGCTCTTTCCCCGTAGAATGGGGTGCAGGATATTCCAAATGAATACCACGGTGCAAAGCAAAAGTAATCGGCTATAGTGAAGTTAATGCCCTGACGCAAACTTATTGTCCAAGGGGTCACTCCCGGTGAAGGGATCTCGGCCCTTGCCTCGTCGACTGAGGAGCAGGATATTCTAATGAATACCACGATGCAAAACAAAAGTAAACGTCCTTGCAATAACAGCTTTTTGAAAAAGTGTTCCAACAACATCAGATTAGGTTTGTTTTTAACTTTGCATTGATCCGAATCAATGCAGTCCCATCAATTGATCACACCAAAAAGAACGAAAATATACTGATGTACGTATATGCCATCCGCATTCGCCACTGGGTCCCGTCATTACCCGTTAGGTTAGCTAACTAACGACAGAGCGGGGACTGGACTAGCGCGGATGCAAAACATATACAACATCTACTAATATATATACCAATATATTATATTCGCTCAAGGCGTGAATAAAATGCAACATCACAGAAATGTACAGCATCACAGAAACAATACAGATATCTGGGATCCCCGGGTTTCACAGAGCCGCTGAAACCCGACGTTCCCCTGGTCGTGTGGATAGCCTGTGCAATGAAATCCTAGACCCCTACGGGCGCGGCAAGTCACCCGCCAAAACCTGAAGCGAGGCAGCCCCCTTCAGCGCCGTGAATGGACCACCCAGCACTTCACGGAATCCGGCAACTTGGGCACCCCTCCTGGGTCAACCTGTACCCCCTACGAGTGCGGCGAATAGCCCGCCAATCCTAGAGTGAAGCCCCCTCCGTCTCAATGCCATGAGATGCGGGCTTGTTGCCCTCCAGAACCCGGCTATCCGTGCACCCCTCCGCGGGGCAATCCTAGTACAGAAAGTAAAATATACATACACCGGGTACATCGACCGCAACCAGGTCGTGCCCCAAAATAATAATACAATCAGGCAGTGACGGCAGTCCACATGTCGGACGCTCGCCCCGCAATATCAAATGTACATAATACAACAGCACAGTACTAGCATTGCATCCAGGCTATCCCCCACGACCGATCCGCAACATCACAGCAAATACATAGAACATCAACGTGAAAGTCACGTTCGCAAATCCTTCTAACCGGGCTATAGCAGTTAGACTGGATTTACCGATCGAGTGACATTCACGGTCGCAGATATAATGTAAATACTGTGAAAAATGTGTTTAAAAAATTTCCGATTGATCAAACAATTAACAAGTGGGTCCCAAAGAAAACTGTAGCACTCACAGAAACAATTGGCCCAACTTTAATATTCCAAAGCCCATATTTTAAGCCCAGAAGGCCTCTGTAAAAAAATGGTGAAGTGATGTGAATAGTGCGCGGCGGAAGGGCCGCACAAATGGGGTTTTCGCGGCGGTTCCGCGCTCCAACTGTGGAGTTACTTCGTCAAATTTTTACAGAACTCTTAGATTTTCCAGTACATCAATATTTTATAACCTGAAAAAATTTTCGAGACCAAAAATTTTCAACAGAAACTGATGCGAACTAAAATGCAGTTTTGGAACTTTTTGATCGATCGGAAATGCAAACACATTACACAAAGTTAGACTAAGTTAATGGCGAGGCTCTGATACCACTGTAAGTGCACGGCGGCGCCCCGGCCGTCAATCCGACGCCGGAAAGCGGAAGCGGTGAATAACTTAAATTTTGCGAACTTAGCAAACCGACACCACCGCGCACTAAACACCCGGATCGTAACCATTAACAAGTCTAAGCTAACTAGAAGATGGGTTAGAGATATACCGACGATCCAAGTCCTCCGGTCTTCTCGCCATCGTCCGGATCTCCTGCGGAAAAGTCCCGTGTCCTCCTCGTCGCCGGAAGTGCACCACATCGCCTACTTTGTTTACGGGCTCCCACCTCAATGCCGAGGCAACTCGGGCACGAAGCCGGCTACTCGACGTGCCCAAGATTTGCTGTAGAATATAATGTAGAGATCTCATTTTGGGGTTGTAGGAATTTCCTTTTTGGTGGAGGGATGATACAAGCTTTTGGAGGTTGTTCTTGTGGGATTTTTACCAAAGCAAAAACACCAAAAACCCCACATAGGAAATTTGGACAGCCCCTACAAGGAGTGGCCGGCCATGGACATGGTGAGAGGGGAGAATGAGAGTGAGTTCTCCAAAAAGGAGAGAGTGTCAACCATATCCACAAAGGAGAGAGGAATGGTTATCATGTGAAAAGAAATGATAGCAAGGAAAAACTAACACTCAAACACCAATGATCACTACCATAACCCACACTCCAAAACAAGTAATCAACAACCATGATGGTTACTAAAAGTCAAGCCATCATGAAGATAACAAGTCAAAGGATGGTGCTATCATGATACAACAAAATGCAAAGAACCCCTCCACAAATACTTATTTGCAACAATGCAAATAAGCCTTCCTCCACCAATCTTCGGCCAATGAACGGAACAATGGAAATCGGCCGAAACGGAAAGCAAACTGGCAACTCCAGAAAACTGGTCCCGTAATAAATCACAGGAAAACCCCGATACTGTGCATACACACCCGCATCTGTATTTCGACCGAAATACAAATGCAATGAGACAAACTCTACACTGTACAATACTAGGATCCGGCTTATACCAAAGCCGGCCAGTAATATCCGTTCGATCCTGATCCGTGCAATACCGCACGTATCTGATCGAACCCTGCCATATAACCATACGGCCTATAGTACAGACTGTCCGATCCTGATCCGTGCAATACCGCACGTATCTGATCCGACCTTGCCATATCTCCATACGGCCTCTACAACCTTTCGCCCGAAAGCTGAGTAACTAAATGTGGGGGACTCTAAAGACTCGTCAACACCTTGGTTGTGGATTTAACCACTAGCACGTCAGAGGTATAAGCCAATACGTGACGGGCTACCAGGTACTGACCAAATGGGACGTCGATGAGGAAGCTCACCCCGACACCCAACTGAGCCTGTCAGTGACAATATCCGTGCAGTCCGGTCCGTTCGTCTATGAGCATCGCATGGCGGGCCTAGGGGGTTGGTAAAAGTCAGACCCCCAAAAGCGGTACAAGTCGTGTCGGAGTGTAGCCCAGAACACCCTGAGATACTACTGGAATACCTACCAGTAAATCTCCTTGCCTTGGCCAAGGACTTTGTGTAATGGCTCTCCTAGACACAGCACGACCTCACCCCCAATACCGGGAGAGACGAACCCCTGAAGATACGCTCACTGCCTCCATGTGGCTCGGGACTGTACCCAACTAAAACCTGTTTGCACGACTCCTTTGAGCCGTGGTAGGGTAGTAATCAAAGTACAGTGGGAACTCACACGAGACAAATGACGATCCCCAGGTCGATGAACTAACCTGCACACATGTCACCAGGGAACTGCCATCTGACGTCTGGTATATGACCAACTAGCATGTTCCCGGCGAGTCCTGTCCGGTGTACTCATAACCCAATGAGCACCTGTATACATCTTAGGTGATCCAACTGACACCAGTGGCTTGTGAGACCGGCCACCGCCCCTCGTCGGGGTCTCGACTGTATACACTAGTCTACTAATGGAGTATCGATGCCCAGTCTCGAAACTCCCACGACTAGGGACCTTTTAAGGATATGCTTGTAGACCCCCAGCTCCCACTTATATGATCGCCCTCATACTGCTGGTGGTCAAGCAAGAATCCTAGGGGCTCTATCAACGTGTAATAGCGACGTGTCAGGTCACCTAAAACAGTACACGATGATAAAGGTAAACCAGATAGCATACTATCATCTCGAGTAAGACTGTCCTACCAGGATAGGTCCTCCCTCAATCATTGCAATCACGTACCTGTGATCCAATAATTGACTCTGAGGGCACTATCTCCAACACTAAGATCGTCATTTGTCTCGTGTGAGTTCCCACTGTGCTTTGATTACTACCCTACCATGGCTCAAAGGAGTCATGCAAACCGGATTTAGTTTGGTACAATCCCGAGCCATATGGAGGCAAGTGAGCGGATCGGCAGGGGATTCGTCTCTCCCAGTATTGGGGGTGAGATCGCGCTGTGTCTAGGAGAGCCATTACACATAGCCCTCGGCCGAGGCAGGAGATTTACTAGTAGGTACTCCAGTAGTATCTCAGGGTGTTCAGGGCTTCTCTCCGACACGACTTATACCGCTATTGGGGGTCTGACGTTACCAGCCCCCTAGGCCCGATTTGCGATGCTCATAGACGAACGGACCGGACTGTATGTATATTATCACTGATATGCTCAGTAGGGTTCCAGGATGAGTTCGCTCATCAGGCTTCCTTTTCGTTCAGTACATGGGCAGCCGTTACGCACAGCTAGTGCCGCTGACGTGCTTGTGGTTAAACCCCATGCCAGGGTACTGACGAGTCTTTAGAGTCCCCCACAGATAGTTTCCCAAGTTCGGGCGAAACGTTGTAGAGGCCGTATGGTTTTATGGCAGGGTTCGAAAATGCACGTGCGTTTATGCACGTGTCATATTTCGGACAGATAATACTAGTGGGCTTTGGTTTAAGTCGGATCCATATATTATATTGATTCGGAATATTTTAGTCTCTCGTATTCGTATTCGGTCGGAATACAGATACAAGTATGTATATACAGGTGAGGGGTATTTTCGTAATCCGTTAGGAGAATATTTTAGAAGATGCATTTCTTTTGGTTAATCATTTTGGTTTAAATGGTTAAAAGTATTTTGGAAAGGGTGACTCATTTTGGATGACACATTAACTCTAGAATGTTCACTAATGACTCATGTAATGAGTCATTTAGTAGTCATTAAGGAGTTAATGAGTTTTGTTTTATGAAGAGATATTTTAGGGTTTGTGGAGATATTTTTTGGGAGATATTTTTTAAGATATTTTCTTTACACAAACCATATATATATCTACTCACATATGATATCAAAAAAAAGAGAGAAGTTTATTATGCTTGGTTTTCTTTTGCTCTCTTGATTTTCTTGAGTTCACCATTTCCAATCCTAAGCATCTTCTTCAACCTCTACCCTAACCCTCTCATGCGATGAGAACCCTAGGGTGTTTGAGACAAAGTATTCTACTCATTCTCTACTTCACCTTGGTCATCTCTTTTAGCATACTTGATAACCGAGTTGCCTCGGTATAGAGGCGGGAGATCGTTTAAAGATCCGTTGACGTGGTGCCACCTCGATGAGGAGACGAGAGATCGGAGTTGTCGCGAGGAGCGTAGGATGATGGCTAAAGACCGAAAGACTCGGATCGATCGGTATAGCATTTTTACCTCTTTACAGTTTGTTAGTTTAGCGTTAATGGCAAGATCCGGGTTATAGTATGCGATAGCGCCAGTTATAAAAGTTTTTTTTCCGCGTTTGGCGTCAGAATGACGGTCGGAGCGCTACCGTAGAATTACTTGGACATATATATAGAGGACTTTCTTGCTCGGTATGATAGTATGCTATCTGGTTGCTCTTTATCTTAACTTGTATACTAGTCTCTTGATACTGTCTTATGGTTACATGTTGGTAAAGCCCTTAGGATGTGTACTTGACTATCAGGACTATGATGCAGATCATACTAGTGGGGCCATGGTAGTCCATAAGTTCATCCTTTAACGTTCCTAGTCGTGGGTGTATCAAGACCGAGCATCGATATACCAGAGTAGACTAGCGTATACGCTTCTCGACCCATGAGATGGGCGATGGATGATCCCATATCCATTGGTGTTTGACATCAGAGATGGTGTACGGGTGCTCAGTGGAGACTGGGTACACTGGACGTACTTGCCGAGAACTCCCAGATTGTAATTACCTCACGTCAGATGGCAGTTCTCTGGTGACACTTGTACAATTTAGTCTGTAGACCCGAGATCGTCATAAAGTCTTGTGTGATTCCCACTGTGCTTTGATTTCCACCTTACCACGTCCAAGAGAGCGTGCAAAACGGTGGTTTTTGGTTACAGTCCCGAGTCACATGGAGGCAATGAGCGATAGGAGGGGTTTCGTCACTCCCGGTATTGGGGGTTGATGTTGCACTGTGCTCGATTGGCCATAATAGGGAAGTCCCTGGCCAGACCTGTTTTAGAGATTTACGGGTAAGTGTTACCAGTAGTTTCTCGACCAGTTATGAGCCTCACATCGGCTGACTTATCGGCTATTAGGTTTTGGCGTTTACCACCCCTAGACTTGTATGCGACATATCAGACGAGGAGACTGAACTGTACGACAAGTGTTACCGTCAGACTTTTGCAGGAGTTGGAGCGGGCTTTCTTGCTAATCTTCTGTTCGCTCAATACCCGGGTAGCCATTACGTCCAGCTAGTACCGCTGACAGCTTGTGGGTGCTTGATGTGATCATCACCTACTGCCGGCGTATTGACGAGTCTTTAGAATCCTACTGTCACGACCCGCAGGGTACGGAACGTGACTGGCACTTAAGTTTACGAAACGTCTAAAGACGTCCGTAAAATAAGTAAGTCAAAGCCCAGAAAACAAAACCAATTAAGCAAAAGAGTGAAGAAAACCCAATCAATTGAAAGCGAGTTTATCAAATAAGTCATGTAAAACACTTTTTTTAAAACAATACCAATTTTTCCGAAAATTTCGGCAGAGTCTCCTTTGTAAATACCGGCCCCCAAAATGGGTACAACAAAAATATATATGAATCCAACAAAATAGGGCATCGCCAAGCGGGAGCTAGCTCTTCGCCACAAGGCGGTCACAAATCCCACGCAATATAAAATGACAACAAGCAAATAATCACAATGAAGCATAAGAAAACATCATGTCGACTCAAGTGAGTTCGACCCCAAAATACAGCATAAAAGTCCACAAACCTCACAGTCTCATCTCTAGGTCAATATACAATAAATCTGGTAGAAACAGTAGATGGAGTACACTAGATACAAAGAAAAAAATACAAGGTGGTACAAAAATAATAACATAACCTACCTATGAGCAAATCTCGAGCCCAGGCAAAAGAGGCAAAAGAACAAGTGCGCCCGCCGCTACTGAACTGACGGAGCGGACCTGCAAAAGACTGTGGCACAACGGGGGTGAGTTGCCAACTCGTGAGTAATAAATAACATCTACAAAGGCTATCGTATGCATGCACACAAGCATCCTAGCATCTAAAATACAGGTATGACAGGATGCACTAGCAGGTGTGTATACAACATCGGTGTACTAATATGTATGCAACATGAATATCTGAGGTCTCAATAGGTATATATAAGAAACATTTTATCTCTTTTTGTTTTTGAAACTCTTTTAGAATGCCAGCATAATATTCAAAGAATCGACGAGAACCGGTGTCCAGCAACGACACCCAAAAGCTGTCTCAAATCTCATAAATCCATGTCATAGTGTCTCTGGCCTCAGCCATCCGGCTGACCCATCTCAATATCAATACCTCATCCTCTCGCGGCCCCGGTCGGTATCCTCTAGATATCCGCCGTGCCCAATGAAGTCACCGGTAGGTAATCCGTCCCCTGCCAGGCTCATCGTCAGCACCACGAGCTTCTTGCCCCGGGGTACCCTACCGGGCCCACCATGTACCCGTGCCGGTTCCTCCACTCCTCGACACGGATTTCCAAAACCACAGCAAACTCATGGTGGACGACACTTACATCACTAGAAAACCGCAATTTACATATTTTAAAAATGTAATAAGTTTAGAAATTTTGCGGCTTTCCCCCGAAATCCAGCAATATCATAAAATCTCAAGAAATCCTCATAAGTGCATATATCAGTGATAATGAATGCATATGGTATCAATAATCAAGTTGCGATGTGTGATTAATGGATTAAGCATGAACAATTAATATGATGAAGTACATGCACATGAATAGCAATCCTACGATTTTATTTTTAGGAATTAAAGGCAATAGCACAAGTTTAAGTATCAATTAGTAAAAGGTTTAAATTTAAAGGTTATCTAGTGTGGTGGCATGGCAATTACCAGGGTGTGTGTGTAAGCATGAATAGTGCTCGTGCTGCATATAAAAACCCTGGCAATGGTGCAGGTGTCCTATAAAATGGTTTCGTATAGGTATGTCAATATAATGCATGGATGCAGCAAATAGTCAAATAAGTATTTCACCCCTAATTACTAACATCACTAAGGATCTTGTAAGTTACTAAAACTATCGGGCGGCTTGCGCCATCCAACGATAGTCTCCCGTAGATGTTACATCTACTCACCGGAATCCCTGGCTAGCTGTGTCCAATCACCGCCTTTCCCTTTCGCGCCGCGTCTGACGTCTCCGCGACCGAATCTGGAATTTACATCAATACCAAACATAAGGTTACATATCAAGAATGACGCAAAACCCCAACGAAACTACTAAAGTTCGCTAGCTAGGTACAACGGGCACAAAGTGCGCGGAACATACGCGAAAATCGCAAAAACTGCCAAAAAACGCCGATTTGGTCGCCCGGCAAAACTAAAACCCGACTACCCAAAAATCCGCACTCACGCATCCTAAAAGTCGTAGGACAAGCCATTACAATCATCAAGATATCAAAAATAATTCATCACATAATTTTATAACAAAACTAGTAAGCATTTGCATTCCAAAATCGGTGCAAAAATCGCCGATTTGCGACAAAACGACTACAATCTAGCATAATCACCCAAGTCACACCATTAGATAACCACTACACAAAATTTCAACACATTAACCATGCTCCAAAACCTAAATTCCACAACCAACCCTTTCTTGATTTTTCTCAAAAGCAATTGCAAATCAAAATCCATACTAGAAAAACTTAACTAACACAAATTTCAAACCCAATTAGCAAATTAACCTTCTAGATTAGGTTAGCAAAACAACTAGATAACAAATTAGGTTTAATCAACTAAATAATGGTTTCTAAACCCTAATTCAACTCACTAATCATGCTTCACAACCCATTTCCATACATAAACCCTCTCTTGAAAATCCTAAAACAACAATTTACAACCAAATCACACTTCTAAAATTAACTAAATTAGCAAAATTTGAAGACTACATAACAAGGTAACCATATAGATTAGTTAAGTAACAACTAGATTAACTACAAAACAACTTAATTAATTATCATGGCTTCAAAACCCTAGTTTAAACAAACTACTCTTTTTTTAAAAAAACAAGATTAGAAATTAGCTAACTTTTAACACTAATACCATATAATTAAAGGAATTTAGCAAAAAAAGAAAGTAACTTGATGGAATTTATACCTCAATTTGAGATCTAGCAAGAATAAATTTTGCTCCAAATGATGGCCTCAAGCATCAAGATCCAAGCTAGGGAGGTGAAGGAAAAGAAAGATGAAGGATGGGTTGAATTTGTAAGCTTGAAATTGAAATTTTTTTTGATTTAAACATGAAGAATTTTGAAGAAATGAAAAGAAAAGAGTTGAAGAGGATGAGGTGCAGGTTTCGGCCAGATTAGGAGGTGAGGGGAGGGGTGTGGGTGAGTGGGAAAGTCATTGGTCAACTCCCCAAAAGTCAAAGTCCCATACCTTATCAATTATATTAAAAAAAAATCCATAAACTAACTAAATCAACTCAAGAAAGGAAACAAGAAAAAGAGGCCAGAAATTTCTGGACTTGCACAAGGTGGGGCTGTCCTAGGGCTGAGGGAAAAGAGAGAGGGGTTTTACAAAAGAAATTTTATGCAAAAAGGCCCCCTACAAGTCAAAAATTGCAAGTTTTAGCTTAAAATTCAATAAATTCGTTTCATATCATAAAAATTTGTTAAAAATCAAAATAAATTACTAAAAATTTATGTTACCACTAGATTTTAATTATCATAATTTTAGAGATTAAAATTAGCCCGGAAAAATTTGTATTTATCGCTAATTTAATGTATTTTCTTACCGGCTTAAAATAATATTAAAAAATTGAAAAATTAGGGAAAATTTTTAAACGACCAGAATTTCATAATTAACTCATTAGCTACTAAAAACAAGCAATTACCTATCCATTTTAGGTATAATTAGCCCTAAACTGCAGAATAACGAGAAAGACGGTTTTCGGAAAATACCGAATTTTCACCGAATTTCAGGAAAACACCAAAACGACTTTTCAAGATGCTACAATCTTCCCCCCTTAAAGAAATTCGGTCCCCGAATTTAAAAATATAGCTACGCGTACCTTCAAAGAGATGGGGATATTTCTTCCTCACCTCGCCCTCGGTCTCCCAGGTAACCTCCTCGCTGCTCGGGCTACGCCAAAGGACCTTGACGGTTGGTATAATCTTCGACCTCAACTTCTTCACCTGCCGATCCAGGATGGCCACCGGCTGCTCTGCAAAAGAAAGGTCGTGCTCTAGCTGGACTGTCGGGTGCTGAATCGCATGCGAAGGGTCGTGAAGGTACTTACGGAGCATCGAAACATGGAAGACGGGGTGAACATCGGGAAAGCTGGGAGGAAGAGCCAAACGATATGCAACAGCGCCAACCCGCTAGAGGATCTCGAAGGGACCTACGAATCTAGGCTAAGCTTCCCCTTTCGCCCAAAACGCATCACGCCCTTCATCGGAGAGACTTTCAGAAAAACATGGTCGCCAACTGCGAACTCTAATTTGCGACGGCGCCTGTCTGCATAGGATTTCTGCCTGCTCTGAGCCGCTCTCATCCGGTCTCGGATCAACTGTATCTTCGCTGTCGTCTCCTCAACAAGCTGCGGCCCCAAAATGCTGCTCTCGCTGAGCTCTGTCCAACAAACGGGCGATCTGCATCTCCTCCCATACAATGCCTCGAAAGGTGCCATCTGAATAGTATCCTTGAAGCTGTTGTTGTAGGAGAACTCCACTAGAGGTAAATGACGATCCCAGCTACCACCAAAGTCTAAAACGCACGCTCTGAGCATGTCCTCGAGAGTCTGAATGGTTCGCTCTGACTGTCCGTCTGTCTGCGGATGAAACGCTGTGCTGAAGCTCAAACGAGTGCCCAAAGCCTCCTGAAGTCTCTGCCAAAGTCGGCTGGTGAACTGAGTGCCTCGATCTGACACGATACAAGTCGGTACGCCATGTAGTCGCACGATCTCGTCAATATAGAGCTGAGCATACTGAGCGAAGCTGAAAGTCGTCTTCACTGGCAGGAAGTGAGCCGCTTTCGTCAATCTATCCACGATCACCCAGATGGAGTCGTACCCTCGACTGGTCCTGGGTAGACCCACAACGAAATCCATCGAAATCTGTTCCCATTTCCACTCTGGAATGGGTAACGGCTGTAGCTCTCCTGCGGGCCTCTGGTGCTCGGCCTTGACTTGCTGACAAGTCAGGCATCTCGAAACGAACTCCGCAATGTCCCTCTTCATCCCGTCCCACCAGTAGGTCTCTCTCATATCATGGTACATCTTGGTGGAACCGGGGTGGACACTATACACTGATCGGTGTGCCTCCTCAAGAATGTCGCGTCGCAATCCATCAGCATCTGGTACGCACAGTCTAGATCCATATCGTAAAATCCCCTGATCGTCAACCACGAACTCGGAAAATCTGCCCTGTCCCATCTGTGCCACGATCTCTGAGCAACGGTCGTCACTGCGCTGTGCCTCATATATACGGTCAAGAAACTGTGGGCGTGCACGAACATGCGCGAGCTGTCCCCCTGTCTGAGTGAACTCGAACTCAACTCGGCTGTCGTATAACATCTGCCAATCTGCTGACGACTGCCTCTGCACTGCGCGCAAAAAGGATAGACTACCCCCGGGCCTCCTACTCAACGCATCTGCCACCACATTTGCCTTGCCGGGGTGATATAAGATCTCGCAGTCGTAGTCTTTCACCAACTCCATCCAAGGACGCTGTCTGAGGTTCAGGTCTCGCTGCTGAAATATGTACTTTAAGCTCTTGTGATCGGTGAATATCTGACACGACTCGCCGTAAAGGTAATGTCGCCAAATCTTCAGTGCAAAGACCACTGCAGCCATCTCCAAATCATGAGTGGGGTAGTTCTGTTCATGCTTCTTCAACTGCCGAGAAGCATAAGCGATCACCCGGCCATGCTGCATGAATACGCATCCTAATCCCACTCGCGAAGCATCACAGTAGACAACAAATCCGCCTGATCCCGAAGGCAAAGATAATACCGGCGCCGTAGTCAAACAAGTCTGTAGCTGCTGAAAACTGCGCTCGCACTCCTCTGTCCAAACGAAAGGAACTCCCTTCCGGGTCAAACCGGTCAACGGTGCAGCTATACGGGAGAAGTCCTGAACAAAACGCCTGTAGTAGCCCGCCAAGCCTAGAAAACTACGGATCTCAGTAACCGATGTAGGTCGGGGCCACTGCTGAACAGCCTCAATCTTCTTCAGGTCCACACAAATGCCGTCTCTCGTAACCACGTGACCCAAGAATCCGACGCTGTCCAGCCAGAATGTACACTTGGAGAACTTCGCGAACAGCTGGTGCTCCCTCAGAGTCTGTAACGTAATCCGCAAGTGCTGCTCGTGCTCCTCTCTGCTCCGGGAGTACACCAAGATATCGTCGATAAACACGATGATGAACAAGTGAAGATACGACCTGAATGTACGGTTCATCAAATCCATGAATGCTGCTGGGGCGTTGGTGAGTCCGAACGACATCACCAAAAACTCGTAGTGGTCGTAGCGCGTGCAGAAAGCTGTCCTCGGTATATCCTCCTGTCGAACTCACAGCTGATGGTATCCTGATCGCAAGTCGATCCTCGAAAAATACCCCGCACCCTGAAGCTGGTCGAACAAATCATCAATGCGCGGCAACGGATATCTGTTCCGAACGGTAACTTTGTTCAGCTGGCGGTAGTCGATACATAAGCGCAAACTTCCATCCTTCTTCTTGACAAACAGGACCGGAGCACCCCACGGAGAAACACTCGGTCGAATAAGCCCCTTATCTAACAAATCCAGCAACTGATCCTTCAGCTCTCGAAGCTCTGCCGGGGCCATCCGATAAGGCGGTATAGAAATAGGCCCCGAACCGGGAATTAAATCAATGCAGAACTCAACGTCGCGCTCAGGCGGTAGCCCAGGTAGCTCATCAGGGAAAACATCAGGGAACTCACAAACCACCGGGACCCGGTCTAACGGAACCTCTGCAGCTCGAGTATCACAAATAAACGCTAAGAATCCCTGACATCCCTTCCGCAAGAGCTGACCAGCGCGAAGAGACGAAATTAAGCTAGGAAGGGCGACACTGCGGTCTCCCTGAATAAGAAGGACTGGCTCTCCCGGAAAGCTAAATCTGACTGCCTTCTCACGGCAGTCCACCGAAGCATAACAAGTGGCTAGCCAATCCATGCCCAGAAGCACATCAAAGTCCAACATATCGAGGAGTATCAAATCAACTGATGAATCCCTCTCCCCGATACGAACGGAACACAAACGAAATACAAACCGAGCGACAAACGACTCGCCTACCGGAGTAACAACAACAAGCGGCTGATCTAACGACGACGACTCACGGCCCAACATCGGTGCAAAGTGTGTAGATACGTACGAATGTGTGGAACCTGGGTCGAATAATACCCGTGCGTCGAAAGAACAAACTGGCAAGGTACCTGTCACAACGGCATTGGATGCCTGCGCATCCTGCGGTGTCAAAGCAAAAACTCGGGCCTGTCCTCCACCGATAGCGGGCTGACCTCGACCTCGGCCTCTGCCTCCTCGTCCTCTCTGAATAGGACCGCCGCGTCCACGGCCTCTCGGTGCACCTAACTGGCATGGAGCATCGCCTGGGGTAGGAAGTAGGGCTCTCTGAGGAGGGGGTGGTGATGGTGGTAGGGTCACATACGGAATTGTCGGTGCTCCCTGTCGTCTCGCCGGACAGTCTCTGACAAGATGGTGCAAACTCCCGCACCCAAAACACCCTGGCGACGGCTGCTGCCCCTGAGGATAAGAACCATATAACTGTCCCCGCCCAAATCCTCTGCCAGGCCTATCTCTCGGAAAGAATCTGGCGCGCTGCCTCTGAGACGGTACATCGGTGCGAATCCTCTTCGGCCCAGAAACGGCCGAAGTCTGTGATATGCGTGTCTCCATCCGCAATGCCGTATCGATAGCAGCTGAATAAGTGTCGTAGTGCTGGGCGCCAATGGCAAGATATAGCTGGGCATCAAGTCCCTGTACGAACCTCTTCACCATCTTCTCCTCGGTATCCACCAAATACTGAGCATATCGGGATAACTGTGTAAACCGGATGTCATACTCAGACACCGTCATCTCAGGTGTCTTGACTAAGGCCTCGAAGCTGCGAGCTCTGGCGTCACGAACGCTCTCTGAAAGGAAACGGGCTAGAAAGACCGCTGTAAACTCGACCCAAGTCATAGGCGGCAGACCTGCAGCTCGACCTCTCAAGACTGACTCCCACCATGTCTGCACGATACCCTCTAGTCGGAAACTCGCAAGCTCTACCCATCGATCATCCGAACATCTCAGCGAACGGCAGATCCTAGCTAAACTATCAAGGAACGTCTGTGGGTCCTCCGCTGCCTCGGTGCCGGTGAATACTGGAGGTCTCAGCCTCATGAAATCCTGTAGTGAAACCGGAATGGCCACGGTGGTAGCAGTAGGAGCAGGTATCATGGTCGTCTGTGATGTAGTAGGTACGTCATCCGGCCTCGGTGTACGACTGGCTGCAACTAGGGATCCTACCATCTGACGCAGCTCCTGCATGCCTCCCATCAACTGTCGCAACTCCTCCATACCGGTCTCGAGCCTATCCATACGGCCTGGGGAAGGTGGATCGGTCTGTCCCTGCGGCGTAGGCATACCACCCTGCTCAGTCCTAGTCTCGGACGAGCCAGCTCGAATCTCGTCTCTGGCGGCAGCCCTCTGTGCCCTCGTAGCCTTCGGCGGCATAGTGGCTGTTACAGGAAAACGGATAGTAAGAACAGTGCAATAGGATCATAGGATACACGGAATTGAAGAAGGAATTTTCAAGCAAGTATACCCTAAAGTCACTTAGGCGGAGTACCGTATCGCAAGTATGCCGCGGACATACGCACGCTACGTTACCCTGCTTAAGTCACTTACTCCATCTACCAAGGGTCATCCTACACTCACAAAGGTACAACCTATCGCTCTGATACCAACTTTGTCACGACCCGCAGGGTACGGAACGTGACTGGCACTTAAGTTTACGAAACGTCTAAAGACGTGCGTAAAATAAGTAAGCCAAAGCCCAGAAAACAAAACCAATTAAGCAAAAGAGTGAAGAAAACCCAATCAATTGAAAGCGAGTTTATCAAATAAGTCATGTAAAACACTTTTTTAAAAACAATACCAATTTTTCCGAAAATTTCGGCAGAGTCTCCTTTGTAAATACCGGCCCCCAAAATGGGTACAACAAAAATATATATGAATCCAACAAAATAGGGCATCCCCAAGCGGGAGCTAGCTCTTCGCCACAAGGCGGTCACAAATCCCACGCAATATAAAATGACAACAAGCAAATAATCACAATGAAGCATAAGAAAACATCATGTCGACTCAAGTGAGTTCGACCCCAAAATACAGCATAAAAGTCCACAAACCTCACAGTCTCATCTCTAGGTCAATATACAATAAATCTGGTAGAAACAGTAGATGGAGTACACTAGATACAAAGAAAAAAATACAAGGTGGTACAAAAATAATAACATAACCCACCTATGAGCAAATCTCGAGCCCAGGCAAAAGAGGCAAAAGAACAAGTGCGCCCGCCGCTACTGAACTGACGGAGCGGACCTGCAAAAGACTGTGGCACAACGGGGGTGAGTTGCCAACTCGTGAGTAATAAATAACATCTACAAAGGCTATCGTATGCATGCACACAAGCATCCTAGCATCTAAAATACAGGTATGACAGGATACACTAGCAGGTGTGTATACAACATCTGTGTACTAATATGTATGCAACATGAATATCTGAGGTCTCAATAGGTATATATAAGAAACATTTTATCTCTTTTTGTTTTTGAAACTCTTTTAGAATGCCAGCATAATACTCAAAGAATCGACGAGAACCGGTGTCCAGCAACGACACCCAAAAGCTGTCTCAAATCTCATAAATCCATGTCATAGTGTCTCTGGCCACAGCCATCCGGCTGACCCATCTCAATATCAATACCTCATCCTCTCGCGGCCCCGGTCAGTATCCTCTGGATATCCGCCGTGCCCAATGAAGTCACCGGTAGGTAATCCGTCCCCTGCCAGGCTCATCGTCAGCACCATGAGCTTCTTGCACCGGGATACCCTACCGGGCCCACCATGTACCCGTGCCGGTTCCTCCACTCCTCGACACGGATTTCCAAAACCACAGCAAACTCATGGTGGACGGCACTTACATCACTAGAAAACCGCAATTTACATATTTTAAAAATATAATAAGTTTAGAAATTTTGCGGCTTTCCCCCGAAATCCAGCAATATCATAAAATCTCAAGAAATCCTCATAAGTGCATATATCAGTGATAATGAATGCATATGGTATCAATAATCAAGTTGCGATGTGTGATTAATGGATTAAGCATGAACAATTAATATGATGAAGTACATGCACATGAATAGCAATCCTGCGGTTTCATTTTTAGGAATTAAAGGCAATAGCACAAGTTTAAGTATCAATTAGTAAAAGGTTTAAATTTAAAGGTTATCTAGTGTGGTGGCATGGCAATTACCAGGGGGTGTGTGTAAGCATGAATAGTGCTCGTGCTGCATATAAAAACCCTGCCAATGGTGCAGGTGTCCTATAAAATGGTTTCGTATAGGTATGTCAATATAATGCATGGATGCAGCAAATAGTCAAATAAGTATTTCACCCCTAATTACTAACATCACTAAGGATCTTGTAAGTTACTAAAACTATCGGGCGGCTTGCGCCATCCAACGATAGTCTCCCGTAGATATTACATCTACTCACCGGAATCCCTGGCTAGCTGTGTCCAATCACCGCCTTTCCCTTTCGCGCCGCGTCTGACGTCTCCGCGACCGAATCTGGAATTTACATCAATACCAAACATAAGGTTACATATCAAGAACGACGCAAAACCCCAACGAAACTACTAAAGTTCGCTAGCTAGGTACAACGGGCACAAAGTGCGTGGAACATACGCGAAAATCGCAAAAACTGCCAAAAAACGCCGATTTGGTCGCCCGGCAAAACTAAAACCCGACTACCCAAAAATCCGCACTCACGCATCCTAAAAGTCGTAGGACAAGCCATTACAATCATCAAGATATCAAAAATAATTCATCACATAATTTTATAACAAAACTAGTAAGCATTTGCATTCCAAAATCGGTGCAAAAATCGCCGATTTGCGACAAAACGACTACAATCTAGCATAATCACCCAAGTCACACCATTAGATAACCACTACACAAAATTTCAACACATTAACCATGCTCCAAAATCTAAATTCCACAACCAACCCTTTTTTGATTTTTCTCAAAAGCAATTGCAAATCAAAATCCATACTAGAAAAACTTAACTAACACAAATTTCAAACCCAATTAGCAAATTAACCTTCTAGATTAGGTTAGCAAAACAACTAGATAACAAATTAGGTTTAATCAACTAAATAATGGTTTCTAAACCCTAATTCAACTCACTAATCATGCTTCACAACCCATTTCCATACATAAACCCTCTCTTGAAAATCCTAAAACAACAATTTACAACCAAATCACACTTCTAAAATTAACTAAATTAGCAAAATTTGAAGACTACATAACAAGGTAACCATATAGATTAGTTAAGTAACAACTAGATTAACTACAAAACAACTTAATTAATTATCATGGCTTCAAAACCCTAGTATAAACAAACTACTCTTTTTTTAAAAAAACAAGATTAGAAATTAGCTAACTTTTAACACTAATACCATATAATTAAAGGAATTTAGCAAAAAAAGAAAGTAACTTGATGGAATTTATACCTCAATTTGAGATCTAGCAAGAATAAATTTTGCTCCAAATGATGGCCTCAAGCATCAAGATCCAAGCTAGGGAGGTGAAGGAAAAGAAAGATGAAGGATGGGTTGAATTTGTAAGCTTGAAATTGAAATTTTTGTTGATTTAAACATGAAGAATTTTGAAGAAATGAAAAGAAAAGAGTTGAAGTGGATGAGGTGCAGGTTTCGGCCAGATTAGGAGGTGAGGGGAGGGGTGTGGGCGAGTGGGAAAGTCATTGGTCAACTCCCCAAAAGTCAAAGTCCCATACCTTATCAATTATATTAAAAAAAATCCATAAACTAACTAAATCAACTCAAGAAAGGAAACAAGAAAAAGAGGCCAGAAATTTCTGGACTTGCACAAGGTGGGGCTGTCCTAGGGCTGAGGGAAAAGAGAGAGGGGTTTTATAAAAGAAATTTTATATAAAAAGGCCCCCTACAAGTCAAAAATTGCAAGTTTTAGCTTAAAATTCAATAAATTCGTTTCATATCATAAAAATTTGTTAAAAATCAAAATAAATTACTAAAAATTTATGTTACCACTAGATTTTAATTATCATAATTTTAGAGATTAAAATTAGCCCGGAAAAATTTGTATTTATCGCTAATTTAATGTATTTTCTTACCGGCTTAAAATAATATTAAAAAATTGAAAAATTAAGGAAAATTTTTAAACGACCAGAATTTCATAATTAACTCATTAGCTACTAAAAACAAGCAATTACCTATCCATTTTAGGTATAATTAGCCCTAAACTGCAGAATAACGAGAAAGACGGTTTTCGGAAAAATACCGAATTTTCACCGAATTTCAGGAAAACACCAAAACGACTTTTCAAGACGCTACACCTACATAGAGGTTTTACTGGCTCAGGAAAAACGAAATAGGAGTGTCTATGTGATATGTGCGGGACCGAGAATAATGCGAGTATGTGATACCGTATTCTATTCTCGCAACTTTTGTATTAGCCGGTTATATGTGATTGTAACACCTGAGTTTAGGGTTGGTAGTAATTAAGTGTTAACGTGGGGTTTTTGGTAAAAAGTTTACCATACCGGGACCCTGGTAATTTATCTGGTTTTATGGTTATTTTTGTAGAATTTCATCTCGACCACACACACTTGTGCACGATAACTAGGGTTAAGATTAGGGTTTGCCATATAATTGAGCTTGTGGGTTAACTATGTTTAAGTTAACCACGGTGGGTTAGGTCCATGGTTATGGTAATTGAGTTGTTTAGAACTAATTAGTTTAAATTGAGGATGGTTGTCCTTGACCATGGGTATTTAGAGAGTTTTAAGGTTCACTTAGAAAGAGAGAGAGGGATGTGATGTTGTCATGATGGTTTAAGGTTAAGTCACATCACCTCATTTCAAAACTAATTCACATCTCTCTCACTCACACAACTAAGATCAGCCTAGCCACCAAATCAGCGGCACTGCAGCCCAAATTTCATCAAATCAGCCACCCCAAACCAGCCCTATTGCTGCTGCAACAGCTGATGATTCACCATCAGCCATTCTCAGCTCATTTCAGCACATCGGTTCTTCACAAAGCAGCACATTAACTGCTGCACAAACAGCCACTTCAGCCTCTAACATCATTAAAAACAGCCCCAACCTTAAAACCCTCTCTCACACACTCACAGCAGCCCACTTCCAGCTCAATTCAGCCTCCAAACCTGCATCATAGCATCAGCTTAGCTGTTACAATCAGCATCAGCCTATTGCATCAGAACATCAGCAGCAGTTGCTGCTACATCAGCCCCAACTCCTTACATAACACCCCCCCCCTCACAACACTCAAGCCTTCCCTCAACTTCACCCCAACCCCCTGCTGTTGCTACTGCTTCAAAACAGCAACACCTGAAACCAACACAAAATAACACAACACCACACCAGGCAACAGCAACAGCAACATTTCAGCCAAACAACAGCATCAGCTTCAGCAACAGTGAAGCTCAGCTCATTTCCAGCCAAGTTTTGCAGCACCCACTCCCTTCTACTTCTCCTTCTCCTCGTTTAAGAGGTTCCTATGGGGTATAATTCCTTAACTCTTTCCATATTGCTTAGATTACGTGTTTGTTAGCTAGTTTAGTTTTTTAACGGAGTTTTAGTACTAGATTTGTGTTGTGGTGTTATATCTGGTTCCAGTAGAGTGCCCGTAGCTAATGAACCCTTTTTGGTGTTAATTAGTCTGTTTTAGCCCAGTAGTGTCGTTAAATTTAGATAGATAGCCTTAAATTGCTAATATGATGGTAATCTAGCATGATTGGTGTTTATTGCATGCTTTAGTAGTGATTTTGGGTGAATTAAGGGAATTTTGGCTAAAGTAAGGGTAGTGTTGGTTAGAATAGCCCTTTTAGGTTCTGTTGAGACCAGTTAACCAGAAGATTGCCCCAGATTTCTCTAAGACACCCGATTTACCCGACTTGGCGTAATTTAGTAGTTTTAGCGACTTTTTGGCCTTTCTGAGATCTTCTGTTGACCCGAGACCTCCAGAATAAAATTGTGAAGACTGCAGTATGGTGGGATTAGCACACACACACACACACAACACGAGGACCCAACTCCCACCCCGAGCCGCCGATTTATTCCTTCTGGCCGCAAATTGCGGCCAGAGCAGGGGCTGGGGTGCTGGGGTTTTGCGTGTAGGTGTCTTTTGGTTATCTCAGAGTGTTGGTATCTGTAACTTTTTAAGTTTAGGCCCAAGGAAGAATCTGTAGCTAATTGCGTGTTTTCGACGTTTTAAGTCTCGTGCGACACGCGCGTGATACGCGTGGTTCTGTGGCGCGCTGTGCGACACAGCGCGTCGGTGTAGGTTCTGGTGGGTTTGTGCGCATCGCGACGTGTCGTGTGCACGCGTGTTTAGTTTCACGCACGCGTATCTTTTTTTATCGATATATTCTGTTTTTGCAGGATTTTCCTGATGTATGTGACTTTCTAAATTCTAGGTTCGCCGGCGGGGACTTCAAGCGCAGCAGAGAAAGAAAAGCAGGTGGTCAGACACACCTAGCGCGGGATCACAGGTGAATAGATTTAACATCTACGGGGGACGATCGTTTGAATGGCGCGAGTCGCCCGATAGATTTAGTAAACTTGAAAATAGTAGGCTTGACATTTACTTGTGACATTAGAATAATAATACTTGTATGGCATTTGCTGCAGTTAGGATCTACATAATGTTCCATATACGCAAACTCATTTGTAGGACACATGCACCATTACCAGGTTTTTATATGCAGCACGAGCACTATTCATGTGTACACACACACCCTGGTAATTGCCATGTCACGACACTAGATACTATAAATCTGAAACATGTTAATTTCTTAGACCTGTGTTATTGCAGCAAATATTTAAAATGAAATCATAAGAATTGCTATTCTCGTGCATATGTATTATTATATCATTTGTTCATGCCTAGTATAAATCATACATTGCAAATTGATACCATAGGCACTCATTATCATTGACATATGCATACATGATGATTTCATGAGATTTATGATATTTCTGGATTTCGGGGGAAAGCCGCAAGATTTCAAACTTATAATCTTTTTAAATATAAAAATTACGGTTTTCTAGTGATGTAAAGTGTCGTCCACCATGAGTTTGATGTGGTTTTCGAGACCCGTTTCGAGGAGGTGGATGAACCGTCTCGGGTACATGGTGGGCCCGGTACGGTACCCCGGGGCAAGAAGATCGCAGGAGATGGCGTTGAGCCAGGCTGTTAGTTATATGTATGCCCTAGAGGCCATTACTGTACATTGGATGTATAATGTAGTGGATGCTGGGACATATATAGGGAGGACTTTCTAGCTCGACATGATAGTATGCTATCTGGTTGCTCTTTACCTTAACGTGTACAAAGATTGTCTCTCTATTACATGTTGGTAAAGCCCTTAGGATGTGTACTTGACTACCTGGACTATGATGCGGATCATACTAGTGGGGACAGGGTAGTCCATAAGTACATCCTTCAAAGTCCCTAGTCGTGGGTGTATCGAGACGGGGCATCGATATACCAGAGTAGACTAGCGTGTACCTTCTCGACCCATACAGATGGGCGATGGATGATCCCATATCCATTGGTGTTTGACATCAGAGGAGATATACGGGTGCTCAGTAGAGACCGGGTACACTGGACGGACTCGCCGAGAACTCCCAGATGGTATTATACCTCACGTCAGATGGCAGTTCTCAGGTGACACTGGTACAGAATAGTCTGTTGACCCGAGATCGTCATAGAGTCTTGTGTGGTTCCCACTGTGCTTTGATTTCCATCTTACCACGTCCAAGAGGGCGTGCAAAACGGTGGTTTTTGGGTACAGTCCCGAGTCACATGGAGGCAATGAGCGATAGGAGGGGATTCGTCTCTCCCGGTATAGGGGGTTGATGTTGCGCTGTGTTCGATTGGCTATAACAGGAAATCCCTGGCCAGGGTTGCTGAGATATACGGGTAAGTGTTACCAGTAGTTTCTCGAATTCTTATAGACCTCATATCGACACGACTTATCGAGCTATTGGGGTCTGACGTTTACCATCCCTAGGCGAGATATGCGACATATCAGACGAACAGACCGGACTGTACGGTAGTGTTACTGGTTGGATTCACTCGAGTGTGAGCGGGCTTGCTCGTCGATCTTCTGATCGCTCAATACCCGGGTGGCCGTTACGTTTAGCAGACCGCTTGCGGCTTGTGAGTGCTTGATATGATCATCATCTGCTGCCGGCGTATTGACGAGTCTTTAGAGTCCTACACAGAGGTTTCCTGGCTCAAGCGAAACGAAATAGGAGCGCATATGAGATATGTGCGGGACCGAGAATGATACCAGTATGTGATACTGTATTCGATTCTCGCGATATGTGACATTGATCGGTTATATGCGATATAGCCGGGTTATCGGATCAAGTGTTGAATCGATAAGTTGTTACTGTTAATATTAGTCGGTTATATGCGATATGACCGGGTCGTTAAATCAAGTGTTGATTTAATGATTTAATGCATAATTATATATTTGATATATTACTTTGCATTAACTAGTATCGGTTCACTTTAAAATGGATTTTCTCACTCGGTTGTGCGCATTGCATATGCGATATGATTTTGTGCACTTGCTTGTATCATGTTTGATGAGATATGCCTTTTGGTTAAGTGTAAAGAATTAAACCTTGGTTAATGAAATGGTTAGGGTTTACTTTTTCCTTATTCATTTATTCATTTATTTATTCTTTTGGAAAAAGATAAGCAAATGAGAAAATGATGGCTTGTTTTGTTTTGTTCATGAAGCTTCATGAAGACTTTGACCACGTGACCATTTTGTCTCATGCTTAACCCTAACCATCCCACTAACCATGATTTATTCTCCGCACTTGACCATGGTTTGGTCATGATAAGTATTCTTTTAATTTTCTTTTTGGAATTAACTTATCATAACTTTATCTTCTTCTTCTTCTTCATTTCTTCAAGTGAAGAAAGCTTGCCTCCATCAATGGCAAGTGATGAAAAAGAGTGAGAAATCCAATTCTAAAGTCTACCCACTTCCTATTTCTTCATCCTCTACCTATTGCCAAGTAGTAGAGTGTGTTTCCTTCACAAGTTTTCAAGGCTTGGTGAAAGTGGAGCTTGATCTAACGATGCCTCGACGTAGATCATCTTCGGCATGGACATCGACGACCTAGCTCGCCATTTCTCCGACGAAGCCGACGCTAGAGCCCGGGAATTCATTTGGACAGCGAGGGGACTTCGTTGCGGAGCTATGGAGGTGGAGGACCGGATCTACAAAGGTTGTATATCCGTTCACTTAGTTAAAATAGTTAACTAGTTGCTTTTTCGCCTAGACATCTAGCTAACGATCCGTAGTTTAGGGTTTCCCGGCACCGTTAAATTTGAAATTGGCATGGTTGATGCCTTGTGAGACCTCACTAGAGTGCCTAGGAACCCTACAGTGGTATCAGAGCCTAGCTAGAGCCTTAGGCGAAGTCTAGACGACGTTTGAATCCCGATCGAACCCGAAACCCCATATTTCCCATGCTCTCTGTCCTTTTTTCAAAACTGTGCATTTTTCCACATTAAAAATATGCAGAAAATCAATCAGGGTTTTATATGAATTACTGTGAAATACGGGGGCCTAATTCAACTAAACCACTGCGGAACCGCGGCACGAGCTTGGCGTGTGCGGCAGTTCCGCGGCCGAATGGTCTCCCCTTGCGTTGACTTTTGCACAGTAATTCCTATTTAACAGTGATGTGTTCTCTGGGTATTTTTAATATTTATTCAAGAGTTGAATAATCTGGGATGGTTTGGAGCTTCGATGATTCGATCGGGTTTATCAGATTTTGTCTATTTGTGTTTCCGGATAATTTTTTGAATATGTTAAAAAGTTCGACCGGATATAAATACCCAATTTTTCCCCTGTCGGGAAATTTCCAAGTGTTGGATCTTTCCGTAGTTTAACGACATTCTAAGTAGTGCAAGTAACGCGATGGACCCTCTAGAAGACAACAAACCTTAACTCGATTATGTGACCGTCTTGAACTGCCCTTTGAACCTTCGGGTTTGGGGCAGTACGGCGTGCCACATGTGAGGCGTTGGCTTGACCCTTCTACGGCTGGACCGTTGGTACTGAGGCACGAACTGAATGTTGTTAGACTTATTTCATGTGTTGAGCTGTATCGGGAAAACTTGGGTGTTCGAATGTTCAATCGGAAAGTTTAACATTTTCTGTTTATCCGGAATGTGATACAACAATTGGAATTCACAAAAGTTATGTGATAACTGAATGAATGTTATAAACATAGAAGTTTAGTCTCACTTGATCGGTTGCCACGGAATTTTGATGTGATCAAAAGTCTGTCGCAATCACGTAGCGTACGCGGATACTCGCCGGGTAAACTTAATAGACAGCTTCACTCCATAGCCTCGACCAAGTGACTGTAGGAGAACCCCGTCGCCGAAAGCATCCATTCGGGTGCTCCCGGTATCGGTGTTCCGCCTTGGTGCACTTCGTCGACGGTATCAGGGGTGCGACCGTCTACTGAAGTTTGCGACGATCATTCGATCAAAATGTCGGGAATCCTGTTGAATTGCCCGACTTAGTATTGAAAAGAGTTTTCGATAATGAGACTAAAATGCGGGGTTTATAATTGTTAGGCATGCGATGTCTAAGTAATTCATTTGGTCAGGCATGCGATGTCTGAGGAGGTTGCGGATTCCAACTGTTGTAGTTTTACACTTTATTTTCTGTGACCGTAAGTGTAATATGTGATATCGCCGGTTTCGTTGCTATATGTCAACGATAATTGGGATGCGCATATTTACTTACGTTGATGACATGTGATGTTATGTGTTGCTGGATATGTTATATTGGATCGTCGTGTTTAAATAGCCGGGGGTTTTTATGTGAGATGAGTGTTTTTTATTTTCATTCATGTAAAAACTTGTATGTAATATTCTTTTATTGGGGCGCTTCCAGGTTGCGGAAGTTGTCACCGTTGATGTATATTATTTACTTTTCCGCACTAGGATAGACCCAAGGAGGAGGGCACAAGTAACCGGGTTATGGAGTCCAGTGGGAGACCAACTCGAGGAGTCGAGTCCGGGTCTCCTAACTCTAGAATTGGTAAGGTTGCTTGCCGCTCTCGTAGGGGTCTAGGGGTGTGGGTTTGGCTATTCATCACGACCGTGGAATCCGTGTTTTATACTGGCTCGTATTGAAAACACGGACGTCCTAGTATATCCAATATTTCATATGATTCTTCTGCTGCGATATCTGTGATGTGATCATATGATGTTCTATGATAGATACAGTATATAGTATATATGATATATTATATAGACGTTACTTATGTTTTACACCCGCGCTAGCCCTGTCCCGCTCTGCCGTTAGTTACCTAACCTAACGGTGCACGAGGGGACACCGAGGCGAATGCGGATGGCATAAGTGTACGTCGTATTTATCTGTGATGTTTAGGTAACTTAAATGATGGGACTTCATTAATGTGATTAATGAAATAAAAAGAAACCTAAGATGTTGTAGAATCGAATTTCAAAATAAAACAGGTAGCTACAGTTCTTGCTTTGCACAGCGGTATATTTGATATATCCTGCACCTTATTCGATGAGGAAAGGACCGAGATCCCTTCACCGGGAGTGACTCCTTTAGCAATAACTGGCAGATGCTACACCCCTAGGTTTGGTTTTTGATTGCTTTTAAGAGTTTTTGCTTTGCACAGTGATATATATGATATATCCCGCACCTCATTCGACAAAGAAAGGACCGACGATCCCTTCACCGGGAGTGACTCCTTTAGCAAAACTAGAAAAGCCTCAAAAACACTCCATTTCAAAATTCATTCGATCCTACAACGATATCAAGTTCATTACGCAATAGGTTTTCAGAAAAACCTGTCGTAGCCCTCCGTCATTTCAGATAAGTACTAGTTAGTATTCGTGCTGCGGTTGTTTGGCATGCGTCAAGGCGTAGTGTACGGTATCTAACTAGTGCTTATCTGCTAGCATACGATGCGATTGGATTAGGGTATTCGTACGGCGTTGTTTGGCATGCGTCAAGGGTCGTGCGAGTGGGTTTAATTCAATCAAGAAATGTACGGGTTGAACTTGACTAGCGGACTATGGGTTGTTTGGCATGCGTCAAGGTCATAGCACGCTAGGGGCAAAATATTATCGGGAATTTCAAGTGTTGAAATTTGCAATGAGATTGCATACCTTCTATGAGATAGTTGGATCCCGATACCCGCTGCGAGTAATTGTTACTCCTGGGAGAGTTTTATACATTACAATTAGCCGATCAAGTAGGTGTCTAGAAAGGTGTCAATGGGGTTACGCCTCTGGGAAAACGAGGTTTACATTAATTAGGTTCGTGCGAAAGCACGGGGGACCTCCCTCAAAGTACCGACACTGGCCTGGCTGAAAGATTGGCGAACTTGTAGTGTGTAATTAATCCCGGCTAGTCTTTCCTTTTAGGGTTTGAAGGAAGATTTGATAAAAAGCAGTGGGAGCCATCCTGATTAGATAAAATAATAACCAATCTATTCTTGTAAGAGCGCACGCTGAGTGTTTTCTTCTCTCTCTCTCCTGGTAGCGACCATATCACGCCTTAATTAAGATAATAATACGGATAATTGACCGAACCCGCTTGTTATACTGAGCTGGGGAACGTTGGTCCCGCTCCAACTTATAATTGTTATAAGACAGAGCAGGAAATTGGGGAATACCAGATTTCCCGTGCCGCCCAAACGAAGAGAGTGCATGCTGATGCATCATCTTCGGGTGTGTTCATTACAAAGAACTGTTTCTCAGTATCCTCCGTATCCTGGGTATTTGATACCGGATCAGGATCCCAGATACGTAAGATGTTACATAGGGCTACAAAAAGGTAGAAAAACTGAGAACGGGTGATAAGTTTCATGAGGCAGAAAACGGGGCAAGTGTTGCAGCCAAGTCTGTCGGTCACTGTCACCCTATATTACTTGAATACATTGATTCTGAACGAATGTTATTAGATACCGAACCTGATATACAAAATCATATCACTCTCTTTATTAGTAAAGAAATGATAAAATTTTGTATTGTTGGATAATGTTTTGAACATTTCCTATATCAAAAGTTGATCGATTCAGGCACGATTATCTAAAAAGCATTGATGTTCTAAATCAAACTACAGTTCCTAGTATATAGAACACACACAAGAAGAAGAGTTCAGAAATGAACGAATCCTTCTTGATGCTTTGTAGACTAGGTCATATCAATGCGACCCGACTAGCTAAGTTACATTTAGATGCATATTTAAATTAGTTTGAATTTACATCTTATGAAAACTTGCCAGTCATGTCACAAAGATAAGATGACCATAGCTCTGTTTACTGGAAACAGAGAAAGAGTTAGTGAACTCTTGGGATGATACATGTTGATGTATGAGAGGTCCCCTGTCTACACATGCCAGGATTGGATCTTTTTACTTCATTACGTTCTCTGATGATCTCTTTAGATTCAGACATATGTTCCTGTTGAAACACAAGTCCGAACCTTTTGAGATATTCACAGAATATAAATTAGAAGTAGAGAACCAAAATACGGGTATAAGTATTATGTCCTATGATGAGATCAGGGAGAAGAATACTTGTACATGGAATTCCTGGACTATTCTAAAGGAGAATGAGATTCTCTCTCAGCATTACTCCTCCGTATACACCATTGCACGATGGTATGTCGGGGCGGAGCAGATACACCCTATTTGATATGGTATGCTCTATGATGAGTACTACTGAGTTACCTTTTTCCTTAAGGGGGTTATGCACTTGAGAAGTTGCATACCTATTGAATAGGGTTTCAATCAAATCAGTTGCCTACCGCTTCATATGTGATATGGAATAGGAAGAACCCATGTCTTAAGTTAGTTAAGATTTGGGGTTGTCCGGCCTATGTCTAAAAGCATGATCCGGACAAGCTCGAGGCAAAGTCTGTAATGTAGAACTGGAAAGGTTCCAGCTATACAAAATACAGCAGATGATTTGGTACAACCAAAGAATTCAGTAGATGCCAACGAACCTCAGCCTCTCCGCCGATCTAGTAGGGTTCCTCACCCACCAGAGAGATACTTCGGTTTCTCTATGACAGTGGGAGCAAGGATTGCATCATGAGATGATGACCTAACTAGCTTCGAGCTGGCCATCCAGAGTAGGGACTCTGTAAGAATGGCTGGATGCTTAGCGATCTGAGATGGAATCCTTATACACCAACAAAGTATGGACTTTGGTTGCTATATCTGAAGGGTTAAATCCCTTTCAGGAGCAAGTATATCTTGAGAAGATTACTTGGTGTACAAGGAAAAGTTGAGACTTTCATAGCTAGACTTGTTAAAGGTTTGCATCATTGACCAGGCGTGGATAATGATGAAACCTTTTCTGTGCCTATGCTTAAGTCCATCCAGATCCTACTTGTCACGGCTACATACCATGACTACGATATCTGGTGGTTGGGTGTCATGACTGCTTTTCTAAATGATGTTTTAGAAGAGTGCGTCTATAAGTACACAGCCAGAGGGCTTCGTAGACAGTGGGAGCAGCGGAAACGTGTGCAAGATGCTTTATAGGATAAAGCAGGCATCACGGAGTTGGAACATCTGTTTTGATGAAGTAGTCAAAGAAGTTGACATCATCAAAATGGTAGATGAACCTTGTATAAACAAAAAGGTAGTAGGGAGTATGGTGTCGATCCTCATAGAGTACGTGGATGACATACTCTTGATAGGGAAGGAGTTTCCTATGCTACGCTCGATCAATCTCCGCTTGTCACAATGATTCTCCACATAGGATCAAAGTGATACCTACTAAATCCTGGGTTCTGGATCTATGAGATAAATCTAATTGGATGTTAGGAATCTCACTAGTAGTAGTGAGATGGTATCAATCGATCCTGGGGAAAATCACTGGAAAGGTTCCAGGGTGATAAAGACGACTGAATGTCAGTCACAGGCATTGTCTTTACCCTCAGTAAAGGGACGGTATGTTGGAAGAGTTCCAAGCTAGATACCGTGACATACTAGACGATAAAGGCAGGATACATCGCTACTTAAGATGCTACCAAAGAGGCTGTTTGGGTGTATATTGGTTCATGAGATGAACTACGTTCCTCCCATTGTGTGACAAAGGAGTTGTGGCTTATGCCAAGGAACGCAGGTCCCATCAGTGATCCAGACATAATCTAAGGCAGTATCACCTGATCATGGAGATGGTTGATCTCCAGGGTGATCGAGGTTAGGAGAGTAGACTCAGAGGACAACACGGCGGATCCACTCACAAAGGCCTGTTCCCAGAGAGAGACTTTTATGGGATGGTTGAGTATGAGATACTACAACCACTGCTACAGATGGCCCTAGTGCAAGTGGGAGATTGTTAGTTATATGTATGCCCTAGAGGCCATTACTGTACATTGGATGTATATTGTAGTGAATGCTGGGACATATATAGGGAGGACTTTCTTGCTCGACATGATAGTATGCTATCTGGTTGCTCTTTACCTTAACGTGTACAAAGATTGTCTCTCTATTACATGTTGGTAAAGCCCTTAGGATGTGTACTTGACTACCTGGACTATGATGCGGATCATACTAGTGGGGACAGGGTAGTCCATAAATACATCCTTCAAAGTCCCTAGTCGTGGGTGTATCGAGACGGGGCATCGATATACCAGAGTAGACTAGCGTGTACCTTCTCGACCCATACAGATGGGCGATGGATGATCCCATATCCATTGGTGTTTGACATCAGAGGAGATATACGGGTGCTCAGTAGAGACTGGTTACACTGGACGGACTCGCCGAGAACTCCCAGATGGTATTATACCTCACGTCAGATGGCAGTTCTTAGGTGACACTGGTACAGAGTAGTCTGTTGACCCGAGATCGTCATAGAGTCTTGTGTGGTTCCCACTGTGCTTTGATTTCCATCTTACCACGTCCAAGAGGGCGTGCAAAATGGTGGTTTTTGGGTACAGTCCCGAGTCACATGGAGGCAATGAGCGATAGGAGGGGATTCGTCTCTCCCGGTATAGGGGGTTGATGTTGCGCTGTGTTCGATTGGCTATAACAGGAAATCCCTGGCCAGGGTTGCTGAGATATACTGGTAAGTGTTACCAGTAGTTTCTCGAATTGTTATAGACCTCATATCGACACGACTTATCGAGCTATTGGGGTCTGACGTTTACCACCCCTAGGCGAGATATGCGACATATCAGACGAACAGACCGGACTGTACGGTAGTGTTACTGGTTGGATTCACTGGAGTGTGAGCGGGCTTGCTCGTCGATCTTCTGATCGCTCAATACCCGGGTGGCCATTACGTTTAGCAGACCTCTTGCGGCTTGTGAGTGCTTGATATGATCATCATCTGCTGCCGACGTATTGACGAGTCTTTAGAGTCCTACACAAAGGTTTCCTGGCTCAAGCGAAACGAAATAGGAGTGCATATGAGATATGTGCGGGACCGAGAATGATACCAGTATGTGATACTGTATTCGATTCTCGCGATATGTGACATTGATCGGTTATATGCGATATAGCCAGGTTATCGGATCAAGTGTTGATTCGATAAGTTGTTACTGTTAATATTAGTCGGTCATATGCGATATGACCGGGTCGTTAAATCAAGTGTTGATTTAATGATTTAATGCATAATTATATATTTGATATATTACTTTGCATTAACTAGTATCGGTTCACTTTAAAATGTATTTTCTCACTCGGTTGTGCGCATTGCATATGCGATATGATTTTGTGCACTTGCTTGTATCATGTTTGATGAGACATGCCTTTTGGTTAAGTGTAAAGAATTAAACCTTGGTTAATGAAATGGTTAGGGTTTACTTTTTCCTTATTCATTTATTCATTTATTTATTCTTTTGGAAAAAGATAAGCAAATGAGAAAATGATGGCTTGTTTTGTTTTGTTCATGAAGCTTCATGAAGACTTTGACCAAGTGACCATTTTGTCTCATGCTTAACCCTAACCATCCCACTAACCATGATTTATTCTCTACACTTGACCATGGTTTGGTCATGATAAGTATTCTTTTAATTTTCTTTTTGGAATTAACTTATCATAACTTTATCTTCTTCTTCTTCTTCATTTCTTCAAGTGAAGAAAGCTTGCCTCCATCAATGGCAAGTGATGAAAAAGAGTGAGAAATCCAATTCTAAAGTCTACCCACTTCATATTTCTTCATTCTCTACCTCTTGCCAAGTTGTAGAGTGTGTTTCCTTCACAAGTTTTCAAGGCTTGGTGAAAGTGGAGCTTGATCTAACGATGCCTCGACGTAGATCATCTTCGGCATGGACATCGACGACCTAGCTCGCCATTTCTCCGATGAAGCCGATGCCAGAGCCCGGGAATTAATTTGGACAGCGAGGGGACTTCGTTGCGGAGCTATGGAGGTGGAGGACCGGATCTACAAAGGTTGTATATCCGTTCACTTAGTTAAAATAGTTAACTAGTTGCTTTTTCGCCTAGACATCTAGCTAACGATCCGTAGTTTAGGGTTTCCCGGCACCGTTAAATTTGAAATTGGCATGGTTGATGCCTTGTGAGACCTCACTAGAGTGCCTAGGAACCCTACACAGGCAGGGGACGGATTACCTACCGGTGACTTCATTTGGCACGGCGGATATCCAGAGGATACCGACTGTGGCCGCTGGATTGGGATATTGATATTTGATATGGATCAGCTGGACGACTGAGGCCAGAGATACTTGACATGGATATATGAGATTTGAGACAGTTTTGAGGTGTCATTGCTGGACATGGATTTTGTTGATTTTCATGGATTTTATGCTGATATTTGAAAGGAATTTCAAAACAAAGGAAGGAACAATTCTTATACCTACATTGAGATCTTGAGTTGAATCATATAGCATACATACATGATAGTATTTCATGAGGCATACATACCTGTCATTACATCCATGTGACATTATACTTGTTAGTACACTGATGATGCATACATACCTGCTAGTACATATAGCCATACCTCTCCTAGGGATTCTAGGATACTTGTGCACATGCATACGATAGCCTTAGAAGATGTTATTTATTACTCACGAGATGGCAACTCACCCCCGTTGTGCCACAGCTTTTCTGCAGGTCCGTTCCGTCAGCACTGTAGCGGCGAATACTTTTGCCTCTTTTGCTCTTTTTGCCTGGACTCGCGGCTTTTGCTCTTAGGTGGGTTTGTTATCATTTTGTACCACCTTATATATTCATTGTATCTAGAACACCCCATCTACTGCTACTATTATTTTAGTTGTACCTGTCTTATTTGGATTATTGTATATTGACTAAGAGACGAGGTTGTGAGACTTGGGGATTTATGTTATGTTATATCTGGAGTCGAGCTCCCTTGAGTCGACATGTTATTCTTATGCTTCATGCTTATTCTTGCATAGTGTTATTTTTTTTCATTGCAAGAGATTTGTGACCGCCTTGAGGCGAAGAGCTAGCTCCCGCTTGGTGAGGCCATATTCATGTATTCATTTATATTCTGCTTTGCACCCGTTTGGGGCTGATTTTACAAAAGAAATTCTGCAGGAATTTTGGAAAAAGGAAAGTTATTTTAAAAGGGGAATTTGATGTCGTTAAATGGAGTAAAATGCTTTAAATAATTTTTTTCCTTCACTCTAAAATTTTAATTGGGTTTGTATTCTGGGCTTCGGCTTACTTAGTTTACGGACGCCTTGAGACGTTTCGTAACTTAAGTGCCGGTCGCGTTCCGTACTCTGCGGGTCGTGACAAAGTTGGTATCAGAGCGATAGGTTTCACCTTTCCGCGTGTAGGATGACCCTTAGTAGATGGAGTAAATGACTTAAGCAGGATAGCGTAGCGTACGTATGTCCGCGGCATACTTGCGATGCGGTACTCCGCCTAGGTAACTTTAGGATATACTTGCTTGAAATTCCTTCTTCAATTCCATGTATCCTTCGATTCTATTGCACCGTTCTTATTGTCCTGTTTCCTGTACCAGTCACTATGCCGCAGAGGGCTACCAGAGCGCAGAGAGCTGCCGCCAGAGACGAGATTCGAGCTAGCTCGTCCGAGACTGGGACTGAGCAGGGTGGTATGCCTACGCCGCAGGGACAGACCGATCCACCATCCCCAGGCCGTATGGATAGGCTTGAGACTGGTATGGAGGAGCTGCGACAGATGATGGGGAGTATGCAGGAGCTACGTCAGATGGTAGGATCCCTAGTTGCAGCCGGTCGTGCACCGAGGTCGGAGGACGTACCTACTACATCCCAGACCACTATGATACCTGCCCCTACTACTACCGCCGTGACCATCCCGGTTTCGCTACAGGAGTTCATGAGGCTGAGACCTCCAGTCTTCACGGGTATCGATGCAGCAAAGGACCCGCAGACATTCCTTGATAGTTTGGCCAGGATCTGCCGTTCGCTGAGATGTTCTGATGATCGCTGGGTAGAGCTTGCGAGTTTCCGACTAGAGGGTCTCGCACAGATATGGTGGGAGTCAGTTTTGAGAGGTCGAGCTTGTAAGTGCACGGCGGCGCCCCGGCCTCCATCCCGAGGCCAAATGCGGAAGCGATGGTTAACTTTAATTTTCTTGAACCGGCACCACCGCGCACTATAACCCGGATCGACCATTAACTAGTCCTAGCTAACTACAAGATGGGGAAGAGAGATATACCGAGTGATCCGAGTCCTCCGGTCTTCTCGCCGTCGTCCCGATCTCCCGCGGAATGTCTGGTCTCCACCTCCTCGCCGGAAGGGCACCACGTCGTCTGCTTCTTTTACGGGCTCCCACCTTTATACCGAGGCAACTCGGGCATGAAGTTAGCGAGCCGACGTGCCCAAGGTTTGCTGTAGAATGTGTAGTGCTCAAGTCTCATTTTGGGGTTCAAGGAGGTGCCATTTTGGTGGAGGGATGATACAAAGAACTATGTAGAGGAACTTGGGGATTTTTTTTTTTGGAGCATGAAATGAACCAAAAACCCCAAGCCAAAAATTGGGCAGCCCCTCCTCTCAAGTGGCCGGCCTTGGCTCATGGTGGGAGTGAGAATGAGAGAGTGTATCAAAAATATGAGAGAGGCCACACCATAAGAGAGAGAGAGGAATGGTTATCATGCAAAGAAATGATAGCTAGGAAAGTACAACACTCAAACAACAATCATCACTTCCAAAAGTCATGCCATCATCAACAACCATATCATATAAAAGTCAAGCCATGATGGATGAAGAAGTCAAATGGTCAAGGGATGGTTCATCATCATGATACAAAGAAATATGCAAAGACCCCCTCCACAAATACATATTTGCACAAATGGAAATAAGCCCTCCTCCACCAATCTTCGGCCATTGAAAGATACAAATGAAAATGGCCGAAACGGAAAGCAAACTGGAAACTCCTGAAAACTGCTCCCGTAATAAATTACAGGAAAACCCCGCTACTGTGCATACACACCCGCATTTGTATTCCGACTGAAATACAAATGCAATGAGACAAAATCTACATTGTACTATACTAGGATCCGGCTTAAACCAAAACCGGCCAGTAATATCCGTTCGATCCTGATCCGTGCAATACCGCACGTATCTGATCGAACCCTGCCATATATACATACGGCCTCTAGTACTAACCGTCCGATCCTGATCCGTGCAATACCGCACGTATCTGATCGGACCCTGCCATATCTCCATACGGCCTCTACAGCGTTTCGCCCGAAAACTTGAGTAACTGAACGTGGGGGACTCTAAAGACTCGTCAACATCTTGGTTGTGGATTTAACCACTAGCACGTCAGAGGTATAAGACAATACGTAACGGGCTACCAGGTATTGACTAAAAGGGACGTCGATGAGCGAACTCATCCTGACACCCTACTGAGCTTGCCAATGACAATATCCGTACAGTCCGGTCCGTTCGTCTATGAGCATCGCATGGCGGGCCTAGGGGGTTGGTAAAAGTCAGACCCCCAAAAGCGGTACAAGTCGTGTCGGAGTGTAGCCCAGAACACCCTGAGATACTACTGGAATACCTACCAGTAAATCTCCTGCCTCGGCCGAGGGCTTCGTGTAATGGCTCTCCTAGACACAGCGCGACCTCACCCCCAATACCGGGAGAGACGGACCCCTGAAGATCCGCTCACTGCCTCCATGTGGCTCGGGACTGTACCCAACTAAAACCTGTTTGCACGTCTTCTTTGAGCGTGGTAGGGTAGTAATCAAAGTACAGTGGGAACTCACACGAGACAAATGACGATCCCCAGGTCGATGAACTAACCTGTACACATGTCACCAGGGAACTGCTATCTGACGTCAGGTATAGGACCAACTAGCATGTTCCCGGCGAGTCCTGTCCGGTGTACTCATAACCCAATGAGCACCTGTATACATCTTAGGTGAACCAACTGACACCAGCGGCTTGTGAGACCGGCCACCGCCCCTCGTCAGGGTCTCGACTGTATACACTAGTCTACTCTGGAGTATCGATGCCCTGTCTCGAAACTCCCACGACTAGGGACCAATTAAGGATGTGCTTATAGACTACCAGCTCCAACGTATATGATCGCACTCATACTGTTGGCAGTCAACCAAGAATCCTAAGGGCTCTATCAACGTGCAATAGTGACCTGTAAGGTCACCTAAAGCAGTACACGATGATAAAGATAAACCAGATAGCATACTATCATCTCGAGTAAGACTGTCCTATTGGGACAGTTCCTCCCTCAATCATTGCAATCACGTGCCTGTGATCCAATAATTGACTCTGAGGGCACTATCTCCAACAATCTCCCACTTGCACTCAAGGCTAATTATTGCGATGTCGCATACTCACAGCCCGTGTGATACCGAACACCCAACTCCTCTACTAGTCAGTCTCACAAAGCTCATTTGCGAAACTACTGCGTTCGAGGAATAGCCTCAGTGAGTGGATCCGCTTTGTTGTTTCTTTCTATGTCTCTCTATATCTCATGTTCGCGGAGAAAGCCATCTCCCGAAATGAGCAATACCTGTCTTAGAATGTGTCTGGATGTCTGATGGGACCTAGCTCATAAATGAACTCCAAATCCAAACTTCTTAGACTGTATCATCAACTGAACTTAATCAGTATCCTGCGCCATGCCTCCCTCAGTATTGCCTTGGACCACCTGTCCAAAATACTGCCCCTCGTCAGAAGGAAAAACTATAACTCCGACAACCTCCCTGTCGTCCAGGCCACCTTGGAAGCCTGGAATGATAACTGTCTCCCGAATGAGGCTGTCGTTATCATATCCCTAGAACATCCACTTATGTTCTAAAACTGCTTCCGACTGTTTCTCCAGGATTGGATCAATGCCAACTTATTGCATCTAGTGCAAGAACAACATCTGGTGTGGTACTTGACATCTCATGATTGACTCAATTGCCTAAACAAGTGATCTGCCAATCATGCACATCCCTCTCCCCTTTAGTCTGTAAGACACCTTTAGAGAGGGTGACTCCATCACCTGCAGGTATACTACCGTGCCAGGAGTCGTCCATTCTAAATACTCTTAGAATGTTGTCTAAGTACTCTTAATTGGGAAACCACCTAAATCTAGATCTAAAACCATAGATCCAGTAACCAGAATGTTTGATATGAAATCCATTTCCTTTGTGGAGAAACCACTGTATGACGACCAAAGTGTAACCGATCGTAGTATAGGAGTTTCTTTTCCTATTCTGTGTGTGTCATCCAAATACCATGACATCACACCCTACTACCTTCTCAACAGATTCATCCCCTATTCTGATGAAGTCAAACCTATGACTGTCATATCAGAAATTGATGATCTATCTCCGCTATATCTGCTTTAGTCTATAAATAGACATAAGCCACATGTCCACCAATGCTTCCGCTGCTCCCACTGACTACGACAACCCTCTGGCAGAGTCATACACACGTACACTTCTGAAGCCAGTTCAGAACGACACTATACTCATCCTCCTGCCGGGTCTCGCAGCCTGGAACAACAGCAATGGCAAGTGTGGGTAAACAAGAACTTCCCAGTCACCGTCCGTGAGGCTACCGGAGTACCTCTTGGGTGCCTGGAGTTACCCACCTTTTCTGCGGAGTGGCCAATGGAATGTCAATCCAGATTGAATCTATAGGTTCCTTATCAAATCTTCAGTAATCGTTTGTGGTTCTGGAATCACTTCCAGTTCTACCATACTCCCACTACTGTTTTCTGAAAAAAACCATTTTTAATAAAACTGTGGCGAGTCTAGAACAATATCGCTATTGATCTTCCAGATGGTAGAAAGTCAACCCTCGTCATAGCTTGGGTTAACCCACAAACAGCCATTACAGAAACGTGCATTGAGTTGTCCAGTGTCTGGTTTTAAACATAAGCCGGACAACTCCCCGTACCTTAACATCGTTAAGATATGAACTGTTCTATATCCAATATAGAACCAGAGGCACTGATTTAATTGAACCAGATTCAAATCATGCAGCTGTCTCCAGTGCATGTCAACTAAATGGAAAGAGGCCGATCAGCCTTACTCAACTTAGAAATGCTTCCAATTATGAGTAACCTGAAAGAGAAGCAAGTTCTCTTAATCATTACTCTCAACTGAATACCATACACAAGTATTTACATCTTCGATCACTTTGAAGAATCCCAATACTTGCAACACCTGGTTCTCTACTTTATTCAAATACCTATAACTTCTCAAAATTCGGACCCTGTGTTTCCACGAAACACCTGTCTAAAAACTAGAGAAGTCATAAGTAAACCGAATATAGTACGAGGACCAACCCCTCTGTCCTGATGGACCCTGGACAACATACAATACTCTGTATAAGTCCCTTGAGTATGATAACTCATTCCCTGTGTGTCGTAGGTTGAAAACTGTACTATGGTTATGAAGAATTACACCGTTGTTTAATGCTCCTTACCTAACCATCCACTGATATAGGTAAATGCCATAGACATAATTTCAAAAGGGTATATCTCACTCTATGAAAATAGACGTACAGATATATCAATTTGAAATTGGTGCATGACAACGGATATTCAAAACCAAAATATTTGCCGACCGGCAAACAACCCAGGTGACTTCCTCAAATATCACCGATTACAACGAATCCCGATATAATGAGGATGATCACCCAATCCCCAATAAATTACTCCCACTCATCATCTGTAAAACCATACAGATGTGAGAATCATACCTGGTAAATACATACCCTGGAGAAAGTGTCTAACTGGGAAATCAGTTTTCTATTAACAGTACACAGTGAAACTGAAACATTGAAATGTTTCGATGGGGTATCCCGGTATTCCCAGTAATGCCTCTTCCATTATCCAAATTCACAATTGTAACCGTGTAATTCTTTGCCACCTCTCCAAATCCCTTTATATGTCTTTAGCCATTACCTTTTGCACACCCCTTTAGGCCAAATGGTTTTCTTCTTTCCCTACCGTTCGGCACCAGCCTATGGTTTTGAAGAAGACTATCCAATAAGCATAATGGGTGTACTGTCCTAATCCAAGGAGCACTCGTAATGCGAGAAAAGGTGAAGATAAAAGACAACCGAATAAACCTTATTCCTATTTCTCCTGAACCAGAATCCATCCCCGAACTGGAACAAGTTCCTTTCGAGTTCGTATATAACCATACGATGGAGTATCCAATAAACTGTGGATATTCGTAGTGATACGGAGTGTCATGGAGAAATACAAAGGGGATTTAGGATTGGCGAAGAAATACTTGGTTTGGTCGTGAATAGCAGTCGCAGTTTACTCTGCCCTCTTACTAATCCCTTTCTTTGTCTTTACTTAATACCTTCTGTACACCATTTTTATGCTAATTGGTTTTCTTCATTCCCCACCGTTCGGCACCAGCCTAAGGTTTGGAAGAAGACTATCCAATTTGCGTAATAGGTGTACTACTCCTAAACCAAGGAGTACTCGCAGCCTGAGAGAAGGTAAAAGGGAAAAACAACTGAATAATCCTATCCATTTTCTCCAGAACCGGAAACCATCTTCGAATTCCTTCAAGTTCGTATCAAACCATACAATGGTTTTTTTCCAGTGGAAGTGGACGTTCGTAGTAATACGGAGTGTCCTGGAGAAAAAGGGTAAAAGTATGAGTGGCAATGAGGTATGCAACTCCGACAATCCAAAAGCCAGTGTTTAAGAAGGTTCGGTCAACTTGGTCACTGAGTCATAGTCTTAGGGTCGGGTCAATGGTCGCTGCCAAAGAGAGAGAGAAAAGAAACACTCAGCGTGCACTCTATCCTAGATCAGAATGGTTACCAATTTATCTAATCTGGAAACCTCCCACTGTACAGTCAAATTCTCCTCCAAACCTGAAAGAAGAATTAGTCGGGATCACCCGAGGAGTATACCAACTCATCAGTGGGAATCGGGATCCAACTATCATCGCATGATAACGTGACGGAATCCGCTCACGGTGTCACACTCCAGAAGGTATGCGCATATCTGGAAAGTTTCAGTTCTTTTGAAACTCCCGATGTGATTTCTGCCCCATGCTCTTATGACCTTGACGAAGGTCAACAAATCATAAGTCACATGTCAAGTTCTACCTGTCATTATCCAGGTTAATTTGAACCCACCCGTACAAGCCCTTGACGAAGGTCAACAAGGCTATACGACTGTCCCAAACCAACGCATCTATCTATGCTGCATATGAATAACCAACAGCTACCAAACACTGTACCTTGACTTTGGCCAACAAACACAGCTTGAATACTATTGACTATCCATATGAAACGACGGAGGGCTACGAATGGTTTCTGGCCGAAAACCTTTAACGTAGTGAACTTGATATCGTTGAAGGAACGGATAGCTTTTAAAAATATAGTGACGAAAACCTTTGCTAAAGAGGTCACTCCCGGTGAAGGGATCTCGGCTCTTTCCCCGTAGAATGAGGTGCAGGATATTCCAACTGAATACCACGGTGCAAAGCAAAAGAAATCGGCTATAGTGAAGTCATTGCCCTGACGTAAACTTTTTGTCCAAGGGGTCACTCCCGGTGAAGGGATCTCGGCCCTTGCCTCGTCGACTGAGGAGCAGGATATTCCAACTGAATACCACGATGCAAAACAAAAGTGAACGTCCTTGCAATAACAGCTTTTTGAAAAGTGTTCCAACAACATCAGATTAGGTTTGTTTTTAACATGCATTGATCCGCATCAACACAGTCCCATCAATTGATCACACCACAAAGAACGAAAATATACTGATGTACGTATATGCCATCCGCATTCGCCACTGGGTCCCGTCATTACCCGTTAGGTTAGCTAACTAACGACAGAGCGGGGACTGGACTAGCGCGGATGCAAAACATATACAACATCTACTAATATATATACCAATATATTATATTTCGCTCAAGGCGTGATAAAAATGCAACATCACAGAAATGTACAGCATCACAGAACAATACAGATATCTGGGATTCCCGGGTTTCACAGAGCCACTACCGAAACCCGACGTTCTCTTGGTCGTGTGGATAGCCTGTGCAATGAAATTCTGGACCCCTACGGGCGCGGCAAGTTACCCGCCAAAACCTGAAGCGAGGCAGCCACCTTCAGCACCGTGAATGGACCACCCAGCACTTCATGGAATCCGGTAACTTGGGCACCCCTCCTGGGTCAACCTGTACCCCTACGAGTGCGGCAAATAGCCCACCAATCCTAGAGTGAAGCCCCCTCCGTCTCAATGCCATGAGATGCGGGCTTGTTGCCCTCTAGAACCCGGCTATCCGTGCACCCCACCTTGGGGTAATCCTAGTACAGAAAGTAAAATATACATACAACGGGTACATCGACCGCAACCTGGCCGTGCCCCAAAATAATAATACAATCAGGCAGTGACGGCAGTCCACATGTCAGACGCTCGCCCCGCAAAATCAAATGTACATAATACAACAAAAACTGTACTAGCATTGCATCCAGGCTATCCCCCACGACCGATCCGCAACATCACAGCAATACATAGAACATCAACGTGAAAGTCACGTTCGCAAATCCGTCTAACCGGGCTATAGCAGTTAGACTGGATTTACCGATCAAGTGACATTCATGGTCGCAGATATAATGTAAATACTGTGAACTAATGTGTTTAAAATATCCGATCGATCAAATTTTAACAAGTGGGCCCCAAGTACTACTGTAGCACATCAAGAAATTCTGGGCCCAAAATTAATATTCCAAAAACCACATTTTCAACTCAGGAGGTCTCTGTAAAAATTTGGCACACTGATCTGCATATGCTGCGGCGGAACCGCGGCCCAAGCATGGGTTTGGCCGCGGTTCCGCGGTCGTATGGAGCGATCACGTGATCAAATTTCTACAGAATTCTTATAATTCCCTGCACATCATTCTGAGACAACCTGAAAAATTTTTAGACTCCAAAAAATTTTGATAGAAACTGATGCTAGGGAAAAACGCGGATTTTGGAATTTTTGATCGATCGGAAATGTAAAACACATTAGACCAAGCTAGACTATGTTAATGGCGAGACTCTGATACCACTGTAGTGCACGGCGGCGCCCCGGCCTCCATCCCGAGGCCAAATGCGGAAGCGATGGTTAACTTTAATTTTCTTGAACCGGTACCACCGCGCACTATAACCCGTATCGAACCATTAACTAGTCCTAGCTAACTACAAGATGGGGAAGAGAGATATACCGAGTGATCCGAGTCCTCCGGTCTTCTCGACGTCGTCCCGATCTCCCGCGGAATGTCCGGTCTCCACCTCCTCGCCGGAAGGGCACCACGTCGTCTGCTTCTTTTATGGGCTCCCACCTCTATACCGAGGCAACTCAGGCACGAAGTTGGCGAGCCGACGTGCCCAAGGTTTGCTGTAGAATGTGTAGTGCTCAAGTCTCATTTTGGGGTTCAAAGAGGTGCCATTTTGGTGGAGGGATGATACAAAGAACTATGTAGAGGAACTTGGGGATTTTTTTTTTTTGGAGCATGAAATGAACCAAAAACCCTAAGCCAAAAATTGGGCAGCCCCTCCTCTCAAGTGGCCGGCCTTGGCTCATGGTGGGAGTGAGAATGAGAGAGTGTATCAAAAATATGAGAGAGGCCACACCATAATGCATGAGAGAGAGAGAGGAATGGTTATCATGCAAAGAAATGATAGCTAGGAAAGTCCAACACTCAAACAACAATCATCACTTCCAAAAGTCATGCCATCATCAACAACCATATCATATAAAAGTCAAGCCATGATGGATGAAGAAGTCAAATGGTCAAGGGATGGTTCATCATCATGATACAAAGAAATATGCAAAGACCCCCTCCACAAATACTTATTTGCACAAATGGAAATAAGCCCTCCTCCACCAATCTTCGGCCATTGAAAGATACAAATGAAAATGGCCGAAACGGAAAGCAAACTGGCAACTCCTTAAAACTGCTCCCGTAAAAAATTACAGGAAAACCCCGCTACTGTGCATACACACCCGCATTTGTATTCCGACCGAAATACAAATGCAATGAGACAAAATCTACATTGTACTATACTAGGATCCGGCTTAAACCAAAACCGGCCAGTAATATCCGTTCGATCCTGATCCGTGCAATACCGCACGTATCTGATCGAACCCTGCCATATATCCATACGGCCTCTAGTACTAACCGTCCGATCCTGATCCGTGCAATACCACACGTATCTGATCGGACCCTACCATATCTCCATACGGCCTCTACAGCGTTTCGCCCGAAAACTTGAGTAACTGAACGTGGAGGACTCTAAAGACTCATCAACACCTTGGTTATGGATTTAACCACTAGCACGTCAGAGGTATTAGCCTATACGTAACGGGCTACCAGGTATTGACTAAAAGGGACGTCGATGAGCGAACTCATCCTGACACCCTACTGAGCCTGTCAGTGACAATATCCGTGCAGTCCGGTCCGTTCGTCTATGAGCATCGCATGGCGGGCCTAGGGGGTTGGTAAAAGTCAGACCCCCAAAAGCGGTACAAGTCGTGTCGGAGTGTAGCCCAGAACACCCTGAGATACTACTGGAATACCTACCAGTAAATCTCCTGCCTCGGCCGAGGGCTTCGTGTAATGGCTCTCCTAGACACAGCGCGACCTCACCCCCAATACCGGGAGAGACGAACCCCTGAAGATCCGCTCACTGCCTCCATATGGCTCGGGACTGTACCCAACTAAAACCTGTTTGCACGTCTCCTTTGAGCGTGGTAGGGTAGTAATCAAAGTACAGTGGGAACTCACACAAGACAAATGACGATCCCCAGGTCGATGAACTAACCTGTACACATGTCACCGGGGAACTGCTATCTGATGTCAGGTATAGGACCAACTAGCATGTTCCCGGCGAGTCCTGTCCGGTATACTCATAACCCAATGAGCACCTGTATACATCTTAGGTGAACCAACTGACACCAGCGGCTTATGAGACCGGCCACCGCCCCTCGTCGGGGTCTCGACTGTATACACTAGTCTACTCTGGAGTATCGATGCCCTGTCTCGAAACTCCCACGACTAGGGACCATTTAAGGATGTGCTTATAGACTACCAGCTCCCACGTATATGATCGTCCTCATACTGTTGGCAGTCAAGCAAGAATCCTAGGGGCTCTATCAACATGCAATAGTAACCTGTAAGGTCGCCTAAAGCAGTACACGATGATAAAGATAAACCAGATAGCATACTATCATCTCGAGTAAGACTGTCCTATTAGGACAGTTCCTCCCTCAATCATTGCAATCATGTGCCTGTGATCCAATAATTGACTCTGAGGGCACTATCTCCAACAGAGCTGCAGGTCTACCGCCCATGACCTGGACCGAGTTCACAGCAGTCTTTTTAGCCCGTTTCCTTCCGGAGAGTGTTCATGACGCCAGAGCTCGTAGCTTTGAGGCCTTGATCAAGACACCAGGGATGACGGTGTCTGGGGATGACGGTGTCTGAGTTTGACGTCCAGTTTACACAGTTGTCCCGATATGCTCCGTATCTGGTGGATACCGAAGCGAAGAGGGTGAAGAGGTTCATACAGGGACTGGATGCCTAGCTATACCTTGCCATTGGCGCCCAGAATTTCGATACCTATTCAGCGGCTATGGATACGGCGTTGCGGATGGAGGCGCGTATTTCAGCGACTTCGGCCGTTCCCGGGCCGAAGAGGATTCTTACCGGCACGCCAGATCAGAGGCAGCATGCCAGATTCGTTCCGAGAGATAGGGCTGGCAGTGGGTTTGGACGCGGTCAGCTGTATAGGTCGTATACACAGGGACAGCAGTCATCGCCAGGGTGCTTTGGGTGCGGGAATCTGCACCATCGTGTTAGAGATTGTCCGGCGAGATGACAGGGAGCGGCGACCGTTCCGCATGTGACTCTACCTCCATCACCGCCCCCTTCTTAGAGAGCTCTACTTCCTGCCACAAGCGATGCTCCACGCCAGTTAGGTGCACCCAGAGGCCGTGAACACGGCGGACCGATCCAGAGAGGCCGAGGAGGCAGAGGCCGAGGCCGAGGTTAGCCCGCTATTGGAGGAGGTCAAGCCCGAGTATTCGCATTGACACCGCAGGATGCACATGCATCCAATGCCGTCGTGATAGGTACCCTATCAGTATGCTCTATTGATGCACACGTGTTGTTCGATCCCGGATCCACGCACTCATACGTTTCCACACACTTCGTGCCGAGTTTGGGTAGAGAGTCCGGTTTTCTTGATCATCCGCTTGTTGTGACAACTCCTGTAGTAGAGTCTTTTGTTGCTAGGCACGTGTTCCGATCCTGTACCGTTCGTATTGGCGAGCGAGAGCTGCCTGTCTACTTGATCCTTCTGGAGATGTTGGACTTCGACGTTCTTTTGGGTATGGATTGGTTAGCCACGTGCTATGCGTCGGTGGACTGCCGCGAGAAGACAGTTAGATTTTGTTTTCCCGGCGAGTCGGCTTTTGTTGTGCATGGGGACCGTGGAGCCGACACTCACATATTGATTTCTTCTCTTCGCGCCGATCAGCTGTTGAGGAAGGGATGTTGGGGATTTCTAGCCTGTGTATGCGATACTAGAGCTACAGATGTTCCATTGGATCAGGTTCCGATTGCATGCGACTTCCCCGATGTCTTCCCTGTTGAGCTGCCAGGATTGCTACCTAAGCGCGATGTCGAGTTCTGTATTGATTTGATTCCTGGCTCGAGGCCTATTTCTATACCGCCTTATCGGATGGCCCTGGTGGACTTAGAGAGTTGAAGGTTCAGCTGCAAGATTTGTTGGATAAGGGACTTATTCGGCCCTGCGTTTCTCTATGGGCTGCTCCGGTCCCGTTTGTCAAGAAGAAGGATGGAAGCTTGCGCTTATGTATCGACTACTGCCAGCTGAACAAGGTTACCGTGCGGAACAGATATCCGTTTCCGCGCATTGATGATTTGTTCGACCAGCTCCAGGGTGTAGGGTATTTTTCGAGGATCGACTTACGATCAGGATACCACCAGCTGCTAGTCCGACAGGAGGATATACCGAAGACGGCGTTCCGTACACGCTATGGACACTATGAGTTTCTGGTGATGTCGTTCGGACTCACCAACGCCGCCGCAGAATTCATGGACTTGATGAACCGTACCTTCAGGCCGTATATCGACTTGTTCATCATAGTGTTCATTGATGATATTTTGATGTATTCCCAGAGCCGAGAGGAGCACGAGCAGCATTTGCGGATTACTTTGTAGACCTTGAGGGAGCACCAGCTTTTTGCAAAATTTTCCAAGTGTGCGTTCTGGTTGGACAGCGTTGGTTTCTTGGGCCACGTGATTACGAGAGATAGCATATGTATGGACCCGAAGAAGATTGAGGTTGTTCAGCAGTGGCCCAGACCGACATCGGTTACGGAGATCCGTAGTTTTCTAGGCCTGGCGGGCTACTACAGGCGATTCGTTCAGGATTTCTCCCGTATTGCTGCACCTTTGAACGGTTTGACCAGGAAGGGAGTTCCCTTCATTTGGACGGAGGAGTGCAAGCGCAGTTTCCAGCAGCTACGGACTTGTTTGACTACGGCGCCGGTATTATCTTTGCCTTCACGATCTGGCGGTTTCGTGGTTTATTGTGACGCTTCACGGGTGGGGTTAGGATGCGTGTTGATGCAGCACGACAGGGTGATCGCGTATGCTTCGCGGCAGTTGAAGAAACACGAACAGAACTATCCCACTCATGATTTGGAGATGGCTGCAGTGGTCTTTGCACTGAAGATATGGCGATATTACCTATAGGGTGAGTCGAGCCAGATATTCACTGACCACAAGAGCTTAAAATATATATTTCAGCAGCGAGACCTGAACCTCAGACAGCGTCGTTGGATGGAGCTGGTGAAAGACTATGACTGTGAGATCTTGTACCACCCGGGCAAGGCGAATGTAGTAGTGGATACTTTGAGCAGAAGGCCTGGGGATAGTCTATCCTGTTTACGCGCAGTGCAGAGGCAGTCGTCAGCAGATTGGCAGATTCTATGCGACAGCCGAGTTGAGTTCGAGTTCACATCGACAGGGGGACAGCTTGCGCATGTTCATGCACGTCCGCAGTTACCTGACCGCATTCGAGAGGCACAACCCAGTGACAACCGTCTTTTAGAGATCATGGAGCGGATTAGGCAGGGCGGAGATTCCGAGTTCGTGATCGACGATCAGGGAGTACTACGATTCTGGACTCGATTGTGCGTACCAGATTCGGAGGGACTGCGACACGATATCCTTGAGGAGGCACATCGATCAGTGTATAGTGTCCACCCCGGTTCCACCAAGATGTACCATGATATGAGAGAGACCTACTGGTGGGAAGGAATGAAGAGGGACATCGCGAATTTCGTATCGAGATGCCTGACTTGTCAGCAAGTCAAGGCCGAGCACCAGAGGCCCGCAGGAGAGCTACAGCTGTTGCCCATTCCGGAGTGGAAATGGGAGCAGATTTCGAAGGACTTCATTGTGGGTCTACCCAGGACCAGTCGATGGTACGAATCTATCTGGGTGATCGTGGATCGATTGACGAAAGTGGCTCACTTCCTGCCAGTGAAGACCACTTTCAGTTTTGCTCAGTATGCCCGGATTTACATCGACGAGATCGTACGGTTGCATGGCGTACCGACCTGTATCGTGTCAGATCGAGGCACCCAGTTTACCAGCCGACTATGGCAGAGACTTCAGGAAGCTTTGGGCACTCGTTTGAGCTTCAGCACAGCATTTCATCCGCAGACCGACGGACAGTCAGAGCGGACCATTCAGACTCTCGAGGACATGCTCAGAGCGTGCGTTTTGGACTTCGGCGGTAGCTGGGATCGGCATTTACCTCTAGTGGAGTTCTCCTATAACAACAGCTTCCAGGACACTATTCAGATGGCACCTTTCAAGGCGTTGTATGGGAGGAGATGTAGATCGCCCGTCTGTTGGACTGAGCTGAGCGAGAGCAGTATTTTCGGGCCGCAGATTATGCAGGAGACGACCGAGAAAGTGCAGTTGATTCGAGACCGGATGACAGCAGCTCAGAGCAGACAGAAATCATATGCGGACAGGCGCCATCGCAGATTAGAGTTCGCAGTTGGCGACCATGTTTTTCTGAGGGTCTCTCCGATGAAGGGCATGATGCGTTTTGGGCGAAAGGGAAAGCTTAGCACCTAGATTCGTAGGTCCCTTCGAGATCCTCGAGTGTGTCGGCGCTGTTGCATATCGTTTGGCTCTTCCATCCAGCTTTGCAGATGTTCACCCCGTCTTCCATGTGTCGATGCTACGCAGATATCTTCATGACCCTTCCCACACGATCCAGCATCAGACCGTTCAGCTTGAGACTGACCTTTCGTTCACCGTGCAGCCAGTGCAGATATTGGATCGGCAGGTGAAGAAACTTCGATCAAAGGTCCTGCCGTCGGTGAAAGTTCTTTGGCACAGCCCGGATAGTGAAGAGGTCACTTGGGAGGCCGAGGGAGAGATGCGGAAGAAATTCCCTCATCTTTTTGAAGGTACGCATAGTTGCATATTTTAAAATTCGGGGACGAATTTTCTTAAGGGGGAAGACTGTAACACCTGAGTTTAGGGTTGCTAGTAATTAAGTGTTAACGTGGGGGTTTTGGCAAAAAGTTTACCAAACCGGGACCGTGGTAATTTATCGGGTTTTATGGTTATTTTTGTAGAATTTTATCTCGACCACACACACTTATGCACGATAACTAGGGTTAAGATTAGGGTTTGCCATATAATTGAGCTTGTGGGTTAACTATGTTTAAGTTAACCACGGTGGGTTAGGTCCATGGTTATGGTAATTGAGTTGTTTAGAACTAATTAGTTTAAATTGAGGATGGTTGTCCTTGACCATGGGTATTTAGAGAGTTTGAAGGTTCACTTAGAAAAAGAGAGAGGGATGTGATGTTGTCATGATGGTTTAAGGTTAAGTCACATCACCTCATTTCAAAACTAATTCACATCTCTCTCACTCACACAACTAAGATCAGCCTAGCCACCAAATCAGCGGCACTGCAGCCCAAATTTCATCAAATCAGCCACCCCAAACCAGCCCTATTGCTGCTCCAACAGCTGATGATTCACCATCAGCCATTCTCAGCTCATTTCAGCACATCAGTTCTTCACAAAGCAGCATATTAACTGCTGCACAAACAGCCACTTCAGCCTCTAACATCATTACAAACAGCCCCAACCTTAAAACCCTCTCTCACACACTCACATCAGCCCACTTCCAGCTCAATTCAGCCTCCAAACTTGCATCATAGAATCAACTTAGCTATTACAATCAGCATCAGCCTATTATATCAGAACATCAGCAGCAGCAGCTGCTACAACAGCCCCAACTCCTTACATAACACCCCCCCTCACAACACTCAAGCCTTCCCTCAACTTCACCCCAACCCCCTGCTGCTGCTGCTGCTTCAAAACAGCAACACCTGAAACCAACACAAAATAACACAACACCACACTAGGCAACAGCAACAGCAACATTTCAGCCAAACAACAGCATCAGCTTCAGCAACAGTGAAGCTCAGCTCATTTCCAGCCAAGTTTTGCAGCACCCACTCCGTTCTACTTCTCCTTCTCCTCATTTAAGAGGTTCCTAGGGGGTATAATTCCTTAACTCTTTCCATATTGCTTAGATTACGTGTTTGTTAGCTAGTTTAGTGTTTTAACGGAGTTTTAGTACTAGATTTGTATTGTGATGTTAGATCTGGTTCCAGTAGAGTGCTCATAGCTAATGAACTCTTTTTGGTGTTAATTAGTCTGTTTTAGCCTAGTAGTGTCGTTAAATTTAGATGGATAGCCTTAAATTGCTAAAATGATGGTAATCTAGTATGATTGGTGTTTATTGCATGCTTTAGTAGTGATTTTGGGTGAATTAAGGGAATTTTGGCTAAAGTAAGGGTAGTGTTGGTTAGAATAGCCCTTTTAGGTTCTGTTGAGACCAGTTAAACAGAGGATTGCCCCAGATTTCTCTAATACACCCGATTTACCCGACCTGGCGTAATTTAGCAGTTTTAGCGACTTTTTGGCCTTTCTGAGATCTGCTGTTGACCCGAGACCTTCAGAATAAAATTGTGAAGACTATAGTATGGTGGGATTAGCACACACACACACACAAAACACGGGGACCCAACTCCCACCCCGGGCCGCAGATTTATTCCTTCTGGCCGCAAATTGCGGCCAGAGCAGGGGCTGGGGTGCTGGGGTTTTTCCTGTAGGTGTCTTTTGGTTAGCTTAGAGTGTTGGTATCTGTAACTTTTTAAGTTTAGCCCCAAAGCAGAATCTGGAGCTAATTGCGTGTTTTCGACGTTTTAAGTCTCGTGCGACACGCGCGTGATACGCGTGGTTCTGTGGCGCGCTGTGCGACACAGCGCGTTGGTGTAGGTTCTGGTGGGTTTGTACGCGTCGCGACGTGTCGTGTGCACGCGCGTTTAGTTTCACGCACGCGTATCCTTTTTATCGATATATCGTGTTTTTGCAGGATTTTCCTAATGTATGTGACTTTGTAAATTCTAGGTTCGCCGGCGGGGACTTCAAGCGCAGCAGAGAAAGGAAAGCAGGAGGCCGGACACACCTAGTGCGGGATCACGGATGAGTAGATTTAACATCTACGGGGGACGATCGTTTGAATGGCGCGAGTCGCCCGATAGATTTAGTAAACTTGAAAATAGTAGGCTTGACATTTACTTGTGACATTAGAATAATAATACTTGTATGGCATTTGCTGCAGTTAGGATCTATATAATGTTCCATATACGCAAACTCATTTGTAGGACACATACACCATTACCAGGTTTTTACATGCAGCACGAGCACTATTCATGTGTACACACACACCCTGGTAATTGCCATGTCACGACACTAGATACTATAAATCTGAAACATGTTAATTGCTTAGACCTGTGTTGTTGCAACAAATATTTAAAATGAAATCATAAGAATTGCTATTCTCGTGCATATGTATTATTATATCATTTGTTCATGCCTAGTATAAATCATACATTGCAAATTGATACCATAGGCACTCATTACCATTGACATATGCATACATGATGATTTCATGAGATTTATGATATTTCTGGATTTCGGGGGAAAGCCGCAAGATTTCAAACTTATAATCTTTTTAAATATAAAAATTGCGGTTTTCTAGTGATGTAAAGTGTCGTCCACTATGAGTTTGATGTGGTTTTCGAGACCCGTTTCGAGGAGGTGGATGAACTGTCTCGGGTACATGGTGGGCCCGGTACGGTACCCCGGGGCAAGAAGATCGCAGGAGATGGCGTTGAGCCTGGCAGGGGACGGATTACATACCGGTGACTTTATTTGGCACGGAGGATATCCAGAGGATACCGACTGTGGCCGTAGGATTGGGATATTGATATTTGATATGGATCAGCTGGACGGCTGAGGCCAGAGATACTTGACATGGATATATGAGATTTGAGACAGTTTTGAGGTGTCATTGCTGGACACGGATTTTGTTGATTTTCATGGATTTTATGCTGATATTTGAAAGGAGTTTCAAAACAAAGGAAGGAACAATTCTTATACCTACATTGAGATCTTGAGTTGACTCATATAGCATACATACATGATAGTATTTCATGAGGCATACATACCTGTCATTACATCCATGTGACATTATACTTGTTAGTACACTGATGATGCATACATACCTGCTAGTGCATACAGCCATACCTGTCCTAGGGATGCTAGGATATTTGTGCACATGCATACGATAGCCTTAGTAGATGTTATTTATTACTCACAAGCTGGTAACTCACCCCCATTGTGCCACAGCTTTTTTGCAGGTCCGTTCCGTCAGCACTGTAGCGGCGGATACTTTTGCCTCTTTTGCTCTTTTTGCCTGGACTCGCGGCTTTTGCTCTTAGGTGGGTTTGTTATCATTTTGTACCACCTTATATATTCATTGTATCTAGAACACTCCATCTACTGCTACTATTATTTCAGTTGTACCTGTCTTATTTGGATTATTGTATATTGACTTAAAGACAAGGTTGTGAGACTTGGGGATTTATGTTATGTTATATCTGGAGTCGAGCTCTCTTGAGTCGACATGTTATTCTTATGCTTCATGCTTATTCTTGCACAGTGTTATTTTTTTCATTGCAAGAGATTTGTGACCGCCTTGAGGCGTAGAGCTAGCTCCCGCTTAGGGAGGCCATATTCATGTATTCATTTATATTCTGCTTTGCACCCGTTTGGGGCTGATTTTACAAAAGAAATTCTGCAGGAATTTTGGAAAAAGGAAAGTTATTTTAAAAGGGGAATTTGATGTCGTTAAATGGAGTATAATGCTTTAAATAATTTGGTTTTCCTTCACTCTAAAATTTTAATTGGGTTTGTATTCTGGGCTTCGGCTTACGTAGTTTACGGACGCCTTGAGACGTTTCATAACTTAAGTGCCGGTCGCGTTCCGTACTTTGCGGATCGTGACAGTGATATAGCCGGGTTATCGGATCAAGTGCTGATTCGATAAGCTGGTATATTTTGTGTTAGTCGGTTATATGTGATATAACCGGATTATTAAGTCAAGTGTTGATTTAATATTTTAGTGTATAATTGTATATGTGATTTACTAATTTATATTAACTAACATTGGTTCACTTAAGTATTTGTTTTTCTCACTCATGCACAACTTAATATATATGTGATATATATTAATTTGTGTTTTGATTTTTGTATCATGGTTGTTGATACAACTTTCATGGGTGTACAAGACTTACACCATGCTAATTATCATATTGGGTTTAGTATTTAAAGTAATTACAAAATTAGTGGAAAATTGGAAAATGCATGAAGCTAGTAGAAGCTTGTGGATGCATTGACTAAGTCCACTAGGTTTGTTTTACATTAGATATTTGTTAACCCAACTATGTTAATTAGCCATGGTTATGTCTCTACATGAGTTAGTATATGATACTCACTCACCATTGTTCACTCTCTCACTTGATCATTATCCTCATCTCATTTTTATTCATCTTCTTCCTTGAGCTCAAAAGCTCTCTAGGTTTTGATTAAGCGAGAAAGTAAAATTAGAAAAGAAATTCTAAAGTGAGCCCACTTCCTATTTCTCCATCCTCTACTAGATTAGCACTTTAGTATAGGGTGTTTGCTTCACTTATCCTTTAGTTAGTGAAGTAGTAGCTTGAGTTGGTATCCTCTCGACGTAGATCATCTTCGGCCTCGAAGACTTCAAGCAAGGTCGCTCCTTTAGCTTCGTGAAGCCATGCAAGAGTCCGGGAGAACCACAATCGCAGCGAAGGGACTACTTCAAGGAGCATTTGAAGTGAAGGACCGATCTACAAAGGTTGTATTTCGTTTTCACTTAGTTGTAAATGGTTTACATGTGTTTCCGTATTGTATTCTAGCTAACGATTCTAGTTTAGAATTCCTTTTAACGGCAAATTTTTTAAAATGGCATGGACGATGCCTCCTGAAACCTCGTTGCCGTCGAGAGGATCCCTACACAAAGATTGTATACGGGTGCTCAGTGGAGACTGGGTACCCTGAACGGACTCGCCGAGAACTCCTATGTGGTATTATATCTATTGTCGGATAGTAATTCTCAGGTGACACTGGTACAGGTTAGTCTGTAGACCTGAGATCGTCATAGAGTCTTGTGTGTCTCCCACTGTACTTTGATCTCCACCCTACCACGGCTCTACTGAGTCGTGCAGACAGGTGGATTTTAGGTACAGTCCCGAGGAATATGGAGGCAATGGGCGATAGGAGGAGTTTCGTCTCTCCCGGTATTGGGGGTTGATGTTGCACCATGTACGATTGGCTATAACAGGAAGTCCCTGGCCAGGGCTGCTGAGATTTACTGATAAGTGTTATCAGTAGTTTCTCGATCTGTTTTGAGCCATATACTGGCATGACTTATTGGGTTATTGGGGTCGACGATACCATCCCTAGACTCACATATGCAGCATATTTGACGAAGAGACCGGACTGTACGATAAGTGTTACCGGTTGGCTTGACGGGAGTTTTAGCAGCTTTGCTTGTGTTTCTTCTGATCGCTCAATACCTGGGAGCCATTATGTACAGCTTGTGCCACTGACGGTTTGTGGGAATGTGATGTGATCAGTGCCTACTGCTAGCGTATTGACGAGTCTTAGAGTCCTACAAAGGGGTCTCCTAGCTCAGGCAAAAAGATGTGGGATGCATATGTGATATGCGCGGGAGCTCGATTAAATGCGTACATTGGATACCGTATTTTAATCGAGCATTTACTATTGGATGGGTCGTATGTGATATGACCAGGTTATTAAATCAAGTGTTGATTTAATATTAAATCCATTAACTCATTTATTAAAACCTATTTCTTTATGATGCATGCATGAGTGTATGTATATGTTGATGTGCATGCACATATGCAAGCATGCATGTGTCATGGTTGATGATACAATGGTGGTGGCAATGCAAGACTCACATGGTGACAATTTTTAGATATTTTGTTTATTTGAGAAATGAAAAATAGCAACATAATCATGGTTGACTATTCAACTCTCTTGAGTTGACAATGGTCAATGGTTTTGTAGCCCATGGTTTTGCTTAAACTCAAGTTACAAAATATCTAGATATTTTGTAACCATGGTTTACCATGGATGACACCCTCTTACTCTCTTGAGTTTGGGGATGGTTATCACATTATTCTCTTAAGTTTGTTCTGTGCCATCTCCTTCTTCCTCTCTCTCCTCAAAAAAGCTCACTAGGGGTTTAAAAGAAAGAGAAAGGATTAAAAAGAAATGGTTTTGTAGTGAGATCCAAACCCATATCACCATTCCACTTTAGTCTAGCCTACTTGAGTGGAGTGTTTGCTTCTTCTTCATCCTTGATCAAGAGAAGCTTAGAGCTTGGAGCTTGGTGCAAAGAGATTTCGTGGTGGATCATCGTGGACGCGGAAGGATACAAGCCAACCGGTTCAAACCTCAATCGATCCAAGGAGTCTAAGAGGAAGTCTACAAAGGTTGTATCTCTCCCCACTTAGTGTTAGACACTTGTAGTATATGATACTAGCTAGTTGTTACACTATTTTTCTAGTTCGATTCATGTTTGGAATTGTTTAGCACCTTCTAAATTTTTGTTATAGCATGTGTGATGTAACCCTAAACCTAGTGTGGTGCTATAGAATCCCTGTAGTCACCCATCCCAGAATTTCTCTGGCTCAAGCTCGCTTAACTACGGAGTTTTTCAAACTCCAGAGTTCCAATTAATCTAAAAGGCGCCTCTGTTTTATAAGAGTGGTTTCACTCCATTTATAGTTCAGATCATGCCCTCTTTCGGAATGGAATTCGATACTCCCTATTGTTCTTTTGGGTCCCCATGTGCATCCGTATCGATTACATCCCCACCTCGATACCGGATAACACCTCACTTCTCATGGAGTAGGTGGTATTCAGCCCCAACTCCACCTGAGGTATTACACTCTGGCGGCAGCCTCCTGAGCCCTCGTGGGCTTCGGCGGCATAATGGCTGGTATAAGAAACGGGATTAATAAGAACAGCACAATTGAATCAAGGGATATGAGGAATCGAACAAGGAATTACAAGCAATTATATCCTAAGGTCACTTAGGCGGAGTACCGTAACGTAAGTATGTCACGGAACATACACACGCTACGTCACTCGGCTTAAGTCACCTACTCGATCTACCAAGGGTCATCCTACACTTAGAAAGGTAAAACCCATCGCTCTGATACTAACTTTGTCACGACCCGAAGGCATAGAACGTGACTGGCACTTAAATTACGAAACGTCTAAACGCGTAACGTAATCTAAGTAAGTCAAAACCCAGAAATCTAAACTATTAAGAAAAAAGAGTGAAGGAAAACTTAATTTAAAAGGAGATGTAGTAATTTAAGGTCACATTAAAGCATTCTAAAACACCAAATTTTCCCAAAAATTTTGGCAGAGTGTCCTTTGTAAATACTGGTCCCCAAATGGGTACAAAACAAGAATACATATAAATGATGAATAACGACATCTCCAAGCGGGAGCTAGCTCTTCGCCAAAGGCAGAATCACAACCACATGCAAAATATGCATAATCATCGAGCAAAATAAGCATAAAAAAACACAAAAGTAAAAAAGCATCACATCAGCTCAAGTGAGCTCAACCCCAGAGAAACAACATATATACAAATCTCACGATCTTATCTCTAAGTCGCATATACAACGGTAGAAGTGGTGGATACGGTAGATGGAGTATACTAGATACAATAACAATACAGGGTGGAAACAAAATATCCTGGCAACCCACCTACGAGCAATGTCGCAAGTCCAAGAAAAAGGAACAAAACGAGGAAGTGCGCCCGCCGCTACTGTGCTGATGGGTCGGACCTGCAAAATACTGTTGCAACAACGGGGTGAGTTGCCAACTCGTGAGTAGTAATTAACATCTAATAAGGCTATCGTAAGCATGCACACAATGCGTCACAACCTACGCATATCAATATGATACGATGTAGTAACATGAATGAATAATCAAGCACAAATCCTGAACAATTCTGGTATGAGAAAATTTTTGTTCTTATCTTATAAAACCTCTGTAAAATAACTAAAGTATCATCAATGAAATCAACTGAAAATCCATGTCAAGCATCGACACAAAATATATATCCCAATATCTCAATGTCTCAATATCTCAATATCTCGGGCTCCGTTAGTACGGACCGACCCATATCATCAGATCTCACGATTACATCGGTATCCTCCGGATATCCGCCCCGTCAAAAATAACCGGTCGGTAGTGCTCCCTTAACGGGCTTATGTAGGGTTCCTAGGCACACTAATGAGGTCTCACAAGGCATCAACCATGCCAATTTCAAATTTTTCCGGTGCCGAGAAACCCTAATATAGATCGTTAACTAGAGATTAGGCGAAACATGCAAGTAGTAAACAACTTTACTGCTAAGTGAAAGAGACTACAACCTTTGTAGATCCGGTCATCCACTTCCTTAGCTCCGTGATGATGTCCCTCCGCTGCGATCATCGGATCCCGGACTCTAGCGATGGTTTCGTCGAAGAAATGATCGGGCTAGGTCGTCGACTACGATGCCGAAGATGATCTACGTCGAGGCAACTCAAGATCAAGCTCCAACTTCACCAAGTCAAGAAACTTGTGAAGAAAACACCCTATACTACTTGGCAAGTGGTAGAGGATGAAGAAATAGGAAGTGGGATCACTTTGGATTTGGATTTCTCACTTGGAATCATCACTTAGACATTTTCAAGTATGCTTTTCTTTTTCTCCATGAAGAAGAAGAAGAAGATGATAGAAAAAGAATTATCCATTAACACAAAATCAAGTGATGGTTATCATTGTGTAACCATGGGTGAGTGTAGAGAATAAACTAGGGTTAAGTTGAATGGTTAGGTTAAAGGAAAGAAACAAAATGGTCAAGCTTTCAAACCTTCATGAAGTTTCAACAAAAGAACAAAACAAGCCACCATTTCATTTATCTTTCCAAAAGAATAAATAAATAAATAAATAAACAAACAAAAACCTAACCATTTACTTAAACATGGTTTAATCAACACAAACCCAAGTTTACATGTATCATCAAACATGATACAAACTAGTGCACAAACATATATCATATATATAATATGCACATTCAAGTGAGATAATCAATCTTAAGTGAACAAATACTAGTTAATGCAAAGTAATATATCAAATATATAATTATACATTAAATCATTAAATCAACACTTGATTTAACGATCCGGTCATATCGCATATGACCGACTAATATCCAATGCATCGACTTATCGAATCAATCCTCGAATCGATAACTAGATTATATCGCATACAACCAATCGATACATTCATCGCGAGAATAGAATACGGTATCACATACACGCATTATTCTCGGTCCCGCACATATCTCATATGCGCTCCTATTTTGTTTTGCTTGAGCCAGGAAACCTCTGTGTAGGACTCTAAAGACTCGTCAATACGCCGGCAATAGGTGATGATCATATCAAACACCCACAAGCCGCAAGTGGTCTGCTAAACGTAACGGCCACCCGGGTATTGAGCGATCAGAAGATCGACGAGCAAGCCCGCTCGCACTCCTGTGAATCCAACCAGTAACACTTGTCGTACAGTCGGGTCTGTTCGTCTGATATGTCGCATATCTCGCCTAGGGGTGGTAAACGTCAGACCCCAGTAGCGCGATAAGTCGTGTCGATATGATATCTATAACAGTTCAAGATACTACTGGTAACACTTACCAGTAAACCTCAGCAACCCTGGCCAGGGATTTCCGGTTACAGTCAATCGAACACAGCGCAACATCAACTCCCTATACCGGGAGAGACGAATCCCCTCCTATCGCTCATTGCCTCCATGTGATTCGGGACTGTATCCAAAAGACACCGTTTTGCATGCCCTCTTAGACGTGGTATGGTGGAAATCAAAGCACAGTAGGAATCACACAAGACTCTATGACGATCTCGGGTCTACAGACTAACCTGTACCAGTGTCACCAGAGAACTGCCATCTGACGTAAGGTATAATACCATCTGGGAGTTCTCGGCGAGTCCGTCCAGTGTACCCGGTCTCTACTGAGCACTCGTATATGATCTCTGATGTCAAACACCAATGGATATGGGATCATCCATCGCCCATCTGTATGGGTCGAGAAGGTATACGCTAGTCTACTCTGGTATATCGATGCCCCGTCTCGATACACCCACGACTAGGGACCTTGAAGGATGTACTTATGGACTACCATGTCCCCACTAGTATGATCTGCATCATAGTCTAGGTAGTCAAGTCCACACCTTAAGGGCTTTACCAACATGTAACAGAGAGACAATCAGTATACACGTTAAGGTAAAGAGCAACCAGATAGCATACTATCATGTCGAGCAAGAAAGTCCCCTCTATATATGTCCCAGCATCCACTACAATATACATCCTATGTACAGTAATAGCCTCTAGGGCATACATATAACCAACAATCTCCCACTTGCACTAGGGTCATCTGTAGCAGTGGTTGCAGTATCTCATACTCAACCATCCTATAAAAGTCTCTCTCTGGGAAAAAGGCCTTTGTGAGTGGATCCGCCCGTGTTGTCCTCTGAGTCTACACTCCTAACCTCGATCACCCTGGAGATCAACTATCTCCATGATCAGGTGATACTGCCTCAGAATACGTCTGGGTCACTGATGGGACCGGGGTTCCTTGGCCAAAGCCACACTTCCATTGTCACACAATGGTAGGAACCTAGTTCATCTCATGAACCTATATACACCAAGACTGCCTCTTTGGTAGCATCTTAAGCACCGATGTATCCAGCCTTTATCGTCTAGTATGCCACGGTATCTAGCTTGGAACTCTTCCAACATACCGTCTCTTCACTGAGGGTAAAGACAATGCCTGTGACTGACATTCAGTCGTCCTTATCACCCAGGAACCTTTCCAGTGATTCTCCCCAGGATCAATTGATACCATCTCACTACAACTAGTGAGTATCCTAATATCCAATTAGATCTATCTCATAGATCCAAAACTCAGGATTTAGGAGGTATCACTTTGATCCTATATGGAGAATCATTGTGATAAGCGGAGATGGACCGAGCGTAGCATAGGAAACTCCTTCCCTATCAAGAGTATGCCATCCACGTACTCTACGAGGATCACTACCATACTCCCTACTACCTTTTTGTTTATACAAGGTTCATCTACTATTTTGATGATGTCAAACTCTTTGACTAATACATCAAAACAGACGTTCCAACTCCGCGATGTCTGCTTTATCCTATAAAGCATCTTGTACACGTTTCCGCTGCTCCCACTGTCTACGAAGCCCTCTGACTGTGTACTTATAGACTCTCTCTTCTAAAATATCATTTTAGAAAAGCAGTCATGAAACCCAACCACCAGATATCATAGTCATGGTATGTAGCCGTGGCAAGTAGGATCTGGACGGACTTAAGCATGGCTACTTAGAAAAGGTTTCAACAAAATCCATACCTGGTAAATGATGCAAACCTTTAACAACTCTAGCTTTGAAAGTCTCAACTTTTCCAAGTACACCAAGCAATCTTCTCAAGATATACTTGGTCCTGATGGGGATTTAACCCTTCAGATAAAGCAACTAAAGTCCATACTTTGTTGGTGTATAAGGATTCCATCTCAGATCGCTAAGCATCCAGCCATTCTTACAGAGTCCCACTCCTGATGGCCAGCTCGAAACTAGTTGGGTCATCATCTCATGATGCAATCCTCGCTCCCACTGTCATAGAGAAACCGAAGTATCTCTCAGGTGGGTGAGGAACCCTGCTAGATCGGCGGAGAGGCTGAGGTTCGTTGGTAACTATTGAATCCTTTGGTTTTATTAAATCATCTGCTGTAGTTTGTATAGCTGGAACCTTTCCAGTTCTACATTACAGACCTTGCCTCGAGTTTGTCCGGATTTTGCTTTTAGACATTGGCCGGTCAACCCTAAATCTTAACTAGCTTAAGACATGGGCTCTCCCCATACCATATCTTATATGGAGTGGTAGGCTGTGATCTGATTCGAACCTAATTTCAATAGGTATGCAGCTTCTCAAGTGCATAACCCCCAAAAGGAAACAGGTAACTCAGTATTACTCATCATAGAGTGAACCATATCGAATAGGGTGCAATTGCTCCGCCCCGATATACCATCGTGCTATGGTGTATATGGAGGAGTAATGCTGAGAGAGAATCTCATTCTCCTTTATAATAGTCCAGGAATTCTATGCACAAGTATTCTCCTCCTTAATCTCATCAAAGGACATAATACTTATACCCGTATTGGTTCTCTACTTCTAACTTATATTCTGTGAATATCTCAAAAGGTTCGGACTTGTGTTTCAACAGGAACATATGATTGAATCTTGAGAGATCATCAGAGAATGTAATGAAGTACAAAGAACCGGTCCTGGCATGTGTAGACGGGGGACCTTACATACATCAACATGTATCAATCCTAAGAGTTTACTAACTCGATCTCTGTTTCCAATAAACAGAGCTATGGTCATCTTATCTCTGTGACATGACCAGCAAGTTTCCCAAGATGTAAATTCAAACTGATTTAAATATGCATCCATATGTAACTTCAGCTAGTCGGGTCGCATTGATGTGACCAAGTCTACAAGACCTTAAGAAGGATTCGTTCATTTCTGAACTCTTCCTCTTGTGTGTGTTCCTTATACTAAGAACTGTAGTTTGATTTAGAACATCAACGCTTTTAGATAACGTGCCTGAACCGATCAACTTTTGATATAGGAAATGTTCAAAACATTATCCAACAATACAAAATTTTATCATTTCTTTACTAATAAAGAGACTGATATGATTTTGTATATCAGGTTCGGTATCTAATAACATTCATTCAGAATCAATGTATTTGGAATACAGGGTGACAGTGACAAACAGACTTGGCTGCAACACTTGCACCGTTTTCTGTCTCATGAAACTTATCACCCGTTCTCAGTTCTCTACCTTTCTGTAGCCCTATGTAAAAGATTACATATCTGGGATCCTGATCCGGTATCAAATACCCAGGATGCAGAGGATACTGAGAAACAGTTCTGTATAATGAACACACCCGAAGATGATGCATCAACATGCACTCTCTTCGTTTGGGCGGCACGGGAATTCTGGTAATCCCCAATTTCCTGCTTTGTCTTATAACAATTATAAGTTGGAGCGGGACCAACGTTCCCCAGCTCAGTATAACAAGCGAGTTCGGTCAATAATCTGTATTATTATCTTGATTAAGGCGTGACATGGTCTCTACCAGGAGAGAGAGAGAAGAAAACACTCTGCGTGCGCTCTTGCAAGATCAGATTGGTTATTATTTTATCTAATCAGGATGGCTCCCACTGTTTTTATCAAATCTTCCTTCAAACCCTAAAAGGAAAGACTAGCCGGGATTAATTAAACACTACAAGTTCGCCAATCTTTCTGCCAGGCTAGTGTCGGTACTTTGAGGGAGGTTCCCCGTGCTTTCGCACGGACCTAATTACAGTAAACCTCGTTTTCCCAAAGGCGTAACCCCGTTGACACCTTTCTAGACACCTACTTGATCGGCTAATTGTAATGTGTAAAACTCTCCCAGGAGTAACAATTACTCGCAGTGGGTATCGGGATCCAACTATCTCATAGAAGGTATGCAATCTCATTGCAAATTTCAACACATGAAATTCCCGATAATATTTTGCCCCAAGCGATCTATGACCTTGACTGAGTCAACAAACCATAGACCGCAAGTAAAGTTCAACCCGTCATTTCCCGATTGAATTAAACCCACCCGCACGACCCTTGACTGAGTCAACAAGGCCACACGACTACCCTAATCCAATCGCATCATATGCTTTGCAGATAAGCACTAATTAGCTACCGCACACTACGCCTTGACTGAGTCAACAAACGCAGCACGAATACTAATTATTACTTATCTCAAATGACGGAGGGCTACGACAGGTTTTTAAGAAAACCCTTTGCGTAATGAACTTTATATCGTTGTAGAATCAAATGATTTTAAATGGAGTGTTTTTGAGACTATTCTAGTTTTGCTAAAGGGGTCACTCCCGGTGAAGGGATCGTCGACCCTTTCCTCATCGAATAAGATGCAGGATATACCATATATACCGCTGTGCAAAGCAAGAACTATAGGAGCAATCAAAAGACAAACCGAGGGTTGTAGCATCTGCCAGTTATTGCTAAAGGAGTCATTCCCGGTGAAGGGATCTCGGTCCTTTCCTTATCGAATAAGGTACAGGATGTTCTACAAGGAACACCGCGATGCAAAGCAAGAACTGTAGCTACCTGTTTTTGAAAATTCGATTCCACAACATCTTAGGTTTCTTTTCTTTCATTAATCATATTAATGAAGTCCCATCATTTAAGTTACCTAAACATCACAGATAAATACGACGTACACTTATGTCATCCGCATTCGCCTTGATGTCCCCTCGTGCACCGTTAGGTTAGGTAACTAACGACAGAGCGGGGCAGGGCTAGCGCGGGTGTAAAACATAAGTAACGTCTATATAATATATCATATATACTATATACAGTATTTATCACAGAACATATCATATGATCACATCACAGATAACGCAGCAGAAAAAACATATATGAAATATTGGATATACTAGGACGTCCGTGTTTTTAATACGAGCCAGTATAAAATACGGATTCCACGGTCGCGATGAATAGCCAATCCTACACCCCTAGACCCCTACGAGAGCGGCAAGCAACCCTACCAATTCTAGGGTTAGGAGACCCGAACTCGACTCCTCGAGATGGCCTCCCACTGGACCCTAGAACCCGGTTACTTGTGCTCTCCTTCTTGGGTCTATCCTGGTGCAGAAAAGTAAATAATATACAAAAGGTGACATCTTCCGCAACTTGGAAGTGCCCCAATAAAAGAATATTACATACAAGTTTTTACATGAATGAAAATGAAAAACACACATCTCACATAAAAAAAAACCCGGCTATTCAAACACGACGATCCAATATAACATATCCAGCAACACATAACATCACATGTCATCAACATAAGTAAATATGCCCATCCCAATTATCGTTGACATATAGCAACGAAACCGGCGATATCACATATTACACTTACGGTCACAGAAAAGAAAGTGTAAAACTACAACAGTTGGAATCCGCAAACTCTTTAGACATCGCATGCCTAATCAAATGAATTCCTTAGACATCGCATGCCTAACAATTATAAACCCCGCATTTTAGTCTCATTATCGAAAACTCTTTTCAATATCAAGTCGGGCAATTCAACAAGATTCCCGACATCCTGATCGAATGCTCGTCGCAAACTTCAGTAGACTGCTGCACCCCTGATGCCGCCGACGAAGTGCACCAAGGCGGAACACCGCTGCCGCGAGCACCCGAACGGATGCTTTCGGCAACAGGGTTCTCCTACAGTCACTTGGTCAGGGCTATGGAGTGAGGTTGTCTATTAAGTTTACCCGGCGAGTATCCGCGTACGCTACGTGATTGCGACGGACTTTCGATCACTTCAAAATTCCGTGGAAACCGATCAAGTGAGACTAAACCGCTAGATTTATAACATTCATTCAGTTATCTCATAACTACTTGTGAATTCCAATTATTGTATCACATTCCGGATAAATAGAAAATGTCAAACTTTCCGATCGAACAATCGAACCCCTAAGTTTTCCCGAAACAGCTCAACACATGAAATAAGTTTAAAAACATTCACTTCATGCCTCAGTACCAACGATCCAGCCGTAGAAGGGTCAAGCCAACGCATCACATGTGGCACGCCGTACTGCCCAAAACCCTAAGGTTCAAAGGGCAGTTCAAGACGGTCACATAATCGAGTTAAGGTTTGTTGTCTTCTAAAGGGTCGATCGCGTTACTTGCACTACTTCGAACGTTCTTAAACTACGGAAAGATCCAACACTTGGAAATTTCCCGACAGGGGAAAAAGTGGGTATTTATATCCAGTCGAAATTTTTAACATGTTCTAAAAATACCCGGAAAAGCACATTGACAAAGTTTGATAATCAGATCAAATCTACGAACTCCCAATACAACCCAGAATACTCAACTCTTGAGTAGAATTTAAAAAATACCAGAAAATACAGCACCAAAAGATAGGAATTACTGTGCAAAATTTAATGGAAAAAGCGACCGTACGGCCGCGGAACCGCCGCTATAGCCAGGCTCCTGCCGCGGTTCCGCGGCGGTTTAGTTGAGTTAGGTTCTCGTTTTGCACAGTATTTCTTAGAAAAGCCTGCTGATTTTTCTGCATATTTTTAATTTGGAAAAAACCCAGTTTTGAAAAAATATACAGAGAAAGGTCTTGGATTAGGGTTTCGGGTTCGATCGGACTTCTAACATCGTCTACGCATCGCATAAGGCTCTAGCCAGGCTCTGATACCACTGTAGGGTTCCTAGGCACACTAATGAGGTCTCACAAAGTATCAACCATGCCAATTTCAAATTTTTCCGGTGCCGAGAAACCCTAATATAAATCGTTAACTAGAGATTAGGCGAAACATGCAAGTAGTAAACAACTTTACTGCTAAGTGAAAGAGACTACAACCTTTGTAGATCCGGTCCTCCACTTCCTTAGCTCCGTGATGATGTCCCTCCGCTGCAATCATTGGATCTCGGACTCTAGCGATGGTTTCGTCGAAGAAATGATCGGGCTAGGTCGTCGACTACGATGCCGAAGATGATCTACGTCGAGGCAACTCAAGATCAAGCTCCAACTTCACCAAGTCAAGAAACTTGTGAAGAAAACACCCTATACTACTTGGCAAGTGGTAGAGGATGAAGAAATAGGAAGTGGGTTCACTTTGGATTTGGATTTCTCACTTGGAATCATCACTTAGACATTTTCAAGCATGCTTTTCTTTTTCTCCATGAAGAAGAAGAAGAAGATGATAGAAAAAGAATTATCCATTAAAACAAAATCAAGTGATGGTTATCATTTTGTAACCATGGGTGAGTGTAGAGAATAAACTAGGGTTAAGTTGAATGGTTAGGTTAAAGGAAAGAAACAAAATGGTCAAGCTTTCAAACCTTCATGAAGTTTCAACAAAAGAACAAAACAAGCCACCATTTCATTTATCTTTCCAAAAGAATAAATAAATAAATAAAAACCTAACCATTTACTTAAACATGGTTTAATCAACACAAACCCAAGTTTACATATATCATCAAGCATGATACAAACTAGTGCACAAACATATATCATATATACAATGCGCACATTCAAGTGAGATAATCAATCTTAAGTGAACAAATACTAGTTAATGCAAAGTAATATATCAAATATATAATTATACATTAAATCATTAAATCAACACTTGATTTAACGATCCGGTCATATCGCATATGACCGACTAATATCCAATGCATCGACTTATCGAATCAATCCTCGATTCGATAACTAGGTTATATCGCATACAACCAATCGATACATTCATCGCGAGAATAGAATACGGTATCACATACACGCATTATTCTCGGTCCCGCACATATCTCATATGCACTCCTATTTCGTTTTGCTTGAGCCAGGAAACCTCTGTGTAGGACTCTAAAGACTCGTCAATACGCCGGCAGTAGGTGATGATCATATCAAACACCCACAAGCCGCAAGTGGTCTGCTAAACGTAACGGCCACCCGGGTATTGAGCGATCAGAAGATCGACGAGCAAGCCCGCTCGCACTCCTGTGAATCCAACCAGTAACACTTGTCGTACAGTCTGGTCTGTTCGTCTGATATGTCGCATATCTCGCCTAGGGGTGGTAAACGTCAGACCCCAGTAGCTCGATAAGTCGTGTCGATATGAGGTCTATAACACTTCGAGATACTACTGGTAACACTTACCAGTAAATCTCAGCAACCCTGACCAGGGATTTCCGGTAACAGCCAATCGAACACAGCGCAACATCAACTCCCTATACCGGGAGAGACGAATCCCCTCCTATCTCTCGTTGCCTCCATGTGATTCGGGACTGTACCCAAAAGCCACCGTTTTGCACGCCCTCTTGGACGTGGTAAGGTGGAAATCAAAGCACAGTAGGAATCATACAAGACTCTATGACGATCTCGGGTCTACAGACTAACCTGTACCAGTGTCACCAGAGAACTGCCATCTGACGTAAGGTATAATACCATCTGGGAGTTCTCGACGAGTCCGTCCAGTGTACCCAGTCTCTACTGAGCACCTGTATATGATCTCTGATGTCAAACACCAATGGATATGGGATCATCCATCGCCCAACTGTATGGGTCGAGAAGGTATACGCTAGTCTACTCTGGTATATCGATGCCCCGTCTCGATACACCCACAACTAGGGACCTTGAAGGATGTACTTATGGACGACCATGTCCCTACTAGTATGATCTGCATCATAGTCCAGGAAGTCAAGTATACATCCTAAGGGCTTTACCAACATGTAACAGAGAGACAATCAGTATACACGTTAAGGTAAAGAGCAACCAGATAGCATACTATCATGTCGAGCAAGAAAGTCCTCCCTATATATGTCCCAGTATCCACTACAATATACATCATATGTACAGTAATGGCCTCTAGGGCATACATATAACTAACAGCTTAATGCCATCATCTATAACCATCTTGCCCCGAGGTACCGTACCGGGTCGACCATGCACCCGCAGACGATTCATCCTCCTCCTCGAATCGGGTGTATGATACCGCTCAAGAACAGAGAAAACCCATGGTGGACACCACACACGTCATATCACAAGAAAACCGCAATTTCTACTTTAAAATGATACTAGGTTTGTAAAATCCTTTAGTTTTAAAAAATCCTTGCGGTTTTTCACAAAATCCATAAATCTCACAAATACTGAAATCCATGAGAAGAATCACAATATGTAAACATGTTGGTGATGATAAATGTCTACGATACGATAATATATACCATGCAAGGTACGGCCAATAGCTATGCATGAATCATGATGCAATGAGATATGTATACATGACTAACAATCCTACATATCCATCATGATGAAATGAATTTACAGGTACAGGTTTACGGATCATATATGATGCAATACACAGATACCGATTCTAAGCAAGTTCTATAGTGTTCGTGACATAGCAATTACCAAAGGCATGTGTGTTCGTTGTAGGGTTCCTAGGCACTCTAACAAGGTTCTACGAGGCATCAACCATGCCCGATTAAAAAAAAATAGCCGTGCCGAACAACCCTAACCAAGATCGTATACTAGAGATTATGCAAAGTCAAGCAAGTAAACAACTTTAACACTAAGTGAAAGGGATTACAACCTTTGTAGATCTGGTCCTTCACTTCTAAAGCTCCGTGTTGACGTCCCTTCGCTGCTATCATCGGGATCCCAGACTTTAGCGATGGTTTCTTCAGAGAAATGAGCGGGCTAGGTCGTTGATTTCGAGGCCGAAGATGATCTACGTCGGGGAGACACTAACTCAAGCTATTCCTTCACTTGGTCATGAACTTTGTGAAGAGAACACCCTATACTACATAGCAAGTAGTAGAGGATGAAGAAGTAAGAAGTGGGCTCACTTTAGAATTGATTTTCTCACACTTTTTCTCATGGAACCATTAGAGCTAGCAAGCTTTTCATGGAGCTTGATGAAGAAGAAGAAGAAGAAAGAATAGTATCATCATATGAATTAATTCCCTCAATAATGTAACCATGGGTGAGTTAAGCTATCATGCTTAACTCATGTAGAGAATTGACCAAGGTATTAGGTTAAGGGTTAGGTTAAAGAATATCAAGAGAAATGACAAAATAGTGGACTTTGTCAAAGTTTCTCCAAGCTTCTTCAAGCTTGATAACTTTGACTAAGTTCAACTCTTTTGTTAAATCTTAAGATAAAACAATAACCCTAATCTTAAACCTAATCTTGGTACAAGTCTCATACACTCATCTTGTGTGTATCATCAAGTATGACACAAACATATGTACACAAATATATATCACATATACACTTATGCACAAACTAGTGAGAAAATATATCTTAAGTGAGCTAATACTAGTTAATGTAATGTAATATATCAAATATATAATTATACATTAAATTATTAAATCAACTCTTGATTTAATAATCCGGCTATAACCGACTAATATCAAAAGTAACAACTTATCGAATCAACGCTTGATCCGATAACCCGGCTATATCGCATACAACCGATCAATGTCACAAATCGCGAGAATAGAATACGGTATCTCATATCGTATCAATCTCGGTCCCGCAAATATCACATATGCGCTCCTACTCCGTTTCGCTTGAGCCAGGAAACCCCTGTGTAGGACTCTAAAGACTCGTCAATACGCCGGCTGATTAGTCGAAAATATTGTATATTTTAACCGGCAATTTCCTCATCATTTGCATTCATATAGAAGTGTTCGGCATTCATATTTTACATATTAGGAAAACTGTCGTAAAATATCAGATTGTATGTATTAGACTCTAAAACCGACACTACAAAGGAAATTGACTACATTTCATGGCATCGCATCATCCCTACATTTGCGAAACACTTATTTTGAGATCTGTGCAGGAAAATCCAGCAGAAAGGCCAAAATTTACAGGGTACAGCTAAAACGTTATGCCAACTCAATGATTTCAGTTCTGGTATCAATCCAAAGGGACAAACAAAAATCAACATATCAAAGAAAGCTCCAAATAGCAGCCCAAGACCACACCAGAAGTTTGAAGCCATCAAGCCACCACTTGGCCGCGGAACCGCGGCGCAAGCCAGCTTAGGCCGCGGATCCGCGGCCATCTTGCCACGTCATTCACCAATCTTTGCACCACAATGCTTCACTCTGGTCCTACATTCAGCTCGTATACTTCAAATTCCAGAATACTCCAGAGACTTCTGCCAGATCAGCAAACCCTTGTTCCTACACTAAACTAAGCCTAATATTCTAGAACCTTCTCCCTAAACCCTAGCTTAAACCCTAAGCTAAGCCTAACAAACTACTTCTAGAAGTCTTTCAACAAACTTTTGGAGGGAACACAAAGGCTTAGGGTTTGGGTGCTCTATAAATAAGACCCTAGGCTCATTGTAATTCATTATTCAATCTTGGAATTCAATACTATTGAATCAATCCATTAGTTCATTTGAGAGCTATTCTATCTCTCTCTTCATCTTCTTCTTCCACAAGTCTAGTGAGAGGACTTGTGTGAAACCCTAACCCTAAATTCCAATCAAAATCCAAGATCCCGAGTACCCATTCAAGCAAGAAGCCTTGCAACCTTTTAGGAGCCGAGCCGATCTTCAACAGAGCAAGTGGTCCAAGTCGATCCGCGACTCACGGAGCCGAGCGAAGCCAAGTCGACAATTTAATTCTTCCTCTTGTAGTTCTTGAGCGACTGTAATCAAATTGTTGAGATAAATAAAAGGTGATATTCTTTTATCTTGTTTTCTTTAAATTCTTGCATCATGAGTCAATGTAAATTTCTAGTTATAATTCTTGTTGTGATGTTTGAGTAATACTCCGCTCATCGAGGAGTCAAGGCGATCAATAGAATGATGTTGTAATATATCTGAAAACGATTCTTGATTCCTATGAGTTTTGTAAACCCTAGCAAGTTCAAGAATCGACGACCCATTTCGTTGCGATGCTTTCTTGATTGATATCGCTCGAAAATGGGAAGTTACGATCGTTTCTTGAAATTGCTAGAGGCTAGAATGTGAATGATATCGACGAAAGAACAAGGGTTAAATGATGAAACCCTAGTTTCACGAGAAAGCCCTAACTCTCGTCGATCATTATCGATCTAGTATCAATCCTTCGAAGGACAAGAACACGTTATCTTTATATTACATCACGTCTATAGATCCGATCGATTCCTACGAGCCTCATTTAGATTCTTGACATTTTGGTTGGAAATATTATCGAAACCTAATTCTTGATTGTTTATCAGTTTCTTGATTCTTGATTAAACATCGTGACACCTGAATTAATTGATAAATTCTTGAATCATGTTTTCTTTTCTTTTCGATTAACTTTTCGATTCAAACAAATCAAATATAAAAACGAATCGCACAATCCCTGTGGACGATCCGCACTCACTTACAATCTACATCCGACACCGTAGTTGATTGCGGTCAAATAATTCTTTGATTGTGATTCTATACATCTTCTTAAAACGACACACAAAGAAACATTCAATCAAATGGCGCCGTTGCCGGGGACTATTTGATTTGACTTACACAATCGGAAAATATGATCAATCACCGGCAGTAGGTGATGTTATATCAATCACCACAAGCCGCAAGCAGTCTGCTAAACGTAACGGCCACCCGGGTATTGAGCGATCAGAAGATCAACGAGCAAGCCTGCTCACACTCCTGCGAATCCAATCAGTAACACTTACCGCACAGTCCGGTCTGTTCGTCTGATATGTCTCATATCTCGCCTAGGGGTGGTAAACATCAGACCCCAGCAGCTTGATAAGTCATGTTGATGTAAGGTCCATAACAAGCATGAAACTACTGATAACACTTACCAGTAAATCAGTACAACCCTGGCCAGGTATTTCCAGTTATAGCCAGTCGAGCATAGCGCAACATCAACCCCCAATACCGGGAGAGACGAATCCCCTCCTATTGCTTATTGCCTCCATGTGAATCGGGACTGTACCAAAAAACCACATGTTTGCATGACTCAGTAGAGACGTGGTAGGGTGGAAATCAAAGCACAGTGGGAGACACACAAGACTCTATGATGATCTCGGGTCAACAGACTAAGCTGTACCGGTGTCACCAGAGAACTGCCATCTGACGTGAGGTATAATACCATCTGGGAGTTCTCGGCGAGTCCGTTCAGTGTGCCTAGTCTCCACTGAGCACCCGCATACCGTCTCTGATGTCAAACTCCAATGGGTATGGGATCATCCATCGCCCATCACATGGGTCGAGAAGATATACGCTAGTCTACTCTGGAATATCGATGCCCCGTCTCGATATTCCCACGACTAGGAACATTGAAGGATGTACTCATTGACTACCCAGGCCCCACTAATATGATCTACATCATAGTCCTGGAAGTCGAGTACACACCCTAAGGGCTTTATCAACATGTAATAGAGAGACAGTAAGTATACATGTTAAGATAAAGAGCAACCAGATAGCGTACTATCATGTCGAGCAAAAAAGTCCTACCTATATATGTCCCAGCATCCACTACAATATACATCTCATGTACAGTAATGGCCTCTAGGGCATACATATAACTAACAATCTCCCACTTGCACTAAGGCCATCTGTAGCAGTGGTTGCAGTATCTCATACTCAACCATCCCATATAAGTCTCTCTCCGGGAAAAGGCCTTTGTGAGTGGATCCGTCGTGTTGTCATCTGAGTCTACTCTCCTAACCTCGATCACCCTAGAGATCTACTCTCTCCATGATCAGGTGATGCTGCCTCAGAATATGTCTGGGTCACTGATGGGACCGGGGTTCCTGGGCCAAAGCCACACTTCCATTGTCATACAATGGTAGGAACCTAGTTCATCTCATGAACTAATATACACCCAAACTGTCTCTTTAGTAGTATCTTTGATAGCGATATCACCAACCTTTATCGTCTAGTTTGCCACGGTATCTTAGCTTGGAACTCTTCCAACATACCGTCCCTCCACTGAGGGTAAAGACAATGCCTGCGACTGACATTCAGTCATCCTTATCACCTTGGAACTTTTTCAGTGATTCTCCCCAGGATCAACTGATACCATCTCACTACAACTAGTGAGAATCCTAACATCCAATTAGATCTATCTTATAGATCCAAAACACAGGATTTAGGAGGCATAACTTTGATCCTATATGGAGAATCCATGTGATAAGAGGAGATTGACCGAGCGTAGCATAGGAAACTCTTTTCCTATCAAGAGTATGTTGTCTGCGTACAATACGAGGATGAACACCTTACTCTCTACTACCTTTTTGTATATACAAGGTTCATCTACTATTTTAATGAAGTCAAACTCTTTGACTACCACATCAAAACAGACGTTCCAACTCGGCGATGCCTGCTTTATCCTGTAAAGCAACTTGCACACGTTTTCGCTGCTCCCACTGTCTACGAAGCCCTCTGGCTGTGTACTTATAGACGCTCTCTTCTAAATCAGAATTTAGAAAAATAGTAATGACACCCAACCACCAGATATCGTAGCCATAGTATGTAGCAATGGCAAGTAGGATCCGGATGGACTTAAGCATAGCCACTGGAAAAAGGTTTTATCATTATCCACGCCTGATCGATGACTAAAACCTTTAACAAGTCTAACTTTGAAAGTCTCAACTTTTCCATCTGTAAGTGCACGGCGGCGCCCCGGCCGTCAAACCGACGGCCAGAAGCGGAAGCGGTGAAAAACTTTAAATTTTGCGGACTTAGCAAACCGGCACCACCGCGCACTAAACACCCGGATCGTAACCATTAACAAGTCTAAGCTAACTAGAAGATGGGTTAGAGATATACCGACGATCCAAGTCCTCCGGTCTTCTCGTCATGGTCCCGATCTCCTACGGAAAAGTCCTGTCTCCTCCTTGTCGCCGGAAGTGCACCACATCGCCTACTTTGTTTACGGGCTCCCACCTCAATGCCGAGGCAACTCGGGCACGAAGCCGGCTACTCGACGTGCCCAAGGTTCGCTGTAGAATATGTAGTCCTCAAGTCTCATTTGGGGTTTTGGAGCTTTGCCATTTGGTGGAAGAAAAAGAGAGCTTGGAGAGAGGTGGGGAAAAATGTAGCATACCAAAATGAGAGTAACCTTTTTCCACCCAAAAAATGAAATGAATCCCATTCCCCTTTGGAATGGCCGCCCCCCCCCCCCATTCCCAAGTGTGATTGGAGAGAGAAAGAGAAAAGGTCAAGGGGGTGGGTGGAACAATAATGAAAAAGGGAATCATGAAAGAACATGATAACAAACAAAAACCACACACAACCACAACCATCAAGTCCACAAAGTCAATCCATCATGAGAAGGAGAAGTCAATGATGGTGCACATCATGAAAACCATCATGATGCCAAAAGATGCAAAGAACCCCCTCCACAAATGCCTATTTGCAACAATGCAAATAAACCCTCCTCCACCAATCTTCGGCCAATGAACGGAACAAAGGAAATTGGCCGAAACGGAAAGCAAACTGGCAACTCCAGAAAACTGGTCCCGTAATAAATTACAGGAAAACCCCGATACTGTGCATACACACCCGCATTTGTATTCCGACCGAAATACAAATGCAATGAGACAAAATCTACACTGTACTATACTAGGATCCGGCTTATACCAAAACCGGCTAGTAATATCTGTTCGATCCTGATCCGTGCAATACCGCACGTATCTGATCGAACCCTGCCATATATCCATACGGCCTATAGTACAAACTGTCCGATCCCGATCCGTGCAATACCGCACGTATTTGGTCGGACCTTGCCATATCTCCATACGGCCTCTACAACCTTTCGCCCGAAAGCTGAGTAACTGAATGTGGGGGACTTTAAAGACTCATCAACACCTTGGTTGTGGATTTAACCACTAGCACGTTAGAGATATTAGCCAATACATAACGGGCTACCAGGTATTGACTAAAAGGGACGTCTGTGAGCGAACTCAGCCTGACACCCTACTGAGCCTGTCAGTGACAATATCCGTGCAGTCCGGTCCGTTCGTCTATGAGTATCGCATGGCGGGCCTAGGGGGTTGGTAAAAGTCAGACCCCCAAAAGCGGTACAAGTCGTGTCGGAGTGTAGCCCAGAACACCCTGAGATACTACTGGAATACCTACCAGTAAATCTCCTTGCCTTGGCCAAGGACTTTGTGTAATGGCTCTCCTAGACACAGCACGACCTCACCCCCAATACCGGGAGAGACGAACCCCTGAAGATACGCTCACTGCCTCCATGTGGCTCGGGACTGTACCCAACTAAAACCTGTTTGCACGACTCCTTTGAGCCGTGGTAGGGTAGTAATCAAAGTACAGTGGGAACTCACACGAGACAAATGACGATCCCCAGGTCGATGAACTAACCTGCACACATGTTACCAGGGAACTGCCATCTGACGTCTGGTATATGACCAACTAGCATGTTCCCGGCGAGTCTTGTCCGGTGTACTCATAACCCAATGAGCACCTGTATACATCTCAGGTGATCCAACTGACACCAGTGGCTTGTGAGACCGGCCACCGCCCCTCGTCGGGGTCTCGACTGTATACACTAGTCTACTATGGAGAATCGATGCCCTGTCTCGAAACTCTCACGACTAGGGACCTTTTAAGGATAAGCTTATAGACCCCAGCTCCCACTTATATGATCGCCCTCATACTGCTGGTGGTCAAGCAAGAATCCTAGGGGCTCTATCAACGTGTAATAGCGACGTGTCAGGTCACCTAAAGCAGTACACGATGATAAAGGTAAACCAGATAGCATACTATCATCTCGAGTAAGACTGTCCTACCGGGATAGGTCCTCCCTCAATCATTACAATCACGTACCTGTGACCTAATAATTGACTCTGAGGGCACTACCTCCAACAATCTCCCACTTGCACTCAAGGCTAATTATTGCGATGTCGCATACTCACAGCCCGTGTGATACCGAACATCCAACTCCTCTACTAGTCAGTCTCACAAAGCTCGTTTGCGGAACTATTACGTTCGAGGAATAGCCTCAGTGAGTGGATCCGCTTAGTTGTTTCTTTCTATGTCTCTCTATATCTCAAGTTCGCGGAGAAGCCTATCTCCCGAAATGAGCAATACCTGTCTTAGAATGTGTCTGGATGTCTGATGGGACATAGTTCATAAATGAACACCAAATCCAAACTTCTTAGACTGTATCGTCAACTGAACTTAATCAGTATCCTGCGCCATGCCTCCCTCAGTATTGCCTTGGACCACCTGTCCAAAATACTGCCCCTCATCAGAAGGAAAAACTATAGCTCTGACAACCTCCTTGTCGTCCATGTCACCTTGGAAGCCTGGAATGATAACTGTTTCCCGAATGAGGCTGTCGTTATCATATCCCTAGAACATCCACTTATGTTCTAGAACTGCTTCCGACTGTTTCTCCAGGATTGGATTAATGTCAACTTATTGCATCTAGTGCAAGAACAATGTCTGGTGTGGTACTTGACATCTCACGATTGACTCAATTGCCTGAGCAAGTGATCTGCCAATCATGCCCGTCCCTCTCCCCTTTAGTCTGTAAGACACCTTTGGAGAGGGTAACTCCATTACCTGCAGGTACACTCCCGTGCCAGGAGTCGTCCATCCTAAATACTCTTAGAATGCTGTCAAGTACCCTGATTGGGAAACCACCCAAATCTAGATCTAAAACCATAGATCCAGTAACCAGTATGTCTGATATAAAATCCATTTCCTTTGTGGAGAAACAACTGTGTGACGACCAAAGTATAACCGATCGTAGTGTAGGAGTTTCTTTTCCTACTCTGTGTATATCATCCAAATACCAGGATATCACACCCTACTACCTTCTCAACAGATCCATCCCCTATTCTGATGAAGTCAAACCCATGACTGTCACGTCAGAAATAGATGATCTATCTCCGCTACATCTGCTCTAGTCTATAAATAGACATAAGCAACCCGTCCACCAATGCTTCCGCTGCTCCCACTGACTACGACAACCCTCTGGCAGAGTCATATAGACGTACACTTCTAAAACTGGTTTAGAACGACGCTATACTCATCCTCCCGCCGGGTCTCGTAACCTGGAACAACAGCAATGGCAATTGTGGGTAAACAAGAACTTCCCTGTCACCGTCCTTGAGGCTACCGTAGTGCCTCTCGGGTGCCTGAAGTTACCCACCTTATCTGCGGAGTGGCCAATGGAATGTCAATCCAGATTGAATCTTTAGGTTCCTTATCAAATCTTCAGTAATCGTTTGTGGTTCTGGAATCATTTCCAGTTCTACCATACTCCCACTACTGTTTTCTGAAAAATCCATTTTTAATAAAACTGTGGCGAGTCTAGAACAATATCGCTATTGTTCATCCAGATGGTAGAAAGTCAACCCTCGTCATAGCCTGGGTCAACCCACAAACAGCCATTACAGAAACGTGCCTTGAGTTGTCCAGTGTCTGGTTTTAATCATAAACCGGACAACTCCCCGTACCTTAACATCGTTAAGATATGAACTGTTCTATATCCAATATAGAAACAGAGGCACTGATTTAATTGAACCAGATTTAAATCATGCAGCTGTCTCCAGTGCATGTCAACTAAATGGAAGGAGGCCGATCAGCGTTACTCAACTTAGGAATGCTTCCAATTATGAGTAACCTGAAAAAGAAGTAATTTCTCTTAATCACTACTATCAACTGAATACCATACACAAGTATCTACATCTTCGATCTCTTTGAAGAATCCCGATACTTGCTATACTTGGTTCTCTACTCTATTCAAATACCTATAACTTCTCCAAATTCGGACCCTGTGTTTCCACGAAACACCTGTCTAAAAACTAGAGAAGTCATAAGTAAACCGAATATAGTACGAGGACCAAGCCCTCTGTCCTGATGGACCCTGGACAACATACAATCCTTTGTATAAGTCCCTTGAGTCTGATAACTCATTCACTGTGTGTCGTAGGTTGAAAACTGTACTTATGGTTAAGAAGAATTACACCGCTGTTTAATGCTCCTTACCTAACCATCCACTGATATAGGTAAATGTCGTAGACATAATTTCAGAAAGGTATATCTCACTCTATGAAAATAGACGTACAGATATATCAATTTGAAATTGGTGCATAACAGCGGATATTCAAAACCAAATATTTGCCGACCGGCAAACAGCCCAGGTGATTTCCTCAAATATCACTGATTACAACGAATCCCGATATAATGAGGATAATCACCCAATTCCCAATAACTTACTCCCACTCATCATCTGTAAAACCATACAGATGTGAGAATCATACCTGGTAAATACATACCCTGGAGTAAGTATCTAATCGGGAAATCAGTTTTCCTTTAACATTACACAGTGAAACTGAAACATTGAAATGTTTCGATGGGGTATCCTGGTATTCCTAGTAATGCCTCTTCCAGATTCACGACTGTAACCGTATAATTCTTTGCCACCTCTCCAAATCCCTTCATATGTCTTTAGTCTTTACCTTCTGCACACCCCTTTAGGCCAAATGGTTTTCTTCCTTCCCTACCGTTCGGCACCAGCCTATGGTTTGGAAGAAGACTATCCAATAAGCATAATGGGTGTACTGTCCCAATCCTAGGAACATTCGCAATGAGAGAGGGTGAAGATAAAAGACAACCGAATAAACCTTATTCCTATTTCTCCTGAACCAGAATCCATCCCCGAACTGGAACAAGTTCCATTCGAGTTCGTATATAACCATACGATGGAGTATCCAAATAAACTGTGGATCTTCGTAGTGATACGGAGTGTCCTGGAGAAATACAAAGGTAATGTGGGAGTGGTAACGAAATATTTGGTTTGGTCGTGAAAATCTGTTGCAATTTACTTTGCCCTCTTACTAATCCCTTGCTTTGTCTGAACTTAATACCTTCTGCACACCATCGTTATGCTAATTGGTTTTCTTCAATCCCTACCGGTCGGCACCAGCCTAAGGTTTGGAAGAAGACAATCCAATTTGCGTAATAGGTGTACTACCCCTAAACCAAGGAGTACTCGTAACCTGAGAGAGGGTAAAAGGAAAAGACAACTGAATAATCCTATCCGTTTTCTCCAGAACCGGAAACCATCCTCGAATAAATTCTTTCGAGTTCATATCTAACCATACGATGGTTTTGTCCAATGGAAGTGGACGTTCGTAGTAAAACGGGGTGTCCTGGAGAAAAGGGTAAAAGTAGGAGTGGAAATGAGGTTTGCAACTCTGACAATCCAAAAAGCCAATGTTTAAGAAGGTTCGGTCAACTTGGTCACTGAGTCATAGTCTTAGGGTCGGGTCAATGGTCGCTGCCAAAGAGAGAGAGAAAAAGAAACACTCAGCGTGCACTCTAACCTAGATCAGAATGGTTACCAATTTATCTAATCTGGAATCCTCCCACTGTACCTCAAATTCTCCTCCAAACCTGAAAGAAGAATTAGTCGGAATCACCCGAGGAGTAAACTAACTCATCAGTGGGAATCGGGATCCAACTATCATCGCATGACAACGTGACGGAATCCGCTCACGGTGTCACACTCCAGAAGGTATGCGCATATCTGGCAAGTTTCAGTTCTTTTGAAACTCCCGATGTAATTTCTGCCCCATGCTCTTATGACCTTGGCGTGGGGTCAAAATATCATAAGTCACATGTCAAGTTCTGCCCGTCATTATCCAGGTTAATCTGAACCCACCCGTACATACCCTTGACGTAGGCCAAAATAGTAGTACGACTGTCCCAAACCAACGCATCTATCTATGCAACAGATAAATACCCGGCAGCTACCAATCACTATGCCTTGGCGTGAGGTCAAAATACATAGCTTGAATACTACCGAATATTTAACTGAAATGACGGAGGGCTACGAATGGTTTCTGGCGAAAACCTTTAACGTAATGAACTTGATATCGTCGAAGGAACGGATAGATTTTTGAAAATATAGTGACGAAAACCGTTGCTAAAGAGGTCACTCCCGGTGAAGGGATCTCGGCTCTTTCCCCGTAGAATGGGGTGCAGGATATTCCAACTGAATACCACGGTGCAAAGCAAAAGTAATCGGCTATAGTGAAGTTAATGCCCTGACGCAAACTTTTTGTCCAAGGGGTCACTCCCGGTGAAGGGATCTCGGCCCTTGCCTCGTCGACTGAGGAGCAGGATATTCCAAATGAATACCGCGATGCAAAACAAAAGTGAACGTCCTTGCAATAACAGCTTTTTGAAAAGTGTTCCAACAACATCAGATTAGGTTTGTTTTTAACTTGCATTGATCCGAATCAATGCAGTCCCATCAATTGATCACACCAAAAAGAACGAAAATATACTGATGTACGTATATGCCATCCGCATTCGCCACTGGGTCCCGTCATTACCCGTTAGGTTAGCTTACTAACGACAGAGCGGGGACTGGACTAGCGCGGATGCAAAACATATACAACATCTACTAATATATATACCAATATATTATATTTCGCTCAAGGCGTGAATAAAATGCAACATCACAGAGAATGAACAGCATCACAGAAACAATACAGATATCTGGGATCCCCGGGTTTCACAGAGCCACTGCTGAAACCCGACGTTCCCCTGGTCGTGTGGATAGCCTGTGCAATGAAATCCTAGACCCCTACGGGCACGGCAAGTTACCCGCCAAAACCTGAAGCGAGGCAGCCCCCTTCAGCAACGTGAATGGACCACCCAGCACTTCACGGAATCCGGTAACTTGGGCACCCCTCCTCGGTCAACCTGTACCCCCTACGAGTGCGGCGAATAGCCCGCCAATCCTAGAGTGAAGCCCCCTCCGTCTCAATGCCATGAGATGCGGGCTTGTTGCCCTCCAGAATCCGGCTATCCGTGCACCCCTCCGCGGGGCAATCCTGGTACAGAAAGTAAAATATACATACAACGGGTACATCGACCGCAACCAGGTCGTGCCCCAAAATAATAATACAAACAGGCAGTGACGGCAGTCCACATGTCGGACGCTCGCCCCGCAAAATCAAATGTACATAATACAACAAAACTATACTAGCATTGCATCCAGGCTATCCCCCACAACCGATCCGCAACATCACAGCAAAAACAAAACATCAACGTGAAAGTCACGTTCGCAAATCCGTCTAACCGGGCTATAGCAGTTAGACCGGATTTACCGATCAAGTGACATTCACGGTCGCAGATATAATGTAAATACAGTGAAAAATGTGTTTAAAATATCCGATCGATCAAAAATTAACAAGTGGGCCCCCAATCAAAACTGTAGCACTCACAGAAAACCTGGGCCCAATTTTAATATTCCAAAACCCATATTTTAAGCCCAGAAGGCCTCTGTAAAAAATTGGTGAAGTGATCTCCACAGTGTGCGGCGGAAGGGCGGCGGAAAGGGGGTTTTCGCGGCGGTTCCGCGCTCCCACTGTGGAGTTACTTCGTCGAATTTTTACAGAGCTCTTAGATTTTCCAGTACATCAATATTTTACAACCTGAAAAATTTTTCGAGACTAAAAATTTCCAACAGAAAACTGATGTGATCAAAATACGGGTTTTGGAACTTTTTGATCGATTGGAAATGCAAACACATTACACAAAGCTAGACTAAGTTAATGGCGAGGCTCTGATACCACTGTAAGTGCACGGCGGCGCCCCGGCCGTCAAACCGACGGCCAGAAGCGGAAGCGGTGAAAAACTTTAAATTTTAGGGACTTAGCAAACCGGCACCACCGCGCACTAAACACCCGGATCGTAACCATTAACAAGTCTAAGCTAACTAGAAGATGGGTTAGAGATATACCGACGATCCAAGTCCTCCGGTCTTCTCGTCATGGTCCCGATCTCCTGCGGAAAAGTCCCGTCTCCTCCTTGTCGCCGGAAGTGCACCACATCGCCTACTTTGTTTACGGGCTCCCACCTCAATGCCGAGGCAACTCGGGCACTGTAAGTCCACGTTGCGACCCCCGGTTCTTACGGGGAGGCGGAAACGGTATAAAATCAAAATTTTAACGCAAGAGGCAACATGGACTAAGCTAGGTCGGGATCTTTACCTAAACTAAAACTAGCATACTAAGCTAAAGATATTTAGCTACTCGGATGAAGATGGTTATACCTAAACTTGAACTCCTTCTCTTCAAGCTCCGATGGTGGTCCGATGGCTCCTTCTCGTCGTCTCCGTACGCCGAAGATAGATCCACTTGAAAGCTCCAACCTTTAGCTCCTTCTTCGTTCTTTGAAGAAACTAGTTCACTTGGTTTGCTAAACCTAGTGAACTAGAATGAGTAGAGAAGATTTAGAATGGGATTTTATCTATGGTTCTTGATTCTCAACTCATGAGACAAGAGAACCATAGATCAAGAGAGGGAGCAAGAGGTTGAGGGTGAGAGCAAGAGGAGAGCTCAAGAACAAGAGAGAGAATGAGCAAGAAAGAATGAGCAAGTATTTTTGTCTCTCACCCTCTCATAATCCAAAGTGATCATAACTCATCATATCAAAAAAGTCTTATGTGATGGTTTGAAGCAACCATAAGCTTATCATGTCATGCACTCATTTTACTCAAATGAGCAAGCAAGAAAAAGTCTTTGGCATGAAATGATAACCATGGTTATCATGATGGTCAACTAGTCAAGCCTAGTCAACCGGTCAACAAGTCAACAAAAGTCAACAAGTCACCAAAGTCAACAAGTCAACAAAAGTCAACAAGTCAACAACCATATCACCATAATACTTAATTAATATAATAGTTAATCACATATCATATTCTCATTAGGGTTGAGCATAAAGTCAAAAAGTCAACGGTCAACGGTCAACAACCCTAATGAGAATCCGCTGCCTCTGCCTCCCTGTCAACTGTGCATACACACCCGCATCCGCGTTCCGAGGAACACGAATGCAAACTGGATAAATCCAATCCCATAAGATACACTAGGATCTGGCTTAAACCAAAGCCCGCTAGTGTAAACTGTCCGGACACTGTACGTGCACAAGTGCACGGATGTGACCGAACCCTGTCGCAAAACCATGCGACCTGTCGCAATACCATGCGACCTCTACTCTTTTGCCTAAAGGCGAAAAGCTTTCTGTGTGGGACTCTAAAGACTCGATACTACGCTGGCAGTGGGTTTAACCACAGACCGCAAGCGGCACTAGCTGTGCGTAACGGTCCCTAGGTAGTGCCGACAAGAAGACCGACGAGGCGAAACCCATCTGAACTCCTACTGAGCCTGAGTGTGACATTCTCCGTACAGTCCGGTCTGTTCGTCTGATACATCGCATGGCGGGCCTAGGGGGCGGTAAACGTCAGTCCCCCAATAGCGGTACAAGTCGTGCCGGAGTGAAGCCCAATACACCCTGAGATAACACTGGAAACCTACCAGTATATCTCGTTTGCCCTGGCCAGGGACTACTCGTGTAATGGCTCTCCTAGACACAGCGCGATGTCAACCCCCAATACCTGGAGAGACGAATCCTGTCTAACCGTCACTGCCTCCAAATGCTTCGGGACTGCACCCAACCACTACCTGTTTGCACGACTTCTTTGAGCCGTGGTAGGGTAGTGATCAAAGTACAGTGGGAACACACTCGAGGCGGAGTGACAGTGTCAAGTCAGCGGACTAAGCTGTACTCATGTCACCTGGGAACTGATAACTGACGATAGGTATAATACCAACTAGTCAGTTCCCGACGAGTCCTGTCCAGTGTACCCATAACCTAACGAGCACCCGCATACTATCTCAAGTACGACGTACTGACGGCTGTGGGACAGACCGTCTCCCACACTGGGATGAGAAGCGCATGCGCTGGTCTACTCCGGAGTATCGATGCCCTGTCTCGATAGTCCTGCGACCAGGGACCTGAATAAGGATGTGCTTATAGATTACCCAGCCCCCACTAGTGTGACGGCCATCACATCGCTGGTAATCAAGCAAAGATCCTAAGGGCTCTACTAATGTGTATAGGCGATATACAAAAATAAACACATGTACACATTGAAGTAGAAACAAACCAAGTAGCATACTACTATTTTGAGCAAGATTGTATATACAAGGTGAATATCCCAAGCATCCATTAAGTAATATACAAACTAGTATGATACAGTAATGGCCTCTAGGGCATATACACTAACAATCTCCCACTTGCACTAAGGCCATGTACTGGCGTATCGAAGACCTATCATCTCGATCAGCCGCTCGAACTGAGTCTGTGGCAAGGCCTTGGTGAATGGATCTGCAGTGTTGTCTTCTGAAGCGACTCTCCGAACCTCGATCTCCTGGCGATCCACGATCTCCCTGATCAGGTGATACCACCTCAAGATGTGCCTGGATCTCTGATGGGACCTGGGTTCCTTCGCTAATGCTGTAGCCCCGTTGTTGTCGCAATACAGAGGTATTGGATCAACAATGGACGGAACCACCTGAAGTTCTTTCAAGAACTTCCTCATCCAGACAGCTTCTTTTGCGGCATCAGATGCAGCGATGTATTCCGCTTCCATCGTCGAGTCTGCAACGGTTTCCTGTTTGGAACTCTTCCAACACACCGCCCCTCCATTGAGGGTAAAGACAAAACCCGACATGGACTTGGAATCATCCTTGTCACTCTGGAAGCTGGAGTCAGCAAAGGCCTCGATCTGGAGGTCTTTTCCGCCATACACCAAGAACATCTCCTTAGTCCTTCTCAGGTACTTGAGAATGTTCTTTACCGCTATCCAGTGTTTCTCCCCAGGGTTAGACTGATACCGGCTTACCACACTCAGTGCATAAGCTACATCCGGTCTGGTACACAACATCGCATACATTATAGAGCCTACCGCAGAAGCATAGGGTATAATAGACATGCGATCCCTCTCTAAATCAGTCTTGGGAGACATCTCTTTAGAGAGGGTGATCCCGTGACAAGCCGGTAGGTTACCGCGCTTGGAATCTTCCATACTGAACCTCTTCAGTATGGTGTTGATGTACCTGGACTGCGAAAGTCCTAATATCCTCTTGGATCTGTCACGGTAGATCCGGATACCCAGAATGTATGAGGCATCACCCAGGTCTTTCATGGAGAACCTGTGTGACATGAACCCCTTGACAGATTGTAGCATAGGAATGTCATTTCCTATTAAGAGAATGTCATCCACGTATAAAACGAGGAATACTACAGTTCTCGCTATAAATCTACTATAGATGCATGGTTCATCTGGATTTTTGATAAAGCCAAATTCTTTGACCGTCTCATCAAAGCAGATGTTCCAACTCCGCGATGCCTGCTTTAGTCCATAGATGGACTTAAGCAACTTGCACACCTTTCCGCTGCTCCCACTCTGATTGAATCCCTCTGGCTGGTCCATATAGACACACTCCTCTAAATTTCCATTTAGAAAAGCTGTCTTTACGTCCATTTGCCAGATCTCATAATCGTGGAAGGCAGCAATGGCAAGAAGGATCCGAATGGATTTCAGCATGGCTACTGGAGAAAAGGTTTCGTCGTAGTCCAAGCCAGGTCTTTGACGAAAACCCTTTGCTACCAGCCTAGCTTTATAGGTCTCAACCTGTCCATCTACACCAATCTTCCTTTCGAAGATCCACTTGCATCCTACGGGTTTTACCCCGTCTGGAGCAATGTCCAACGTCCATACCTTGTTGGTGTACATGGACTCCATTTCGGTCCGCATTGCATCCAGCCATTTCACTGAGTCAACGCTCTGAACGTCCTGCTGGAAGCTAGTAGGCTCATCATAATCTATGATGCAATCCTCTCTATCCCCGTCTATGAGAAAACCATAGTATCTCTCGGGCGGATGAGACTGCCTACTACTCCTGCGGAGCGGCGTAGGAATGTCCTGTTCTGTTGAACCCTCTGGTTCCACCAAGCTTTCAGTAACAGTCTGTGGTTCTCGAATTTCTTCCAGTTCTACTGCGCTCCCACTTATTTCTTTTTCTATGAACTGGTGTTCTAGAAAGTGGGCATGACGAGAGACAAGAACTTTTTGTTCCTCTTCACAGTAGAAGAAATATCCCTTGGAATTCTTTGGATACCCCACAAACTTGCACAGTACTGAGCGTGCCTCGAGCTTGTCCGCATGCTGCTTTTTGACAAAAGCTGGACTTCCCCATATCTTAATGTGATTAAGATGGGGTCTCTTCCCACACCACATCTCAAATGGCGTGGTAGGCACAGTCTTAGTGGGAACTCGGTTCAAAAGGTATGCGGCTGATTCTAGTGCATACCCCCAGAATGATCACGGTAACTCAGCGTTACTCATCATGGACCGCACCATATCCAATAGGGTGCGGTTCCGTCTCTCCGATACACCGTTATGTTGCGGGGTGTATGGAGGAGTAAGCTGAGAGAGAATTCCGTTCTCTTTTAAATAGTCCAGGAACTCGGCACTTAAGTATTCTCCACCTCGATCCGATCTTAGAATCTTAATACTTTTGCCGGTCTGTTTCTCTACTTCATTCTTGTACTCCTGGAATTTTCCAAAGGCCTCGGACTTATGTTTCATTAAGAAGACATAACCGTACCTTGAGAAGTCATCCGTAAAAGTAATGAAGTAAGAATGTCCGCTTCGGGCATGTGTAGACATTGGACCGCACACGTCACTGTGTACGAGTCCCAAGAGCTCGCTCGCTCTTACTCCATGTCCAGTAAACGGAGTCTTTGTCATCTTTCCTTTGAGACAAGATTGACAAGTGGCATATGATTGATATTCGAACGCATTCAAATATCCTTCTGTATGTAACTTAGTCAACCTTCTCTCATTGATGTGACCCAATCTACAATGCCATAAGAAAGTCTGATTTAGTTCTGGAGACTTTCTTTTGTGTGTATTCTGGACGTTGAAAATCTGTGGTTGGTTTAACACGTATATACCATTACTCAATGTACCTGACCCAATCAAAACTTGATTAAGGTGAATGTTTACAACATTACTTACAAACGCAAATTCATAACCTTCTTTAGAAACTAAAGATACAGAAATGATATTACAAGTTGCGTTGGGTACAAAAAATCAATTACGCAAAACCAAAACATGTCCATCTGACATTCCCAGGTGATAGTCCCCCACGGCTTTAGCATCCATGCTAGCTCCGTTTGCAACTTTGAGGGTCATGTCACCTGCCTTCAAAACACTACGGTTTCTCAACACCTGCAAAGAATTACAGATATGAGATCCTGATCCGGTATCCAATACCCAGGAAGTAGAGTTTATTGAAAGACAGTTTTCAATAACATACACACCTGAAGCTGAAGCTGCAACCTGCTTCAATTCCTGTGTTCTGGCCTTCCAGGCCCTGCAATCATTCTTCCAGTGTCCTTTCTTATGACAATAGAAGTATTCTTCCTTATCCACAAGCTTCCCCGCTATCTTTGTTGCTTTACCTTTTCCCTTCGTATCCACTTTACTAACACCGCCCCTTGGTTTGGCGGGGGCCTTCTTCTTCTTTCCCTTGGCTTTCGCCTTGGACCTAGAAGAAGATGATCCTCCTACAAACAAAGTGGATGTTTCCCTACCTTTCTGTAGGGTGCCCTCTGCGCTCCTCAGCATGTTGAGGAGCTCTGATAGTTCAACCTCTTTTTCTTGTAGGTTGAAGTTCAGTATAAACTGGGCGTAAGTGGAAGGAAGGGACTGGAGAACTATATCCGTATATAGCTCACTCTCCAATGTGATCCCTAGGTCAGCGAGCTCCTCAATGTAGCCGATCATCTTTAGCACGTGCTCGGCTACTGATGATCCGACGGCCATTCTTGTCGAAAATAACTTTTTCGACGCTTCGTATCTTGCGATACGTGATTGCTCTCCATACAGTTCTTTTGTATGGAGCAATATGGACTCCATGTCCATATTCTCATGCCTCCTCTGATGTTCGTTGTCCATCGAGGCAAGCAGGAGGCATTTGGCCTTCGCGCTATCAATCTCCCAAGTCTTACGGATTTCCTTATCCGCGACGCTGGAAGTTGGACCAGGGACAGGGGGAGCTTTGGTGGTAAGAAGATACCCCAGCTTGTCATAAGTGATTGCTATCTTGACATTCCTGAGCCAATCTTTGTAGTTTGGCCCTGTCAGTTTGTTTTTATCTAGGAGTAACTTAAGTCCAGTCATGTTGATTGGTCGCTGCAATTAGGAGAGAGAAGAAGAAACACTCAGCATGATGCTCTTGCAAGTTTAGAGTGGTTTTTAGTTTGTCTAAACAGGATGGCTCCCACTGTTTCTCGAATCCCTCCTCAAACCATAAAGGAAGAATTAGTCAGGATCAATCCCACCGTACAATACTTGCTTAACCGTTCAGCCAGGCCGGTGTCGGTACTTCGAGGGAGGTTTTCCAACGCTTTCGCGAAGTTCCTTAATTAGAGAACCTCTTTTCCCTGGGGGCGTAGCCCCGCTAACACCTTTCTAGGCACCTACTAGGTTTATAGCATTGATCGTTAAGTGAGAAATTTCCTGAGGAGTAGCATATACTCACAGTAGGATCGGGATCCAAATATCATTGCGTGACGAAACTGAAGGAATCCTACCAGAATCATCACACTCCAAATGGTATGCAAATCTAGCAAGTTTCAGTACTTATGAAACTCCCGATGTGGATTTTTTTTTTGCCCCATGCTCTTATGACCTTGACTTTGGCCAAAATATCATAAGTCACATGTCAAGTTCTACCCGTCATTATCCAGGTTAATTTGGATCCATCCGTACCTACCCTTGACTTTGGCCAAAATGGCAGTACGACTGTCCCAAACCAACGCATCTATCTATGCTACACATGAACACCCAATAGCTACCAATCACTGTGCCTTGACTTTGGCCAACATACACAGCTTGAATACTATTGACTATTCATGTGAAACGACGGAGGGCTACGGATGGTTTTGGCAAAACCGTGAACATAGTGAACTTGATATGGTCGATGGAACGTGATAGCTTTTAAAAGGAGTGGCTCAAGCTCCGCATTTAAAAGTTGTTTTTGAAAAGAACCGAGTGGTTTTTCGAGAGTGTTCCAACGACTTTAACTTGGTTTATTATCTTGCATTAGTTCTTTTAATGCGTGATATTCTTGCATTAGTTCTTTTAATGTGTCCCATCATTTAATCCTACCATTGCAAAAAACAACCAAAATATGACGTACGCTTATGCCATTCGCATTCGCCACGGGGCCCCGTCATTACCCGTTAGGTTACTTAACTAACGACAGAGCGGGGGCTGGGCTAGCGCGTCTGTAAAACATAAGCAACGCCTAAATAATATCATATATAGATATACTGCAATGATAAACATTTCAGATCACAGATAAATACATTGGATATACTAGCAATCTGTAATTTGTACGAGCCTGTAACAAAAACAGATAACACGGTCGCGGTGAATAGCCAAAACCCCACCCAAGGCCCCTACGGGTGCGGCAAACTACTCGCCAAGTACCCGAAGCGTAGCAACCTCCCTCATCTCCATGAGTGGGCCACTCGACACTTCGGCATACCCGGTAGTTTGTGCACCCCTCCATGGGTCTATCCTAGGAGCAAAAACAGTAAAAAGAAATTATACAATGACGGCTACAACCCCTTCCCGGTTGTGCGGCCATATAAATAATTATTACATCAATTTACAAATTTACATGAATTGCAAGAAAAGAAAACTCTCATCTCACAACCCCCGGCTATTCACCCGCGACAATCCAACATATTTATATACACATTCCAGCACATTACAGATCATGTATAACCCCGACTAATCGACTTATAGCGATTAGCCGACGTTCAATACATACAAACATCACAGATATAACCATCATAGTCAAAGTGCAGTGAAGTTCGGAAAAATACGGAATTATAGGACCCCAAAAGGAAATTTCTTTTCTGGAAAATCTGGGCACATATAATATATTTCAAAAATCCCAAAACCAACACAGACACACACTGCACGAAAAACGATGCACAGAAGACGACAAAGCGCGGCGGTTCCGCGGCGGCTGCCTAGCTCGTGCGGCGGAAGGGCGGCGGTTTCGACGAATTACTGTATCGTTTTTCTTGGGTGTTCACACAAAACCCTGAGCCGAATTTACAAGTATAAAGTTTTTCATTTTGAGCCAAAAAAATTTCAACAGAAACTCAGTTTTTGTAAAAGTTTGGTTTTTGGATTTTTCCGGTTCCGAACTTCGTTACACTTCACTACCAAGCTAGTTTAAGTTTAGTTAGGCTCTGATACCACTGTAAGTCCACGTTGCGACCCCCGGTTCTTACGGGGAGGCGGAAACGGTATAAAATCAAAATTTTAACGCAAGAGGCAACATGGACTAAGCTAGGTCGGGATCTTTACCTAAACTAAAACTAGCATACTAAGCTAAAGATATTTAGCTACTCGGATGAAGATGGTTATACCTAAACTTGAACTCCTTCTCTTCAAGCTCCGATGGTGGTCCGATGGCTCCTTCTCGTCGTCTCCGTACGCCGAAGATAGATCCACTTGAAAGCTCCAACCTTTAGCTCCTTCTTCGTTCTTTGAAGAAACTAGTTCACTTGGTTTGCTAAACCTAGTGAACTAGAATGAGTAGAGAAGATTTAGAATGGGATTTTATCTATGGTTCTTGATTCTCAACTCATGAGACAAGAGAACCATAGATCAAGAGAGGGAGCAAGAGGTTGAGGGTGAGAGCAAGAGGAGAGCTCAAGAACAAGAGAGAGAATGAGCAAGAAAGAATGAGCAAGTATTTTTGTCTCTCACCCTCTCATAATCCAAAGTGATCATAACTCATCATATCAAAAAAGTCTTATGTGATGGTTTGAAGCAACCATAAGCTTATCATGTCATGTACTCATTTTACTCAAATGAGCAAGCAAGAAAAAGTCTTTGGCATGAAATGATAACCATGGTTATCATGATGGTCAACTAGTCAAGCCTAGTCAACCGGTCAACAAGTCAACAAAAGTCAACAAGTCACCAAAGTCAACAAGTCAACAAAAGTCAACAAGTCAACAACCATATCACCATAATACTTAATTAATATAATAGTTAATCACATATCATATTCTCATTAGGGTTGAGCATAAAGTCAAAAAGTCAACGGTCAACTGTCAACAACCCTAATGAGAATCCGCTGCCTCTGCCTCCCTGTCAACTGTGCATACACACCCGCATCCGCGTTCCGAGGAACACGAATGCAAACTGGATAAATCCAATCCCATAAGATACACTAGGATCTGGCTTAAACCAAAGCCCGCTAGTGTAAACTGTCCGGACACTGTACGTGCACAAGTGCACGGATGTGACCGAACCCTGTCGCAAAACCATGCGACCTGTCGCAATACCATGCGACCTCTACTCTTTTGCCTAAAGGCGAAAAGCTTTCTGTGTGGGACTCTAAAGACTCGACACTACGCTGGCAGTGGGTTTAACCACAGACCGCAAGCGGCACTAGCTGTGCGTAACGGTCCCCAGGTAGTGCCGACAAGAAGACCGACGAGGCGAAACCCATCTGAACTCCTACTGAGCCTGAGTGTGACATTCTCCGTACAGTCCGGTCTGTTCGTCTGATACATCGCATGGCGGGCCTAGGGGGCGGTAAACGTCAGTCCCCCAATAGCGGTACAAGTCGTGCCGGAGTGAAGCCCAATACACCCTGAGATAACACTGGAAACCTACCAGTATATCTCGTTTGCCCTGGCCAGGGACTACTCGTGTAATGGCTCTCCTAGACACAGCACGATGTCAACCCCCAATACCGGGAGAGACGAATCCTGTCTAACCGTCACTGCCTCCAAATGCTTCGGGACTGCACCCAACCACTACCTGTTTGCACGACTCCTTTGAGCCGTGGTAGGGTAGTGATCAAAGTACAGTGGGAACACACTCGAGGCGGAGTGACAGTGTCAAGTCAGCGGACTAAGCTGTACTCATGTCACCTGGGAACTGATAACTGACGATAGGTATAATACCAACTAGTCAGTTCCCGACGAGTCCTGTCCAGTGTACCCGTAACCTAACGAGCACCCGCATACTATCTCAAGTACGACGTACTGACGGCTGTGGGACAGACCGTCTCCCACACTGGGATGAGAAGCGCATGCGCTGGTCTACTCCGGAGTATCGATGCCCTGTCTCGATAGTCCTGCGACCAGGGACCTGAATAAGGATGTGCTTATAGATTACCCAGCCCCCACTAGTGTGACGGCCATCACATCGCTGGTAATCAAGCAAAGATCCTAAGGGCTCTACTAATGTGTATAGGCGATATACAAAAATAAACACATGTACACATTGAAGTAGAAACAAACCAAGTAGCATACTACTATTTTGAGCAAGATTGTATATACAAGGTGAATATCCCAAGCATCCATTAAGTAATATACAAACTAGTATGATACAGTAATGGCCTCTAGGGCATATACACTAACAGGCACGAAGCCGGCTACTCGACGTGCCCAAGGTTCGCTGTAGAATATGTAGTCCTCAAGTCTCATTTGGGGTTTTGGAGCTTTGCCATTTGGTGGAAGAAAAAGAGAGCTTGGAGAGAGGTGGGGAAAAATGTAGCATACCAAAATGAGAGTAACCTTTTTCCACCCAAAAAATGAAATGAATCCCATTCCCCTTTGGAATGGCCGGCCCCCCCCCCATTCCCAAGTGTGATTGGAGAGAGAAAGAGAAAAGGTCAAGGGGGTGGGTGGAACAATAATGAAAAAGGGAATCATGAAAGAACATGATAACAAACAAAAACCACACACAACCACAACCATCAAGTCCACAAAGTCAATCCATCATGAGAAGGAGAAGTCAATGATGGTGCACATCATGAAAACCATCATGATGCCAAAAGATGCAAAGAACCCCCTCCACAAATGCCTATTTGCAACAATGCAAATAAACCCTCCTCCACCAATCTTCGGCCAATGAACGGAACAAAGGAAATTGGCCGAAACGGAAAGCAAACTGGCAACTCCAGAAAACTGGTCCCGTAATAAATTACAGGAAAACCCCGATACTGTGCATACACACCCGCATTTGTATTCCGACCGAAATACAAATGCAATGAGACAAAATCTACACTGTACTATACTAGGATCCGGCTTATACCAAAACCGGCTAGTAATATCTGTTCGATCCTGATCCGTGCAATACCGCACGTATCTGATCGAACCCTGCCATATATCCATACGGCCTATAGTACAAACTGTCCGATCCCGATCCGTGCAATACCGCACGTATTTGGTCGGACCTTGCCATATCTCCATACGGCCTCTACAACCTTTCGCCCGAAAGCTGAGTAACTGAATGTGGGGGACTCTAAAGACTCATCAACACCTTGGTTGTGGATTTAACCACTAGCACGTTAGAGGTATTAGCCAATACATAACGGGCTACCAGGTATTGACTAAAAGGGACGTCTGTGAGCGAACTCAGCCTGACACCCTACTGAGCCTGTCAGTGACAATATCCGTGCAGTCCGGTCCGTTCGTCTATGAGTATCGCATGGCGGGCCTAGGGGGTTGGTAAAAGTCAGACCCCCAAAAGTGGTACAAGTCGTGTCGGAGTGTAGCCCAGAACACCCTGAGATACTACTGGAATACCTACCAGTAAATCTCCTTGCCTTGGCCAAGGACTTTGTGTAATGGCTCTCCTAGACACAGCACGACCTCACCCCCAATACCGGGAGAGACGAACCCCTGAAGATACGCTCACTGCCTCCATGTGGCTCGGGACTGTACCCAACTAAAACCTGTTTGCACGACTCCTATGAGCCGTGGTAGGGTAGTAATCAAAGTACAGTGGGAACTCACACGAGACAAATGACGATCCCCAGGTCGATGAACTAACCTGCACACATGTCACCAGGGAACTGCCATCTGACGTCTGGTATATGACCAACTAGCATGTTCCCGGCGAGTCCTGTCCGGTGTACTCATAACCCAATGAGCACCTGTATACATCTTAGGTGATCCAACTGACACCAGTGGCTTGTGAGACCGGCCACCGCCCCTCGTCGGGGTCTCGACTGTATACACTAGTCTACTATGGAGAATCGATGCCCTGTCTCGAAACTCTCACGACTAGGGACCTTTTAAGGATAAGCTTATAGACCCCAGCTCCCACTTATATGATCGCCCTCATACTGCTGGTGGTCAAGCAAGAATCCTAGGGGCTCTATCAACGTGTAATAGCGACGTGTCAGGTCACCTAAAGCAGTACACGATGATAAAGGTAAACTAGATAGCATACTATCATCTCGAGTAAGACTGTCCTACCGGGATAGGTCCTCCCTCAATCATTACAATCACGTACCTGTGACCTAATAATTGACTCTGAGGGCACTACCTCCAACACCATCTACACCAAGTAATCTTCTCAAGATATACTTGCTCCTGATGGGGATTTAATGTCACGGCCCGAAATTGGCACGTGACGGCCCTAATACTACGCAACGTCTACAGGCGTAACGCAGTAAAAGAAAGCCAAAACCCAGAAATCTAAACCAGTAAAAGAAAAGAAAAGATAAGAAATATTGTTTAAAAGTCTTTGAAATCACAACCCAAATTCTTTAAAAGTCCAACTTTATTTCCTTTAAAATTTTGGCAGCATCTCCTTTATAAAAACCAATCCCAAAAGAGGGTACAACATAAATAAAAAGTAAAGCATCCCCAACGGGAGCAAATCCACGCCCAAAGGCGGAAAACAACCACCACAACAAATATACGACGCCGTAGCGAAGAAATAGAAGACGATAGAAACGAAACTGTATAAAAGACAATAAATCCAACAGAATATACAACATCGTCCTCACCAAGTCTCTAAGTCAATATGAAAATAGTAGATGGAGAGTACATGGATACAACGAATATACAATACAACGAATAACCACAAAACCCACCTAAGCAAACTGCACACTGTGAGCTGATGCGGTATCCGTAGCAAAAGATGATAAGATGTGTGATAATAGCCTGCCTCTGACTATCCTGAGGAACACATGCAAACGCTGTGGCACAACGGGGGTGAGTTGCCAACTCATGAATAGTAAATAACATACGCAGGTAATCGCAAGTATGCACGTAAAGCGTGAATCTAAGATATGCAATTAACAGTAATAACATGTCATATGAATGCAGAATAATGGAAAGTACACTAGCAGGTACAACCAATATATATAAAGCAATAATGATATGACAACAGTATGCAATAATCATGCGATAGGGATATGAGAATGTAAATGTGCAATAATCATGAAAGGTACACTAACAGGTACTACTAGTACATGAAGCAATGCACAAACAGATAAGGTGAGGTATGGTGTGAAGTATGTCATTTCCACGGAATCCTGACGTCGTGGTAGGATCACAATCCAGCAAGACAATTTAAATACCAATTCCTCAAATCAGCCCCCAAATTGGCACTCATATTATCTAAGTATCACCTATCCTCAATTGCACAATATCAAGTATATCTCATATATCCCGAATGTACAACCTCAAGTATATCTCACATATATCGAATGTACAATCATCAAGTATATCTCGTATATATCGAATGTACAAAATCAAGTGGATCTCACATATCTCGTATGTACAATATCAAGTAGATCTCACATATCTCGTGTGTACCATATCAAGTATATCTCACATATCTCGAATGTACAACAGCAAGTAGATCTCATATATCCCGAGTCAATTCTCCAGCAAAATTCTAACATCCTAAATATAATGGCGTAAATAAATATGATGAGGTCAATACACATATATTAGCGTCTCATTTCACTCATATTGGTGTAAGGGTATATATAACAGCGGCTCAATCCCCTGTTATATATACAAATGAGTAATTAGAAATATCATGAAACCAATGTGCCAAGCATCGACACAGAAATGCTGATCCATCAGGTGCTGTCTCCATGACTGGCCCCCAGATTGGTACGTATCATATGCTATCCCGAAAGCTCGAGTGCCTAGCTCTGACCCTCGCCTCTCGACGTATCCATACGTACATGACTCCCGTCGGTATCCACATAATAGACGCTGAGTCATTGGTCCTGTCACCGGATAGTATGGTTCCCCTAAGCCTCATCGCCTGACACCACGACATCGTTCTTGCTTCGTGGTACCTCCGGGCCCCACCATGTACCCGCACACGGACCCCTCCTTTCCTTGCGTGGGGTATACACATCGTCAAACGACAAATCTCATGGTGGCTGCAGAAATATCATATCAAGGGAAACCGGGTTTTTCAAATAATGCATAATTTCATGAACTACCACGGTTCCCAAATCCAGAAAACATCATGAAAAATCCATATCTCAATGCGAAAATCCATGAATAAAGTATACGCATCATAAATCTGAAATGCGAGCATATAGAGGAAAGCAACAATTAACTGTAACAAGTTAATATAATATCATGCGGTTCCTAATCTCTCCAATTCTAAAATAACATCAAGTAAAGGTAAACATGTAGCTAGAACCAGATATATGTGCAACATAAAGGTATAGCAAGATATATGTATCTACCTATAAGTAATGATGTAGTATACCCCCTGGGTATAAGAATAGTATGTGCAAGGTATACCTGTAGCTATGACGTAAAGTGTGCATGTACCTATCACTAATGGTACAATACTTTATAGGTATACAGATAACTAGCATGTAAGTATGTCAGAACATATGTGTAAGCATGTAGGTATACAGGTATGCTATAAGTCAATGCGTAAATAAATATGAATCAAAGTCTCCATGTCCCTAACCAAGCCATATTATATCTATAAGTGGGTTATGCGTGACATGGCAATTATTGACGGTGTGTGTAGCATACAATCAGTGCTCGTGCAACATGAATCGTCAATAATATGTGCAGTGTCCTACTACTACTAGTCCAGGCACAACTACATCTAAGTAATAGGGTAAATGCGCAATTCTAACAATAACGTAGAATATGCGACAAGTAATAAAATCTCTAGCCCTGACGCATAACGCCATGCGGGCGATTCCCCTGTAGATGTTAAATCTACTCACCAACGCTCCAAGCTAGGTGAATCCTACCACCTGTTTCCCCTTGTCATAGCGTCCGAAGCCCCCCCTTGCGAACCTAGAATTTCACAAACACAACACATAAGCATATATTCTACATCGACGAAAAGAGATCGAAACGCAAGAATAACGCCTTGAAAATTACACTGCGCGCTTAGCGCATCTAACGCGCACGACATCGGCCAAAAATCCTAACTAAGGTCGCCAAACTACGAAACACCTAGTCTAGATTCTGATCGTCCCGATCGCGCATTCAAAACACAACAATAAACGTGGTCTCAATATAAATAACGTCGCAACGTCAAAAGAAACCCACGCCTAAAAGTTACCAAAATCTAGTAAGCAGTATTTATCTTTTTAGCACAAAACTACAAGTTTTACTAAAACTATAATTTACAAATATCTTCAAATAGCAAGGTTAAACCATTTAAACCATTTCTATATTTTCAAACTTGCTTAATTAAGCTTTAGCAAAAACCTAGTAAGCAAAACCCTTAATCAGACAAAGTAGTAATTAACAAAAATTAACATTTTCTACTAGGTTAAGCTTTTCCAATTCACAAATTAACACTTAAATTAAATATTAAAAACTTAAATTAAGGTTTAACCTTAACTTGAATTTCTAAAACCATTTCTAGAATTTTGAAACATGAAATTTAAAGCTTAAACTAACATCTAATTAAGCTAGCATAAAGATTTAAACTTAACAATTAGAGATAAGGGTTAGGGTTTTATACCTTCAAGAACACCACTTGAATCAAGGATAAAACCAAACTTTAGCCTCCAAAATCCTCACTAGAATGAAAATCCAAGCAACTTTTGTGAAGAAGAAAGAAGGTTTTGGATTTTATTTGAATTTCTATGAATTTATTTGGATTTTTCATGATTTATTTGTGCAAGAAATGATGAAAAATGAGTGGGGAAGAACAAGGGAGGCAAGGGGGAGAGAGGGGCCGGCCAAATCAAGGAGGGGGGTGTTTTTGGTGAAGGGTGGAATTTTCTAGAAGAAAATTGAATAATTGGATAATAAAACAAAAAGCTTATGTTCACACTACTTTTCTTTTTCTTTATCTTTAAAAAAATAAATCGTTTGACCAAAAAAAATATAGATATTTAAAAAGAAGGTTATCAAATAATTATAGTGATAATTTCCAAGAATTTTCATTTAGAAGAAATTTCCCGATTTACGTGCATATTTTACCGGCTAAAATAATATTTTATTTGGGAAAAATTCTATCTGAACCAAAACCTCCCAAGTACCCCTAAAGTTCGCGCACAAGATTTATTTTATCTAAAAAAGGTGCCGGTAAGCTTATACGGACGTTTGATCGAAATCGGGTTAAAACGGGAAAAACTTACAATTTTGCCCTAAAACGGGAAAATTCGCAAAACGATTTCTGAAACGTTACAATCTTCCCCCCCTTATAAAAATTCGTCCCCAAATTTAAAATTTTCACTAAGCATACCTTCAAAAAGAAGAGTACAAAACTCCCATTTCTCGCTCGCAGCCTCCCAAGTGATCACCTCACTATACGGCTACGTCCAAGAAAACTCTCCACAGATGGCAAGACCCTTGACCGAAGTTTCTCCACCTGCCGAGCCACTAACACACATGGCTCCTGGTGAACGAAAAGATCGAGTCCTAACTAATGGTCTGGTGCTGAATCATGTGAGAAAGGTCATGAAGGTAATTGCAAAGTATCGACACAAGGAATACGGGGTGAATACTCAATAATCTGGGCGGGAGTGCCAAATTAAAGGCAACGGAACTAACTCACTTTAAGGGTCTCGAAAGGACCTACAATTCTGGGTAAGATTCCCAAAACTCAACACATCCTTCATCGGAAAAAATCCGTAGGAATACATGATCTCCCACTGTGAACTCAAGCCTGCGACCACCATGGTCGGCATAAGACATCTGTCCGCACAGGACTGTCATCATCCTCACCTGAAACAGCTGGATCATTTCCGAAGTCTCTAGACTAGCTGGGGTCCAAAAATCCTACTACGCAGAGTCAGAAAACAGACCGGTGATCGACACGACCTGTCTAAACCTAGAGGTTGCCAATTGGAGTGTCTCCTGATAACAACTATCGAAGGAGAATCCTAACAATGGCGAGTGACGATCCCAACTGCCAACAACAAATTAACACAAACGCAAACAAGAAAAACACCTCGAAACGAAATCCGAAACTTCACTCTTCATCCCTGCCCACCCGTAACTATCTCACAAGTCATGCTACAAATTGGTGCAACTTGAATGAACACCGAAAGTTGACTTATGTGCCTGCTCTAGAATTTCGCGTCTCTACCCAATAGTATCAAGTACGCAAACGCGTCCCCAAACTCATCACACCCTTGTCACAAATCAAGGACTCCGAATCATTACCCAGCCGAGTATGCTCAAGTATTTCTGACGAACGAGCATCGGCGGGCAGTGTCTCGTGAAAGCGATTAAGGAAAAGTGGTCGGGCGCGGACATGAGCAAGCTGTCCCCTCGGTAGAGACGAACTTAAGCTGTGCTCCACGATCGCATAAGAACTGTGAATCTGCAGAAGACTATCTCAACAATCAAAATCTGCTGCAGGAAGGTGTACATTAAGCTCTGATAGTCCGTGAAAATCTGACACGACTCTCGAACAAGTAGTGTCTCCAAATCTCCAACGCAAGACCGCCGCGGCTATCTCCAAATCGTGAGTGGAAAATCCTGCTAGTACTTCCTCCAAATGCAGGGAAGCAAAAGCGATAACTCTATAGTATCACCTCAGTACACAATCGAGCCCCACTCGCGAAACATCACAGTTAAAACAACAAAGTCGCCCGAACCAAAAAGCAAGAGGAACTGGTGCAGTTGTTAACCGAATCTCCAACTGCTGAAAAACTTTACACGCATGCCTCAGTCCAAAGAAAGAAACCTCCACTCCGGTCAATTCAGTCGACTGTGCAGCACTACACTAACGATCCTGCACGAAACGGCGGTAGAAACCTGCTAAGCCCAAAATCTGCGGACCTCCGTCCGTATACAAGCTTGGGCCAAAGCTGTACGACCTCGACCTTCCTCGGGACCATACGAAAACCGTCTCCCGTAACTACAAGACCTAGGAGTCAGCATAAACAAGCCTGAAGGAACATTCCGAGAATCTAGCAACAGCTGGGGCTCTCCCAAGGTCTGAAAAACAAATCCTCAAGTGCTACTCCTGTCCCTCACGACACATTGAATAGACCAGAATGTCGTCAATAACACAACAATAACTGGTCGAGGAACGACCTAAAGAAATCTGGTGTATCATGTCTACGAATGTTGCTAGGGCATTGGCGAGTCCAAAGACACCACAAAAACACACAAAGCCGTAGCATGCACAAGGGTGCCTTCGGAATGCCATCACTCCGAACCCGCAACAATGATGACCTGATCCCAACAACTTAGAAAAATTCTCGCACTTAGGAGTCGATCGAAGAAATCGTCAATGAGAGTTAAATGATACATATCCGCACCGTAAGCCGGTTCAATTAACGATCTATCAATACACAACCTCAACTGCCGTTCTTCTCCTTGACGAACAGAAATAGGAGCTCCTCAAGGCGAAACACTCAGACGCACAAACCCCCCAACAAACAACTCTGCAGCTGATCCTTAAGCTCCCTAAGCTCCGCCGACTCATCTGGAACAACGTCGGAAAACTCTCGCACGATAAGAACCCGGTCCAACAAACCCACTATGGATCCGGTATCACGAATGAACGCAAAGAATCCTCGACATCCTCTCCTCAAAAGCCGACTAGCGAAAAAGGCTGAATTCAAGCTGTGTGAGGCGGCACCACTGCCCTCCTATGCACAACAAGAACTGACTCGCCGGGAAAACAAACCCTGTTCGTTTTCCTCGCGGTAGCCCACAGACGCCTAGCACGTAACTAACCAGTCCGTGCCCAGGAGAACGTCAAATCCAACATCTCTAGAAGGATCAAGTGACGGATGAATCTCCTAACCGATTGGCATACGACTGAACTACGTGCCGCGCAACAAAAGAATCGCTGACAGAAGTTAACATAACAAACGGCTAATCTAGCTAACACGAATCCCCTCGTCCCAACCTCTGCTACTCTCGCAACAGTCACGAAAGCTGTCTCGACGACTAAGCCTCTGTCTCTGAGCTGATACCCCGGTACGAGTCCTCCACGGTTCCGGAACTCCCGAAGTCTCTGGAATACGTGTCTCGTCAACTAGGGCTGCATCCACTGGTGCTATGTAAGTGACGGAATATTGTGTGCTGATCGCAAGGAACAACTGGGTAGCAGGGTGACAACCTCATGTCGCTGCGCTCGAATGGCCTCAACCAATGAACACATCGTCTACCGCAAGTCCTGCATCTCTGCCACATGCCTAGCGATACTATCTATCGAAGGCGGATCCGTCTGCACCTATGCAACTAGCGTTCCATCCTGGTCAGTGCTCGTCTCACCCGAGCCAACTCTGACCTCGGCCCTCGCTGCACCTCACTAAGTCCCCATAGTCGTCGTCGGCAAAGGCTATAAATAGGAATAAGATTCGATATGAACACGGAAATCGAATCACAAGGATATGAATCATCAAGGAAGGAATTTCAAGTAATTGTACTTAGGTCACTTTAGGCGGAGTACTACATCGTGAGTATGCTGCAGACATACACACACTACGTTACTCTGCTTAAGCTACATACTCCATCATATCAAGGTCATCCTACACTCCGTAAGGTAAAAACCTAGCGCTCTAATACCAACTTTGTCACGACCCGAAATTGGCACGTGACGGCCCTAATACTACGCAACGTCTACAGGCGTAACGCGGTAAAAGAAAGCCAAAACCCAGAAATCTAAACCAGTAAAAGAAAAGAAAAGATAAGAAATATTGTTTAAAAGTCTTTGAAATCACAACCCAAATTCTTTAAAAGTCCAACTTTATTTCCTTTAAAATTTTGGCAGCACCTCCTTTATAAAAACCAAACCCAATAGTGGGTACAACATAAATAAAAAGTAAAGCATCCCCAACGGGAGCAAATCCACGCCCAAAGGCGGAAAACAACCACCACAACAAATATACGACGCCGTAGCGAAGAAATAGAAGACGATAGAAAGGAAACTGTATAAAAGACAATAAATCCAACAGAATATACAACATCGTCCTCACCAAGTCTCTAAGTCAATATGAAAATAGTAGATGGAGAGTACAGGGATACAACGAATATACAATACAACGAATAACCACATAACCCACCTAAGCAAACTGCACACTGTGAGATGATGCGGTTGTCACGACCCGCAGGGTACGGAACGCGACTGGCACTTAAGTTTACGAAACGTCTAAAGGCGTCCGTAAAATAAGTAAGCCAAAGCCCAGAAAACAAACCCAATGAAGCAAAGGAGTGAAGAAAACCCAATCAATTGAAAGCGAGTTATCAAATAAGTCATGTAAAACACTTTTTTTAAAAACAGTACAAATTTTTCCCGAAAATTTCGGCAGAGTCTCCTTTGTAAAAACTGACCCCCAAAAATGGGTACAACAAATATATACATGAATCCACAAAATAGGGCATCCCCAAGCGGGAGCTAGCTCTTCGCCATACGGCGGTCACAAATCCCACGCAATGTAAATGACAGCAAGCATAATAATCATAATAAAGCATAAGGAAGCATGAAAAAGTAGCATGTCGGCTCAAGTGAGCTCGACCCCCAAAATACAGCATAAAATCCACAAACCTCACAGTCTCATCTCTAGGTCAATATACAATAATCTGGTAGAAACAGTAGATGGAGTACACTAGATGCAAAGAATATACAAGGTGGTACAAAAATATTAACATAACCCACCTATGAGCAAATCTCGAGTCCAGGCAAAAGAGGCAAAAGAAGCAAGCGCACCCGCCGCTACTGAACTGACGGAGCGGACCTGCAACAGGCTATGGCACAACGGGGGTGAGTTGCCAACTCGTGAGTAATAAATAACATTTACACAGGCTATCGAATGCATGCACACAAGCATCCTAGCATCTATATACAGGTAAGGCAGGACATAATGGCGAGTATGTATGCAATATGGATATACTAGCAGGTGTGTATACAACATCAGTGTACGAATATGTATGCAACATGAATATCTGAGGTCTCAATAGGTTTATATATAAAAATATTTTATCAGATGTTGTTTTTGAAACTCTTTTAGAATGCCAGCAAATGTCAATGAATCGACGAAAACCGGTGTCCAGCAACGACACCCCAAAAGCTGTCTCAAATCTCATAAATGTATCGCTGGCCTCAGCCGTCCGGCTGACCCATCTCAAATATCAATATCTCATCATCTAGCGGCCACGGTCGGTATCCTCTGGATATCCGCCGTCCCAAACAGTCACCGGTAGGTAATCCGTCCCCTGCCAGGCTCAACGTCATCACCACATTCCTCTTGCCCCGGGGTACCTTACCGGGCCCACCATGTACCCGTGCCGGTTCCTCCACTCCTCGACACGGATTTCCAAAGCCACAGCAAACTCATGGTGGACGACACTTACATCACTAGAAAACCGCAATTTACATGTTTTAAAAATATTATAAGTTTGGAAATTTTTGCGGCTTTCCCCCGAAATCCAGCAATATCATAAAATCTCAAGAAAATCCTCATAAGTGCATATATCAATGACAATGAATGCGTATGATATCAATAACCAAGTTGCGATGTGTGATAAATGGATTAAGCATGAACAATGAATATGATGAAGTACATGCACATGAATAGCAATCCTAGGGTTTCATTTTAAGGGAATAACACAATTTAAGTATCAATTAATAAAAGGTTTAATTTAAAGGTTATCTAGTGTGGTGGCATGGCAATTACCAGGGTGTGTGTGTAACATGAATAGTGCTCGTGCTGCATATAAAACCTGGTAATGGTGCATGTGTCCTACAATTGAGTTTGCATATATGGGTATAATATGTTGATCTAATTGCAGCAATTATCATGCCAGTATTATTATTCTAATGTCACAAGTGGTTATCCAGTTTACTATTTTATTTTCAGTTTACTAAATCTATCGGGCGACTTGCGCCATCCAAACGATCGTCCCCCGTAGATGTTAAATCTACTCACCGGGATTCCTGGCTAGCTGTGTCCGATCACCGCCTTTCCCTTTCGCGCCGCGTCAGACGTCTCCGCGACCGAACCTGTAATTTATATCAAATATAAGGTTACATATCAAGAACGACGCAAAACCCCAACGAAACTACTAAAGTTCTCTAGCTGGGTACAACGTGCACAAAGTGCGCGGACACACGCGAAAATCGCAAAAACTGCCGAAAAACGCCGATTTGGGTCACCCGGCAAAACTAAAACCCGACTACCCAAAAACCGCACTCACGCATCCTAAAAGTCGTAGGACAAGCCAACAAAATCATCAAGATACCACAAATAACACATCACATAACTTCTATAAAAATCTAGTAAGCAGAAATTGCAATTTGATGCAAACATCGACAATATAGCGACAAAGTCAACCCACCCAACGCCAACATTCCAAACTAACCAAAAAGTTAGCCAATACACCAATTCTAAACCATTAACTAAGCTTAAAAAAACCTAATTTACATAACAAAACCTTCTCTTGATTTTTATAAATAGCAAACATAACTCAAACTATATAAGAAATCCTTACTTTAACACTAAAATTTAGCCTAATAAGCAAATTAACCACTTAGCTTAAGGTTAGCAAAACACTAGATAGCAAATTAGGTTTAGTCAACACAAATTAGGTTTAATCAACTCACTAATCAAGCTTCAAATATCCTTTTCCATACATAACCCTCTCTTGAAAAACCTTAAAACAACAACTTTACACTAAAATCAACTTCTAAAATTACCTAAATTAGTATAATTAAAGACTACTAAATAAGATAACCATATAGATTAGTTTACTAACAACTAGATTAACAAAATAACAACTTAATTAATTATCATGGTTCAAAACCTAGTTCATTTTTCAAACAAAAATCTAAGGAATCTAGATTAACTACACTAAATTATCACTAAACCAAAACACATAAGCACTTAAACAAGGAATTTAACAAGATGGAATTTATACCTCTTGATCACTAGATCAAGCAAGAAAGTTTCCTCCAATTGATGGCCTCAAACACCAAGATCCAAGCAAGAATGGCTAAGGAAAATGGTTGCATATGGATTTTGTATGGATTTTTGGAATTTATTCATGGATTTTGATGTATTTCTTGAAGGAAATTGAAGAAAAATGCAAAGAAAAGAGATGAGAAAGAGGGGTGCAGGTTTCGGCCAGGTTGGAGGTAAGGTGGGGGGTGTGGGCAAGTGGGGAAAAGTCTTGGTTCAAGTTTAAAAGTCAATGTATCATACATTTAGAGATTAAAATTAGCCCGGAAAAATTTGTATTTATCGCTTATTTAATGTATTTTCTTACCGGCTTAAAATAATATTAAAAAAATGAAAAATAGGGAAATTTTTTTAAATGACCAAAATTTCATAATTAACTCATTAGTCACTAAAAACAAGTAATTACCTATCCATTTAAGGTATAATTAGCCCTAAACTGCAAAATATCGAGAAAGACGGTTTTCGGAAAAATACCGAATTTTCACCGAATTTCAGGAAAACACCAAAACGACTTTTCAAGACGCTACAATCTTCCCCCCTAAAAGAAATTCGGTCCCCGAATTTTAAAAAAAATATAACTACGCGTACCTTCAAAGAGATGGGGATATTTCTTCCTCATCTCGCCCTCGGTCTCCCAGGTAACCTCCTCGCTGCTTGGGCTACGCCAAAGGACCTTGACGGTTGGTATAACCTTCGACCTCAACTTCTTCACCTGCCGATCCAAGATGGCCACCGGCTGCTCTGCAAAAGAAAGGTCGCGCTCTAGCTGGACTGTCGGGTGCTGTATCGCATGCGAAGGGTCGTGAAGGTACTTGCGGTGCATCGAAACATGGAAGACGAGGTGAACATCAGGAAAGCTGGGAGGAAGAGCCAAACGATATGCAACAGTGCCAACCCGCTTGAGGATCTCGAAGGGACCTACGAATCTAGGGCTAAGCTTCCCCTTTCGCCCAAAACGCATCACGCCCTTCATCGGAGAGACCCTCAGAAAAACATGGTCGCCAACTGCGAACTCTAATCTGCGACGGCGCCTGTCTGCATACGATTTCTGCCTGCTCTGAGCCGCTCTCATCCGGTCTCGGATCAACTGTATCTTCGCTGTCGTCTCCTCAACAAGCTGCGGCCCCAAAATGCTGCTCTCGCTGAGCTCTGTCCAACAAACGGGCGATCTGCATCTCCTCCCATACAATGCCTCGAAAGGTGCCATCTGAATAGTATCCTGGAAGCTGTTGTTGTAGGAGAACTCCACTAGAGGTAAATGACGATCCCAGCTACCCCCAAAGTCTAAAACGCACGCTCTGAGCATGTCCTCGAGAGTCTGAATGGTCCGCTCTGACTGTCCGTCTGTCTGCGGATGAAACGCTGTGCTGAAGCTCAAACGAGTGCCCAAAGCCTCCTGAAGTCTCTGCCAAAGTCGGCTGGTGAACTGAGTGCCTCGATCTGACACGATACAAGTCGGTACGCCATGTAGTCGCACGATCTCGTCAATATAGAGCTGAGCATACTGAGCGAAGCTGAAAGTCATCTTCACTGGCAGGAAGTGAGCCGCTTTCGTCAATCTATCCACGATCACCCAGATGGAGTCGTACCCTCGACTGGTCCTGGGTAGACCCACAACGAAGTCCATCGAAATCTGCTCCCATTTCCACTCTGGAATGGGTAACGGCTGTAGCTCTCCTGCGGGCCTCTGGTGCTCAGCCTTGACTTGCTGACAAGTCAGGCATCTCGAAACGAACTCCGCAATGTCCCTCTTCATCCCGTCCCACCAGTAGGTCTCTCTCATATCATGGTACATCTTGGTGGAACCGGGGTGGACACTATACACTGATCGGTGTGCCTCCTCAAGAATGTCGCGCCGCAATCCATCAGCATCTGGTACGCACAGTCTAGATCCATATCGTAAAATCCCCTGATCGTCAACCATGAACTCGGAAAATCTGCCCTGTCCCATCTGTGCCATGATCTCTGAGCAACGGTCGTCACTGCGCTGTGCCTCATATATACGGTCAAGCAACTGTGGGCGTGCACGAACATGCGCGAGCTGTCCCCCTGTCTGAGTGAACTCGAACTCAACTCGGCTGTCGCATAACATCTGCCAATCTGCTGACGACTGCCTCTGAACTGCGCGCAAAAAGGATAGACTACCCCCGGGCCTCCTACTCAACGCATCTGCCACCACATTCGCCTTGCCGGGGTGATATAAGATCTCGCAGTCGTAGTCTTTCACCAACTCCATCCAACGACGCTGTCTGAGGTTCAGGTCTCGCTGCTGAAACTTGTACTTTAAGCTCTTGTGATCGGTGAATATCTGACACGACTCGCCGTACAGGTAATGTCGCTAAATCTTCAGTGCAAAGACCACCGCAGCCATCTCCAAATCATGAGTGGAGTAGTTCTGTTCATGCTTCTTCAACTGCCGAGAAGCATAAGCGATCACCCGGCCATGCTGCATCAATACGCATCCTAATCCCACTCGCGAAGCATCACAGTAGACAACAAATCCGCCTGATCCCGAAGGTAAAGATAATACCGGCGCCGTAGTCAAACATGTCCGTAGCTGCTGAAAACTGCGCTCGCACTCCTCTGTCCAAACGAAAGGAACTCCCTTCCGGGTCAAACTGGTCAACGGTGCAGCTATACGGGAGAAGTCCTGAACAAAACGCCTGTAGTAGCCCGCCAAGCCTAGAAAACTACGGATCTCAGTAACCGATGTAGGTCGGGGCCACTGCTGAACAGCCTCAATCTTCTTCGGGTCCACACAAATGCCGTCTCTCGTAACCACGTGACCCAAGAATCCGACGCTGTCCAGCCAGAATGCACACTTGGAGAACTTCGCGAACAGCTGGTGCTCCCTCAGAGTCTGTAACGTAATCCGCAAGTGCTGCTCGTGCTCCTCTCTGCTCCGGGAGTACACCAAGATATCGTCGATAAACACGATGATGAACAAGTCAAGATACGGCCTGAATGTACGGTTCATCAAATCCATAAATGCTGCTGGGGCGTTGGTGAGTCCGAACGACATCACCAAAAACTCGTAGTGGCCATAGCGTGTACGGAAAGCTGTCCTCGGTATATCCTCCTGTCGAACTCGCAGCTGATGGTATCCTGATCGCAAGTCGATCCTCGAAAAAAAATACCCCGCACCCTGAAGCTGGTCGAACAAATCATCAATGCGCGGCAACGGATATCTGTTCCGAACGGTAACTTTGTTCAGCTGGCGGTAGTCGATACATAAGCGCAAACTTCCATCCTTCTTCTTGACAAACAGGACCGGAGCACCCCACGGAGAAACACTCGGTCGAATAAGCCCCTTGTCCAACAAATCCTGCAACTGATCCTTCAGCTCTCGAAGCTCTGCCGGGGCCATCCGATACGGTGGTATAGAAATAGGCCCCGAACCGGGAATCAAATCAATGCAGAACTCAACATCGCGCTCAGGCGGTAGCCCAGGTAGCTCATCAGGGAAAACATCAAGGAACTCACAAACTACCGGGACCTGGTCCAACGGAACCTCTGTAGCTCGAGTATCACAAACAAACGCTAAGAATCCCTGACATCCCTTCCGCAAGAGCTGACCAGCGCGAAGAGAAGAAATTAAGCTGGGAAGGGCGACACTGCGGTCTCCCTGAATAACAAGGACTGGCTCTCCCGGAAAGCTAAAACTGACTGCCTTCTCACGGCAGTCCACCGAAGCATAACAAGTGGCTAGCCAATCCATGCCCAGAAGCACATCAAAGTCCAACGTATCGAGGAGTATCAAATCAACTGATGAATCCCTCTCCCCGATACGAACGGAACACAAACGAAATACAAAACGAGCGACAAACGACTCGCCTACCGGAGTAACAACAACAAGCGGCTGATCTAACGACGACGACTCACGGCCCAACATCGGTGCAAAGTGTGTAGATACGTATGAATGTGTGGAACCTGGGTCGAATAACACCCGTGCATCGAAAGAACAAACTGGCAAAGTACCTGTCACAACGGCATTGGATGCCTGCGCATCCTGCGGTGTCAAAGCAAAAACTCGGGCCTGTCCTCCACCGATAGCGGGCTGACCTCGACCTCGGCCTCTGCCTCCTCGTCCTCTCTGAACAGGACCGCCGCGTCCACGACCTCTCAGTGCACCTAACTGGCGTGGAGCATCGCCTGGGGTAGGAAGTAGGGCTCTCTGAGGAGGGGGTGGTGATGGTGGTAGGGTCACATGCGGAACTGTCGCTGCTCCCTGTCGTCTCACCGGACAGTCTCTGATACGATGATGCAGGCTACCACACCAAAAACATCCTAACCATGGCTGCTGACCATATGGGTGAAGGCGATATAACTGGCCCCTAAAGAATCCACCACAGCCTCTGCGAACCCTCCTAGGTGCTAACATATCAGTGCGAATCCGACTCGGTCTCGAAACGACTGCAGGGGGAGTAATATCCGATCTCTGTGCTCGATTGACCTCTACTAACGATTCCACCATCTGTCGTAACTCCTGCATGCCTCCCATCATCTGTCGCAGCTCCTCCATACCGGACTCAAGCCTATCCATGCGACCTGGGGAATGCGGATCAGTCTGTCCCTGCGGCGTAGGCATACCACCCTGCTCAGTCCTAGTCTCGGACGAGCCAGCTCGAATCTCGTCTCTGGCGGCAGCCCTCTGTGCCCTCGTAGCCTTCGGCGGCATAGTGGCTGTCACAAGAAAACGGATAGTAAGAACAGTGCAATAGGATCATAGGATACACGGAATTGAAGAAGGAATTTTTCAAGCAAGTATATCCTAAAGTCACTTAGGCGGAGTACCGTATCGTAAGTATGCCGCGGACATACGTACGCTACGTTACCCTGCTTAAGTCACTTACTCCATCTACCAAGGGTCATCCTACACTCACAAAGGTAAAACCTATCGCTCTGATACCAACTTTGTCACGACCCGCAGGGTACGGAACGCGACTGGCACTTAAGTTTACGAAACGTCTAAAGGCGTCCGTAAAATAAGTAAGCCAAAGCCCAGAAAACAAACCCAATGAAGCAAAGGAGTGAAGAAAACCCAATCAATTGAAAGCGAGTTATCAAATAAGTCATGTAAAACACTTTTTTTAAAAACAGTACAAATTTTTCCCGAAAATTTCGGCAGAGTCTCCTTTGTAAAAACTGACCCCCAAAAATGGGTACAACAAATATATACATGAATCCACAAAATAGGGCATCCCCAAGCGGGAGCTAGCTCTTCGCCATACGGCGGTCACAAATCCCACGCAATGTAAATGACAGCAAGCATAATAATCATAATAAAGCATAAGGAAGCATGAAAAAGTAGCATGTCGGCTCAAGTGAGCTCGACCCCCAAAATACAGCATAAAATCCACAAACCTCACAGTCTCATCTCTAGGTCAATATACAATAATCTGGTAGAAACAGTAGATGGAGTACACTAGATGCAAAGAATATACAAGGTGGTACAAAAATATTAACATAACCCACCTATGAGCAAATCTCGAGTCCAGGCAAAAGAGGCAAAAGAAGCAAGCGCACCCGCCGCTACTGAACTGACGGAGCGGACCTGCAACAGGCTATGGCACAACGGGGGTGAGTTGCCAACTCGTGAGTAATAAATAACATTTACACAGGCTATCGAATGCATGCACACAAGCATCCTAGCATCTATATACAGGTAAGGCAGGACATAATGGCGAGTATGTATGCAATATGGATATACTAGCAGGTGTGTATACAACATCAGTGTACGAATATGTATGCAACATGAATATCTGAGGTCTCAATAGGTTTATATATAAAAATATTTTATCAGATGTTGTTTTTGAAACTCTTTTAGAATGCCAGCAAATGTCAATGAATCGACGAAAACCGGTGTCCAGCAACGACACCCCAAAAGCTGTCTCAAATCTCATAAATGTATCGCTGGCCTCAGCCGTCCGGCTGACCCATCTCAAATATCAATATCTCATCATCTAGCGGCCACGGTCGGTATCCTCTGGATATCCGCCGTCCCAAACAGTCACCGGTAGGTAATCCGTCCCCTGCCAGGCTCAACGTCATCACCACATTCCTCTTGCCCCGGGGTACCTTACCGGGCCCACCATGTACCCGTGCCGGTTCCTCCACTCCTCGACACGGATTTCCAAAGCCACAGCAAACTCATGGTGGACGACACTTACATCACTAGAAAACCGCAATTTACATGTTTTAAAAATATTATAAGTTTGGAAATTTTTGCGGCTTTCCCCCGAAATCCAGCAATATCATAAAATCTCAAGAAAATCCTCATAAGTGCATATATCAATGACAATGAATGCGTATGATATCAATAACCAAGTTGCGATGTGTGATAAATGGATTAAGCATGAACAATGAATATGATGAAGTACATGCACATGAATAGCAATCCTAGGGTTTCATTTTAAGGGAATAACACAATTTAAGTATCAATTAATAAAAGGTTTAATTTAAAGGTTATCTAGTGTGGTGGCATGGCAATTACCAGGGTGTGTGTGTAACATGAATAGTGCTCATGCTGCATATAAAACCTGGTAATGGTGCATGTGTCCTACAATTGAGTTTGCATATATGGGTATAATATGTTGATCTAATTGCAGCAATTATCATGCCAGTATTATTATTCTAATGTCACAAGTGGTTATCCAGTTTACTATTTTATTTTCAGTTTACTAAATCTATCGGGCGACTTGCGCCATCCAAACGATCGTCCCCCGTAGATGTTAAATCTACTCACCGGGATTCCTGGCTAGCTGTGTCCGATCACCGCCTTTCCCTTTCGCGCCGCGTCAGACGTCTCCGCGACCGAACCTGTAATTTATATCAAATATAAGGTTACATATCAAGAACGACGCAAAACCCCAACGAAACTACTAAAGTTCTCTAGCTGGGTACAACGTGCACAAAGTGCGCGGACACACGCGAAAATCGCAAAAACTGCCGAAAAACGCCGATTTGGGTCACCCGGCAAAACTAAAACCCGACTACCCAAAAACCGCACTCACGCATCCTAAAAGTCGTAGGACAAGCCAACAAAATCATCAAGATACCACAAATAACACATCACATAACTTCTATAAAAATCTAGTAAGCAGAAATTGCAATTTGATGCAAACATCGACAATATAGCGACAAAGTCAACCCACCCAACGCCAACATTCCAAACTAACCAAAAAGTTAGCCAATACACCAATTCTAAACCATTAACTAAGCTTAAAAAAACCTAATTTACATAACAAAACCTTCTCTTGATTTTTATAAATAGCAAACATAACTCAAACTATATAAGAAATCCTTACTTTAACACTAAAATTTAGCCTAATAAGCAAATTAACCACTTAGCTTAAGGTTAGCAAAACACTAGATAGCAAATTAGGTTTAGTCAACACAAATTAGGTTTAATCAACTCACTAATCAAGCTTCAAATATCCTTTTCCATACATAACCCTCTCTTGAAAAACCTTAAAACAACAACTTTACACTAAAATCAACTTCTAAAATTACCTAAATTAGTATAATTAAAGACTACTAAATAAGATAACCATATAGATTAGTTTACTAACAACTAGATTAACAAAATAACAACTTAATTAATTATCATGGTTCAAAACCTAGTTCATTTTTCAAACAAAAATCTAAGGAATCTAGATTAACTACACTAAATTATCACTAAACCAAAACACATAAGCACTTAAACAAGGAATTTAACAAGATGGAATTTATACCTCTTGATCACTAGATCAAGCAAGAAAGTTTCCTCCAATTGATGGCCTCAAACACCAAGATCCAAGCAAGAATGGCTAAGGAAAATGGTTGCATATGGATTTTGTATGGATTTTTGGAATTTATTCATGGATTTTGATGTATTTCTTGAAGGAAATTGAAGAAAAATGCAAAGAAAAGAGATGAGAAAGAGGGGTGCAGGTTTCGGCCAGGTTGGAGGTAAGGTGGGGGGTGTGGGCAAGTGGGGAAAAGTCTTGGTTCAAGTTTAAAAGTCAATGTATCATACATTTAGAGATTAAAATTAGCCCGGAAAAATTTGTATTTATCGCTTATTTAATGTATTTTCTTACCGGCTTAAAATAATATTAAAAAAATGAAAAATAGGGAAAATTTTTTAAATGACCAAAATTTCATAATTAACTCATTAGTCACTAAAAACAAGTAATTACCTATCCATTTAAGGTATAATTAGCCCTAAACTGCAAAATATCGAGAAAGACGGTTTTCGGAAAAATACCGAATTTTCACCGAATTTCAGGAAAACACCAAAACGACTTTTCAAGACGCTACAGCGGTATCCGTAGCAAAAGATAATAAGATGTATGATAATAGCCTGCCTCTGACTATCCTGAGGAACACATGCAAACGCTGTGGCACAACGGGGGTGAGTTGCCAACTCGTGAATAGTAAATAACATACGCAGGTAATCGCAAGTATGCAAGTAAAGCGTGAATCTAAGATATGCAATTAACAGTAATAACATGTCATATGAATGCAGAATAATGGAAAGTACACTAGCAGGTACAACCAATATATATAAAGCAATAATGATATGACAACAGTATGCAATAATCATGCGATAGGGATATGAGAATGTAAATGTGCAATAATCATGAAAGGTACACTAACAGGTACTACTAGTACATGAAGCAATGCACAAACAGATAAGGTGAGGTATGGTGTGATGTATGTCATTTCCACGGAATCCTGACGTCGTGGTAGGATCACAATCCAGCAAGACAATTTAAATACCAATTCCTCAAATCAGCCCCCAAATTGGCACTCATATTATCTAAGTATCACCTCTCCTCAATTGCACAATATCAAGTATATCTCATATATCCCGAATGTACAACCTCAAGTATATCTCACATATATCGAATGTACAATCATCAAGTATATTTTGTATATATCGAATGTACAAAATCAAGTGGATCTCACATATCTCGTATGTACAATATCAAGTAGATCTCACATATCTCTTATGTACCATATCAAGTATATCTCACATATCTCGAATGTACAACAGCAAGTAGATCTCATATATCCCGAGTCAATTCTCCAGCAAAATTCTAACATCCTAAATATAATGGCGTAAATAAATATGATGAGGTCAATACACATATATTAGCGTCCCATTCCACTAAAATTGGTGTAAGGGTATATATAACAGCGGTTCAATCCCCTGTTATATATGCAAATGAGTAATTAGAAATATCATGAAACCAATGTGCCAAGCATCGACACAGAAATGCAGATCCATCAGGTGTTGTCTCCATGACTGGCGCCCTGATAGGTACGTATCATATGCTATCCCGAAAGCTCGAATGCCTAGCTCTGACCCTCGCCTCTCGACGTATCCATACGAACATGACTCCCGTCGGTATCCACATGATAGCCACTGAGTCATTGGTCCTGTCACCGGATAGTATGGTTCCCCTAAGCCTCATCGCCTGACACCACGACATCATTCTTGCTTCGGGGTACCTCCGGGCCCCACCATGTACCCGCACACGGACCCCTCCTTTGAGCGTGGGGAATACACATCGTAAACGACAAATCTCATGGTGGCTGCTGAAATATCATATCAAGGGAAACTGGGTTTTTCAAATAATGCATAATTTCATGAACTGCCACGGTTCCCAAATCCAGAAAACATCTTGAAAAATCCATATCTCAATGACAAAATCCATGAATAAAGTATACGCATCATAAATCTGAAATGCGAGCATATAGAGGAAAATCAACAATTAACTGTAACAAGTTAATATAATATCATACGGTTCCTAATCTCTCCAATTATAAAATAACATCAAGTAAAGGAAAACATGTAGCTATAACCAGATATATGTGCAACATAAAGGTATAGCAAGATATATGTATCTACCTATAAGTAATGATGTAGTATACCCCCTGGGTATAAGAATAGTATGTGCAAGGTATAACTATAGCTATGACGTAAAGTGTGCATGTACCTATCACTAATGGTACAATACTCTATAGGTATACAGGTAACTAGCATGTAAGTATGTCAGAACATATGTGTAAACATGTAGGTATACAGGTATGCTATAAGTCAATACGTAAAGAAATATGAATCAAGTCTCCATGTCCCTAACCAAGCCATATTATATCTATAAGTGGGTTATGCGTGACATAGCAGTTATTGACGGTGTGTGTAGCATACAATCAGTGCTCGTGCAATATGAATCGTCAATAATATGTGCAGTGTCCTACTACTACTAGTCTAGGAACAACTACATCTAAGTAATAGGGTAAAGGCGCAATTCTAACAATAACGTAGAATATGCGACAAGTAATAAAATCTCTAGCCCTGACGCATAACGCCATGCGGGCGATTCCCCTATAGATGTTAAATCTACTCACCAACGCTCCAAGCTAGGTGAATCCCACCACCTGTTTCCCCTTGTCGTAGCGTCCGAAGTCCCCTCTTGCGAACCTAAAATTTCACAAACACAACACATAAGCATATATTCTACATCGATGAAAAGACATCGAAACGCAAGAATAACGCCCTGAAAATTACACTGCGCGCTTAGCGCATCTAACGCGCACGACATCGGCCAAAAATCCTAACTAGGGTCGCCAAACTACGAAACACCAAGTCTAGATTCTGATCGTCCCGATCGCGCATTCAAAACACAACAATAAACGTCGTCTCAATATAAATAGCATCGCAACGTCAAAAGAAACCCACGCCTAAAAGTTACCAAAATCTAGTAAGCAGTATTTATCTTTTTAGCACAAAACTACAAGTTTTACCAAAACTATAATTTACAAACATCTTCAAATAGCAAGGTTAAACCATTTAAACCATTTCTATAATTTTAAACTTGCTTAATTAAGCTTTAGCAAAAACCTAGTAAGCAAAAACCCTTAATCAGACAAAGTAGCAATTAACAAAAATTAGCATTTTCTACTAGGTTTAGCTTTTCCAATTCACAAATTAACACTTAAATTAAATATTAAACACTTAAATTAAGCTTTAACCTTAACTTGAATTTCTAAAACCATTTCTAGAATTTTGAAACATGAAATTTAAAGCTTAAACTAACATCTAATTAAGCTAGCATAAAGATTTAAACTTAACAATTAGAGATAAGGGTTAGGGTTTTATACCTTCAAGAACACCACTTGAATCAAGAATAAAACCAAACTTTTGCCACCAAAATTCTCACTAGAATGAAGATCCAAGCAACTTTTGTGAAAAAGAAAGAAGGTTTTGGATTTTATTTGAATTTCTATGAATTTATTTGGATTTTTCATGATTTATTTTTGCAAGAAATGATGAAAAATGAGTGAGGAAGAACAACGGAGGAAAGGGGGAGAGAGGGGTTGGCCAAAGCAAGGAGGGGGGTGTTTTTGGTGAAGGGTGGAATTTTCTAGAAGAAAATTGAATAATTGGATAATAAAACAAAAAGCTTATGTTCACACTACTTTTATGTTTCTTTATCTTTAAAAATATAAATCCTTTGACCAAAAAAAATCTTGATATTTAAAAAGAAGGTTCTAAAATAATTGTAGTGATAATTTCCAAGAATTTTCATTTAGAAGAAATTTCCCGATTTACGTGCATATTTTACCGGCTAAAATAATATTTTATTTGGAAAAAATTCTATCTGAACCAAAACCTCCCGAATACTCCTAAAGTTCGCGCACAAGCTTTATTTTAGCTAAAAAAGGTGCCGGTAAGCTTATACGGACGTTTAATCGAAATCGGGTTAAAACGGGAAAAACCGACAATTTTGCCCTAAAACGGGAAAAATCACAAAACGAATTCTGAAACGTTACATTTAACCCTTCAGATATAGCAACTAAAGTCCATACTCTGTTTGTGTACATGGATTCCATCTCAGATCGCTATGCATCCAGCCATTCTTACAGAGTCATCACTCTTGATAGCCTGCTCAAAACTAGTTGGGTTATCATCTCATGATGCAATTCTCGCTCCCACTGTCATTGAGAAACCGAAGTATCTCTCAGGAGGATGAGGAACCCTGCGAGATCGGCGGAGAGGCTGAGGTTCGTCGAAACCTATTGAATCCTTTGGTTCTACCAAATCATCTGTTGTAGTTTGTATAGATGGAACTCCTTCCAGTTCTACCTCATAACCACTAATTTCTTCATAAGAAATTCCCTTTCATAAAGGTGGTATGTTGAGAAACAAAACATATTTTGTTCCTCTGTTAGGCAGAAGATATTCCCTTGCGATTGCTTTGGATATCCAACAAACTTCTACAGAACTGACTTTGCCTCGAGCTTGTCCGGATTTTGATTTTAGACGTAGGCCGGACAACCCCAAATCTTAACAAACTTAAGATATTGGCTCTTCCCATTCCATATCACATATGAAGTGGTAGGCAATGGATTTGATTGGAACCCTATTCAATAGGTATGCAGCTTCTCAAGTGCATAACTCCTAAAAGGAAGTAGGAAACTCAGTAGTACTCATCATAGAGCGCACCATATCACATAGGGTGTGATTGCTCCGGCCCGATACACCGACATGCTGTGGTGTATACGGAGGAGTAATGCTGAGAGAGATTCTCATTCTCCTTTAGAATAGTCCAGGAATCCCGTGCTCAAGTATTCTCCTCCTTGATCACATCAAAGGACATAATACTTCTACCCGGTTTTTGGTTCTCTACTTCTAACTTATATTCGGTGATTACCTCAAAAGTTTCAGACTTGTGTTTCAACAGGAACATATGTCTGAATCTAGAGAGATCATCAGTGAATGTAATGAAGTACAAAGAACCGGTCCTGGCATATGTAGACTGGGGACCTTCATACATCACTATGTATCAGTCCCAAGAGTTCACTAACTCTTTCTCTGTTTCCAGTAAACGGAGCTATGGTCATCTTATCTTTGTGACATGACTGGCAAGTTTCATAAGATGTAAATTTAAACTGATTTAAATATGCATCTAAATGTAACTTAGCTAGTCGGGTCGCATTGATATGACCTAGTCTACAATGCCTTAAGAAGAATTCGTTCATTTATGAACTCTTCCTCTTGTATATGTTCTGTACATTAGGAACTGTAGTTTGATTTAGAACGTTAATGCTTTTAGATAACGTGCTTGAACCAATCAACTCTTGATATAGGAAATGTTCAAAACATTATCCAACAATACAAAATTATATCCTTTCTTTACTAATAAAGAGACTGATATGATGTATTATATCAGGTTCGGTATCTAATAACATTCATTCAGAATCAATGTATTCTGGTAATACAGGGTAATAGTGACCAACAGACTTGGATGCAACACTTGCACCGTTTTCTGTCTCATGAAACTTATCACCCGTTCTCAGTTCTCTACCTTTTCTGTTGCCAATGTAACAGATTACATATGCGGGATCCTGATCCAGTATCTCATACTCAGGACGTAAAGGATACTGAGAAACAGTTCTCTGTAATGAACACACCCGAAGAAGATGCATCAGCATGCACTTTCTTCGTTTGGGCGGCAAGGGAAATTTGGTATTCCCCAATTTCCTGCTCTGTCTTATAACAATTATAAGTTGGAGCGGGACCAACGTTCCCCGACTCAGTATAACAAGCGGGTTCGGTCAACACATCCATATTATTATCTTGATAAAGGCGTGACATGGTCGCTACCTGGAGAGAGAGAGAGAAGAAAACACTCTGCGTGCGCTCTTGCAAGATTAGATTGGTTATATATTTTATCTAATCAGGATGGCTTCCACTGTTTCTATCAAATCTTCCTTCAAACCCTAAAAGGAAAGACTAGCCGGGATTAATTACACCCTACAAGTTCGCCAATCTTTCAGCCAGGCCAGTGCCGGTACTTTGAGGGAGGTTCCCCGTGCTTTCGCACGGACCTAATTAAAATAAACCTCGTTTTCCCAGGGGCGTAACCCCGTTGACACCTACTTGATCGGCTAATTGTAAAGTGCAAAACTCTCACAGGAGTAACAATTACTCGCAGTGGGTATCGGGATCCAACTATTTCATAGAAGGTATGCAATCTCATTGCAAATTTCAACAATTGAAACTCCCAATAAAGGTTTTTACCCCTAGCACTTATGACCTTAACTATGGTCAACAAATCATAAGCACTAGTCAAGCTCTACTCGTCATTTCGTGATTAATTAGACCCACCCTCATGACCCTTAACTAAGGTCAACAAAGTCACGCGACTGTCCTAACTAATCGCATCATATGCTGTGTAGGAAGACATCACTTAGCTACCGTACACTGTGCCTTGACTATGGTCAACAAACACAGCACGAATACAAAGTACTCTACTTCCTAAAATGATGGAGGGTTGCGGATGGTTTTTAAGAAAACCTTTAACGCTTTGAACTTGATCTCGTTGCAGAATCAAATGGTTTTTAAATGGAGTTTTTTTTAGGCTTCTGCTAGTTTCGCTAAAGAGGTCACTCCCGGTGAAAGGATCTCGGCTCTTTCCTCGTCGAATGAGGTGCAGGATATTCACAATACCACTATGCAAAGCAAGAACTATAAAATCAGTCAAAATACAAACCGAAGGTTGTAGCATCTGCTAGTTCTTGCTAAAGAGGTCACTCCCGGTGAAGGGATCTCGGCTCTTTCCTTATCGAATAAGGTGCTGGATGTTCTACAAAGAACACCGCTATGCAAAGCAACAACTAGAGCTACATAATTTTTGAAATTCGATTCCACACCATCATTTTAGGTTTATTTTCTTTCATTAATCTCATTAATGAACGTCCCATCATTTAAATCCACCTAAACATCACAGATAAATACAATGTACACTTATGTCATCCGCATTCGCCTCGATGTCCTGTCTGCACCGTTATGTTAGGTAACTAACGGCAGAATGGGGTAGGGCTAGCGCGGGTGTAAAACATAAGCAACGTCTATATAATATATCATATATACTATATACAGTATCTATCTGAACATATCACATGATCACATCACAGATAACACAGCAGAAAAAATCATATGAAAATATTGGATATACTAGGACGTCCGTGTTTTATTTTGAGCCTATATAAAACACGGATTCCACGGTCGTGATGAATAGCCAATCCCACACCCATAGACCCCTATGAGAGCGGCAAGCAACCCTACCAATTCTAGAGTTAGGAGACCCGGACTCGACTCCTCGAGATGGTCTCCCACTGGACCCTAGAACCCGGTTACTTGTGCTCCCCGCCTTGGGTCTATCCTAATGCGGAAAAGTAAATAATATACAATGGTGGCATCATCCTCAGCCCGGAAGTGCCCCAATAAAAGATTATTACATACAAGCTTTTACATGAATGAAAATGAAAAACACTTACCTCACATAAAAAAACCCGGCTATTCAAACACGATGATCCAATATAACATATCCAGCAACACATAACAACACATGTCATCAACGTAAGTAAATATGCGTATCCCAATTGTCGTTGATGTATAGCAACGAAACCGGCGATATCACATATTACACTTACGGTCGCAGAAAAGAAAGTGTAAAACTACAACAGTTGGAATCCGCAACCTCCTTAGACATCACATGCCTAACAATTATAAACCCCGCATTTTAGTCTTTATATTGAAAACACTTTTCAATATCTAGTCGGGCAATTCAACAAGATTCCCGACATCCTGATCGAATGCCCGTCGCAAACTTTGGTAGACAGCTGCACCCCCCAGATGCCGTCGACGAAGTACACTAAGGAGGAACACCGCTGCCGCGAGCACTCGAACGGATGCTTTTGGCGACGGGGTTCTCCTACAGTCACTTGGTCGGGGCTATGGGGCATGGCTGTCTATTAAGTTTAACCGACGAGTATCCGCGTACGCTACGTGATTGCGAAGGACTTTTGATCACATCAAAATCCCGTGGCAACCGATCAAATGAGACTAAACTGCTATGTCTATAACATTCAAATTAGTTATCTCATAAGTACTTGTGGATTCCAAATATTGTATCACATTCCAGATATATAGACAATGTCAAACTTTCCGATCGAATAAACAAACACCCAAGTTTTCCCAAATAGCTCAACACTTGAAATAAGTTTTAAAACATCCATTTCATGCCACAGTACCAACGGTCCAGCCGTAGAAGGGTCAAGCCAACGCCTCACATGTGGCACGCCGTACTACCCCAAACCCTAAGGTTCAAAAGGCAGTTCAAGATGGTCACATAATCGAGTTAAGGTTTGTTGTCTTCTAGAAGGTCCATCGCGTTACTTGCACGACTTAGAACGTTCTTAAACTACGGAAAAATCCAACACTTGGAAATTTTCCGGAAGGGAAAAAATGAGTTATTGATATCCGTTCGAACTTTTTAACACGTTCTAAAAATACCCGAAAAAACTTAAACGAACTTAAATTATCCGATCGAATCAACAAGTCCCCAATACAACCCAGAAAACTCAACACTTGAGTATAAATTAAAAACACCCAGAATCATCAGGAAGATAGTACTGACATTACTGTGTAAACAGAACACAACAAGCGCACTTTTGCGCCGCGAAACCGCCGCGCCAGGCATGGTTCTGCCGTGGTTCCGCGGCGCTTTAAGCGTATCATTGGATCATTTTTCACAAAGGTCTAAAGAATTCCCTACTGATTTTTTAAAGCATTTTTAATATGAAAAAATGACAACTTTTGAAAAATTTCTAGCGAAGGGTAGTGTATTGGGTTTCGGGGTTCGATCGGACTTCTAAATTCGTCTAGACTTCGCCTAAAGCTCTAGCTTGGCTCTGATACCACTGTAGGGTTCCTAGGCACTCTAACAAGGTTCTACGAGGCATCAACCATGCCCGATTAAAAAAATAGCCGTGCCGAACAACCCTAACCAAGATCGTATACTAGAGATTATGCGAAATCAAGCAAGTAAACAATTTTAACACTAAGTGAAAGGGATTACAACCTTTGTAGATCCGGTCCTTCACTTAAAAAGCTCCGTTTTGACATCCCTTCGCTGTGATCATCGGGATCCCGGACTCTAGCGATGGTTTCTTCGGAGAAATGAGCGGGCTAGGTCGTTGACTTCGAGGCCGAAGATGATCTACGTCGGGGAGACACTAACTCGAGCTATTCCTTCACTTGGTCATGAACTTTATGAAGAGAACACCCTATACTACATGGCAAGAAGTAGAGGATGAAGAAGTAGGAAGTGGGCTCACTTTAGAATTGATTTTCTCACACTTTTTCTCATGGCACCAATAGAGCTAGCAAGCTTTTCATGGAGCTTGATGAAGAAGAAGAAGACGAAAGAATAATATCATCATATGAATTAATTCCCTCAATAATGTAACCATGGGTGAGTTAAGCTATCATGCTTAACTCATATAGAGAATTGACCAAGGTATTAGGTTAAGGGTTAAGTTAAAGAATATCAAGAGAAATGACAAAAGAGTGGACTTTGTCAAAGTTTCTCCAAGCTTCTTCAAGCTTGATAACTTTGACTAAGTTCAACTCTTTTGTTAAATTTTAAGATAAAACAATAACCCTAATCTTCAACCTAATCTTGGTACAAGTCTCATACACTCATCTTGTGTGTATCATCAAGTATGACACAAACATATGTACACAAATATATATCACATATACACTTATGCACAAACTAGTGAGAAAATAAATCTTAAGTGAGCTACTACTAGTTAATATAATGTAATATATCAAATATATAATTATACATTAAATTATTAAATCAACTCTTGATTTAATAATCCGGATATAACCGACTAATATTAAAAGTAACAACTTATCGAATCAACACTTGATCTGATAACCCGACTATATCGCATACAACCGATCAATGTCACAAATCGCGAGAATAGAATACGGTATCTCATATCGTATCAATCCCGGTCCCGCACATATCACATATGTGCTCCTACTCCGTTTCGCTTGAGCCAGGAAACCCCTGTGTAGGACTCTAAAGACTCGTCAATACGCCCGCAGTAGGTGATGATCATATCAATCACCCACAAGCCGCAAGCGGTCTGCTAAACGTAACGGCCACCCGGGTATTGAGCGATCAGAAGATCAACGAGCAAGCCTGCTCACACTCCTGCGAATCCAATCAGTAACACTTACCGCACAGTCCGGTCTATTCGTCTGATATGTCGCATATCTCGCCTAGTTGTGGTAAACGTCAGACCCCAGCAACTTGATAAGTCATGCCTATGTAATGTCCATAACAAGCATGAAACTACCGATAACACTTACCAGTAAATCAGTGCAACCCTGGCCAGGGATTTCCAGTTATGGCCAGTCGAGCATAGCGCAACATCAACCCCCAATACCGGGAGAGACGAATCCCCTCCTATCGCTCATTGCCTCCATCTGAATCGGGACTGTACCCAAAAACCACCTGTTTGCACGACTCAGTAGATCCGTGGTAGGGTGGAAATCAAAGCACAGTGGGAGACACACAAGACTCTATGACGATCTCGGGTCAACAGACTAAGCTGTACCAGTGTCACCAGAGAACTGCCATCTGACATGAGGTATAATACCATATGGGAGTTCTCGGCGAGTCCATTCAGTGTACCCAGTCTCTACTGAGCACCCGCATACCGTCTCTGATGTCAAACACCAATGGATATGTGATCATCCATCGCCCATCACATGGGTCGAAAAGATATACGCTAGTCTACTCTGGAATATCGATGCCCCATCTCGATATTCCCACGACTAGGAACATTGAAGGATGTACTCATTAACTACCCAGGCCCCACTAGTATGATCTACATCATAGTCTTGGAAGTCTAGTACACATCCTAAGGGCTTTATCAATATGTAATAGAGAGACAACAAGTATACATGTTAAGATAAAGAGCAACCAGATAGCGTACTATCATGTCGAGCAAGAAAGTCCTACCTATATATGTCCCTGCATCCACTACAATATACATCTCATGTACAGTAATGGCCTCTAGGGCATACATATAACTAACAATCTCCCACTTGTACTAGGGCCATCTGTAGCAGTGGTTGCAGTATCTCATACTCAACCATCCCATATAAGTCTCTCTCTGAGAAAAGGCCTTTGTGAGTGGATCCGCCGTGTTGTCCTCTTAGTCTACTCTCCTAACCTCGATCACCCCGGAGATCTATTATCTCCATGATCAAGTGATGCTTCCTCAGAATAAGTCTGGGTCACTGATGGGACCGGGGTTCCTGGGCCAAAGCCATTGTCATACAATGGTAGGAACCTAGTTCATCTCATGAACTAATATACACCCAAACTGCCTCTTTAGTAGTATCTTTGATAGCGTTGTCACCAGCCTTTATCATCTAGTTTGCCACGGTATCTTAGCTTGGAACTCTTCCAACATACCGTCCCTCCACTGAGGGTAAAGACAATGCCTGATGCAACTATAGACAATCCAAAAGCATGTACTTTAAGAAGGTTCGATCAACTTGGTCACTGAGACATTGTCTTGGGTCGGTCAAAGGTCGCTGCCAAAGAGAGAGAGAGAGAAAAGAAATACTCTGCGTGCACTCTAACCTAGATCAGAATGGTTATCACTTTATCTAATCAGGAAACTTCCCACTGTAATCTCAAATTCTCCTCCAAACCTGAAAGAAGAATTAGTCAGGATCATCCGAAGAGTAAACCAACTCATCAGTGAGAATCGGGATCCAACTATCATCGCATGATAACGTGATGGAATCCACTCACGTTATCACACTCCAGAAGGTATGCGCATATCCAGCAAGTTTCAGTTTCTTTAGAAACTCCCGATGTGATTTTTGCCCCATGCTCTTATGACCTTGACGAAGGCCAACATATCATAAGTCACATGTCAAGTTCTTCCCGTCATTATCCAGGTTAATTTGAACTCACCCGTACATACCCTTGCCGAAGGCCAAAATAGTAGTACGACTGTCCTAAACCAACGCATCTATCTATGCTACAAATGAATATCCCAGCAGCTACCAAGCACTATGCCTTGACGAAGGCCAAAATACATAGCTTGAATACTACTGACCATTCATATGAAATGACGGAGGGCTACGGCTGGTTTTTGGCGAAAAACCTTTAACGTAATGAATTTGATCTCGTTGAAGGAACATGATAGCTTTTTATAAAGATATAGTGACGAAAACCATTTGCTAAAGAGGTCACTCCGGTGAAGGGATCTCGTCTCTTTCCTCGTGGAATGAGGTGCAAGATATTCTAACTGAATACCGTGATGCAAAGCAACTTGTAATTGACTATAGTAAAGTTATACCCTGACATAAACTTCTGCCCAAGGGGTCACTCCTGGTGAATGGATCTCGGCCCTTGCCTCGTCGAATGAGGTGCAGGATATTCCAACTGAATACCGCTATGCATTACAAAAGGAAACATCTTTGTAATAACACCTTTTAAAATTTGTTCCAACAACATCAAATATAGGTTTGTTTTATCCTTGCATTGATCAGAATCAACGCAGTCCCAACAATCAATCACATCAGAAAAGAACGAAAAATAAAATGTACGTATATGCCATCCGCATTCGCCACAGGGTCCCGTCATCACCCGTTAGGTTACTTAACTAACGACAGAGCGGGGAATGGACTAGCGCGGGTGTAAAACATATACAACATCTAATAGTATATATACCAATATACAATAATCACTCCAGACGTGATAATTTGCAACATTACAGAAAAGTAATAAGCATCACAGAACAATACAGATAATCTGGGATCCCCGGTTTTCACAGAGCCACTACTGAAACCCGATGTTCCCCTGGTCATGTGGATAGCCTTTGCAATGAAACCTAGACCCCTACGGGTGCGGCAATTTACCCGCCAAAACATGAAGCGAGGCAACCCCCTACATCATAATGAATGGACCACCCGGCACTTCACGGAATCCGGTAACTTGAGCACCCCTCCTTAGGTCAACCTGTACCCCCTACGAGTGCGGCGAATAGTCTGCCAATTCTAGAGTGAGGCCCCTCTTCTTCTTAAAGCCATGAGATACGGACCCGTTTCCCTCCAGAACTCGGCTATCCGTGCACTCCGCCGCGGGGTAATCCTAGTACATAAAAGAAAATATATACAACGGGTACATCGACCTCAGCCCGGTCGTGCCCCAAAAGAATATTATACAAACAGGTAGTGACGGCAGTCCACATGTTGGACGCTCGCCCCGCAATATCAAATGTATAAATAAATCCAAACAGCACTACCATTGCACACCGGTATCCACCACGACATATCTGCAACAACACAGCACAACACAGAATATCAATGCGAATGTCACGTTCGCAAACCCGTCTAAAAGAACTATAGCAATCAGACGCGGTTTACCGATCAAATGACATTCACGGTCGGAGATATAAAGTAAGTACTGTAAACTAACACGTTTAAAATTTTGATCGATAAAACTTCCCGAAGTGGGCCCCATGTACATCTGCTGTACAGTAATAAAATCTGGGCCCAAAAGAAATATACCAAAAACCACAATTTCCACTAAAGAAGCCACTGCACAAATTTGGACCACTGGTCACACAGACTGGCCGCGGATGCGCGGACAAACCCTAGGTTTGACCGCGATTCCGCGGCGGTCTTGTAGGGTCACGTGACCAGATTTCTACAATTAGCTTAAAAAACCCTGATCAGTTTTCTGGGATGATCAAAATAATTTTTAGACCCTTTTAAAAATCGACAGAAACTTCAGTGCAGAAAATTGTAGTTTCGGAAATTCCATTCGATCGATCTTTTAAACGCGTTAGCACAAATTAGTAAAGCTTAATGGTGAGGCTCTGATACCACTGTAATTCCACGGTAGCCCCCCGGCCGTCTAACAGATGCCAAATGCGGAACAAAAACTTTTACAACTGGCGCTATCGTGTACTATCACCCGGATCTGCCATTAAAGCTAAACTAACAAACTACAAAGTGGGTAGAAATGTTATACCGAACGATCCGAGTCCTTCGGTCTTCAACCATCATCCCATGCTTTGTTGCGGCTACTCCGATCTCCTGAATCTCCAGTCTTCTCGTCCAGGTGACACCACGTCGACGGATCTTTAAACGGGGTCCCGCCTCTGAACCGAGGCAACTCGATCATCAAGTTTGCTAAAAGAGATGACAAAGATTGTTGTAGAGAATGAGTAGAACACTTTGTCTCGCTTCGTCCAAAGCCATGGACGAACGGTTAATGAAGTTGCCTTTTGGATTCAAATGAAATGAGAAATGAATATATGAAATTTCCATGAAGCCAAAACCGTAGTCTTTTTTCTTTTACAATTCCTCCTAAATCCTCAAATGAGAGGCCACTTAAAGAGAAGGGGGAGGTGAGTGTAGGAGAGGGGGGTGACCAAAACCTTTAATGAAGAGAATGATTCATCATAACACCTTGCACAAACTTAATGCAAACTATTAATGCAAAAGAAGATGCATTAACCTAGTCATCCTCTCATTAAATGCAACCATTAATGAACTAATGACTTACTAGCCACCTCATCATCTAGAAGCTTCCACACTCATCAAGAAAAGATAAATCCACATTTAACCTAATGTTAAATACGGGTGATAGAAAACTGGAAACTGGCAACTTCCAAAAGCGATCCCGAAATGCATTTCACGATAACCCCGTAACAGTATAAACATACCCGCATTTGTATTACGACCGAATACAAATGCAACTGAGACAAAAATATTATATTTACAAAGTATAATACTCGGATCCGGCTTAAACCAAAGCCACCAGTATTATCTACCCGAAATATGACACGTGCGTAAACGCACGTGCATTTTCCGAACCTTGCCATAAAACCATACGGCCTCTACAACGTTTCGCCCGAACTTGGGAAACTGTCTATGGGGGACTCTAATGACTCATCAACACACAGGCACTGGGTATAATCTCTAGCACGTCAGAAGTACAAGTTGTACGTAACGGTTGCCTATGTATTGATTGGAAGGGATGCTGACGAGCGAACTCATCCAGAAACCCTACTGAGCCTGACAGTGACAATATCCGTACAGTCCGGTCCGTTCGTCTAAAGAGTATCGCATATCGAGTCTATGAGGGTGGATAAAGTCAGACCCCTAATAACGCGATAAATCGTGTCGGCATGAAGCCCATCACCACCTGAGAAACTACTGATCCAAATCAGTAATTCTCCACTACCTCGACCGAGGATTTCTACTGATGGCCACCCGTGCACTGTGCGACATCAACCCCCAATACCGGGAGAGACGAATCCCCGATGATCCGCTCACTGCCTCCATGTGGCTCGGGACTGTACCCAAAAAATACATGTTTGCACGTCATCTTTGAGCGTGGTAGGGTATAAATTAAAGCACAGTAGGAACTCACACGAAACAAATGACGATCTCAGGTCGACAAACTAACCTGTACACATGCCACCTAGGAACTGCTATCTGACGATATGTATAATGCCAACTAGCATATTCCCGGCGAGTCCTGTCCGGTGTACTCATAACCCAATGAGCACCTGTATACATCTTAGGTGAACCAACTGACACCAATGGCTTGTAAGACCGGCCACCGCCCCTCGTCGGGGCCTTGATTGTATACACTAGTCTACTCTGGAGTATCGATGCCCTGTCTCGAAACTCCCACGACTAGGGACACTTTTAAGGATGTGCTTACAGACCCTAGCTGCCACGTATATGATCGCCATCATACTGCTGGTAGTCAAGCAAGAATCCTATGGGCTCTATCATCATGCAATAGTGAACTAAAGCATGTATACGATGATAAAGACAAACCAGATAGCATACTATCATCTCGAGTAAGACTGTCTTATCGGTGTAGGTCCTGCCTCAATCATTGCAATCACGTACCTGCGATCCAATAATTGACTTTGAGGGCACTATATCCAACAATCTCCCACTTGCACTTAAGGCTAATTATTGTGATGTCGCATACTCACAGCCCGTGTGATACCGAACATCCAACTCCTCTACTAATCAGTTTCACAAAACTAGTTTGTAAAACTCTTGTGTTCGAGAAATAGCCTCAGTGAGTGGATCCGCCTTGATATTTCTTTCTATGTCTCTCTTAATCTCAAGTTCGCGGAGAAAGCCATCTTCCGAATCGAGTAATACCTATCTTAGAATATGTCTGAATATCTGATGGGACCTAGTTCATAAATGAACTCCAAATCCAAACTTCTTAGACTTTATTGATAACTGAACCTAATCAGTATCCAGCATCATGCCTCCCACAGTATCCTCTTGGACCACCTATCCATAATACTGTCCCTCGTCAGAGGGAGAACTATAACTCTGACAATCACTCTGTCATCCATGTCACCTTGGAAGCCTGGAATGATAACCGTCTCCCGAAGGAGGCTGCCGTCATCAAATCCGTAGAACATACACACATGTTCTAAAACTGCTTCCTTATGTTTCTTCTGGATTGGATTAATATAAACTTATCGTAACTAGTGCAAATACAACATCTGGTGTGGTACTTGACATCTCACGATTGACTCAATTGCCTAAGCAAGTGATCTGCCAATCATGTACATCCCTCTCCCCTTTAGTCTGTAAGACACCTTTAGATAGGGTGACTCCATCACCTGCAGGTTCACCACCATGCCAGGAGTCATTTATTCTAAATACCATTGGAATACTGTCAAAATACCCATATTAGGAAACTACCCAAATCTAGATCTAAAACCATAGATCTAGTAACCAGAATGTCTAATATTATATTCATATCCTTTCTGGAGAAACAATTGTGTGACGACCACGGTACAACCGATCGTAGTATAGGAATTTTACTTCCTACTCTGTGTATGTCATCCAAATACTAGGACATCACACCCTACTACCTTCTCAACAGATCCATCCCCTATTCTGATGAAGTCAAAGCCATGACTTTCACATCAAAAATGGATGATCTTATCTCCGTTATATCTGCTCAAGCCTATAAATAGACATAAGCTACTTGTCCACTATGCTTTCGCTGCTCCCACTGACTATGATAACCCTCTGGCAGAATAATATCTACGCACACTTCTAAAACTAGTTTAGAACAACGCTATAGTTATCCTCCTGCCGGGTCCCATAGTCTGGAACAACAGTAGTGTCAAGTATGGGTAAACAAGAACCTCCCTGTCACCGTCCTTGAGGCTACCGGAGTACCTCTCGGGTGTCTGAGGTTACCCACCATATCTGCGGAGTGGCTATTGGAATGTCAAAACTGATTGAATATATAGGTCCTATTAAATTTTCCGTAATCGTTTACGGTTCTGTAATCACTTCCAGTTCTACCATACTCCCACTACTGTTTTCTGAAAAAATCCATTTTACTAAAACTGTGGCAAGTCAAGAACTATATCACTATTGATCTTCCAGATGGTAGAAATGTCAACCCTCGTCAAAGCCAGGGTCAACCCACAAACTGCCATTACAGAAACGTGCCTTGAGTTATCCAGTGTCTATTATTAAGCATAAGCCGGACAACTCCCCGTATCTTAACATCGTTAAGATATGAACCATTCTATATATAATATAGGAATAAAGGCACTAATTTAATTTGAACCAGATTCAAAACATGCAGCTGTCTCCAGTGCATATTAACTTAATGGAGAGAGGCTACTCAGATTACTCAACTTAAGAATACATCCATTTATGAGTAACCCGAAAGAGAAACTAGTTTCTCAAAACCATTACTTGAATACCATTCACAAGAATCTATATCTTCGATCTCTTTGAAGAATCCCGATACTTGCGATACCTGGTTCTCTACTTTATTCTTATACCCACAACTTCTCAAAACTTAGACATTGTATTTCTACGAAACACTTGTCTAAAAACTAGAGAAGTCACAAGTAAACAGAACATAGTATGAGGACCTACCCCTTTGTCCTGATGGACACTGGACAACATACAATACTCTGTATAAGTCCGCTGAGTTGAATAACTCAAAACCTGTGCGTCGTAGGTTGAAAACTGTACCCAGGTGATTTCCTCAAATATCACCAATTACAACGAATTCCGATATAATGAGGATGATCATCTAATTCCCAATAACTTACTCTCACTCATCATCTGTAAAACCATACAGATGTGGAATCATACCAGGTAAATACATACCCTGGAGTAAGTATCTAATCGGGAAATCAGTTTTCCATTAACAATGCACTGAAACATGAAAATGTTTTGTTGGGGTATCCTGGTATTCTTAGTAATGCCTCTTCCATAATCCTATTCATAACTATAACCGTATATCTCTTTGCCATCTCTCCAAATCCCTTTATCTGTCTTTAGTCGTTACCTTCTGTACACCATCGTTAGGCTAAATGGTTTTCTTCCTTCCCTACCGTTCGGCACCAGCCTATGGTTTGGAAGAAGACTATCCAGTAAGCATAATAGGTGTACCCTCCTAAACCAAGGAGTACTCGTATCTTGAGAGAAGGTGATGATAAAAGACAACTGAATAATACCTTATTCTATTAAAGGTGAAATAGGAGTGGCGATGAAGTACGTGGTTTGGTCATGAATGATAACAGTCACAATTTATTTTGCCCTCTTTCTAATCCCTTTATTTTTGTCTTTACATATTACCTTCTGCACACCCTACTTAGGCTAATTGGTTTTCTTCATTCCCTACCTTTCGGCACCTGCCTATGGTTTGGAATAAGACTATCCAATAAGCGTAATAGGTGTACACTCCTAAACTAAGGAACCCTCGCAACCTGAGAGAAGGTGATAATAAAAGACAACTGAATAAACCAAATCTATTTCTCCTGAACCTGGATCCATACTCGAAGAAGTCCCTTCGAGTTCGTATATAACCATACGATGGATCTATCCAATGGAAGTGGATGTCCGTAGTAATACGGGGTGTTCCGAGAAATACAAAGGGTAAAAGAAGGAGTGGTAATGACTTATGCAACTATAGACAATCCAAAAGCCAGTATTTTAAGAAGGTTCGGTCAACTTGGTCACTGAGTCATAGTCTAGGGTCGGTCAAAGGTCGCTGCCAGAGAGAGAAAGAGAAAAGAAACACTCTGCGTGCACTCTAACCTAGATCAGAATGGTTATCACTTTATCTAATCAGGAAACTTCCCACTGTAATCTCAAATTCTCCTCCAAACCTGAAAGAAGAATTAGTCGGGATCACCCGAAGAGTAAACCAACTCATCAATGAGAATCGGGATCCAACTATCATCGCATGATAACATGATGGAATCCACTCACGTTATCACACTCCAGAAGGTATGCGCATAACCGGCAAGTTTCAGTTTCTTTAGAAACTCCCGATGTGATTTTTGCCCCATGCTCTTATGACCTTGACGAAGACCAACATATCATAAGTCACATGTCAAATTCTTCCCGTCATTATCCAGGTTAATTTGAACCCACCGTACATACCCTTGACGAAGGCCAAAATAGTAGTATGACTATCCCAAACCAACGCATCTATCTATGCTACAAATGAATACCCCAGCAGCTACCAAGCACTATGCCTTGACGAAGGCCAAAATACATAGCTTGAATACTACTGACCATTCATATGAAATGACGGAGGGCTACGGCTGGTTTTTGCCGAAAAACCTTTAACGTAATGAACTTGAACTCGTTGAAGGAACCTGATAGATTTTTATAAAGATATAGTGACGAAAACCTTTTGCTAAAGAGGTCACTCCGGTGAAGGGATCTCAGCTCTTTCCTCGTGGAATGAGGTGCAGGATATTCTAACTGAATACCGAGATGCAAAGCAACTTGTAATCGACTATAGTAAAGTTATTACCCTGACGTAAACTTCTGCCCAAGGGGTCACTCCCGGTGAAGGGATCTCGGCCCTTGCCTCGTCGAATGAAGTGCAGGATATTCCAACTGAATACCGCTATGCATAACAAAAGGAAATATCTTTGTAATAACACATTTTAAAATTTGTTCCAACAACATCAAATATAGGTTTGTTTTATCCTTGCATTGATCAGAATCAACGCAGTCCCATCAATCAATCACACCAGAAAAGAACGAAAAATAAAATGTACGTATATGCCATCCGCATTCGCCACAGGGTCCCGTCATCACCCGTTAGGTTACTTAACTAACGACTGAGCGGGGACTGGACTAGCGCGGGTGTAAAACATATACAACATCTAATAGTATATATACCAATATACAATAATCGCTCCAGGCGTGATAATATGCAACATTACAGAAAAGTAATAAGTATCACAGAACAATACAGATAATCCGGGATCCCCGCGTTTCACAGAGCCGCTACTGAAACCCGACGTTCCCCTGGTCGTGTGGATAGCCTGTGCAATGAAACCTAGACCCCTACGGGTGCGGCAATTTACCCGCCAAAACCTGAAGCGAGGCAGCCCCCTACAGTGTATTGAATGGACCACCCGGCACTTCACGGAATCCGGTAATTTGAGCACCCCTCCTTGGGTCAACCTGTACCCCCTACGAGTGCGGCGAATAGTCTGCCAATTCTAGAGTGAGGCCCCTCTGCCTCTCAAAGCCATGGGATACGGACCCGTTGCCCTCCAGAACCCGGCTATCCGTGCACTCCGTCACGGGGTAATCCTAGTACATAAAAGAAAATATATACAACGGGTACATCGACCTCAGCCCGGTCGTGCCCAAAAGAATATTATACAAACAGGCAGTGACGGCAGTCCACATGTTGGACGCTCGCCCCGCAATATCAAATGTACAAATAAATCCAAACAGCACTACCATTGCACACTGCTATCCACCACGACATATCTGCAACAACACAGCACAACACAGAACATCAACGCGAAAGTCACGTTCGCAAACCCGTCTAAAAGAACTATAGCAATCAGACGCGGTTTACCGATCAAATGACATTCACGGTCGGAGATATAAAGTAAGTACTGTAAACTAACACGTTTAAAATTTCGATCGACAAAACTTCCCGAAGTGTGCCCCACGTACATCTGCTGTACAGTAATAAAATCTGGGACCAAAAGAAATATACCAAAAACCACAATTTCCACTAAAGAAGCCACTGCACAAATTTGGACCACTGGTCCCACAGAGTGGCCGCGGATGCGCTGTCAAACCCTTGGTTTGACCGCGATTCCGCGGCGGTCTTGTAGGGTCACGTGACCAGATTTCTACAGTTAGCTTAAAAAACCCTGATCAGTTTTCTGGGATGATCAAAATAATTTTTAGACCCTTTTAAAAATTGGCAGAAACTTCAGTGCAGAAAATTGTAGTTTCGGAAATTCCGTTCGATCGATCTTTTAAACACGTTAGCACAAATTAGTAAAGCTTAATGGTGAGGCTCTGATACCACTGTAAGTCCACGGTAGCGCCCCGGCCGTCTAACTGACGCCAAATGCGGAACAATAACTTTTACAACTGGCGCTATCGTGTACTATCACCCGGATCTGCCATTAAAGCTAAACTAACAAACTACAATGTTGGTAGAAATGTTATACCGAACAATCCGAGTCCTTCAGTATTCAACCATCATCCCACGCTTTGTTGCGGCTGCTCCGATCTTCTGAATCTCCAGTCTTCTCGTCCAGGTGGCACCTCGTCGACGGATCTTTAAACGGGCTCCCGCCTCTGAACCGAGACAACTCGATCATCAAGTTTGCTAAAAGAGACGACCAAGATTTTTGTAGAGAATGAGTAGAACACTTTGTCTCGCTTCGTCCAAAACCATGGACGAACGGTTAATGAAGTTGCCTTTTGGATTCAAATAAAATGAGAAATGAATATATGAAATTTCCATGAAGCCAAAACCATAGTCTTTTTTCTTTTGCAATTCCTCCTAAATACTCAAATGAGAGGGCTGACCACTTAAAGAGAAGGGGGAGGTGAGTGTAGGAGAGGGGAGGTGACCACAACCTTTAATGAAGAGAATGATTCATCATAACACCTTGCACAAACTTAATGCAAACTATTAATGCAAAAGAAGATGCATTAACCTAGTCATCCTCTCATTAAATGCAACCATTAATGAACTAATGACTTACTAGACACCTCATCATCCTAGTCATCATCTAGAAGCTTCCACACTCATCAAGAAAAGATAAATCCGCATTTAACCGAATATTAAATACGGGTGATAGAAAACTGGAAACTGGCAACTTCCAAAAGCGATCCCGAAACGAATTTCAGGATAACCCCGTAAAAGTATAAACATACCCGCATTTGTATTACGACCCAATACAAATGCAACTGAGACAAAAATATTATATCTACACAGTATAATACTCGGATCCGGCTTAAACCAAAGCCACCAGTATTATCTGCCCGAAATATGACACGTGTGTAAACACACGTGCATTTTCCGAACCTTGCTATAAAACCATACGGCCTTTACAACATTTCGCCGAACTTGGGAAACTGTCTGTGGGGGACTCTAATGACTCATCAACACATTGGCACTGGGTATAACCTCTTGCATGTCAGAGGTACAAGATGTACGTAACGGTTGCCTATGTATTGATTGGAAGGGAAGCTGACGAGTGAACTCATCAAGAAACCCTACTGAGCTTGACAGTGACAATAACCGTACAATCCGGTCCGTTAGTCTAAAGAGTATCGCATATCGAGTCTAGGGGGTGGATAAAGTCAGAACCCTAATAACGCGATAAATCGTGTCGGCATGAAGTCCATCACCACCTGAGAAACTACTGATCCAAATAAGTAATTCTCCACTACCTCGGACGGGGATTTCTAGTGATGGTCACCCGTGCACTGTGCGACATCAACCCCCAATATCAGGAGAGACGAATCCCCGACGATCAGCTCACTGCCTCCATGTGGCTCGGGACTGTACCCAAAAAATACCTGTTTGCGCGTCTCCTTTGAGCGTGGTAGGGTATAAATCAAAGCACAGTGGGAACTCACACGGGACAAATGACGATCTCAGGTCGACAAATTAACCTGTACACATGTCGCCTGGGAACTGCTATTTGACGATATGTATAATACCAACTAACATGTTCCCGGTGAGTCCTGTCCGATATACTCATAACCCAATGAGCACTTGTATACATCTTAGGTGAACCAACTGACACCAATGGCTTGTGAGACCGGCCACCGCCCCTCGTCGGGGTCTCAACTGTATACACTAGTCTACTCTGGAGTATCGATGCCCTGTCTCGAAACTCCCACGACTAGGGACACTTTTAAGGATGTGCTTACAGACCCCCGCTCCCACGTATATGATCGACATCATACTGCTGGTCTTTAAGCAAGAATCTTATGGGCTCTATCATCATGCAATAGTGAACTAAAGTATGTATACGATGATAAAGACAAACCAGATAGCATACTATCATCTCGAGCAAGACTGTCATATCGGTATATGTCCTGCCTCAATCATTGCAATCACGTACCTGCGATCCAATAATTGACTTTGAGGGCACTATATCCAACAGCTCCAAGATTCAAGCTAAATTTGGCCAAGGAGAAATTGGTGAAGAATTTGCTTTGAATTTATGTGGATTTTTGATGGATTTTTGGGGATTTTTGAGATGGAAAAAGAGGTGGGGAAATGGGGATTTTTCTATAGGGAGGCTCGGCCAGCTGGGGGTTTGGATGAGTGTGGGTTTGTATGGGTATGGAAAATGTTAAACACCATACCCCAAGTCAAATTGGCATCATACCTCTTTATCTCCTCATTTTTTCTTTTTATTTATTTTGTTTTATTAAAATTCTAGAACCATGGAGAACAAAAAGTAAAGAGGATGTGTTACAACTAGCTATCTAATTGACATGGTGCACTAATGTGTATTTAACCCAACTCACTTGTAATTAACACTAATTAAAAGTATAAGTGAAAGTTTAAAACAATACTTAAAAATAATTAATTTAGGAAAAATATTTAAGAAAACTAGAAATTTGTAAGTGACTAATTACACACCAAATACTAGCAATTATATAGCTAAAATAGGTATAATTAATTCTTATGTTGAAAAAATAATTATCGTTAAGTTTTACGGAAAACATCAGTTATATTTCATCAATTATCGGAAAAATTCACCTAAAAGATTTTCAAAACGTTACATCATCCCATCCCCAGCTCAAAGACCCTATTCAGGAAAAAAGGAAACCAAAATGCCTTTGCCGATCCAAAACATTAAAAATAAATAATTATTTGATACTAATATGAATTGATTGTGCGCGTTTGGTTCCATTGTCAACGAGCAATCTATTTTTGAACAGACTTGATGGTTAATATAAGCATTTATGGACAACAAGGGCCAGCCATGATAACTGTGGCCTGGTTTCTTTGCCTTGTTAGCTAGCTGGTCAAGGCATATTGGATTAATCAACAAAGAAGCAGTCAATATAAGCGCGAAAAGAAAAATATGAGGCAAAGAAAGAGGTACATAGACCAGAGACTGGTAGGTAAATAAGATAAATTATTGTCAGAACTTTACTGTATACCTTGAACTCTATAACCTAGGCTAAAATACCATGAAGTTCATGGAACTTTAGTGTAATTAATAATGTTCTAGCTGTTTATCTCAAAAGTTCATGGTACTAGTATTTAATTATTGTCAGAATATCCAGGAAGTTTTAAACCCTCACCGGTCACCACAGCTTCGGAGCTACGGTACAGTGGCATGGAACTTCAGACAAATAATCAAAACAAACCTTAACAACTGGTTAGGTGTTCTATGGGCTTTTATTTTAATAATTCTTATGGCGTTAGTAGTTCTATGAAATAATTTAATGCCATCAGTTGTTCTAAACAGTTATTTTAAAATCTTATGGTTTATTTTTACCTCAAAGTCACCATCATACAACTCTCCCACCATCCTTTAATTTCTCTATTGTGTAGATATATAGATAGAGACACACACAACCCCGAAAAATCCTCAAATAAACCTCCCACAATTCTAATTTAATCTCTCTTCTCACTCATCACAAACAATTCATACCCAAGCCCAAACCAGAAGGAAAAAAAAAGAAAAATAAGGAAAACAAAACCAAAAAACATAATCTAATCCATGGAAGGTCTTCAGAGATCCAGTGAAACATTCAGAAGGTCAGGCTCTTCAGGATTAGTATGGGAAGATAGATTCCTGTCAGAAGAGCTGAAACAAACAAAGAAAACGGACGAAGGCGCCGAATCCATCGAGCTCAGGAAATCGAGAAGCGTTGGTTCCGCCGGCGCGCTCGACCGCAGCCGTTCGAACGGCGGCGGCCACGGGTTCCGCACGGGGAGGGTCTCGCCGGCAATGGACCCTCCTTCGCCGAAGCTATCCGGTTGCGGGTTCTGCGGGATTTTCGGGAAGCAGGAGCCTGCCAAGAAGGCCAAACGGAGCAGGCGTTGATAACATATATATATATTGATTCCGTGCTCGTATGATTTGTACCGTGGTTATGGAAAGTATAAATATCGGTGCTTGATTCACTATTGAGTCCAGTATACATGTCCCGTTTTAGATCGGTAAGTTTGTTTCATTGTGCTTGAATTTTCAGTCAGGATTTTTGTGTATACACTAAAACGAACATTTAAAGTTGCAATTTGGAATGAGTGTTAGATTTGGTTGATTGCTAAGGAAAATATATGAGTTCACATACTTTATGTGGTTTATGTGATTAAATCTGCACATATTGAATGAGTACCATATGATTGTTCAATTTTAGATGGGAAAGTCGTTGATTGAATCGTGATTGAATTCTGCTTTGCATTGACACCAAAAAAAATAATTAAATAAATGTAAAGATGCTCTTTTATATGATGTGTGGATTTAATTAATCGGCAGAATATAATTTGGCTCTTTCTTCTTCCTACTTGTGTTCCTTTGTTGTTTTGTGGGTAACTTGTTTGAGGCTACAGAATTTTGAATATCTATTCAATTGCAGTTTTTCTTTTGAATCAAGGATATTTTATTATTTTACACAAAAAACCAATATGTACGAATTCTTTTGTTCATATAATTTATTTTCTGAAAATTATACATATATGGACATTTATTTTTTTGGAAATGTTTGAGAATACTGGAGTTGCACATCAAAATTTCCCGGTGCTCTCTTCTTTCCTTTTTTTCCCCTTCTCTTCTTCCTCCTTAATATGTCCAGATGATTCATGTGACAAAAAACTTTACAATAGTCTGGTCATGGTGTTTGAGATTGTTGAATTCTGAATGCATATCCAATTTCAGTTGGGTAAGTTGTTTCTTGTTGTTTTGCACCAATGAGGCTTTTGATTTTATTCCAAAAAGCAACTTGTAAAAGTTCTGTTATTTATGTTCCTTTCTTCTTCTGGTTGATTGAGTATGATATGATCCGATATCCGGAAACAAGTCTGAATTGCAATTCTCTTTCTAAAACTACGGTATTTTATGAGATGTCGTGAAACGAATTTTTATATTGAATTAAAGCTTAACAAGCATTTGTCAATAGAAGAGGCCTATGTTAAAAAAGATGGTATTTTGATTTGGAGAATGAGAAAACTAAACAAATTACCCATGTTCGATTTCATCCGGACATTTATTAAATGCATATTTTCTTAAACTAAAAACACAACAACGCAAAATCTCAAATTTTGGCACAAAAGTACCTGTGGAGATATATTAGAATATAATAATCTCATCATAATTTTTAGAGTTTTTGGTAGAGTGGAAGAATCATTTCATACTAGCCAAGAAGCAAAAGTTTTTTAATTTGTATATTGAAGTTATTTTGTTGATAAAACATATTGCCCTTAAAAGGAGAGAGACTTGCCATGAATCTAAGATTTTGGATTCTCAAAATTTTATCAGGCTAAGAAGTATTCTGAAAAATGATTGATTGCTAAAAAAAATAAAAATAAAGAGGCAGCCTAGATAAGGCCAAAATCCAGAGATGTACACACAAATTCATCAGAACAATAACTAAATGATAAATTGAGATGATAATAATATAGTAGTAGGATGATTGTGTTGACCAGTCAATATGATGGTGGAATATATAGGATTGCATCATGTCACCACCCACCACATGTTTTCTCTTTGTTAGCTCTTGTAGTTAAATAATGACATCAATCATAAGAATAAGAATATGATGAAGGTTCCTATTTGTTTTTTGTTTTCATATTTGAAGATGACTTTGTTTCCATCTAAACTTTTTGCCCCTTCATAAAAGTCATTAGCCATTATTGGCTTGTGCATTGCTCTTTTTGCAAAGGTGTCTCTAAAACTAGAAAATTTTCTTACTGCCTTTGAACGAAAGTATAAGCAAGAGAACATTTGTTTCCTATGGTAATAACAAAGGTGCCTTATCATGCTATAAATGTCCATTTGAATTTAACCTAAAAAAAATGTCCTTTTGAATTTAGACGGTTAAATAAATTAATATAGATATTATTTAAAAATGCTAATTTCTTATTAAGACCGATTAGAAATAACATAACACCACATACTACCCTTTATCTTTTATTATATTCCTTTATCTTTTACATGCATCGTACGTGCATAAATTCTAGTACAAAAAATTTGGAATAAAGAAACCTTGTCGAAGTTGTTTCTTGTATAGGCTTTTTGATTTCTCCCCTTTGCTGACCATAAAAATAATGATAAAAAATTAATATTTGGTTTATCAGCTAGTTAATAAGTAATTAGCCACTGAATTACAATCATATTTGTAATATACTTCTCATTCTCCTAGATCATGATTATTATAACTGCAATCAGGTCATCGTTTTCTGTAAAGTGATTTATGTTTAAGAAAGAAGGAAAATTCTATTTTTATAATGAAGAAAAATCTACTTATTTTAGATGTCAAATAAACATAACAAATACTAACCAAAAATTAATGCCTAGATGCAATGCATCAGTTTATTTATGCAAGCACCATATTCATTATTGAACTCAACATGCACAAAAAAATAATGTAAGATAACATTATAAATATTCTGTTTTGTTTTGTGGTCCCATTAATTGAAACCGGTAGACAAAAGTGTACCTACATTAAACATGTGATGAACATAGAATGGTCCCTGCAAGCTGTTATGAGTCAATCTGATTCTTCCAGAAGCCAACCTGAATACAGATGTTGTACAACGCAAAACAGCACAACACAAGGATTTATGGGAGTCACAAAAAATTGTGTTTCTTTCCGCTGCATAAAAACTTCAAAGTCGTAACCGCTGTGATTTCGCCATACTATTTTCAATAAATAGAAATCCATTTTTATCGAAACGGTTGGTTTTGTAAAAAAAATCAAAAGTTGGTTTTGAAAGATTATTTTAAAAGAATTATTTTGTTGTTTTTGAATAAAAAAATTTATTCGATTTTGTTTTGGAAGGAAAATTTTGAAAAGAGTGTTGGGTTACGCCGGCGCCCTGACCATCAAACCGTGGCCGGTTGCGGAACAATTTTTTTATAAACTGGCGCTAACGGAACCCTATCCTAAGGATCGACCATTAACACTAGACTAGCAAACAATATAGAAGTTAAGAATGGTTATACCGAATTGATCCGTGTCCTTCGGTTTTTAACCATCATCATAAGCTCCAAGAGGCCACCTTAAACAAGCTTGGTCTCCAGTCTACCTCCATCGAAGAAGATCCATCTGAGAGTCCACGAATCGAGCTCCAACCTCATAACCGAGATAATTAGGTTATCTAGGTCGCAAAACTTGATAACCTAGAAGAAGTAGAGAGTGATGAATGATTAATTTGTCTCAAGACACCCTAGCTTTCTCAACACATGAGACTTGTAGGGTGGAGGTAGAAGAAAAAGCTTGAGGATGATAGTGTGAAGAAAAATATCAAGTGAGGAAAAATGACTAAGTGTTGTGAGATATTAAGCATGCTAGCAACTAACGAAAATATCTCATGGTCCAAAAATATCTCACAACCCTTACCAAAATATCAAGCATGTCTCAATAGTGTCTATGAGTCACATCCATGAGTCCCCTAGTGAGTCATGCTTGAACAAATGCAATAAAACCCTCATCCTCCACCTCATTAACCTTTTAATCTAAAAAGGTTAAAACCAAAATGAGGTGGCATATTCTAGAAGTAACTTATAATAAATTACAAGAATACCCCTTATCCGTATATACATATCCGTATCCGTATTCCGAAGAATACGAATACAAAGAAACGAAAATAATCCAACAATATAATACTAGGATCCGGCTTAAACCAAAACCCACTAGTATTATCCGCCCGAATCATGATACGTGCACAAGTGATGTATATGATCGAACCATGTCGTAAAGCCATACGGCCTCTACATCATTTCGCCTGAAGCAGGGAAACCCTCTGTGTGGGGCTCTAAAGACTCATCAATACGGTGGCAGTGGGTTTAACCACAAGCACGTCAGCGGCACTAGCTGTACGTAATGGCTACCCAAGTATTAAGCGAAATGGAGGCCGACGAGCAAACTCATCCTGAACCCCTGCTGAGCATGTCAGTGACAATATCCGTATAGTCCGGTCCGTTTGTCTAAGAGTATCACATATCGAGTCTAGAGGTTGGATAAAGTCAGACCCCTAACAACACGACATCTCGTGCCGGTATGAAACCCATCACTACCTGAGAAACTAATGATCCTAGATCAGTAATTCTCGACTATCTTCGCCAAGAATTTCTGGTGATGGCCACCCGTGCACAACGCGACATCAAACCTCAATACCGGAAGAGACGAATCCCCGACGATCCGCTCACTGCCTCCATATGACTCGGGATTGTACCCAACTAAAACCTGTTTGCACGACTTATTTGAGCCGTGGTAGGGTAGTAATCAAAGCATAGTAGGAACTCACACGAGACAAATGACGATCTTATGTCGATAGACTAACCTGTACACATGTCACCTGGGAACTGCAATCTGACAATAGGTATAATACCAACTAGCATGTTCCAGGCGAGTCCGTCTAGTGTACTCATAATCCAATGAGCACCTGTATACTATCTTAGGTAAACAAACTGAAACCAATGGCTTATGAGACCATGCCACCACTCCTCGTCAGGGTCTCGATTAATATACACTTGTCTACTCTAGAGTATCGATGCCCGGTCTCGAAACTCTCACGACTAAGGACATTTAAGGATGTGCTTATAGATCACCTAGCTCCCACGTATATGATCGCCATCTTACTGCTGGTAGTCAAGCAAGAATCCTATGGGCTCTATCAACATGTAATAGTGATGTGTAATACGACCTAAAGCATGTACATGATGATAAAGACAAACTAGATAGCATACTATCATTTTGAGTAAGACTGTTCTATCCGTATAGATCCTCCCTCAATCATCGTAATCACCTGCCTGCGGCTATGATAATTGCCTTGAGGGCACTATAGCCAACAATCTCACACTTGCACTTAAGGCTAATTATTGCGGTATCACATACTCACAGCCAATATGATATTGAACACCCAATTTCTACACTAATCAGTTTCGCAAAGCTCGTTTGTGAAACTATTACATTCGAGAAATAGACTCAGTGAGTGGATCCACTCCAATATTTCTTTCTATATCTCTCTATATCTCAACTTCTCGGAGAACGACTATCTCCCGAAATGAGCAATACCTGTCTTAGAATTTGTCTGGATATCTGATAGGACCCAGTTCATAAATGAACTCCAAATCCAGCAAACTTCTTAGACTGTATCGTCTACTGAATGTAATCAGTATTCTGCGCCATGCCTGTTAATAGATGTTGCATACCCTCACAACACTTATGAGGAAGCGGAAGTGGCAAACAATAATTTTCTTGCATGCAACACCTACATTAAAACTAGATCTTGTGCTAAACCATAACTAGAAACCCTATATAGAGATCTTATCTACTTTGATAGGGGTTATACCTCAAGGAAACGGTCCTTCAGGTCTTCTTTCCGCTGTGACTCCTTGGCTCCTTCGATGGTTGAAAAGAACTCGGTCTCCGGTCACCTCTAGATTCAAGATGATCCATCCGAGAGCTATAGAACAAGCTACAAACTCTTCACAAGAGTTACCTAAGAAATCAAGTGTGTTAGAAATGATCAATTAGATGATGTAGAGATCAAGTAGTGGATTATTATGTCTCTTGACCTATGAATCACAACACATGTGAGTGTTTAGGTCAAGAGGAAGAAGAATGAGATAATGAGGAGAGAGGAGATGAGAGTGATCATGGAAAAATCAAGCATAAAGGAAAAGATATGGCTCATGGAAAATAAATTGAAGCATGCAATATTTTTCTCAAAAAATAATGCACCATACTTCAATAGTAATCCCAAATGAATATAAAATGAATTGAGCCATGCCTTCACCCAGGCTTAGACTCTTCAATTCCACCTCATAATTTCTATTTTCACAAAATGAGAACCATTTATGAGGTGTCCCCTTCTAGAAGGTATTCTTGTACAATTACAAGAATACCCTTTCACCGTATACCGTATAAGTATACCTGTATCGGAATTCCAAAAAATATGAATACAAATAATCCAATAATATAATACCGGTATGCGGCTTAAACCAAAGCCTACCAGTATTATCTTTCCGATCATCATTCGCGCAGCCAGTACACGAACATGATCGAAACCCTGCCGTAACAACTTACGGCCTCTACATCTTTTGTCTGAACTAGGGTCTAAGTCCATATTACTCACCCCACGAACTTGCGGGGTGGCGGAATATATGAAAAATGATTATCAAAGTTTCGTAACACGGACTTGAGCGCATGAATCATTTCTAAACCGTTACTAACTAACTACGAGAGGTTTAACTACTCGGATTCGAAGTTATACCTCACGTTACTTGTCCTTCGGGTCTTCATCGCTGTCCTCCACTCCTCGTAGGCTCCTTGGAACATCAGCACCTCAACGGCCTCCTCGAGCCAAAGACGATCCACCCGAGAGCTTCTACTCCAAGCTTGATCTCTAACTTGAGATAACTAGGTTTCTTTAGTTGCTAATCAAAGTGACCTAGGTGATATAGAGTGAGGTTATGGATTAATTAGTCTATCTAATCCTTTATTTCAACACATGAGAGGGGAGGATTAGGGTTTCAAGATAGAGTGAGCTTGAGGAGAGAGAAGGTGAGCATAAGAATGATATTGAAAAATGAACTCATTTGAATATATCAACCATAATAATTTATCAAATGAGTAATTCAAATGATTAATCATCATGGTTGATTCATTCACCCTGTGTGATTCATCTCATTAATCATTAGCTAATAAATGCATCATTTAACTCCATGGATGAATCACACAAATGAGTCATTAAAGCAATAAATGCTTATGCCACCTTAACCCCCAAGTCACCATGCTTCTAGAAGCTTCCCGGAAAATTACGAGAATGCTCCTCCAATCCGTGAAAACACGGAAAAACTTTAGACTGTATAAATCCAATAACCCGATACTAGAATCTGGCATAAACCAAAGCCGGCTAGTAAAAAATGTCCGAACGTCGTACGTGCGTTTAAACGCGTATGCGTCCGAACCCTTGTGGTAAAACCATACGACCTCTATATCGTTTCGCCTGGAGCAGGGAAACTCTCTGTGTGGGACTCTAAATACTCGGCACTACGCTGGCAGTGGGTTTAACCACAGACCGCAAGCGGCACTAGCTGTATGTAACGGTCCCCAGGTAGATATCGATAAGAAGGCCGATGAGAAAACCCATCCGAACTCCTAATGAGCCTGTCTGTGACAATATCTGCACAGTCCGGTCTGTTCGTCTAAGAGTATCGCATGTATGGTCTACGAAGGTGGTAAACATCAGACCCCTAATAACCGTACAAGTCGTGCTGGTATGGCTCAAAACCATGCGAGAATCTACTGATCAGTCCACCAGTAATTCTCAATCAGCCTTGGCCAGGGACTTATGGTAATGACCAACCGATCATAGTGCGATATCAACTCCCTATACCGGGAGAGAAGAATCCCTAACAGTCGCTCACTGCCTCCATATGGCTCGGGACTGTGCCCAACTAAAACCTGTTTGCACGACTCCGTTGAGCCGTGGTAGGGTAGTAATCAAAGCACAGTGGGAACTCACACGAGACAAATGACGACCTTAAGTCAACAGACTACCTGCACACATGTCACCTGAGAACTGCTATCTGACGTTAGGTATAATACCATCCAGTCAGTTCTCCTGTGGGTCCTGTCCGGTGTACCCGTAACACAAGGAGCACCTGTATACTATCTCCAGTACGACGTACTGATGGCTGTGGGACAGACCATCTCCCCAACTGGGATAAGAAGCGTACACACTAGTCTACTCAGGAGTATCGATGCCCTGTCTTGATAATCCTACGACTAGGGACAAGTTTAGGATATTACTTATAGACTACCCAGCCCCTACTAGTGTGACTGCCATCACAACGCTGGTAATCAAGCAAAGATCCTATGGGCTCTACTAATATGTATAAGTGATACGTTATAAGAAACATATGCACATATTAAAGTAGACACAAACCAAGAAGCATACTACCATTTTTAGCAAGACTGTATATATATAACTATGAATATCCCAAGCTTCCATTAAGTAATATACAACCTAGTATGATACAATAATGGCCCCTAGGGCATATACACTAACAATCTCCCACTTGCACTAGGGCCATGAGCTGGCATATCGTAGACCTATTGTCACGACCCGAAAGAGCACGTGACTGGCCCTTGAACCATATGAAGTCTATAGGACTCCATCTGATCCAAGTAAGCCAAAAGCCCAGAAATCTAAAACCATTTTAAGAGTAAGTAAAGAAAACTGGTTTTCAAAGAAGTGAAGGAAAACATGTTTGAAGTCAAGGTTTTTAAATGACTAAACCGAATGTGCATTTTTAAAAGGTAAAGTCTTTTCTAAAAATTTCGGCAGAGTTTCTTTTATAAATACTGGCCCCGAACGGGGTACAACAAGAACAACATATTTACAATGATAAAAGGCATCCCCAAGCGGGAGCTAGCTCTTCGTCAATCAACGGTCATAACCACACAAGCAATAATAATATACAACGCCGAAAGGCGAGAATCAAACCAAAAGAACTCAATAAGCATGAAAACCGCTATACTACTAAGCGCGGCTCTAAGGTCAAATAATACATCATAAATGTCTAAGTCTGAAACAATATACAAGTTTGGTTGATGGAATTTCTAGATACAATGAATAATATAAGTACAATGGTGGTTCTTGATGCAAAAGAACCCACCTACCAAATGCAATTCACCCGCAAGGAAGCAATGTGCCAGAAATGCTGCAAAGGAACCTGTACGGCAAAACCTGCAAGAACTGTGGCACAACGGGGGTGAGTTGCCAACTCGTGAATAGAGAATATCTACAAGCAGAAACCGAATGCAAGACATGATCCTAAGTCAATACGATCAGTATATAAACCTCAAGAATAAGCCTGATACATGATAATGGGGCAAAGCAACATCTAAACAGGTATGTAGTGCCAAGTACTCAGGTAATAACATGTCATAGATTTAAGGTATGTCTGCATGAAGTAAAAATGATGAAGTATCAATACACATATATTAGCGTCCCATACAACTAATATTGGTGTAAGGGTATATATAACAGCGCCCTCATACCCTGTTATATATACAAATGAAGTATGATCAATGTAAATCCAGTCTGTATATGATCCATGTCTGTATATACGTAGAACCCGTCCACCCGTCACCCAATGACAATAAGCATCATGTATGTAAATATGAGGATATAAACAAAATCATGGAAAAACATCATGAAACCCATGCCTAGCATCGACACGTAAATCCTCGTCCATATGGGGCTCCGTCTGCGGTATCGGCCCTCGGCCCCGGCAGTACGGGTCAGCCCATATCCATCTCTCAACTCCGGTCGGTATCCTCTAGATATCCGCCGAGCTCAAATACAATCACCGGTAGGTAGTAGTCCCTCTACGAGGCTCACCGTCTACTACACAGCGAAACCGTTCTCGCCCCGGGGTACCATACCGGGTCCACCATGTACCCGCAATCGGCCTCATCCGCCTCCTCGAATCGGGTTTCACATGTCGCTCTCAGCACCGAGAAAACACATGGTGGACGCACTGAAATATCATATCAAGGGTAACCGGGTTTTTAACACAATTATATATTCTCTTTTGAAATACCCACGGTTCCCAAATCCAGAAATATCATGGAAACAACATATCTCAATGCGTATAATCAAAACATGATGTATGCGAGATGTAGGAAAGGTAAGCATATCATAAGTCATGCAACATGGAATAGTAATATGCACATGTCGAGGGAAACCGCTCTTTTAAAACAAATCAGTTTTGAAGAACATCTTGCGGTTCCCAAATCTCTAATCAAGTCAGAATCATCTATGTTTGTGCACAAGTATAAGTGTACAATATGCCATGCAAAAATCATATCATGAACGCAACAGTACTACAGTGTAGTGGCATGGCAATTATCGATGATGAAGTGTGTGAGCAGGCAAATAGTGTACGTGGAGCATACGCATCATCGATAATGGTGCTGGTGTCCTAACAGCATGATAATAATATAGCAATAATTATATGCAAAGCAATGTGAATAGCATGAATATGCGGAAATCAAATAATCAACACCACAGTGAAGAATCTACATCAATATGTATATATATAATGCAGTATATCGTTTGAAGTAAGACGAATCAGGATTTTTAGTAAAATAAGGGCTACAGTATATTTTAAGAAAGATACGTCCCTTGAAAAATACCCGTAGAATCTCTTTACTTGCCTTTAAGATATTCCTGATTCGTGGTTTTTGAAATAGGTATGACTCGGGTCTAGTCTAACATCTACTATGCAAACTACAGATCTAAGTAACAAGTAAATCGGGAGGGGTATGAAAACCACATAAATCTGAGTCGATACATATATAGATATAATAGTCGGTGATCCCGCCTCAATAATATCGTGAACGATATAGTATATCATATGACATCCTCAAGTCATGAGCGCGGATCTATCATCAATATAGGCTCGTACGGTAAATCGTCGTACGGCATCCCAATAGCTGGGTACGGGTCAATATCACACTATCTCATCACATCTCAGGTATCACTATCATCATATCACATAATCTGGGGTACTGATCTAAGTCTAGTACAATCGATACCGTCTATATAAATGCATGTGTAAACACACGTCCCAAGGCCCGCTAGAGATCACGTATTGTTAGGTCCACGTTACCTCTCCCGGTACTTTCGGGGTTGCGGAAACGGTAAAACAAAAATTTTCTGGACTTTGTAACATGGACCATAAAAGCCGGATCTTTGCTAAACAATATACTAGCATCCTAACATGAGATGTATCTACTCGGTTAGGGGTTATACCTCAACTTGAACTCCTTCTCTTCTTGTTGTTGTTCTTCTTTGATGTTCTTCTCTTCTTGTTGTTCTTCTCTTTGCTTGCTCAATGGTTGATCCGGACTTCGGTCACCTCCGCGGCCTCCTTGAGTCGAAGACGATCCACCCGAGAGATGTACACCGAGCTCCACCTCAAGCCGAGGTAACTAGGGCAAGGAGATTGCTAATCTAGAAGCCCTAGGATGTGTAGAGAAGATGTATGGATGTGTTTGTCAAAATGGAATCCTTTTTCTCTCAACACATGAGATCAAAGGAGAAATAAAGAGGAGGAAGAAGAAGGAGTTTTCTGGCAACCATGGAGCTTCTCATTTCAAGAGAGAGAATGAGAATAATATTATAAACAAAAGAAAAACAACCATGGTTGCAAATAATGCACAAACATTATCATTACTAATCCCATCAAGATAAAGGTGATGGCTACAAATGACATGACCATTATCATAACTAAAGAAAAAGAAAACCAAAGAATACTTTAGATCTTCTAACAAGATCCAAGTCAACTTTGGTCAAATGGTCAACAAAGTCAAGATGGTCAAATGGTCAATGTAATTAGCCATAACAAAATTATCAATGAAAGGATTAGTAAATAATGTCCCCGGCTCATAATGGTTTTGACCAAACGAACTGTCGAAACCCTAATGAGTCGACCTCAAAATGGTTTTGACCGAATCAACTGTCAAAACCCTAATGAGCCTGCCACATAGCGGTTTTGGCCGAACCAACTGCCAAAACCCTAATGAGGCACCTCCTCCTTTATCGCTCCGGAAAACTGTGCATACACACCTGCATCCGTATTCCGTAGAATGCGGATGCGCAGAAGACAAAACAAATCCATCCGTGCAATACTAGGATCTGGCTTAAACCAAAGCCCACTAGTACTGCCTGCCCGAACATCATACGCACACAAGTGTACGTAAGTGATCGCAGCCCTGCCGTAAAATCATACGACCTCTACATGTTTCGCTCAGTGCAGGGAAACTCTCTGTGTGGGACTCTAAAGACTCGACACTACGCTGGCAGTGGGTTTAACCACAGACCGCAAGTGGCACTAGCTGTACGTAACGGTCCCCAGGTAGATGTCGATAAGAAGGCCGATGAGGTAAACCCATCCGAACTCCTACTGAGTCTGTATGTGACAATCTCCGTACAGTCCGGTCTGTTCGTCTGATACATCGCATGGCTGGCCTAGGGGGGCGGTAAACGTCAGTCCCCTAATAGCGGTACAAGTCGTGTCGGAGTGAAGCCCAGAACACCCTGAGATAACACTGGAACCTACCAGTATATCTCGCTTGCCCTGGCCAGGGACTACTCGTGTAATGGCTCTCCTAGACACAGCGCGATGTCAACCCCCAATACCGGGAGAGACGAATCCTGTCTAACCGTCACTGCCTCCAAGTGCTTCGGGACTGCTCCCAACTACTACCTGTTTGCACGACTCAGTAGAGCCGTGGTAGGGTAGTAATCAACGAACAGTAGGAACACACTCGAGGCGAAGTGACAGTGTTAAGTCAGCGGACAAAGCTGTACTCATGTCACCTGGGAACTGATAACTGACGATAGGTATAATACCAACCATCAGTTCCCGACGAGTCCTGTCCAGTGTACTCGTAACCTAACGAGCACCCGCATACTATCTCAAGTACGACGTACCGACGGCTGTGGGACAGACCGTCTCCCGTGCTGGGATGAGAAGCGCATACGCTAGTCTACTCCGGAGCATCGATGCCCTATCTCGATACTCCCACGACTAGGGACGTGTATAAGGATGTGCTTGTGGATTACCCAGCCCCCACGAGTGTGATCGCCATCACAACGCCGGTAATCAAGCAAAGATCCTAAGGGCTCTACTAATGCGTATAGGTGATGTAATAAATAAACACACATGTACACATTAAAGCAGAGACAAACCAAGTAGCATACTACTATATAGAGCAAGATTGTCTGTACAACTGTGAATATCCCAAGCTTCCATCAAGTAATATACATACTAGTATGATACAGTAATGGCTTCTAGGGCATATACACCAACACGTATCGTATCCCAATTACGAATCACATCAAATCATCGATCTCGCGGCACAAAGCCCAACATCATCGACTCATCTCCAATGTCGTCCAATATCATCAACACAGTGCAAGTATAATGAATATGCAAGGGTGTGCGTGTAGGTGTAAATCTATTCTAGGGTTCGCGACTATGAACTACACTAGTCACTTCTAACTCTACACTATCCATAGTACACCTAACTATCATATATATATAATATCACAACTACGGACTGCGGGGGTGCTATACGCCATCCACCCGACATCCCCCTGTAGATATAATCTACTCACTTTGCGTCTCCATCTTTCGATGTCACCATGCGTTTGCTTGTCGTCCCGTAGTCTTCATGGGGTACCTACACACCAAAGTGTCGTATATGCGCATTAAAACCAAATCAAAGCTAACACGGCACACGAAACCCAAAACGATACGATAAGAGGCCTATAGGTTAGAACCTATGGCACGCCTTCAAAACCATCAATAAATCCTCTATATCGTCGTATAAACGCCAAATAGTCGAGGTAAATCACAAGAGACAAATGCAGAATTAAAAAATACGGAATACGGAAACACGAATCCAAAACAGCAACTAGGAAAAAGGGTCCCAGATTTCACCCTAGGTCAAATTAGACAAATCTATACATGCCGGGGGCCTAAACTACAGATGTAGGAGTAGCAGAACCAAAACGATCCAAATTGGTGCGGGTCTGGCAGCAATTTGCGGCCAGAGGGAATTAATTGGCGGCCGGGTCATGGAGTTAGGGGCTAGGGTCTTGGTGGTAGCTTCCTGGGTGCCTGCACATGTCACTGTCCAATCAATTTTAATTTAAAGTGTCTCGGGTGATAGCAGATTCAATATACCCTTCACAGATTTCACAAATTTCCCGATATCGGTTTCTAAAATCCGTATTCTGGGTTTAGGCTTCAGGTTAGGGTCTCAATTCATATACTAGGGTGTTGGTGTAGCCTCTATTGAACTCAATTTCATATTACAACTCATAATTCTTCACAACCCTAACTAGGTTTTTCCTCAAGTCACCAAATCACACAATATCGGTTCAATCATAAAATGGGGGTAAAGAAAATGCTAAAACTAAGTTAATGATTCAGAAAATACCTCATTTTGCAACTCAAGAATTTTCTTGAGTTGCCCCTAGTGGCCAAAATCCTTGCTTTCTTGGTCCAATGTATAGATCTTGAGCTTGAGCACACATTTAATGAAATGAGAGTGGGGTTTTGGAGTTGTTTTGGATGTGTTTAGAGGGGTTGAAGAGGGGAGGGAAGTGAGGGAGGAGCAGCAGCAGGAGAAAGTAGGAGAGGGAGGAAAATGAGGGAAAGGAAAAGTGGCTAAGTGTTTAGTCAAAGGTGCCCATGCCTCTCTTTCTCACCAAACCTCATTCTTTAATCTTTTCATTTCTTTTCCTTTTCTTTTCTTATTCTCTCAAAATCCTTCTCCCAAGAATAGTAAACCCAAAGTGAATCATGGCAAGAAAATGCACAAGTGTGAAAAAAATGATATGTGCATGTTTTGCACAAAAAAGCTAAAAACCGATTAGCGATTTTTAATCGCGATTAGCACTAATTTAGCATATAACTAATCAATTTAACTTAGAAATGGCATAATTCTCTAATTTACCCTATTTTAGAATTTTCCATAATTTTCCAAAAATTTTCCCCATTTATTTGTATTTAATAATACCAAAATATTAAAATATTCAATAAAATAATATTAAATTATAAAAATTCCCAAAATTAATATTTTATCTTTTTGAAATGTTACAATCTACCCCCCTTAAAGAAATTCGGTCCCCGAATTTAAATTTAAATCCCCAATACTAAAACATTTCAGTAAAAAATCCAATTTGTCGGGGCTCCGAAAACATCAATACATAGCGAATATCATAAAAATGTACTGCTCTACTAGAGATCAATCCCCAAAAAGCATATATAAGAATATCCTGTGCGTCTGGTGCGCAAGGAATCAAAATCCATATATGTGTCAAACAGGTGTACAAAACAACATCTAGGTGCAACTGTGTGCACGAAACATCTGTCGTAGGCAACGTGTGTGCCTGACAGTAAAAAAAAATCAGGTGCATGTGACATGCACGAAGAATCCCGATTTAGTGCATATGGCGTGCACCAAAATCATATATCAAAACACTAAAGGTGCATGAAAACTATGCTGGAAGTGTAAATCAAATCACTGTATAAGATAGGCGTGAAATCACAATCAATACCTCGAATGTAATAACTTATGCGCAAAATATAAATATCCAGTGGGTGCATGAAACAATATCATGAAACTCAGTCATCAAAACTAAATCATGCAATAGAACGCCCAAAATACCAAAATCTAAGATGACGGATACGTGATAATCGAATCACAAATCATAAATACCGTCGTCGGTAGTTCCTCCTTCAAGGTCGAGAAGGAGTCTGTGCATCCAATACTACTAGCGCAAGATATCTACTTGCCTCTTGCTCACGGTCTGGCGTCCTCTGTCTCTGGGTCCTTATCTTCTCTGCGGATTACCTATCTCGCAGTCAATCGGCTCATCGGCCCTGTCAGGTGTACTAACGGGGACGATTCCGTTCTGGCACTTCTCTGCTCATCTCTCGGTCAATCCTCACGACCACTCGTAAGGCAGCATGTCACTGGCGTCGGCCTCTGGCTCTCTGAATGCACGTCACACATCTGATCCTGGGTGCAAACATCATTGCAGCAATGTCCTGAAAGGAATTCTGCTCAAGGTCTCTTCCAATCTTGCCCATGCTGAACTGTACGGAGGCTGGCTCTCTTGCATAATCTCTTCTCACTCGATAGACATCTGTGTCCTCAGCACAATATTTTCTCGGAAATTGGTCACATCCCAACGCCTCTGTAAGCATATCAGGTCTCTAGTCTCGACGGGAAGTAATGACTGCTCGTCAGCGCCTCGCCCGAACCTCTGGTTCCACCTGTCTCTATCGTCGTCCACTATGACGTCACGCCATGCTATCTACGCACTGCACTGTTCTCGGCCACGGTCAATCTGAAGTCTCTCGCACGGACTCGAAATCGCGTACTCTGTAGCTTCATCATTCTGTAGAAGATGTCAGGCCGAACAGGTCCTCGGGAACGCGTCCCAACCATCGGAGGAATACTCAATACTCGTCCGTCCTTGATCAATTCGCAACGCATCTGGGTAAGTTCCTTTATCCGAACCTGGTCAACTACCTCGCCGACGATACCGAACTCTGTCCTGCTGGGTGTGCGCAATATGACCACTCCTGGGTCTAGGTCTTCTCGTATAATTTTCCAGAAAGGTCCTGTCGAGGTTTCTCTCTCAAATCTCATTCCTGCCGAATTGCCCGGAAGTCATCATCCATTGCTGAAGCTAATTCTTATTCCGGAACGGCTGCATACTTATCGCGCTTCTTTCTGGAAGATATATCCATATACAACGCCTCTGGGTGCGTATCACATCTCTGATGTCAGCGGAGTAAGACGTCATCTGGTCGAAATCTCTTGCGAACTCTTTTATTCACTCTGCTTCCATGTCGACTGATTCGGACTCGTCCCATCGTGGCTGCATGGACTGTGCTCCAACAGCTATACTCGTATCTTGAGTCTCCCAAGCAAAGCATCCCATCACATGATATCCGAATGATGTCGAAACATTCGATCGACTCGTCAGAACCTTATAATCCCCCAAGGGATCAACATCTTGAGTACAGTTTAATAGTATCGAGTACATGCCACAGCGTCGGTGGTCCAGCCGTAGAAGGGCAAACCCAAGCCTCACTAATGGCGCCGCGGAACTGCCGCAAACCCTAAGGTTCAAAGGCTTTCACACGGTCATTAAGTCGAGTTAGAGTTTCATTCTTCTGGAGGGTCCATAGAATCACCTGCATGTCTTTCCGTATACTTAAAACTTGGAAAATGGGCTCCTGACATTCGATCGTCTCTATCGACTCTCAACGAACCTGCGTGAAGTCGTCTCTAGCTGGAAACAATCTATCTGATGACCTCGCATCGGTAAACGAACGAACCACATGTCCTAGTCATTCATCCTCAGGTGACTAGCAACCATCCATCGTATCTCTAAGTATATGCTCATGCTGCAGTAGCTCCAACCATCTGGGCGATATCTCGTCATTTGCAGCAGCAACTGGCTCATTCGCCTGTACGCCGAACAACGCCTCAATCCTCCAGGAAAGGCGACACATTGGCGGTCATCTCTGAATTGGTCTGCTCTAGATCTGAGTAAGACTCTCCACACTGGAAATCTTCAACTCAACTGGGCCCGCTCCGGTGGATAAATCGGACGAATCACCTTCGTCTCTCAAATCGGGTAGACTAGCTATTATCTGTGTCATATCTGCCTGGAAGCTCCGTGTCACGACCCGAAAGTACGGAACATGACCGGCACTTAAACTACGAACGTCTCGAGACGTACGTAATCTAAGTAAACCGAAAACCCAGAAATCCAAACCAAGAAAAGTAGTAGAGAGTAGGAAAAACCAATTTAAATTAAGTAGTTTTAATAGCATAAGCCGAATTATGCGGGTTTCTAAAAACATCAAAAATTTACTGAAAATTTCGGCAGAGTCTCCTTTGTAAATACTGGCTCCCAAACGGGATACAACATGAATAGTATACGAAATCAATAAAAGGCATCCCCAAGCGGGAGCTAGCTCTTCGTCAATCGACGGTCACAACCACACAAGCAATATAATATACAACGCCAACGGCGATAATCAAAAACTCAAAAGGGAACTCAAAACCACCAGAAATATAGCGAGCGACTCTAAGGTCGAAAGAATAAACAACACTGGTCTCTATCTCAATAGATACATGTTTGGTTGATGGAATTTACTAGATACAACTGAATAATATCATACAAGGTAATATGATGGGTACGATACAAGAAAAACCCACCTACTAGCAAGTCACCCGAATGAAACTGAGCCCGCAAGCCGTAATGAAACCTGTACGGCAAACCTGCAAGAAACTGGGGCACAACGGGGGTGAGTTGCCAACTCGTGAATAGAAAAACATCTACGCACAGAAATCGCATAAATAACGCAACCTAGGTCAATGATCATAATATATCCTCAAATATAAGTATAACAGGCAGCCTATAACAATGGCTAGGGTAATATCTAACCCGAGTATAATTTCATGTGCCCGTGTCAGTGCCTCAGGTAGCAATATATCATATGAATGAGGTATGAATGCATGAAACAGAATACATGTAAACGAAGAAACTGTTTTCATAAATTAGTGAGATTTCCTTCGTATTTTTAAACTGAGGTATCATAAATGAAATCAGCATCAACAGTGTCTAGCATCGACACAAAACATAAATCTCACTGTCTCGAAATATCAATGTCTCAATCTCAATATCTAGGGCGCCGTCAGTCCAGACCGGCCCCTACCATCCATCTAAGACCACGACGGTATCCTCCGGATATCCGACGCGTCGGGTAATATCACCGGTAGGTAGTGCTCTCCAGCCAGGCTCAACGTCAACACCACATTCCTCTTGCCCCGGGGTACCATACCGGGCCCACCATGTACCCGTGACGGTTCCTCCACTCCTCGACACGGATCTCCAAAACCACAGCAAACTCATGGTGGACGACACTTTACATCACTAGAAAACCGCAACATTTTATATTTTAAAAGATCATAAGTTGTAAATTTTGCGGCTTTCCCCGAAATCCAGAAATATCATAAATCTCAAGAAATCATCACAAGTGCATATGTCAATGATAATGAACTAGGCATGAACCACTGAATAACAGTATGCATGAAGTGGTAGGTAATAACTACAATGTCTAATATGACATATAAGGAAAGTACACTAATATCATGTCAACATTACTAGCTAACAATCTAAGTCAAGCAATTATATTCTCTAAAGTGTACGTGACATGGCAATTACCGATGAAGATGTGTGTGAGCCGGCAAGTAGGTGTACGTGGTACATACGCATCATCGGTAATGGTGCTGGTGTCCTAACAGCATGATATCAATAATGGAATATGCAGCAAAATAAATATGCGAGGCAGAGCGAACAACAATAATGTGCGGGAGCTGAATACTAGACACAACGATAACTAATCTGCAATAATCTAATATAAGTCCTACAAATGGTGCCTTTTGAAATAACACGAATCGTGGGGTTTGAAAATAGGGGCTACGGTGTTTTTATGAAAAGATACGTCGTTTTTGAAATATCCGTAGATTCCCTTGAGCTGTCTTTAAAAATGCCCATGATTCGTTAGTTTTTGAAATAGGTAAGAAGTCTAATCTAATCTAACTACACTAAACTATACGGCTGAACTAACAAGCTGAACTACAGGTAAGGAAACCGCCTATCATCTGAGTCGATACATATACATACCTGTATATGTATAGTCGGTGATCCCGCCTCAATAATATCATATCCGATACCATATCTATAATCAGGCATCCCAAGTCAAGAGTGCGGATCAATCATCAATATAGCTCGTACGTAAATCCGTCGTACGGCATCCCAATCTGGGTACGGGTCAATATCACATTCATCATACTATTCACCTGGTATCCTCTTTATCAAATATCATGATCGGGGTACTGATCTACGTCTAGTACCATACTGATACTGCCAACGTATGCATGGACGTGTGTGAAACACTACGTTAAGGACCCGCTACAACGTCATGTCGTATCTAAGATACGAACCCTGCTATATCACCGATCTCACGGCCTCAAATCAAATCTCATCGACTCAGCTCAATCCCAAGTATCATCCTCAGTCCGTATGTGAACACATAGTCCCATACCCATGTGAACACATAACTATAAAGAATCCCATGAGCACATATCAATAGGAATGTATGCAAGTATGTATGTGTGTATGTGTGTGTAACACTACCCTAGGGTTCGCAACACTAAAGTAATCTAACACACCAATATCCATCCTAAGCATCGTTAATAATCCTAAATAACATATAATAATTGTTGGTGTGTATACGCATCCGTATACACCACCACGGACTGCGGGGGTGCTATACGCCATCCACCCGACTTCTCCCCGTAGATATAAATCTACTCACCTGGTCCTCGCTAGCCGGTGCCGACGTCGCCACGCGCTTTCTTGTCGTCTCGAAGTCCACATGGGGGTACCTACATATCATAACGTACCATATCGCATTAAAACTAAATTCGAAATCGAAACGGCATACGAAAATCAAATCGGCACGCGTATCACGCATAGGTCCAAACCTATCGCCCACGCATGCAGGAATAGTCAAACCAACCCTCGATGTCGATATACGAACGTCAAACCATCGAGAAAATCCAGTCACACTCATTTGCACATTCACGAACACTAATTTTAATATAAAATAGCTTAAAATTCCCCAAAACCCCAATTTCACTTAAAAAGTCGTTTTTCCGAAAATCTAGCAAGCACAATTCGCCATTTGTACAAAGCATGATGTTTAAACGAAACTAATGGCCACAATATCTACCAATTATCATAACCAAGTTATAGAAACCATATCAATAATTTATTCTCATCAACATGTATAAATTCCAAAATTCTAGTTTTGCAAAAATATCCAATTTAACACTTTTTATCGCAAAATTTCACAATTTAACAATTTATCTTGGCTTTGCATAATTTAAATGGTTAAACCACTCATGGAAACCTTAATGATATGCTAAAAACCCTAACTAGATTTTAATCCCACATTTTAATAAAATTTCTAAAACCTAGTTAGCAAATTAGCATAATTATCACAATTTGGGCAAATTAAATATAACAATATGCAAATTAGCTACAAGATTTGGTTTTGCATAACTTAAGATGCTAAAATACATCACACTACCATGAACAAATTAACACAACCATAACTTTAATTTAACCCTTCTCTTGAAATTAAACTTGCAATTTAAAACCTAAATTAAACACCTAATTAAGTTGATTTAAAGTATCTAACATAAATTAAGCAAAAAGGGTTAGAGTTATACCTTCACAACCCATGAGATCAAATATGGAACTTGTCCTCCAAATTGAGATCTTTGCATCAAGATCCATGCTATAAGGGCTAAGGAAAAATGGGTAGGGAATGGATTTGGGATTTGTGAGGTTTTGTGTTGATTTGTGAGGCAATTTTGATGAGTTTTTTGAAGAGAAATGTGATGAGAAAAGAGGAGGGGCTGTTGTGTGCAGGAAATGGGGAGGGTCGGCCACTAGAGAATGATTGGAGAGAGAGTGAGGTGAGGAAAGTAGCAAGTAAAGAAGTCCAAGTCAACACAAGGTCAAAGTCCAACACAATTATCCATTTTCTTTTCTTTTCTTTCATTTCCTTTCATTTGAAAATCAAGTGGGGAAAAATAGGGGGGCTGCTGAATTCAGCCATGGGGAGGAGTAAGTGGGTGTGTGTGGGTGTGGGTACGGGTGTGGGGTGATGAAAAATGATAAATACAGTACCCCAAATATCCATTTACGCTAAAAAAAAGCCTTTTTTCTTCAATAATTTCTAAACCGTTTTGGCAAATGATTTCGTTCCAAAAACCACATGACAAATTTTTATTTAATGTTTTATGATGCACAAAATTTGTTTCAACTCATTCCAATTTGTAATTTTCCCTAATTAAATGTATTAGTGACGGCTTAAATAATAATAAAATAATATTTTTTTCAGAAAATTTGAAATTTCGCCAGCGGCTCAATAAACACCAAATAATAGCAATTACATAGCTAGAATATGTATATTTAATTTTTATAATAAGATATTTGTATTTTGACTTTTTACAGAAAACACCCTCATTTTACCGATTTTCCGAAATTTCACCGAAACGATTTTCAAAATGCTACAATCTTCCCCCCTTAAAGAAATTCGGTCCCCGAATTTAAATTCAAACTCCCCCAAATACTAAAACATCTAAGTAAAACCATCAAGTCGTCGGGGCTCCGAAATTGTAAATACATAAAACAAATCGTAGCGCAGCGCATGCGCTTGAAAAATGAGTATATAACTCAAATCAAAACTCCGTCAAGCATCCCGCAATCATCGGAGTCATGGAGAAGACATCAATGCCAAATCCAAATCAAAACCAATATGATATAACTCGAAACTATACATGTAAATATCGAATCTATATCTGTAAGTATCTGAAGGAAATGCATGCCAAACCCCTTTAAGTCGCTGTGCAATGCGTATAACACTGCACGGTGGCGGACGTCTATCATAAGAAAATAACTATATACATATATACCTTTGTTTGAAATGTACGTTCGGCCGTTTTGGAAACAATTTAGAAGGGTCTCCTTATTTTAAACATTTCGTGTCATATCAGACACGTAGGTAAATACTGAGGCTATAGCTCGCTTTTTGGAAATCCCTTCCATAACTATCAATGCATGCAAAATATATTCAGGTACTGTCCTCTGACTAGTCCCGCTCAGTATGAAAACACATAGCAATATCATAAAACGTATTGCTCTATAAGAAATCAATCCCAAAATATGCATATGAATACTACGTGCGTCTGGTGCGCACGGAAATCAAAATCTATGAATGTGCCATACATGCGCACAGAAACAACATCTAAGTGCATCGGGTGTGCACGAAACATCTGTCGTAGGCAACAGGTGTGCCTGACAGCAAAATCAGGTGCATCTGACATGCACAAAAAAAAAAATCTCGATTTAGTGCATCTGGTGTGCACCAAATCGCATCTCGTAACAGGCGCCCAACAGGCGCTAAAAATCCAATCCGGTGCATAAAATGCACAAAACAAATGTCGAGCATCACCCTCGAAATCGAAATCCAGTGTATCCAAGTGCACAAAATATATGTCACTGCACTGCCAGCATATATAAACTATACAGAGTGTAGGAACCAAATCGCGTGCGTGCATACGCACAAAATCAACTCAACTGTTTAAAACCGTAAAATCACAAACATGTGAAACTAAAGCACGAAAACGATATCAAGTGCAACACTGTGCAAAGATCGTAAATCCTCAATCATCAAAATCAAATCATACGAATAAATCACCCAAAACATCGAAATCAATAATGGCGGAACAGTACCGCTCAAGTGCATTCTCTAAGAATCTCGGCCAACTGTCGCGGTCACTAGTGGGACGTCTCGTCGATGATCATGAACTCTGTCCTGCTGGTGTGCGTAACTATGACCACTCCTGGGTCAAGGTCTTCACTGTGAATTACCAATCTTTCGGTCCATCGGCTCATCGGCCCTGTCAGGTGTGCTAACGGGGACGATTCCGTTCTGGCACTTCTCTGGTCATCTCTTGGTCAATCATCGCGACCACTCGTAAGACAGCATATCACTGGCGTCGGCCTCTGGCTCTCTGAATGTACGTGACACATCTGATCCTGGGTGCAAGTATCATTGCAGCAGTGTCCTGAAAGAAATCCTGCTCACGGTCTCTTCCATGTCTCGTCTCTGCCAACTGTCCGGAAGTCATCGTCCTTTCCTATAGCTGCATCTTGCTCCGGAATGGCTGCATACCCATCGCGACCTCTTCTGGAAGGTATATCCAGTACTCTGCCTCGGCATGCGTATCGCATCTCTGATGTCGGCGGAGTGGAACGTCATCTCATCTAGATCTGGTGCGAACCTCTTACTCCACTTTTCTCTAATGTCGTCTGCTTTGGACTCGTCTCGTCGCGGCTGCATGGACTGAGCTCCAACGGCTATCCTCGTATCGGGAGTCTCCCAAGAAATGCATCTCACCACCTAGCATCCGAATTAAGTCGAGCCATCCGATCGAGTCGTCAAAACCTCATAATCCCCCAAGAGCTCAACATCTTGGGCACAGTTTAATAGTATTGAGTACATACCACAGCATCGCTGGTCCAGCCGTAGAAGGGCAAACCCAAGCCTCACTAATGGCGCCGTAGAACTGCCGCAAACCCGAAGGTTCAAAGACTTTCACACGGTCATTAAGTCGAGTTAGGGTTTCATTCTTCTAGAGGGACCATAGAATTGCCTGCATGTCTTTCCGAATACTTTAAACTTGGAATAATAGGTTTCTCACATTCGATCGTCTCTGTCGACTCCCAACGTCTCCGCGTGAAGTCGTTTCTAGCTGGAATCAATCTATCTGATGACCTCGCATCGGGGTAAGCGAACGAACCACCTGTCCTAGTCATTCATCATCGGGTGACTAGCGACCTTCTATCATCTATTCGTACAACTCGCCCCGCCATAGTTCCAACATATGGGGCGATATCTCGTCGCTCGCAGCAACAACTGGCTCGCTCGTCTGCACGCTGAACAGTGCCTCAATCATCAGGAGTAAGCAACACACCAACGGTCATCAAAATCTGGCTGGCCTCTGTCAGTGGCTCAATCCTCTAGTGTCGATCAGCACATTCGAGTAACCTCATAAAGGCGATCCGCCAAACGCTCGCGGCGCGGAAACACAGTAAAAAGACACATCTCTGCAATCGTGTGTCGCCGGAATTTCGTCCTGGTCAGTCCTCATTCGTGACGAGCTTGGGCTGACCGCAACTCTAGCCGTAGCTCTCTCTGCCGGTAACCGTAGCAGCAAAACCAAACTGGTACCGATGAGGCTAGATCAGGAAGGAATATAATACTGAACAAGGAAATGTACATCCTAAGGCTTCATAAGTTGAGTGGCGTGTCGTAAATATGCCGCGGAACATACCAACGGTACGTCACTCTACTTTAGTCACCTATTCCATCAACCAAGGGTCATCCTACGCTCCGAAGGTTAAAACCTAACGCTCTGATACCAACTTTGTCACGACCCGAAAGTACGGAACATGACCGACACTTAAACTACGAACGTCTCGAGGCGTACGTAATCTAAGTAAACCGAAAACCCAGAAATCCAAACCAAGAAAAGTAGTAGAGAGTAGGAAAAACCAATTTAAATTAAGTAGTTTTAATAGCATAAGCCGAATTATGCGGGTTTCTAAAAACATCAAAAATTTACTGAAAATTTCGGCAGAGTCTCCTTTGTAAATACTGGCTCCCAAATGGGATACAACATGAATAGTATACGAAATCAATAAAAGGCATCCCCAAGCGGGAGCTAGCTCTTCGTCAATCGACGGTCATAACCACACAAGCAATATAATATACAACGCCAACGGCGAGGATCAAAAACTCAAAAGGGAACTCAAAACCACCAGAAATATAGCGAGCGACTCTAAGGTCGAAAGAATAAATAACACTGGTCTCTATCTCAATAGATACATGTTTGGTTGATGGAATTTACTAGATACAACTGAATAATATCATACAAGGTAATATGATGGGTACGATACAAGAAAAACCCACCTACTAGCAAGTCACGCGAATGAAACTGAGCCCGCAAGCCGTAATGAAACCTGTACGGCAAACCTGCAAGAAACTGGGGCACAACGGGGGTGAGTTTCCAACTCGTGAATAGAAAAACATCTACGCACAGAAATCGCATAAATAACGCAACCTAGGTCAATGATCATAATATATCCTCAAATATAAGTATAACAGGCAGCCTATAACAATGGCTAGGGTAATATCTAACCCGAGTATAATTTCATGTGCCCGTGTCAGTGCCTCAGGTAGCAATATATCATATGAATGAGGTATGAATGCATGAAACAGAATACATGTAAACGAAGAAACTGTTTTCATAAATTAGTGAGATTTCCTTCGTATTTTTAAACTGAGGTATCATAAATGAAATCAGCATCAACAGTGTCTAGCATCGACACAAAACATAAATCTCACTGTCTCGAAATATCAATGTCTCAATCTCAATATCTAGGGCGCCGTCAGTCCAGACCGGCCCCTACCATCCATCTAAGACCACGACGGTATCCTCCGGATATCCGACGCGTCGGGTAATATCACCGGTAGGTAGTGCTCTCCAGCCAGGCTCAACGTCAACACCACATTCCTCTTGCCCTGGGGTACCATACCGGGCCCACCATGTACCCGTGACGGTTCCTCTACTCCTCGACACGGATCTCCAAAACCACAGCAAACTCATGGTGGACGACACTTTACATCACTAGAAAACCGCAACATTTTATATTTTAAAAGATCATAAGTTGTAAATTTTGCGGCTTTCCCCGAAATCCAGAAATATCATAAATCTCAAGAAATCATCACAAGTGCATATGTCAATGATAATGAACTAGGCATGAACCACTGAATAACAGTATGCATGAAGTGGTAGGTAATAACTACAATGTCTAATATGACATATAAGGGAAGTACACTAATATCATGTCAACACTACTAACTAACAATCTAAGTCAAGCAATTATATTCTCTAAAGTGTACGTGACATGGCAATTACCGATGAAGATGTGTGTGAGCCGGCAAGTAGGTGTACGTGGTACATACGCATCATCGGTAATGGTGCTGGTGTCCTAACAGCATGATATCAATAATGGAATATGTAGCAAAATAAATATGCGAGGCAGAGAGAACAACAATAATGTGCGGGAGCTGAATACTAGACACAACGATAACTAATCTGCAATAATCTAATATAAGTCCTACAAATGGTGCCTTTTGAAATAACACGAATCGTGGGGTTTTGAAAATAGGGGCTACGGTGTTTTTATGAAAAGATACGTCGTTTTTGAAATATCCGTAGATTCCCTTGAGCTGTCTTTAAAAATTCCTACGATTCGTTAGTTTTTGAAATAGGTAAGAAGTCTAATCTAATCTAACTACACTAAACTATACGGCTGAACTAACAAGCTGAACTACAGGTAAGGAAACCGCCTATCATCTGAGTCGATACATATACATACCTGTATATGTATAGTCGGTGATCCCGCCTCAATAATATCATATCCGATACCATATCTATAATCAGGCATCCCAAGTCAAGAGTGCGGATCAATCATCAATATAGCTCGTACGTAAATCCGTCGTACGGCATCCCAATCTGGGTACGGGTCAATATCACATTCATCATACTATTCACCTGGTATCCTCTTTATCAAATATCATGATCGGGGTACTGATCTACGTCTAGTACCATACTGATACCGCCTACGTATGCATGGACGTATGTGAAACACTACGTTAAGGACCCGCTACAACGTCATGTCGTATCTAAGATACGAACCCTGCTATATCACCGATCTCACGGCCTCAAATCAAATCTCATCGACTCAGCTCAATCCCAAGTATCATCCTCAGTCCGTATGTGAACACATAGTCCCATACCCATGTGAACACATAACTATAAAGAATCCCATGAGCACATATCAATAGGAATGTATGCAAGTATGTATGTGTGTATGTGTGTGTAACACTACCCTAGGGTTCGCAACACTAAAGTAATCCAACACACCAATATCCATCCTAAGCATCGTTAATAATCCTAAATAACATATAATAATTGTTGGTGTGTATACGCATCCGTATACACCACCACGGACTGCGGGGGTACTATACGCCATCCACCCGACTTCTCCCCGTAGATATAAATCTACTCACCTGGTCCTCGCTAGCCGGTGCCGACGTCGCCACGCGCTTTCTTGTCGTCTCGAAGTCCACATGGGGGTACCTACATATCATAACGTACCATATCGCATTAAAACTAAATTCGAAATCGAAACGGCATACGAAAATCAAATCGGCACGCGTATCACGCATAGGTCCAAACCTATCGCCCACGCATGCAGGAATAGTCAAACCAACCCTCGATGTCGATATACGAACGTCAAACCATCGAGAAAATCCAGTCACACTCATTTGCACATTCACGAACACTAATTTTAATATAAAATAGCTTAAAATTCGCCAAAACCCCAATTTCACTTAAAAAGTCGTTTTTCCGAAAATCTAGCAAGCACAATTCGCCGTTTGTACAAAGCATGATGTTTAAACGAAACTAATGGCCACAATATCCACCAATTATCATAACCAAGTTATAGAAACCATATCAATAATTTATTCTCATCAACTTGTATAAATTCCAAAATTCTAGTTTTGCAAAAATATCCAATTTAACACTTTTTAACGCAAAATTTCACAATTTAACAATTTATCTTGGCTTTGCATAATTTAAATGGTTAAACCACTCATGGAAACCTTAATGATATGCTAAAAACCCTAACTAGATTTTAATCCCACATTTTAATAAAATTTCTAAAACCTAGTTAGCAAATTAGCATAATTATCACAATTTGGGCAAATTAAATATAACAATATGCAAATTAGCTACAAGATTTGGTTTTGCATAACTTAAGATGCTAAAATACATCACACTACCATGAACAAATTAATACAACCATAACTTTAATTTAACGCTTCTCTTGAATTTAAACTTGCAATTTAAAACCTAAATTAAACACCTAATTAAGTTGATTTAAAGTATCTAACATAAATTAAGCAAAAAGGGTTAGAGTTATACCTTCACAACCCATGAAATCAAATATGGAACTTGACCTCCAAATTGAGATCTTTGCATCAAGATCCATGCTATAAGGGCCAAGGAAAAATGGGTAGGGAATGGATTTGGGATTTGTGAGGTTTTGTGTTGATTTGTAAGGCAATTTTGATGAGTTTTTTGAAGAGAAATGTGATGAGAAAAGAGGAGGGGCTGTTGTGTGCAGGAAATGGGGAGGGTCGGCCACTAGAGGGTGATTGGAGAGAGAGTGAGGTGAGGAAAGTAGCAAGTAAAGAAGTCCAAGTCAACACAAGGTCAAAGTCCAACACAATTATCCATTTTCTTTTCTTTTCTTTCATTTCCTTTCATTTGAAAATCAAGTGGGGAAAAATAGGGGGGCTGCTGAATTCAGCCATGGGGAGGAGTAAGTGGATGTGTGTGGGTGTGGGTACGGGTGTGGGGTGATGAAAAATGATAAATACAGTACCCCAAATATCCATTTACGCTAAAAAAAAGCCTTTTTTCTTCAATAATTTCTAAACCGTTTTGGCAAATGATTTCGTTCCAAAAACCACATGACAAATTTTTATTTAATGTTTTATGATGCACAAAATTTGTTTCAACTCATTCCAATTTGTAATTTTCCCTAATTAAATGTATTAGTGACGGCTTAAATAATAATAAAATAATATTTTTTTCAGAAAATTTGAAATTTCGCCAGCGGCTCAATAAACACCAAATAATAGCAATTACATAGCTAGAATATGTATATTTAATTTTTATAATAAAATATTTGTATTTTGACTTTTTACAGAAAACCCCCTCATTTTACCGATTTTCCGAAATTTCACCGAAACGATTTTCAAAATGCTACACTCCGACAATCTCAGCTTGTAAGCTCCGGAAGCGACATCCTGTCAATCTCAGCAACAGCTGGTCCATCTGTCTGCACGGTAGGCGACATCATAATCTCTGAGGTATGCTGTACATCAACAGTCCTCTCTCAACTGGCAGCTCTAACAATGGCCCGATTATCTGGTGCAAAACCAAGCACTCGCCTCCACTAGAGGTCACAATCACCAACACTAACTCGAGACGTTCCCATGTCACCAGAAAACACAATGGTCGGCCCTCGTACCAGACGAGCTCGCCCTGACCGTAACCCTAGCAGCAGCCCAAACTGCGCTCAAACATGGCGACAGGAACCACAATCGAGTATCGAAGAGAGCAGATCAATGGCAAGAAAGAGAACAACAGATCCAGAGCGGATACATGATCATAAGAAGGAACAGCATCAATGAAGGTATGATCATGAAACTAATAGAATCGAGGATCTCAAATGGATGTATAATCATGGATATGAAGAGAACCACTGATCTCGAAAATATGAACATCCTAAGGTTCCTTAAGCGGAGTGGCGTGTCGTAAGTATGCCGCGGAACATACCTACGGTACGTCACTCTACTTTAGTCACCTATTCCATCAACCAAGGGTCATCCTATACGACAAAAGTTCGGGTCTAATACCCTCTTGACTAAGTCTAAGTTCCGTAAGGTCAAGCCTAAGTTCCGTATATATATAAATGCCCTAGGCTCCACATAGTCAAACTTAGACTCGAACCAAGGTCAACCTAGCGCTTTGATACCAACTTTGTCACGACCCGAAAGAGCACGTGACTGGCCCTTGAACCATATGAAGTCTATAAGACCCCATCTGATCCAAGTAAGCCAAAAGCCCAGAAATCTAAAACCATTTTAAGAGTAAGTAAAGAAAACTGGTTTTTAAAGAAGTGAAGGAAAACATGTTTGAAGTCAAGGTTTTTAAATGACTAAGTCGAATGTGCATTTTTAAGAGGTAAAGTCTTTTCTAAAAATTTCGGCAAAGTTTCTTTTGTAAATACTGGCCCCGAACGGGGTACAACAAGAACAACATATGTACAATGATAAAAGGCATCCCCAAGCGGGAGCTAGCTCTTCGTCAATCGACGGTCACAACCACACAAGTAATAATAATATACAACGCCGAAAGGTGAGAATCAAACCAAAAGAACTCAATAAGCATGAAAACCGCCATACTACTAAGCGCGACTCTAAGGTCAAATAATACATCACAAATGTCTAAGTCTGAAACAATATACAAGTTTGGTTGATGGAATTTCTAGATACAATGAATAATATAAGTACAATGGTGGTTCTTGATGCAAAAGAACCCACCTACCAAATGCAATTCACCCGCAAGGAAGCAATGTACCAGAAATGCCGCAAAGGAACCTGTACGGCAAAACCTGCAAGAACTGTGGCACAACGGGGGTGAGTTGCCAACTCATGAATAGAGAATATCTATAAGCAGAAACCGAATGCAAGACATGATCCTAAGTCAATACGATCAGTATATAAACCTCAAGAATAAGCCTGATACATGATAAGGTGGCAAAGCAACATCTAAACAGGTATGTAGTGCCAAGTACTCAGGTAATAACATGTCATAGATGTAAGGTATGTCTGCATGAAGTAAAAATGATGAAGTATCAATACACATATATTAGCGTCCCATACCACTAATATTGGTGTAAGGGTATATATAACAGCGCCCTCATACCCTGTTATATATACAAATGAAGTATGATCAATGTAAATCCAGTCTGTATATGATCCATGTCTGTATATACATGGAACCCGACCACCCATCACCCAATGACAATAAACGTGGAACCCGTCCACCCGTCACCCAATGACAATAAGCATCATGTATGTAAATATGAGGATATAAACAAAATCATGGAAAAACATCATGAAACCCGTGCCTAGCATCGACACGTAAATCCTCGTCCATATGGGGCTTCGTCTGCGGTATCGGCCCTCGGCCCCGGCAGTACGGGTCAGCCCATATCCATCTCTCAACTCCGGTCGGTATCCTCCAGATATCCGCCGAGCTCAAATACAATCACCGGTAGGTAGTAGTCTCTCTGCCAGACTCACCGTCTACTACACAGCGAAACCGTTCTCGCCCCGGGGTACCATACCGGGTCCACTATGTACCCGCAATCGGCCTCATCCGCCTTCTCGAATCGGGTTTCACATGTCGCTCTCAGCACCGAGAAAACACATGGTGGACGCACTGAAATATCATATCAAGGGTAACCGGGTTTTTAACACAATTATATATTCTCTTTTGAAATACCCACGGTTCCCAAATCCAGAAATATCATGGAAACAACATATCTCAATGCGTATAATCAAAACATGATGTATGCGACATGTAGGAAAGGTAAGCATATCATAAGTCATGCAACATGGAATAGTAATGTGCACATGTCGAGGGAAACCACTCTTTTAAAACGAATCAGTTTTGAAGAACATCTTGCGGTTCCCAAATCTCTAATCAAGTCAGAATCATCTATGTTTGTGCACAAGTATAAGTGTACAATATGCCATGCAAGAATCATATCATGAACGCAACAGTACTACAGTGTAGTGGCATGGCAATTATCGATGATGAAGTGTGTGAGCCGGCAAATAGTGTACGTGGAACATACGCATCATCGATAATGGTGCTGGTGTCCTAACATCATGATAATAATATAGCAATAATTATATGCAAAGCAATGTGAATAGCATGAATATGCGGAAATCAAATAATCAACACCAAAGTGAAGAATCTACATCAATATGTATATATATAATGCAGTTATGTCGTTTGAAGTAAGACGAATCAGGATTTTTAGTAAAATAAGGGCTACAGTATATTTTAAGAAAGATACGTCCCTTGAAAAATACCTGTAGAATCTCTTTACTTGTCTTTAAGATATTCCTGATTCGTAGTTTTTGAAATAGGTATGACTCGGGTCTAGTCTAACATCTACTATGCAAACTACAGATCTAAGTAACAAGTAAATCGGGAGGGGTATGAAAACCACATAAATCTGAGTCGATACATATATAGATATAATAGTCGGTGATCCCGCCTCAATAATATCGTGAACGATATAGTATATCATATGACATCCTCAAGTCATGAGCGTGGATCTATCATCAATATAGGCTCGTACGGTAAATCGTCGTACGGCATCCCAATAGCTGGGTACGGGTCAATATCACACTATCTCATCACATCTCAGGTATCACTATCATCATATCACATAATCTGGGGTACTGATCTAAGTCTAGTACAATCGATACCGTCTATATAAATGCATGTGTAAACACACGTCCCAAGGCCCGCTAGAGATCACGTATCGTATCCCAATTACGAATCACATCAAATCATCGATCTAACGGCACAAAGCCCAACATCGTCGACTCATCTCCAATGTCGTCCAATATCATCAACACAGTGCAAGTATAATGAATATGTAAGGGTGTGCGTGTAGGTGTAAATCTATTCTAGGGTTCGCGACTATGAACTACACTAGTCACTTCTAACTCTACACTATCCATAGTACACCAAACTATCATATATATATAATATCACAACTACGGACTGCGGGGGTGCTATACGCCATCCACCCGACTTCCCCCTGTAGATATAATCTACTCATCTTGCGTCTCCATATTTCGATGTCACCACGCGTTTGCTTGTCGTCCCGTAGTCTTCATGGGGTACCTACACATCAAAGTGTCGTATATGCGCATTAAAACCAAATCAAAGCTAACACGGCACTCGAAACCAAAAACGATACGATAAGAGGCCTATAGGTTAGAACCTATGGTACGCCTTCAAAACCATCAATAAATCCTCTATATCATCGTATAAATGCCAAATAGTCGAGGTAAATCACAAGACACAAATGCAGAATTAAAAAATACGGAATACGGAAACACGAATCCAAAACAGCAACTAGGAAAAAGGGTCCCAGATTTCACCCTAGGTCAAATAAGACAAATCTATACATGCCAGGGGCCTAAACTACAGATGTAGGAGCAGTAGAACCAAAACGATCCAAATTGGTGCGGGTCTGGCCGTAATTTGCGGCCAGAGGGAATTAATTGGCGGCCGGGTCATGGAGTTAGGGGCTAGGGTCTTGGTGGTAGCTTCCTGGGTGCCTGCACATGTCACTGTCCAATCAATTTTAATTTAAAGTGTCTCGGGTGATAGCAGATTCAATATACCCTTCACAGATTTCACAAATTTCCCGAAATCGGTTTCTAAAATCCGTATTCTGGGTTTAGGCTTCAGGTTAGGGTCTCAATTCATACACTAGGGTGTTGGTGTAGCCTCTATTGAACTCAATTCACATTACAACTCATAATTCTTTACAACCCTAACTAGGTTTTTCCTCAAGTCACCAAATCACACAATATCGGTTCAATCATAAAATGGGGGTAAAGGAAATGCTAAAACTAAGTTAATGATTCAGAAAATACCTCATTTGGCAACTCAAGAATTTTCTTGAGTTGCCCCTAGTGGCCAAAATCCTTGCTTTCTTGGTCCAATGTATAGATCTTGAGCTTGAGCACACATTTAATGAAATGAGAGTGGGGTTTTGGAGTTGTTTTGGATGTGTTTAGAGGGGTTGAAGAGGGGAGGGAAGTGAGGGAGGAGCAGCAGCAGGAGAAAGGAGGAGAGGGAGGAAAATAAGGGAAGGGAAAAGTGGCTAAGTGTTTAGTCAAAGGTGCCCATGCCTCTCTTTCTCACCAAACCTCATTCTTTAATCTTTTCCCATTTCTTTTCCTTTTCTTTTCTTATTCTCTCAAAATCCTTCTCCCAAGAATAGTAAACCCAACGGGAATCATGGCATGAAAATGCACAAGTGTGAAAAAAATTATATGTGCATGTTTTGCACAAAAAAGCTAAAAACTGATTAGCGATTTTTAATCGCGATTAGCACTAATTTAGCATATAACTAATCAATTTAACTTAGAAATGGCATAATTCTCTAATTTACCCTATTTTAGAATTTTCCATAATTTTCCAAAAATTTTCCCCATTTATTTGTATTTAATAATACCAAAATATTAAAATATTCAATAAAATAATATTAAATTATAAAAATTCCCAAAATTAATATTTTATATTTTTGAAATGTTACACCTATCATCTTGAATAGCCTCTCGAACTGGGTCTGAGGAATGGCCTTTGTGAATGGATCAGCAATGTTATTCTCCGTCTCTACTCTCTTCACCTCGATCTCCTGGCGATGTACAATCTTCCTGATCAGGTGATACCGCCTTAAGATGTGTCTGGAATTCTGATGGGACCTAGGTTCCTTCGCTAAAGCTATAGTGCCATTGTTGTTACAATAAAGAGGTATTGGATCAACACTGGTAGGAACCACTTGAATTTCTGTGAGGAACTTCTTCATCCAGACAGCTTCTTTTGCGGCATCGCAAGCAGCTATGTACTCCGCTTCCATTGTTGAGTCAGTAACGGTCTCCTTCTTGGAACTCTTCCAACAGACCGCCCCTCCATTGAGGGTAAAGACATAACCCGACATGGATTTGGAGTCATCCTTGTCACTTTGGAAGCCGGAGTCAGCAAAGGCCATGATCTGGAGGTTTTTTCCGCCATACACCAAGAACATCTCCTTAGTCCTCCTCAGGTACTTGAGAATGTTCTTTATGGCTATCCAGTGCTACTCCCCTGGGTTTGCCTGATACCGGCTTACAACGCTCAATGTGTATGCTATATCTGGTCTGGTACATAACATCGCATACATTATAGAGCCTAGCGCAGAAGCGTAGGGTATAATCGACATGCGATCCCTTTCCAAATCAGTCTTGGGAGACATCTCTTTGGAGAGGGTGATTCCGTGATAAGCCGGTAGGTTACCGCGCTTAGAATCTTCCATACTAAATCTTTTTAATATAGTGTCTATATACCTGGACTGCGAAAGTCCCAACATCCTCTTTGATCTATCACGATAGATCTGGATCCCCAGAATGTAGGTGGCATCACCCAGGTCCTTCATGGAGAACTTCTGTGAAAAGAATCTTTTGACTGACTGTAATATAGGAATATCATTTCCTATTAGGAGAATGTCATCCACGTACAAGAAGAGGAATACTAGAGCTCTCCCTACAATCTTTCTGTATATGCATGGTTCATCTGGATTTTTGATAAAGTCAAATTCTTTGACAGCATCATCAAAACAGATGTTCCAACTCCGCGATGGTTGCTTTAGTCTATAAATGGACTTAAGCAACTTTCATACTTTACCGCTGCTCCCACTCTGAATGAATCCCTCTGGCTGATCCATATAGACGCTTTCTTTCAAATTACCATTTAGAAAGGCTGTCTTTACATCCATCTACCAGATCTCATAATCGTGGAAGGCAGCAATAGCAAGACGGACCCGAATGGATTTGAGCATAGCCACTGAAGAAAAGGTTTCGTCATAGTCCAAACCGGGTCTTTAACGGAAACCCTTTGCAACAAGTCTAGCCTTATAGGTTTCAACCTGTCCATCTACACCAATCTTCTTTCTGAAGATCCATTTGCATCCTACGGGTTTTACCCCATCTGGAGCAATGTCCAAAGTTCATACTTTGTTAGTGTACATGGACTCCATTTCGGTCCGCATTGCATCCAGCCATTTTACAGAGTCACCGCTCTGAATGGCTTGCTGGAAGCTAGTAGGCTCATCATAGTCAATAGTGCAATCCTCTCTATCCCCGTCTATGAGAAAACCGTAGTATCTCTCGGGCGGATAAGACTGCCTACTACTCCTGTGGAGTGGCGTCGGGATGTCACTTTTTTCTGAAACCTCTGGTTCTACCATACTTTCAGTAGTAGTTTGTGGTTCTGGGATTTCTTCCAGTTCTATTTCGCTCCCACTTGTTTCCTTTTCTAAAAACTGATATTCTAGAAAATGGGTATTACGAGAAATAAAAACCTTTTATTCCTCTGCGTAATAGAATAGATACCCCTTGGAATGCTTTGGATATCCCACAAACTTACACTGTATTGAGCGTGCCTCGAGCTTGTCCACATGCTGCTTTTTTACAGAAGCTGGACATCCCCATGTCTTAAAATGTTTTAGACAGGGTTTCTTCCCACTCCACATTTGATATGGTGTGGTAGGCACAGTCTTGGTGGGAACCTGGTTCAAAAGATATGCAGCTGATTCTAGTGCATATCTCCAGAATGATCGCGGTAACTCAGCGTTACTCATCATGGAACGAACCATATCCAATAGGGTTCGATTCCTCCTTTCCGATACACCGTTGTGTTGTGGTGTGTATGGAGGAGTAAGCTGAGAGAGAATTCCATTCTCTTTTAAGTAACCCAGGAACTCGGCACTTAAGTATTCACCACCTCGATCAGATCTCAGTGTCTTTATACTCTTGCCTGTTTGTTTTTCCACTTCATTCTTGTATTCTTAGAATTTCACAAAGGCCTCGGATTTATGCTTCATTAAGAAGACATATCCTTACCTAGAGAAATCATCCGTAAAAGTAATGAAGTAGGAATAACCTTCTCGCGCATGTGTAGACATTGGACCGCACACGTCACTGTGTACGAGTCCCAAGAGCTCGCTTGCTCTTACTCCGTGTCCAGTGAACGGAGTCTTTGTCATCTTTCCTTTGAGACAAGATTCATAAGTAGCATAAGATTGATATTCGAACGGATTCAAATATCCTTCTTTATGTAACTTAGTCAACCTTCTCTCATTGATGTGACGTAGTCTACAATGCCATAAGAAAGCCTGATTTATTTCTGGAGACTTTCTTTTAAGTGTGTTCTGGACATTGAAAACCTGAGATTGACTCAATACGTATATACCGTTATCTAATGTACCGGACCCAATCAGAACTTGATTTAGGTGGATGTGAACTACATCGCTTACGAATGTAAAATCATATCCCTCTCTTGAAAGTGAGGACACTGATATGATATTACAAGTCATACTTGGTACATACAGACAGTTACGTAGAATCAATATCTGCCCACTTGTCAAACCTAGGCGATATTCTCCCACGGATTCAGCGTTCACAGTCATTCCATTTGCAACTGTGAGAGACCACTCACCTACCTTTATAACTCTACGGTTTCTCAAAGCATGTAATTAATTACAGATATGAGATCCTGCTCCGGTATCTAGTACCCAGGAAGTAGAGTTAATTGACAAACAGTTCTCAATTACAAACACACTTGAGGCTGAAGCCACAACATGCTTTGTATCCTGGCTACTGGCTTCCAAAGCCCTGTAATCTTTCTGCCTATGCCCAATCCCATAACAATAGGAACGTCCCTCTTTTACTATATCCAGTCCCGAAACTTTTGCCCTTCCCTTTCCTTCTACTTCCCAGGTTTCCTTCAGGGTAGAAGGTAGAGACTGTAGAATCAAGTCAGTATCTGACCCGTTCTCCAACGTGGTCTTCAGGTCTGTGAGCTGATCAATATAGCTAGTCATTGTAAGGACGTTGTCCCCTACAGATGACCCGATAGCCAACCTCGCTTGAATTAATTCGTTCGAGATCTCATATCTTGTGATATGAGATTGCTCTCCATATAAATCTTTGTTATGGAGAAAGATGGAAACTAAGTCCATCTTCTCGTGCTGCTTCTGGTATACACCATCAACTGAAGCCAACGCGAGGCACTTGGCTTTTCTTTATCCTTTTCCCTTGTCTGACGGATATCCATATCCGCGACGGTGGAAACTGGACCTGGGACGGCGGGATCTTGAGTAGTATTAGGGTGGTCCAGCTTGTCATAGGCAATGGAAATCTGGACAGACCTTTACCAGTCATATAAGTCAGTATCAGTCAATTTGTTATCTAGATGTAACCTAGTCGTGGTCACAAGGTCGCTGCAATTAAGAGAGAGAGAAGAAAACAGTTTAGCATGATGCTCTTGCAAGTTTAGAGTGGTTTTTTATTTATTTAAACCGGATGGCTCCCACTGTTTCTCAAATCCTTCCTCAAAACATAAAAGAAGAATTAGCCAGGACTATTCTCACCGTACAATACTTGCTTAACCGTTCAGCCAGGCCAGTGTCGATACTTCGAGGGAGGTTTTCCAACGCTTTCGCGATGTTCCTTAATTAAAGAACCTCTTTTCTGTGGTGGCGTAACCCCGCTGACACCTTTCTAGGCACCTACTTGGTTTATAGTATTGATCGTTAAGTGACGAATCTCCTGATAAGTAGTTTGTACTCACAGTAGGATCGGGATCCAAATATCATCGTATGATAATGTTGAAGGAATCTTACCAACATTCATCAAACTCCAAATGGTATGCAACACTAGCAAATTTCAGTTTCTTTAGAAACATCCGATATGGATTTTTGCCCCATGCTCTTATGATCTTGACTAAGGGCCAACATGTCATAAGTCACATGTCAAGTTCTACCCATCATTATCCAAGTTAATTTGAACCCACCCGTATATACTCTTGACTAAGGGCCAAGAAAAGTAATATGACTGTCCCAAACCAACGCATCTATCTATGCAACAAATGAATACCCCAACAGCTAACAAATACTATGTCTTGACTAAGGGCCAAAATACATAGCTTAAATACTATTGAATACCCAAATGAAATGACGGAGGGCTACGAATGGTTTTGGCAAAACCGTGAACATAGTGAACTTGATATAATCGAAGGAACCTGATACTTTTTAAAAGGAGTGGTTAAAGCTCCGCAATTAAAAATTCTGATCTTTTAAAATAACCGAGTGGTTTCTTTTAAATTTGTTCCAACGACTTAACTTTGGTTTATTTTCTTTACATTATAATAATGCGTCCCATCATTTATCCTATCATTGCAGAAAACAACGAAAATACCACGTTCTCTTATGCCATCCGCATTCGCCACGGGGTCCCGTCATCACCCGTTAGGTTACTTAACTAACGACAGAGCGGGGGCTGGGCTAGCGCGGGTGTAAAACGTAATTGATGTCTAATAGCTATCATATATAGATATTGTACATTCGTCAGACGCAATAATAGGCATTCCAGATCACAGATGAACTTTACTGAATATACAAGCAATCCGCGTTTGCTTTGAGCCTGCAACAAAAGACGGATTGCACAGTTGTGATGAATAGCCATTACCCCACCCTAGACCCCTACGGGTACGGCAAACTACCCGCCAAGTACCCGAAGCGAAGTGGTCTCCCTCAACAACGTGAGTAGGCCACTAAACACTTCAAAGTACCCGGTAGTTTGTGTATCCTACCTTAGGTCTATCCTTGGAGCAAAAAACAGTAAAAATGAAATAATACAATAGTGGCTACAACCGCAACCTGGATGTGCCCCGCAAAATAATATTACAACATATTACAATTACATCGAATGAATGAATATAAAACACATCTCAAACCCCGGCTAATCATCACAACATCCTAATCAAGTTCATATACACAAACAGTAAACATTACAGAAATGTGCAACCCCCCGCCAACCGACATACTAGCAGTCAGGGGAGGTTTACGAACACATTAAACATTACAGATAAAATCCCGATTATTAATTAATTTAGAACATTGATCGACTACCTTTTTCCGTGTCTACCCCAAAAGCAAACCAGCACAGAAGTAACCTGGGCAGAAACAGAATATACTGGAAAACAAAACACCAAAATATATGAATTACTGCGCAAATCCGAGTCAACTCGGAGTTGACTTGGCGGCGGATCCGCGGCCAAAAGCACTATTTTGCCACGGATCTGTTAGTTATATGTATGCCCTAGAGGCCATTACTGTACATAGGATGTATATTGTAGTGGATGCTGGGACATATATAGGGAGGACTGTCTTGCTCGACATGATAGTATGCTATCTGGTTGCTCTTTATCTTAACGTGTACACTGATTGTCTCTCTGTTACATGTTGGTAAAGCCCTTAGGATGTGTACTTGACTACCTGGACTATGATGCGGATCATACTAGTGGGCACACGGTAGTCTATAAGTACATCCTTCAAGGTCCCTAGTCGTGGGTGTATCGAGACGGGGCATCGATATACCAGAGTAGACTAGCATATACCTTCTCGACCCATACAGATGGGCGATGGATGATCCCATATCCATTGGTGTTTGACATCAGAGATGATATACGGGTGCTCAGTGGAGACTGGGTACACTGGACGGACTCGCCGAGAACTCCCAGATGGTATTATACCTTACATCAGATGGCAGTTCTCTGGTGACACTGGTACAGGTTAGTCTGTAGACCCGAGATCCTTGTGTGATTCCCACTGTGCTTTGATTTCCACCTTACCACGTCTAAGAGGGCGTGCAAAATGGTGGCTTTTGGGTACAGTCCCGAATCACATGGAGGCAATGAGCGATAGGAGGGGATTCGTCTCTCCCGGTATAGGGAGTTGATGTTGTGCTGTGTTCGATTGGCTATAATCGGAAATCCCTGGCCAGGGTTGCTGAGATTTACTGGTAAGTGTTACCAGTAGTTTCTCGAACTGTTATAGACCTCATATCGACACGACTTATCGAGCTACTGGGGTCTGACGTTTACCACCCATAGGCGAGATATGCGACATATCAGACGAACAGACCAGACTGTACGGTAAGTGTTACTGGTTGGATTCACAGGAGTGTGAGCGGGCTTGCTCGTTGATCTTCTGATCGCTCTATACCCGGGTGGCCGTTACGTTTAGCAGACCGCTTGCGGCTTGTGGGTGTTTGATATGATCATCACCTGCTGCCGGCGTATTGACGAGTCTTTAGAGTCCTACACAGAGGTTTCCTGGCTCAAGCGAAACGAAATAGGAGCGCATATGAGATATGTGCGGGACCGGGAATAATACCAGTATGTGATACTGAATTCTATTCTCGCGATTTGTATCATTGGACATTTATATGAGATATAGCCGGGTTACCAAATCAAATGTTGATTCGATATATTGATACACATAATATTAGTCGGTTATCATCGGATCGTTAAATCAAGTGTTGATTTAATGATTTAATGTATAATTATATATTTGATATATTACTTTACATAAACTAGTATTTGTTCACTTAAGATTGATTTTCTCACTTGATGTACACAAGTTGTATATGTGATATATTTTTGTGCACTAGTTTGTATCATGTTTGATGATACATGCAAACTTGGGTGTGTGTTTACTTTAAACCATGTTTCGGTTAATGGTTAGGTTTTAACTTAATTATTTATTTTATTCATTTATTTTTAGGCAAGAAATAAAATGGTGGCTTCTTTTGGTTTTTACTTGAAGCTTCATGAAGCTTTGAAAAGTCTTGACCATTTTGTTTTTTCCTTAACCTAACCATTATTCCTAAACCCTAGTTTATTCTCTACATGTGTTAAACTCACCCATGGTTGCATTATGATAATCTTCACTTGATTTTCTTTAATCAATAATTCATTCTTTTTCTTTCTTCTTCTTCTTCTTCAAGAAGAAAGAAAACCATTGCTAGAAAATTTCAAGTGTTGAAATCAAGTGAGAAATTCAAATCCAAAGTGAACCCACTTCCTATTTCTTCATCCTCTACCACTTGCCATGTTGTATTGGGTGTTTTCTTCACAAGGTTCATGACCAAGTGAAGATGGAGCTTGAGTTACAGTTGCCTCGACGTAGATCATCTTCGGCATCAAAGTCAACGACCTAGCCCGCTCGTTTCTCCGACGAAACCATCGCGAGAGTCCGGGATTCCGGTGATCGCAGCGGAGGGATGTCAACATGGAGCTAAAGAAGTGGAGGACCGGATCTACAAAGGTTGTATTTCCATTCACTTAGTAGCAAAGTTGTTTGCTAGCCTTTTCTTTCGCCTAATCTCTAGTTAACGATCTAGCATAGCGTTGTTAGGCACATAAAAAAATTTGAATTTGGCATGGTAGATGCCTTGTGGAACCTCTTGAGTGTGCCTAGTAACCCTACAGTGGTATCAGAGCCTAGCTAGAGCTTTAGGCGAAGTGTAGACGAAGCTAGAAGTCCGATCGAACCCGATATCCCCCGATTTCACCCCTCTCTGTACAAATTTTCAAACTGTGGATTTTTGTGAATTAAAAATTCTCATAAAATAGAGCTGGAAATTCTAAGAAACACTGTACAAAACGAAGCCCTAACTCTACTGTAGCGCCGCGGAACCGCGGCAATTCCCTGCTTCTGGCGGCGGTTCCGCGGCCGTAGGTGATGTTTATGGATTCATTTTTATACAGTATTGCCTGTAGCAGTTTCCTCTGTTCTCTGGGAATTTTTAATCTGTACTCAAGAGTTGAGTTTTCTGGGTTGTTTTGGGAGTTCGTAGATTTGATCGGATTGTCTAACTTTGTCTATGTGTTTTTCCGGATAATTTAGAATATGTTAAAAAGTTCGACCGGATATAAATACCCACTTTTTCCCCTGCCGGGAAATTTCCAATTGTTGGATTTTTCCGTAGTTTAATAACGTTCTAAGTAGTGCAAGTAACGCGATGGACCCTCTAGAAGACAACAAAGCATAACTCGATTATGTGACCGTCTTGAACTGCCCTTTTAACCTTAGGGTTTGGGGCAGTACGGCATGCCACATGTGAGGCGTTGGCTTGACCCTTCTACGGCTGGACCGTTGGTACTGTGGCATAAAGTGGATGTTTTTAAACTTATTTCAAGAGTTGAGCTGTTTCGGGAAACATTAGGTGTTTGAATGTTCGATCGGAAAGTTTAACATTTTCTATTTATCTGGAATGTGATACAATATTTGGAATTCACAAGTAGTTATGAGATAACTGATTTGGATGTTATGAACATAGCAGTTTAGTCTCAGTTGATCGGTTGCCACGGAATTTTGATGTGATCAAAAGTCCGTTGCAATCACGTAGTTTACGCGGATACTCGCCGGGTAAACTTAATAGATAGCCACGCCCCATAGCCCCGACCAAGTGACTGTAGGAGAACCCCGTCGCCAAAAAGCATCCGTTCGGGTGCTCGCGGCAGCGGTGTTCTGCCTTAGTGCACTTCGTCGACGGTATCGGGGGTGCGGCCGTCCACTAAAGTTTGCGACGAGCATTCGTTATGGATGTCGGGAATCTTGTTGAATTACCCGACTTGATATTGAAAAGTGTTTTCGATAATGAGACTAAAATGGGGGGTTTATAATTGTTAGGCATGCGACGTCTAAGGAATTCAGATGGTTAGGCATGCGATGTCTCAGGAGGTTGCGGATTCCAACTGTTGTAGTTTTACACTTTCTTTTCTGCGACCGTAAGTGTAATATGTGATATCGCCGGTTTCGTTGCTATATGTCAACGACAATTGGGATGTGCATATTTACTTACGTTGATGACATGTGATGTTATGTGTTGCTGGATATGTTATATTGGATCGTCGCGTTTTGAATAGCCGGGGGTTTTATGTGAGATGAGAGTTTTTATTTTCATTCATGTAAAATTATTTGTATATAATATTCTTTTATTGGGGCACTTCCGGGTCGAGGTTGCTGTCACAATTTGTATATTATTTACTTTTCCGCACTAGGATAGACCCAAGGAGGGGAGCACAAGTAACCGGGTTCTGGAGTCCAGTGGGAGACCAACTCGAGGAGTCGAGTCCGGGTCTCCTAACTTTAGGATTGGTAGGGTTGCTTGCCGCTCTCGTAGGGGTCTAGGGGAGTGGGTTTGGCTATTCATCGCGACCGTGGAATCCGTGTTTTATACTGGCTCGTATTGAAAACACGGATGTCATAGTATATCCAATGTTTCATATGTTTCTTCTGCTGTGATATCTGTGATGTGATCATTTGATATGCTGTGATGGATACTGTATATAGTATATATGATATATTATATATACGTTACTTATGTTTTACACCCGCGCTAGCCCTGCCCCACTCTGCCGTTAGTTACCTAACCTAACGGTGCACGAGGGGATATCGAGGCGAATGCGGATGGCATAAGTGTACGTCGTATTTATCTGTAATGTTTAGGTGCTTAAATGATGGGACTTCATTAATGTGATTAATGAAAGAAAAGAAACCTAAGATGTTGTGAAATTGAATTTTCAAAAAACAGGTAGCTACAGTTCTCGCTTTGCATCGCGGTGTTCCTTGTAGAACATCCTGTACCTTATTCGATAAGGAAAGGGTCGAGATCCCTTCACCGGGAGTGACTCCTTTAGCAATAACTGGCAGATGCTACAACCCTCGGTTTGTTTTTTGATTGCTTTTGGAGTTTTTTCTTTGCATAGTGGTATATATGATATATCCTGCACCTTATTCGATGAGGAAAGGGCCGATGATCCCTTCACCGGGAGTGACCCCTTTAGCAAAACTAGAAAAGCCTAAAAAACACTCCATTTTAAAATCATTTGATTCTACAACGATATCAAGTTCATTACGCAATAGGTTTTCTTAAAAACCTATCGTAGCCCTCCGTCATTTCAGATAAGTTGTATATAGTATTCATGCTACATTTGTTAGCTTTCGTCAAGGTGTAGTGTGCGGTAGCTATATGCTGCTTATCTGCTGCATATGATGCGATTGGATTAGGGTAGTCGTGCGGCTTTGTTGGCTTTCGTCAAGGGTCGTGCGGGTGGGTTTAATTCAATCAAGAAATGTACGGGTTGAACTTGACTAGCGGGTTATGGTTTGTTGGCTTTCGTCAAGATCATAGCACTTTAGGGGCAAAATTATCGGGAATTTCAAGTGTTGAAATTTGCAATGAGATTGCATACCTTTTATGAGATAGTTGGATCCTGATACCCACTGCGAGTAATTGTTACTCCTGGGAGAGTTTTACACATTACAATTAGCCGATCAAGTAGGTGTCTAGAAAGGTGTCAACGGGGTTATGCCTCTGGGAAAACGAGATTTACATTAATTAGGTTCGTGCGAAAGCACGGGGGACCTCCCTCAAAGTACCGACACTGGCCTGGCTGAAAGATTGGCGAACTTGTACCATGTAATTAATCCCGGCTAGTCTTTCCTTTTAGGGTTTGAAGGGAGATTTGATTAAAACAGTGGGAGCCATCCCGATTAGATAAAATAATAACCAATCTGATCTTACAAGAGCATACGCTGAGTGTTTTTTCTCTCTCTTTCCAGATAGCGACTATATCACGCCTTAATCAAGATAATAAAACGGATATATTGACCGAACCCGCTTGTTATACTGAGCTGGGGAACGTTGGTCCCGCTCCAACTTATAATTGTTATAAGACAGAGCAGGAAATTGGGGAATACCAGATTTCCCATGCCGCCCAAACGAAGAAAGTGCATGTTGATGCATCATCTTCGGGTGTGTTCGTTACATAGAACTGTTTCTCAGTATCCTTTACGTCCTGAGTATGTAATACCGGATCAGGATCCCGCATATGTAATCTGTTACATGGGCTACAGATAGGTAAAGAACTGAGACCGGGTGATAAGTTTCATGAGACAGAAAACGGTGCAAGTGTTGCAGCCAAGTTTGTTGGTCACTGTCACCCTGTATTACCTGTATATTGATTCTGAACGAATGTTATTAGATACCGAACCTGATATACAAAATCATATCAGTCTCTTTATTAGTAAAGAAATGATAAATTTTGTATTGTTGGATAATGTTTTGAACATTTCCTATATCAAAAGTTGATCGGTTCAGGCACGTTATCTAAAAGCATTGATTTTCTAAATCAAACTACAGTTCTTAGTATACGAAACACACACAAGTGGAAGAGTTCAGAAATGAACGGATCCTTCTCGAGGCATTGTAGACTAGGTCATATCAATGCGACCCGACTATCTGAAGTAACATTTAGATGTATATTTAAATTAGTTTGAATTTACATCTTGTGAAACTTGCCAGTCATGTCACAAAGATTAGATGACCATAGCTCTGTTTATTGGAAACAGAGAAAGAGTTGGTAAACTCTTGGGACCGATACATGATGATGTAAGGTCCCCTGTCTACACATGCCAGGACCGGTTCTTTGTACTTCATTATATTCTCTGATAATCTCTCAAGATTCAGACATATGTTCCTGTTGAAATACAAGTCCGAAATTTTTGAGATATTCACAGAATATAAGTTAGAAGTAGAGAACCAAATTACGGGTATAAGTATTATGTCCTATGATAAGATCAGGGAGGAGAATACTTGTGCATGGAATTCTTGGACTATTCTAAAGGAGAATGAGACTCTCTCTCAGTGTTACTCCTCCGTATACACCACAACACAATGGTGTATCGGGGTGGAGCAATCACACCATATTGGATATGGTATGCTCTATGATGAGTATTACTGAGTTACCTATTTCCATTTGGGGTTGTGCACTTGAGATGTTGCATACCTATTGAATTGGGTTCGAATCAAATCTGTGCCTACCACTCCATATGCGATATGGTATGGGAAGAACCCATCTCTTAAGTAAGTTATGATTTGGGATTGTCCGGCCTATGTCAAAGGCAAAATCCTGATAAGATCGAGGCAAGGTCAGTTCTATAGAACTGGAAGGAGTTCTAGCTATACAAACTGCAGCTGATGATTTGATAGAACCAAAAGATTCAGTAGATTCCAACGAACCTTAGCTTCTCCGCCGATCTAGTAGGGTTCCTCACCCACCTGAGAGTTACTTCTGTTTCTCTATGACAGTGGGTGCGAGGATTGCATCATGAGATGATGACCCAACTAGTTTCGAGCAGGCCATCAAGAGTAAGGTCTCTGTAAGAATGGCTGGATGCTTAGCAATCTGAGATGGAATCCATGTACACCAACAAAGTATGGACTTTGGCTGCTGTCACGACCCGAAAGAGCACGTGACTGGCCCTTGAACCATATGAAGTCTATAGGACTCCATCTGATCCAAGTAAGCCAAAGCCCAGAAATCTAAAACCATTTTAAGAGTAAGTAAAGAAAAATGGTTTAAAGAAGTGAAGGAAAACATGTTTGAAGTCAAGGTTTTTAAATAACTAAGCCGAATGTGCATTTTTAAAAGGTAAAGTCTTTTCTAAAAATTTCGGCAGAGTTTCTTTTGTAAATACTGGCCCCGAACGGGGTACAACAAGAACAACATATATTCAATGAAAAAAGGCATCCCCAAGCGGGAGCTAGCTCTTCGTCAAACGACGGTCACAACCACGCAAGCAATACTAATATACAACGCCGAAAGGCGAGGATCAAACCAAAAGAACTCAATAAGCATGAAAACCGCAATACTACTAAGCGCGACTCTAAGGTCGAATAATACATCACAAAAGTCTAAGTATGAAACAATATACAAGTTTGGTTGATGGAATTTCTAGATACAAGAATAATACAAGTACAACGGTGATTCTTGATGCAAAAGAACCCACCTACCAAAAGCAATTCACCCGCAAGGAAGCAATGTGCCAGAAATGCCGTAATGAAACCTGTACGGCAAAACCTGCAAGAACTGTGGCACAACGGGGGTGAGTTGCCAACTCGTGAATAGAGAATATCTACAAGCAGAAACCGAATGCAAGACATGATCCTAAGTCAATACGATCAGTATATAAACCTCAAAAATAAGCCTGATACATGATAAGGTGGCAAAGCAACATCTAAACAGGTATGTAGTGCCAAGTACTCAGGTAATAACATGTCGTAGATGTAAGGTATGTCTGCATGAAGTAAAGATGATGAAGTATCAATACACATATATTAGCGTCCCATACCACTAATATTGGTGTAAGGGTATATATAACAGCGCCCTCATACCCTGTTATATATACAAATGAATTATGATCAGTGTAAATCCAGTCTGTATATGATCCATGTCTGTATATACGTGGAACCCGTCCACCCGTCACCCAATGACAATAAACGTGGAACCCGTCCACCCGTCACCCAATGACAATAAGTTTCATGTATGCAAATATGAGGATATAACAAAATCGTGGAGAAACATCATGAAACCCGTGCCTAGCATCGACACGTAAATCCTCGTCCATATAGGGCTCCGTCTGCGGTATCGGCCCTCGGCCCCGGCAGTACGGGTCAGCCCATGTCCATCTCTCAACTCCGGTCGGTATCCTCCAGATATCCGCCGAGCTCAAATACAATCACCGGTAGGTAGTAGTCCCTCTGCCAGGCTCACCGTCTACTACACAGCGAAACCGTTCTCGCCCCGGGGTACCATACCGGGTCCACCATGTACCCGCAATCGGCCTCATCCGCCTCCTCGAATCGGGTTTCACATGTCGCTCTCAGCACCGAGAAAACACATGGTGGACGCACTGAAATATCATATCAAGGGTAACCGGGTTTTTAACACAATTATATATTCTCTTTTGAAATACCCACGGTTCCCAAATCCAGAAATATCATGGAAACAACATATCTCAATGCGTATAATCAAAACATGATGTATGCGACATGTAAGAAAGGTAAGCATATCATAAGTCATGCAACATGGAATAGTAATGTGCACATGTCGAGGGAAACCGCTCTTTTAAAATGAAAAGAACATCTTGCGGTTCCCAAATCTCTAATCAAGTCAGAATCATCTATGTTTGTGTACAAGTATAAGTGTACAATATGCCATGCAAGAATCATATCATGAACGCAACAGTACTACAGTGTAGTGGCATGGCAATTATCGATGATGAAGTCTGTGAGCTGGCAAATAGTGTACGTGGAACACGCATCATCGATAATGGTGCTGGTGTCCTAACATAATGATAATAATATAGCAATAATTATATGCAAAGCAATGTGAATAGCATGAATATGCGGAAATCAAATAATCAACAACACAGTGAGGAATCTACATCAATATGTATATATAATGCAGTTATGTCTTTTGAAGTAAGACGAATCAGGATTTTTAGTAAAATAAGGGCTACAGTATATTTTAAGAAAGATACGTCCTTTGAAAAATACCCGTAGAATCTCTTTACTTGTCTTTCAAGATATTCCTGATTCGCAGTTTTTGAAATAGGTATGACTCGGGTCTAGTCTAACATCTACTATGCAAACTACAGATCTAAGTTTCAAGTAAATCGGGAGGAGTATGGAAACCACCTAAATCTGAGTCGATATATATATAGATATAATAGTCGGTGATCCTGCCTCAATAATATCGTGAACGATATAGTATATCATATGACATCCTCAAGTCATGAGCGCGGATCTATCATCAATATAGGCTCCTACGGTAAATCGTCGTACGGCATCCCAATAGCTGGGTACGGGTCAATATCACACTAGCTCATCACGTCTCAGGTATCACTATCATCATATCACATAATCTGGGGTACTGATCTAAGTCTAGTACAATCGATACCGTCTATATAAATGCATGTGTAAACACACGTCCCAAGGCCCGTTAGAGATCACGTATCGTATCCTAAATACGAATCACATCAAATCAGCGATCTCACGGCACAATGCCCAACATCATCGACTCATCTCCAATGTCATCCAATATCATCAAACACAGTGCAAGTATAATGAATATGCAAGGATGTGCGTGTAGGTGTAAATCTATTCTAGGGTTCGCGACTATGAACTACACTAGTCACTTCTAACTCTACACTATCCATAGTACACCTAACTATCATATATATATAATATCACAACTACGGACTGCGGGGGTGCTATACGCCATCCACCCGACTTCCCCCTGTAGATATAATCTACTCACCTTGCGTCTCCATCTTTCGATGTCACCACGCGTTTGCTTGTCGTCCCGTAGTCTTCATGGGGTACCTACACATCAAAGTGTCGTATATGCGCATTAAAACCAAATCAAAGCTAAAACGGCATACGAAACCCAAAACGATACGATAAGAGGCCTATAGGTTAGAACCTATGGCACGCCTTCAAAACCATCAATAAATCCTCTATATCGTCGTATAAACGCCAAATAGTCGAGGTAAATCACAAGACACAAATGCAGAATTAAAAATACGGAATACGGAAACACGAATCCAAAACATCAACTAGGAAAAAGGGTCCCAGATTTCACCCTAGGTCAAATTAGACAAATCTATATATACAAGGGGCCTAATCTACAGATAAGGGAACACCAAAACCAAAACGAGCCAATTCCACCATGGTCTGGCCGCAAATTGCGGCCAGAATGGATAAATATGCGGCCGGCTTGATGAGTTAGGGGTTGGGGTCTTGGTGGTAGCTTCCTAGGTGCCTGCACATGTCACTGTCCAATCAATTTTAATTTAGGGTGTCTCGGGTGATAGCTGATTCAATATACCCTTCACAGATTCCACAATTTCTCCGATATCGGTTTCTAAAATCCGTATTCTGGGTTTAAGCTTCAGGTTAGGGTCTCAATTCATACACTAGGGTGTTGGTGTAGCCTCTATTGAACTCAATTTCACATTACAACTCATAATTCTTCACAACCCTAACTAGGTTTTACCTCAAGTCACCAAATCACACAATATCGGTTCAATCATAACACGGGGGTAAAGGAAATGCTAAAACTAAGTTAATGATTCAGAAAATACCTCATTTGGCAACTCAAGAATTTTCTTGAGTTGCCCCTAGTGGCCAAAATCCTTGCTTTCTTGGTCCAAGGTGTAGATCAAGAGCTTGTGCACACATTTAATGAAATGAGAGTGGGGTTTTGGAGTTGTTTTAGAGGTGTTTTGGAGCTTGAAGAGGGGAGGGAGAATGAGGTGCAGGAGCAGCAGCAGCAAAGGGAGAAGAAGGAGGGAAATGATTGAAGGAAATGGCTAAGTCCTAAGTCAAATGAGACCATACCTCTCTCTCACCAAACCTCATATTATATTCCATTTTCTTTTCTTTTTCTTTTCTTATTCTCTCAAAATCCTTCTCCCAAGAATAGTAAACCCAAAGTGAATCAAGGCAAGAAAATGCACAAGTGTGAAAAAAAATGATATGTGCATGTTTTGCACAAAAAAGCTAAAAACCGATTAGCGATTTTTAATCACGATTAGCACTAATTTAGCATATAACTAATCAATTAAACTTAGAAATGGTATAATTCTCTAATTTACCCTATTTTAGAATTTTCCATAATTTTTCCAAAATTTTTCCCATTTATTTGTATTTAATAATACCGAAATATTAAAATATTCAATAAAATAATATTAAATTATAAAAATTCCTAAAATTAATATTTTATCTTTTTGAAATGTTACAATCTACCTTCCTTAAAGAAATTCGGTCCTCGAATTTAAATTTAAACCTCAATACTAAAACATTTCAGTAAAAATCCAATTTGTCGGGGCTCCGAAAACATCAATACATAGCGAATATCATAAAAATGTACTGCTCTACTAGAAATAAATCCCCAAAATACATATATAAGAATATACTGTGCGTCTGGTGCGCAAGGAATCAAAATCCATATATGTGTCAAACAGGTGTACAAAACAATATCTAGGTGCAACTGTGTGCACGAAACATCTGTCGTAGGCAACGTGTGTGCCTGACAGAAAAAAAATCAGGTGCATGTGACATGCACGAAGAATCCCGATTTAGTGCATCTGGCGTGCACCAAAATCGTATATCAAAACACTAAAGGTGCATGAAAACTATGCTGGAAGTGTAAATCAAATCACTGTATAAGATAGGCGTGAAATCACAATCAATACCTCGAATGTAATAACTTATGCACAAAATATAAATATCCAGTGGGTGCATGAAACAATATCATGAAACACAGTCATCAAAACTAAATCATGCAATAGAACGCCTAAAATACCAAAATCTAAGATGACGGATACGTGATAATCGAATCACAAAATCACAAATCATAAATACCGTCGTCGGTAGTTCCTCCTTCAAGGTCGAGAAGGAGTCGGTGCATCCAATGCTAGCAGCGCAAGATATCTACTTGCCTCTTGCTCATGGTCTGGCGTCCTCTGACTCTGGGTCCTTATCTTCTCTGCGGATTACCTATCTCGAAATCAATCGACTCATCGGCCCTGTCAGGTGTGCTAACGGGGACGATTCCGTTCTGGCACTTCTCTGGTCATCTCTCGGTCAATCATCACGACTACTCGTAAAGCAGCATATCACTGGCGGCGTCCTCTGGCTCTCTGAATGTACATCACACATCTGATCCTGGGTGAAAATATCATTGCAGCAGTGTCCTAGAAGGAATCCTGCTCAAGATCTCTTCCGATCTTTGCCTATGCCGAACTGTACGGAGGCTGGTACTCTTGCATAATCTTTTCTCACTCAATGGACATCTGCGTCCTTATCACCATATTTCTCGGAATCTGGTCGCATCCCAACGCCTCTGTAAGCATATAAGGTCTCTAGCCTCGACGGGGAGTAATGACAGCTCGTCAGCGTCTCGCACGAACCTCTTGTCCGCTTGTTTGTATTTCCGTCCACTTCGACGTCACGTCTCAATCTGCGCACTGCAATGCTCTCGGCTACGGTCGATCCGAAGTCTCTCGCATATCTCTTTTCTGCCGAATTGCCCGGAAGTCATCGTCCAATACAACAACAACAATTGAGCCTTTTATCCCAAGCATATGGGGTAGGCTACATGAACCAACATGAGAATCACGCCGGGTCCAGCACATGAATACTCTGTCTCCACTCACTTCTATCGAACAATATACTTTCATTGAGTCCTTTGGCAACCATATCGTTTCGTATCACTTCCATCCATGTTTTCTTCGGTCTCCCTTTTGCCCTTTTGCCATTGCCCATATCGAGAGTATCTATTCGTCGAACCGGTGCTTCCATAGGTCTGCGTCGCACATGACCGAACCATCTTAGCCGGTTTTCCCACATCTTCTCCTCCACAGGTGCTACGCCAACTTTTGCATGAATATCCTCATTTCGCACCTTATCTTTTCTAGTGTTACCGCACATCCAACGAAGCATGCGCATCTCCGCTACGTGCATCTTCTGTGTATGATGCGTCTTAGGAGCCCAGCATTCTGTACCATATAATAAGGCAGGCCGAATAGCGCTCCGATAAAACTTCCCTTTCAATTTTAATGGAAAGTTACGATCACACAAAATCCCTGTTGCACTCCTCCATTTCAACCAACTAGCTTGGATCCTTTGATTAACATCACTATCGATCTCCCCATTCTTTTGGATGATGGAACCTAGATATCTAAACTGGTCGCTCGGTGATATCTCTTGCCCTTCCAATGTTATACCAATATGGTTTTGACTTCTCTGGCTACTAAATTTGCTGTGCATATATGCTGTCTTGGACCTGCTTAATCTGAATCCCCGAGATTCCAATGTTTGCCTCCATAATTCCAATTTGGCATTAACCAATGCTGAAGCTAATTCTTGTTCCGGAATGGCTGCATACTCATCGCGCCTCTTTCTGTAAGGTATAACCATATACAACGCCTCTGGGTGCACATCACATCTCTGATGTCAGCGGAGTGGGACGTCATCTCGTCGAAACCTCATGCGAACTCTTTTATTCACTCTGCTTCAATGTCGACTGATTCGGACTCGTCTCATCGTAGCTGCATGGACTGTGCTCCAACGGCTATACTCGTATCTTGAGTCTCCCAAGCAAAGCATCCCATCACATGATATCCGAATGATGTCGAAACATTCGATCGACTCGTCAGAACCTTATAATCCCCCAAGAGATCAACATCTTGTGTACAGTTTAATAGTATCGAGTACATGCCACAGCGTCGGTGGTCCAGCCGTAGAAGGGCAAACCCAAGCCTCACTAATGGCGCCGCGGAACTGCCGCAAATCCTAAGGTTCAAAGGCTTTCACACGGTCATTAAGTCGAGTTAGGGTTTCATTCTTCTAGAGGGTCCATAGAATCACCTGCATGTCTTTCCGTATACTTAAAACTTGGAAAATGGGCTCCTGACATTCGATCGTCTCTATCGACTCTCAACGAACCTACGTGAAGTCATCTCTAGCTGGAAACAATCTATCTGATGACCTCGCATCGGTAAACGAACGAACCACATGTCCTAGTCATTCATCCTCAGGTGACTAGCAACCGTCCATCATATCTCTAAGTATATGCTCATGCTGCAGTAGCTCCAACCCTCTGGGCGATATCTCATCAATTGCAGCAACAACTGGCTCATTCGCCTGTACGCCGAACAGCGCCTCAATCCTCCAGGAAAGGAGACACTTTGCCGGTCATCTCTGAATTGGTCTGCGATCTGAGTAAGACTCTCCACACTGGAAATCTTCAACTCAACTGGGCCCACTCCGGCGCATAAATCGGCCGAATCACCTTCGTCTCTCAAATCGGGTAGACTAGCTATCATCTGTCTCATATCTGCCTGGAAGCTCCGACAATCTCAGCTCGTAAGCTCCGGAAGCGACATCCTGTCAATCTCAGCAACAGCTGGTCCATCTGTCTGCACGGTAGGCGACATCATAATCTCTGAGGTATGCTGTACATCAATAGTCCTCTCTCAACTGGCAGCTCTAACAATGGCCCGATCATCCGGTGCAAAACCAAGCACTCGCCTCCACTAGAGGTCACAATCACCAATACTAACTCGAGACGTTCCCATGTCACCAGAAAACACAATGGTCGGCCCTCATACCAGACGAGCTCGCCCTGACCGTAACCCTAGCAGCAGCCCAAACTGCGCTCAAACATGGCGACAGGAGCCTCAATCGAGTAACGAAGAGAGCAGATCAATGGCAAGAAAGAGAACAACAGATCCAGAGCGGATACATGATCATAAGAAGGAACAACATCAATAAAGGTATGATCATGAACTAATAGAATCGGGGATCTCAAATGGATGTATAATCATGGATATGAAGAGAACCACTGATCTCGAAAATATGTACATCCTAAGGTTCCTTAAGCGGAGTGGCGTATCGTAACTATGCCGCGGAACATACCCACGGTACGTCACTCTACTTTAGTCACCTATTCCATCAACCAAGGGTCATCCTATACGACGAAAGTTCGGGTCTAATACCCCCTCGACTAAGTCTAAGTTCCGTAAGGTCAAGCCTAAGTTTCGTATATATATAAACGCCCTAGGCTCCACATAGTCAAACTTAGATTCGAACCAAGGTCAACCTAGCGCTCTGATACCAACTTTGTCACGACCCGAAAGAGCACGTGACTGGCCCTTGAACCATATGAAGTCTATAGGACTCCATCTGATCCAAGTAAGCCAAAGCCCAGAAATCTAAAACCATTTTAAGAGTAAGTAAAGAAAACTGGTGTAAAGAAGTGAAGGAAAACATGTTTGAAGTCAAGGTTTTTAAATAACTAAGCCGAATGTGCATTTTTAAAAGGTAAAGTCTTTTCTAAAAATTTCGGCAGAGTTTCTTTTGTAAATACTGGCCCCGAACGGGGTACAACAAGAACAACATATATGCAATGAAAAAAGGCATCCCCAAGCGGGAGCTAGCTCTTCGTCAAACGACGGTCACAACCACACAAGCAATACTAATATACAACGCCGAAAGGCGAGGATCAAACCAAAAGAACTCAATAAGCATGAAAACCGCAATACTACTAAGCGCGACTCTAAGGTCGAATAATACATCACAAAAGTCTAAGTCTGAAACAATATACAAGTTTGGTTGATGGAATTTCTAGATACAAGAATAATACAAGTACAACGGTGATTCTTGATGCAAAAGAACCCACCTACCAAAAGCAATTCACCCGCAAGGAAGCAATGTGCCAGAAATGCCGTAATGAAACCTGTACGGCAAAACCTGCAAGAACTGTGGCACAACGGGGGTGAGCTGCCAACTCGTGAATAGAGAATATCTACAAGCAGAAACCGAATGCAAGACATGATCCTAAGTCAATACGATCAGTATATAAACTTCAAGAATAAGCCTGATACATGATAAGGTGGCAAAGCAACATCTAAACAGGTATGTAGTGCCAAGTACTCAGGTAATAACATGTCGTAGATGTAAGGTATGTCTGCATGAAGTAAAGATGATGAAGTATCAATACACATATATTAGCGTCCCATACCGCTAATATTGGTGTAAGGGTATATATAACAGCGCCCTCATACCCTGTTATATATACAAATGAATTATGATCAGTGTAAATCCAGTCTGTATATGATCCATGTCTGTATATACGTGGAACCCGTCCACCCGTCACCCAATGACAATAAACGTGGAACCCGTCCACCCGTCACCCAATGACAATAAGCATCATGTATGCAAATATGAGGATATAACAAAATCGCGGAGAAACATCATGAAACCCGTGCCTAGCATCGACACGTAAATCCTCGTCCATATGGGGCTCCGTCTGCGGTATCGGCCCTCGGCCCCGGCAGTACGGGTCAGCCCATGTCCATCTCTCAACTCTGGTCGGTATCCTCCAGATATCCGCCGAGCTCAAATACAATCACCGGTAGGTAGTAGTCCCTCTGCCAGGCTCACCGTCTACTACACAGCGAAACCGTTCTCGCCCCGGGGTACCATACCGGGTCCATCATGTACCCGCAATCGGCCTCATCCGCCTCCTCGAATCGGGTTTCACATGTCGCTCTCAGCACCGAGAAAACACATGGTGGACTCACTGAAATATCATATCAAGGGTAACCGGGTTTTTAACACAATTATATATTCTCTTTTGAAATACCCACGGTTCCCAAATCCAGAAATATCATGGAAACAACATATCTCAATGCGTATAATCAAAACAAGATGTATGCGACATGTAAGAAAGGTAAGAATATCATAAGTCATGCAACATGGAATAGTAATGTGCACATGTCGAGGGAAACCGCTCTTTTAAAACGAATCTGTTTTGAAGAACATCTTGTGGTTCCCAAATCTCTAATCAAGTCAGAATCATCTATGTTTGTGTACAAGTATAAGTGTACAATATGCCATGCAAGAATCATATCATGAACGCAACAGTACTACAGTGTAGTGGCATGGCAATTATCGATGATGAAATGTGTGAGCCGGCAAATAGTGTACGTGGAACATACGCATCATCGATAATAGTGCTGGTGTCCTAACAGCATGATAATAATATAGCAATAATTATATGCAAAGCAATTTGAATAGCATGAATATGCGGAAATCAAATAATCAACACCACAATGAGGAATCTACATCAATATGTATATATAATGCAGTTATGTCTTTTGAAGTAAGACGAATCAGGATTTTTAGTAAAATAAGGGCAACATTATATTTTAAGAAAGATACGTCCTTTGAAAAATACCCGTATAATCTCTTTACTTGTCTTTTAAGATATTCCTGATTCGTAGTTTTTGAAATAGGTATGACTCGGGTCTAGTCTAACATCTACTATGCAAACTACAGATCTAAGTATCAAGTAAATCGAGAGGGGTATGGAAACCACCTAAATCTGAGTCGATATATATATATATATATATATATATATATATTTAATAGTCGGTGATCCCGCCTCAATAATATCGTGAACGATATAGTATATCATATGACATCCTCATGTCATGAGCGCGGATCTATCATCAATATAGGCTCGTACGGTAAATCGTCGTACGGCATCCCAATAGCTGGGTACGGGTCAATATCACACTATCTCATCACGTCTCAGGTATCACTATCATCATATCACATAATCTGGGGTACTGATCTAAGTCTAGTACAATCGATACCGTCTATATAAATGCATGTGTAAACACACGTCCCAAGGCCCGCTAGAGATCACGTATCGTATCCCAAATACGAATCACATCAAATCAGCGATCTCACGGCACAATGCCCAACATCATCGACTCATCTCCAATGTCATCCAATATCATCAAACACAGTGCAAGTATAATGAATATGCAAGGATGTGCGTGTAGGTGTAAATCTATTCTAGGGTTCGCGACTATGAACTACACTAGTCACTTCTAACTCTACACTATCCATAGTACACCTAACTATCATATATATATAATATCACAACTACGGACTGCGGGGGTGCTATACGCCATCCACCCGACTTCCCCCTGTAGATATAATCTACTCATCTTGCGTCTCCATCTTTCGATGTCACCACGCGTTTGCTTGTCGTCCCGTAGTCTTCATAGGGTACCTACACATCAAAGTGTCGTATATGCGCATTAAAACCAAATCAAAGCTAAAACGGCACACGAAACCCAAAACGATACGATAAGAGGCCTATAGGTTAGAACCTATGGCACGCCTTCAAAACCATCAATAAATCCTCTATATCGTCGTATAAACGCCAAATAGTCGAGGTAAATCACAAGACACAAATGCAGAATTAAAAATACGGAATACGGAAACACGAATCCAAAACAGCAACTAGGAAAAAGGGTCCCAGATTTCACCCTAGGTCAAATTAGACAAATCTATATATACCAGGGGCCTAATCTATAGATAAGGGAACACCAAAACCAAAACGAGCCAATTCCACCATGGTCTGGCCGTAAATTGCGGCCAGAATGGATAAATATGCGGCCGGCTTGATGAGTTAGAGGTTGGGGTCTTGGTGGTAACTTCCTGGGTGCCTGTACATGTCACTGTCCAATCAATTTTAATTTAGGGTGTCTCGGGTGATAGCAGATTCAATATACCCTTCACAGATTCCACAATTTCTCCGATATCGGTTTCTAAAATCCGTATTCTGGGTTTAAGCTTCAGGTTAGGGTCTCAATTCATACACTAGGGTGTTGGTGTAGCCTATATTGAACTCAATTTCACATTACAACTCATAATTCTTCACAACCCTAACTAGGTTTTACCTCAAGTCACCAAATCACACAATATCGGTTCAATCATAACACGGGGGTAAAGGAAATGCTAAAACTAAGTTAATGATTCAGAAAATACCTCATTTGGCAACTCAAGAATTTTCTTGAGTTGCCCCTAGTGGCCAAAATCCTTGCTTTCTTGGTCCAAGGTGTAGATCAAGAGCTTGTGCACACATTTAATGAAATGAGAGTGGGGTTTTGGAGTTGTTTTAGAGGTGTTTTGGAGCTTGAAGAGGGGAGGGAGAATGAGGTGTAGGAGCAGCAGCAGCAAAGGGAGAAGAAGGAGGGAAATGATGGAAGGAAATGGCTAAGTCCTAAGTCAAATGAGACCATACCTCTCTCTCACCAAACCTCATATTATATTCCATTTTCTTTTCTTTTCCTTTTCTTATTCTCTCAAAATCCTTCTCCCAAGAATAGTAAACCCAAAGTGAATCAAGGAAAGAAAATGCACAAGTGTGAAAAAAAATGATATGTGCATGTTTTGCACAAAAAAGCTAAAAACCGATTAGCGATTTTTAATCGCGATTAGCACTAATTTAGCATATAACTAATCAATTAAACTTAGAAATGGCATAATTCTCTAATTTACCCTATTTTAGAATTTTCCATAATTTTTCCAAAATTTTTCCCATTTATTTGTATTTAATAATACCGAAATATTAAAATATTCAATAAAATAATATTAAATTATAAAAATTCCTAAAATTAATATTTTATCTTTTTGAAATGTTACAGCTGCTATATCTGAAGGGTTAAATCCCCATCAGGAGGAAGTATATCTTGAGAAGATTACTTGGTCTAGATGGAAAAGTTGAGACTTTCGAAGCTAGACTTGTTAAAGGTTTTCGTCATCGGCCAGGCGTGGAAAATGATCAAACCTTTTCTAGTGGCTATACTTAAGTCCATCCGGATCCTACTTGCCATTGCTGCATATCATGACTACGATATCTGGTGGTTGGGTGTCATGACTGCTTTTCTAAATATTGATTTAGAAGAGAACGTCTATAAGTACACAGCCGAGGGCTTCGTAAACAGTGGGAGCAGCGGAAACGTGTGCAAGATGCTTTTCAGATTAAAGCAGGCATCGTGGAGTTGGAACGTCTGTTTTGATGTGTTAGTCAAAGAGTTTGACATCATCAAAATGGTAGATGAACCTTGTATATACAAAAGGGTAGTAGGGAGTATGGTGGTGATCCTCGTAGAGTACGTGGATGACATACTCTTGATAGGGAAGTAGTTTCCTATACTACGCTCGGTCAATCTCCGCTTATCACAATGATTCTCCATATAGGATCAAAATGATACCTACTAAATCCTGGGTTTTAGATCTATGAGATAGATCTAATTGGATATTAGGAAACTCACTAGTTGTAGTGAGATGGTATCAATTGATCCTGGGGAGAGTCACTGGAAAGGTTCTAGGGTGATAAGAACGACTGAATGTCAGTCACAGGCATTGTCTTTACCCTCAGTAAAGGGACGGTATGTTGGAAGAGTTCTAAGCTAGATACCATGGCATACTAGACGATAAAGGCTGGATACATCGCTACTTAAGATGCTACCAAAGAGGCAATCTGGGTGTATATTAGTTCATGAGATGAACTTCGTTCCTACCATTGTGATATAATGGAGTTGTGGCGTATGCCTAGGAACGCCTATCCCATCAGTGATCCAGACGTATTCTGAGGCAGCATCACCTGATCATGGAGATAGTTGATCTCCAGGGTGATCGAGGTAAGGAGAGTAGACTCAGAGGACAACACGGCGGATCCACTCACAAAGGCCTTTTTCTAGAAAGAGACCTTTATGGGATGGATGAGTATGAGATACTGCAACCACTGCTACAGATGTCCCTAGTGCAAGTGGGAGATTGTTAGTTATATGTATGACCTAGAGGCCATTACTGTACATAGGATGTATATTGTAGTGGATGCTGGGACATATATAGGGAGGACTGTCTTGCTCGACATGATAGTATGCTATCTGGTTGCTCTTTATCTTAACGTGTACACTGATTGTCTCTCTATTACATGTTGGTAAAGCCCTTAGGATGTGTACTTGACTACCTGGACTATGATGCGGATCATACTAGTGGGGACACGGTAGTCCATAAGTACATCCTTCAAGGTCCCTAGTCGTGGGTGTATCGAGACGGGGCATCGATATACCAGAGTAGACTAGCGTATGTTAGTTATATGTATGCCCTAGAGGCCATTACTGTACATTGTAGTAGATGCTGGGACATATATAGGTAGGAATTTCTTGCTCGACATGATAGTACGCTATCTGGTTGCTCTTTATCATAAAATGTATACTTTCTGTCTCTCTGTTACATGTTGATAAAGCCCTTAGGATGTGTTCTCGAGTTCCAGGACTATGATGCAGATCATACTAGTGGGGCCTGGATAGTCCATGAGTACATCCTTCAATGTTCCTAGTCGTGGGAATATCGAGACGGGGCATCGATATTCCAGAGTAGACTAGCGTATATCTTCTCGACCCATGTGATGGGCGATGGATGATCCCATATCCATTGGTGTTTGACATCAGAGATAATATGCGGGTGCTCAGTGGAGACTGGGTACGCTGAACGGACTCGCCGAGAACTCCCAGATGGTATTATACCTCATGTCAGATGGCAGTTCTCTGGTGACACTGGTACAGCATAGTCTGTTGACCCGAGATCGTCATAGAGCCTTGTTTGTCTCCCACTATGCTTTGATTTCCACCCTACCACGGCTCTACAGAGTCATGCAAACAGGTGGTTTTTGGGTACAGTCCCGATACACAAGGAGGCAATGAGCGATAGGAGGGGATTCGTCTCTCCCGGTATTGGCGGTTGATGTTGCGCTATGCTCGACTGGCCATAACAGGAAATCCCTGGCTAGGGTTGCAGTAATATACTGGTAAGAGTTATCAGTAGTTTCACGATTGTTATGGACCTCATGTCGGCATGACTTATCGAGCTATTGGGGTCTGACGTTTACCATCCCTAGGCGAGATATGCGACATATCAGACGAACAGACCGGACTGTACGGTAAGTTTTACTGGTTGGATTCACAGGAGTGTGAGCGGGCTTGCTCGTCGATCTTCTGATCGCTCAATACCCGGGTGGCCGTTGTTAGTTGTATGTATGCCCTAGAGGCCAGTATTGTACAGATGATGTTGTGCCACGACAGCGCCCCGGTCGTCTATCCGAGGCCAAAATGCGGAATCAAAATTTTCTTAACTTTCAAACTGGCGCTACCGCGGACAATATTCCCGGATCATAACCATTAACCGATACTAGCAAACAAGAGAAAGGGTGAGAGATATACCGAGTGATCCGAGTCCTCCGGTCTTCTCGTCGTCGTCCCGATCTCCCGCGGAAACTCCGGTCGTCGCATCCTTGCCGGAAGGGCACCACATCATCTTCATCTTTTACGGGCTCCCACCTCAATACCGAGACAACTCGGGCGCGAAGTAGGCTGGCCGACGCGCCCAAGATTTGTTGTAGAAGTAGTGTAGAGTCTATGTCTCTTTGGAGTAGTAGTTGCCATGGTGATGGAGGGATGAAGAACATTGAAGAGAGCTAGAAATAGTGTAGCAAGAAAAATGAGAGGTGATTAATTTTTCTCATGCAAATGAACTCCTCTCTTTTTCTCCCCTCATCCAAAGAAATGTGGCCGGCCATTTGATATATGGAAATGGTGGAGGGAAAAACCAAACTCAAGAGGGAGGTGAGTGTAGGAGAAAGAGAATGGTGACCATATCAAAAGCAAAGCTCACATCACTAAACAAATCAATCCTAATCCTTTCTCATCACCATAAAGCAAAAGAAAAGACTAAGAAAGCATCTCATCATGAGAAACTATCATGATGCCACCAATATGCAAGATACCCCCTCCACAAATGTTATTTGCAAACTTGCAAATAACCCTCTCCATCGGAAAAGTCCGGCCGGGAAAGAACAAAGGAAACCGGCCGGAACGGAATGCAAACTGGCAACTCCAGAAAACTGGTCCCGTAATAAATTACAGGAAAACCCCGATACTGTGCATACACACCCCATCTGTATTCCGACCGGATACAAATGCAAAGAGACAAATCTACACTGTACTAAACTAGGATCCGGCTTAAACCAAAGCCGGCTAGTAATATCCGTCCGATCCTGATCCGTGCAATACCGCACTTATCAGATCGAACCCTTCCATATATCCATACGGTCACAAGTACAAACCGTCCGATCCTGATCCGTGCAATACCGCACGTATCTGATCGGACCCTGCCATATCTCCATACGGCTTCTACAGCGTTTCGCCCGAAAGCTTGAGTAATTGAAAGTGTGGTAGACTCTAAAGACTCGTCAATACTATGGCTGTGGATTTAACCACTAGCACGTCAGAGGTATAAGCCAATACGTGACGGGCCACCAGCTATTGACCAAAAGGGACGTCGATGAGCGAACTCATCCTGACACCCTACTGAGCCTGTCAGTGACAATATCCGTACAGTCCGGTCCGTTCGTCTATGAGTATCGCATGGCGGGCCTAGGGGGTTGGTAAAAGTCAGACCCCCAAAAGCGGTACAAGTCGTGTCGGAGCGTAGCCCAGAACACCCTGAGATACTACTGGAATACCTACCAGTAAATCTCCTGCCTCGGCCGAGGGCTTTGTGTAATGGCTCTCCTAGACACAGCGCGACCTCACCCCCAATACCGGGAGAGACGAACCCCTGCAGATCCGCTCACTGCCTCCATGTGGCTCGGGACTGTACCCAACTAAAACCTGTTTGCACGACTCCTTTGAGCCGTGGTAGGGTAGTAATCAAAGCACAGTGGGAACTCACACGAGACAAATGACGATCTCAGGTCGATGAACTAACCTGTACACATGTCACCAGGGAACTGCTATCTGACATCTGGTATAAGACCAACTAGCATGTTCCCGGCGAGTCCTGTCCGGTGTACTCATAACCCAATGAGCACCTGTATACATCTTAGGTGAACCAACTGACACCAGTGGCTTGTGAGACCGGCCACCGCCCCTCGTCGGGGTCTCTACTGTATACACTAGTCTACTAATGGAGTATCGATGCCCTGTCTCGAAACTCCTACGACTAGGGACCTTTTAAGGATGTGCTTATAGACTACCAGCTCCCACGTATATGATTGCCATCATACTGCTGGTAGTCAAGAAAGAATCCTAGGGGCTCTATCAACGTGTAATAGCGACATGTCAGGTCACCTAAAGCAGTACACGATGATAAAGATAAACAAGATAGCAAACTATCATCTCGAGTAAGACTGTCCTACTGGGATAGGTCCTCCCTCAATCATTGCAATCACGTGCCTGTGATCCAATAATTGACTCTGAGGGCACTATCTCCAACAATCTCCCATTTGCACTCAAGGCTAATTATTGCGATGTCGCATACTCACAGCCCGTGTGATACCGAACACCCAACTCCTCTACTAGTCAGTCTCAAAAAACCCGTTTGCGAAACTATTGCGTTCGAGGAATAACCTTAGTGAGTGGATCCGCAGTGAAGTTTCTTTCTATGTCTCTCTATATCTCAAGTTCGCGGATAAAGCCATCTCCCGAAATGAGCAATACCTGTCTTGGAACGTCTGGATGTCTGATGGGACCTAGTTCATAAATGAACTCCAAATCCAGACTTCTTAGACTGTATCGTCAACTGAACTTAATCAGTATCCTGCGCCATGCCTTCCCTCAGTATCCACCTGGACCACATGTCCAATATACTGCCCCTCGTCAGAGGGAAAACTATAACTCTGACAGCCACTCTGCCATCCAGGTCACCTTGGAAGCCTGGAATGATAACCGTCTCCTAAAGGAGGCTGCCGTTATCATATCCCTAGAACATCAACTTATGTTCTAAAACTGCTTCCGACTGTTTCTCCAGGATTGGATCAATATCAACTTATTGCATCTACTACAAGAACAACATCTGGTGTGGTACTTGACATCTCATGATTGACTCAATTGCCTAAGCAAGTGATCTGTCAATCATGCGTATCCCTCTCCCCTTTAGTCTGTAAGACACCTTTAGAGAGGGTGACTCCATCACCTGCAGGTACACTACTGTGCCAGGAGTCGTCCATTCTAAATACTCATAGAATGCTGTCAAGGTACCCAGATTGGAAACTACCCAAATCTAGATCTAAAACCATAGATCCAGTAACCAGAATGTCTGATATAATGTCCAAGTCCCATGTGGAGAAACCACTGTGTGACGACCAAAGTATAACCGATCGTAGTATAGGAATATCACTTCCTACTCTGTGTATGTCATCAAATACCATGACATCACATCCTACTACCTTCTCAACAGATCCATCCCCTATTCTGATGAAGTCAAACCTATGACCGTCACATCAGAAATAGATGATCTATCTCCGCTGTATCTGCTCTAGTCTATAAATAGACATAAGCCACCTGTCCACCATTGCTTCCGCTACTCCCACTGACTACGACAACCCTCTTGCAGAGTCATATAGACGTGCACTTCTAAAGCTAGTTTAGAACGACGCTATACTCATCCTCCTGCCGGGTCTCACAGTCTGGAACAACAGCAATGGTAAGTCTGGGTAAACAAGAACCTCCCTGCCACCGTCCTTGAGCATACCGAAGTACCTCTCGAGTGCCTGAGGTTACCCATCATATCTGCGGAGTGGCCAATGGAATGTCAAACCAGATTGAATCTTTAGGTTCCTATCAAATCTTCAGTAATCGTTTGCGGTTCTGGAATCACTTCCTGTTCTACCATACTCCCACTACTGTTTTCTGAAAAAATCCATTTTTAATAAAACTGTGGCGAGTCTAGAACAATATCACTATTGATCTTCCAGATGGTAGAAAGTTAACCCTCGTCATAGCCTGGGTCAACCCACAAACAGCCATTATAGAAACGTGCCTTGAGTTATCCAGAGTCTGGTTTTAATCATAAGCCGGACAACTCCCCGTACCTTAACATCGTTAAGATATGAACTGTTCTATATCCAATATAGAACCAGAGGCACTGATTTAATTGAACCAGATTCAAATCATGCAGCTGTCTCCAGTGCATGTCAACTAAATGGAAGGAGGCCGATCAGCGTTACTCAACTTAGGAATGCTTCCAATTATGAGTAACCTGAAAGAGAAGCAAGTTCTCTTAACCATTACTATCAACTGAATACCATGTATAAGTATCTACATCTTCGATCACTTTGAAGAATCCCGATACTTGCAATACTTGGTTCTCTACTTTATTCAAATACCTATAACTTCTCAAAATTCAGACCCTGTGTTTCCACGAAACACCTGTCTAAAAACTAGAGAAGTCATAAGTAAACTGAATATAGTACGAGGACCAACCCCTCTGTCCTGATGGACGCTGGACAACATACAATACTCTGTATAAGTCCCTTGAGTCTGATGACTCATTCACTGTGTGTCGTAGGCTGAAAACTGTACTTATGGTTAAGAAGAATTACACCGCTGTTTAATACTCCTTACCTAACCATCCACTGATATAGGTAAATGCCATCGACATAACTTCAAAAGGTATATCTTACTCTATAAAAATAGACGTACAGATATATCAATTTAAAATTGGTGCATAACCGCGGATATTCAAAACCAAATATTTGTCGACCGGCAAACAACCCAGGTGACTTCCTCAAATATCACCAATTCCAACGAATCCCGATATAATGAGGATGATCACCTAATTCCCAATAACTTACTCCCACTCATCATCTGTAAAACCATACAGATGTGAGAATCATACCTGGCAAATACATACCCTGGAGCAAGTGTCAAATTGGGAAATCAGTTTTCTTTTAACAGTACACAGTGAAAATGAAACATTGAAATGATTCGATGGGATATCCTGGTATTCCTAGTAATGCCTCTTCCATTATCCAGATTCACAACTGTAACCATATAATTCTTTGCCACCTCTCCAAATCCCTTTATATGTCTTTAGTCATTACCTTCTGTACACCCCTTTAGGCCAAATGGTTTTCTTCCTTCCCTACCGTTCGGCACCAGCCTATGGTTTGGAAGAAGACTATCCAATAAGCATAATGGGTGTACTGTCCCAATCCTAGGAACACTCGCAATGCGAGAGAAGGTGAAGATAAAAGACACCTGAATGTACTTTATTCCTATTTCTCCTGAACCAGAATCCATCCCCGAATTGGAACAAGTTCCTTTCGAGTTAGTATATAACCATACGATGGAGTATCCAATAAACTGTGGATCTTCGTAGTGATACGGAGTGTCCTGGAGAAATAAAAAGGTTATTTAGGATTGGCGAAGAAATACTTGGTTTGGTCGTGAATATCAGTCGCAATTTACTTTGCCCTCCTACTAATCCCTTGCTTTGTCTTAACTTAATACCTTATGCACACCATCGTTATGCTAATTGGTTTTCTTCATTCCCCACCGTTCGGCACCAGCCTAAGGTTTGGAAGAAGACTATCCAATTTGCGTAATAGGTGTACTACTCCTAAACCAAGGAGCACTCGCAACCTGAGAGAAGGTAAAAGGAAAAGACAACTGAATAGTCATATCCGTTTTCTCCAGAACCGGAAACCATCCTCGAATTCCTTCGAGTTAGTATCTAACCATACGATGGTTTTGTCCAATAGAAGTGGACGTTCGTAGTAATACGGGGTGTCCTGGAGAAAAGGGTAAAAGTAGGAGTGGCAATGAGGTTTGCAACTCTGACAATCCAAAAGCCAATGTTAAGAAGGTTCGGTCAACTTGGTCACTGAGTCATAGTCTAGGGTCGGGTCAATGGTCGCTGCCAAAGGGAGAGAGAAAAGAAACACTCAGCATGCACTCTAACCTAGATCAGAATGGTTATCACTTTATCTAATCTGGAAACCTCCCACTGTAACCTCAAATTCTTCCCCAAACCTGAAAGAAGAATTAGTTGGGGTCACCCGAGGAGTAAACCAACTCATCAGTGGGAATCGGGATCCAACTATCATCGTATGATAACGTGACGGAATCCACTCACGTCACCACACTCCAGAAGGTATGCGCATGTCTGGCAAGTTTCAGTTCTTTTGAAACTCCCGATGCGGATTTTTACCCCAAGTGGTTTATGACCTTGACTAGGTCAACAAACTATAAACCGCCAGTCAAGTTCAACCCGTCATTATTCTGGATTGCATTAAACCCACCCGTACGTGCCCTTGACTAGGTCAACAAGGCCGCACGACTGTCCTAACCAATCCCATTTATGCAACAAACAAGTATCACTTAGCTACCGAACACTACGTCTTGACTAGGTCAACAAACGCAGCACGAATACTAAATAATACTCGTAGGAAATGACGGAAGGCTACGGCTGGTTTTTGGCGAAAAACCTTTAACGTAATGAACTTGATATCGTTGAAGGAACTGCATAGTTTTTATAAAAATATAGTGACGGAAACCTTTACTAAAGAGGTCACTCCCGGTGAAGGGATATCGGCTCTTTCCCCGTAGAATGAGGTGCAGGATATTCCAACTGAATACCACGATGCAAAGCAAAAGTAATCGGCTATAGTGAAGTTATTGCCCTGACGCAAACTTCTGTCCAAGGGGTCACTCCCGGTGAAGGGATCTCGGCCCTTGCCTCGTCGACTGAGGAGCAGGATATTCCAAATGAATACCACGATGCAAAAAAAAAGTGAACGTCCTTGCAATAACAGCTTTTTGAAAAAATGTTCCAACAACATCAGAATAGGTTTGTTTATCTTGCATTGATCCGAATCAACGCAGTCCCATCATATGATCACACCAATAAAGAACGAAAATAATGATGTACGTATATGCCATCCGCATTCGCCACTGGGTCCCGTCATCACCCGTTAGGTTACTTAACTAACGACAGAGCGGGGACTGGACTAGCACGGATGTAAAACATATACAACATCTACTAATATATATACCAATATATTATATTCGCTCAAGGCGTGATAAAATGCAACATCACATAAATGTACAGCATCACAGAACAACACAGATATCTGGAAGCCCCGGGTTTCACAGAGCCGCTGCTGAAACCCGACGTTCCCCTGGTCGTGTGGATAGCCTGTGCAATGAAATCCTAGACCCCTACGGGCGCGGCAAGTCACCCGCCAAAACCTGAAGCGAGGCAGCCCCCTTCAGTACCGTGAATGGACCACCCAGCACTTCACGGAATCCGGTAACTTGGGCACCCCTCCTGGGTCAACCTGTACCCCCTACGAGTGCGGCGAATAGCCCGCCAATCCTAGAGTGAAGCCCCCTCCGTCTCAATGCCATGAGATGCGGGCCCGTTGCCCTCTAGAACCCGGCTATCCGTGCACCCCTCCGCGGGGTAATCCTAGTACAGAAAGTAAAATATACATACAACGGGTACATCGACCGTAACCAGGTCGTGCCCCAAAAGAATAATACAAATAGGCAGTGACGGCAGTCCACATGTCGGACGCTCGCCCCGCAATATCAAATGTACATAATACAACAAAAACTGCACTAGCATTGCATCCAGGCTATCCCCCACGACCGATCCGCAACATCACAGCATAAACACAGAACATCAATGTGAAAATCACGTTCGCAAATCCGTCTAACCGGGCTATAGCAGTTAGACGGGATTTACCGATCAAGTGACATTCACGGTCGCAGATATAATGTAAATACTGTGAAATAATGAGTTTAAAATATCCGATCGATCAAAAATTAACAAGTGGGCCCCCAAGTAATACTGTAGCACTCACAGAAATTCTGGGCCCAATTTTAATATTCCAAAACCTCTATCTATATCCCAAAAGCCCACTACAAAAAATTGGCAAAATGAAGCGAATACCCTGTGGCGGAACCGCGGCAAAAGAGGGGTCATTGCCGCGGTTCCGCGGTCATCTGGAGTGATCAGCTTACCAAATTTTTGCAGTTTTCTTAGAATTTCATGTACATCAGTTTTCTACAACCTGAAAAATTTTTCGAGCCCGGAAAAAATCGACAGAAAACTGATGCATGCAAAACGCGGATTTTGGAATTTTGGTCGATCGGATAAGCAAAACGCATTAGAACAAGCTAGGCAAGGTTAATGGCGTGGCTCTGATACCATGTTGCGCCACGGCAGCGCCCCGGCCGTCTATCCGAGGCCAAAATGCGGAATCAAAATTTTCTTAACTTTCAAACTGGCGCTACCGCGGACAATATTCCCGGATCGTAACCATTAACCGATACTAGCAAACAAGAGAAAGGGTGAGAGATATACCGAGTGATCCGAGTCCTCCGGTCTTCTCGTCGTCATCCCGATCTCCCGCGGAAACTCCGGTCGTCGCATCCTTGCCGGAAGGGCACCACATCATCTGCATCTTTTACGGGCTCCCACCTCAATACCGAGGCAACTCGGGCGCGAAGTAGGCTGGCCGATGCGCCCAAGATTTGCTGTAGAAGTAGTGTAGAGTCTATGTCTCTTTGGAGTAGTAGTTGCCATGGTGATGGAGGGATGAAGAACATTGAAGAGAGCTAGAAATAGTGTAGCAAGAAAAATGAGATGTGAATAATTTTTCTCATGCAAATGAACTCCTCTCTTTTTCTCCCCTCATCCAAAGAAATGTGGCCGGCCATTTGATATATGGAAATGGTGGAGGGAAAAACCAAACTCAAGAGGGAGGTGAGTGTAGGAGAAAGAGAATGGTGACCATATCAAAAGCAAAGCTCACATCACTAAACAAATCAATCCTAATCCTTTCTCATCACCATAAAGCAAAAGAAAAGACTAAGAAAGCATCTCATCATGAGAAACTATCATGATGCCACCAATATGCAAGATACCCCCTCCACAAATGTTATTTGCAAACTTGCAAATAACCCCTTCCATCGGAAAAGTCCGGCCGGGAAAGAACAAAGGAAAACCGGCCGGAACGGAATGCAAACTGGCAACTCCAGAAAACTAGTCCCGTAATAAATTACAGGAAAACCCCGATACTGTGCATACACACCCGCATCTGTATTTCGACCGGATACAAATGCAAAGAGACAAATCTACACTGTACTAAACTAGGATCCGGCTTAAACCAAAGCCGGCTAGTAATATCCGTCCGATCCTGATCCGTGCAATACCACACTTATCAGATCGAACCCTGCCATATATCCATACGGTCACAAGTACAAACCGTCCGATCCTGATCCGTGCAATACCGTACGTATCTGATCGGACCCTGCCATATCTCCATACGGCTTCTACAACGTTTCGCCCGAAAGCTTGAGTAACTGAAAGTGTGGTGGACTCTAAAGACTCGTCAATACTATGGCTGTGGATTTAACCACTAGCACGTCAGAGGTATAAGCCAATACGTGACGGGCCACCAGCTATTGACCAAAAGGGACGTCGATGAGCGAACTCATCCTGACACCCTACTGAGCCTGTCAGTGACAATATCCGTACAGTCCGGTCCGTTCGTCTTATGAGTATCGCATGGCGGGCCTAGGGGGTTGGTAAAAGTCAGACCTCCAAAAGCGGTACAAGTCGTGTCGGAGCGTAGCCCAGAACACCCTGAGATACTACTGGAATACCTACCAGTAAATCTCCTGCCTCGGCCGAGGGCTTTGTGTAATGGCTCTCCTAGACACAGCGCGACCTCACCCCCAATACCGGGAGAGACGAACCCCTGCAGATCCGCTCACTGCCTCCATGTGGCTCGGGACTGTACCCAACTAAAACCTGTTTGCACGACTCCTTTGAGCCATGGTAGGGTAGTAATCAAAGCACAGTGGGAACTCACACGAGACAAATGACGATCTCAGGTCGATGAACTAACCTGTACACATGTCACCAGGGAACTGCTATCTGATATCTGGTATAAGACCAACTAGCATGTTCCCGGCGAGTCCTGTCCGGTGTACTCATAACCCAATGAACACCTGTATACATCTTAGGTGAACCAACTGACACCAGTGGCTTGTGAGACCGGCCAGCGCCCCTCGTCGGGGTCTCGACTGTATACACTAGTCTACTAATGGAGTATCGATGCCCTGTCTCGAAACTCCTACGACTAGGGACCTTTTAAGAATGTGCTTATAGACTACCAGCTCCCAGGTATATGATCGCCATCATACTGCTGGTAGTCAAGCAAGAATCCTAGGGGCTCTATCAACGTGTAATAGCGACATGTCAGGTCACCTAAAGTAGTACACGATGATAAAGATAAACCAGATAGCAAACTATCATCTCGAGTAAGACTGTCCTACAGGGATAGGTCCTCCCTCAATCATTGCAATCACGTGCCTGTGATCCAATAATTGACTCTGAGGGCACTATCTCCAACAGATGATGTATATTATATTGGATGCTTGGACATATATAGAGATGACTTTCTTGCTCGATATGATAGTACGCTATCTGGTTGCTCTTTATCTTAACATGTATACTAGTCTCTTTAAACTGTCTTATAGTTACATGTTGGTAAAGCCCTTAGGATGTGTACTTGACTACCTGGACTATGATGCAGATCATACTAGTGGGGACATGGTAGTCCATAAGTACATCCTTCAAGGTCCCTAGTCGTAGGTGTATGGAGACGGGGCATCGATATACCAGTGTAGACTAGCGTATACGCTTCTCGACCCACGAGATGGGCGATGGATGATCCTATATCCATTGGTGTTTGACATCAGAGATGGTATACGGGTGCTCAGTGGAGACTGGGTACACTGGACGGACTAGCCGAGAACTCCTAGATGGTATTATTGTAGGTCCACGTTGCCCACCCCGGTGCTTACGGGGAGGCGGAAAACGGAATAAAAATCGGATTTTTATGAGCTTAGGCAACATGGACTAGACTATGAAAGATCTTTGCTAAACAAAAACAAGCTAAAGCTAACTAGAAACTAGCTAAGTGCTAGAAAGGTTATACCTTGGGCTTTATGTCCTTCTCTCCTTGCTCCTTGGAGTGGTGGAAGGAGGTCACCTTGGTCGTCTTCTCACGTCGAAGAAAGATCCACCCGAAAGCCTCAACCTTTGGCTTCAACTCCAAACTAGAAGTAACTAGGGTGCAAGAAGTGCTAATCCTTGAACCCTAGATGAGAGTAGAGATTATCAAGGGAGGGTTTTTCTCAAGCTCAAGTGTTTCTGAACACATGAGTGGGGAGAGCTTGAGGGAGAGGAAGAACAAGAGAGAGAAAGTATATGATAGAATGAGAATAGAATAAACCATTCTCACAAATATATGTGTATTATTTTAATTAGATAATTAGTAAGATAATTGTCATGGATTAATCAAGACATGACCATTATCATTTCATTTTTAATGCAAATTGCAAGGATCAAAGAGCATCTTCCAAATGAAATGATGATGGTCAAAGTGTCAACCAAGGTCAACAAGTCAATAAGGTCAAATGGTCAACAACCATAACCATGCACAATTATTAAACTAATATCAATTAACAATAATACACACATAAGCATTAGGGTTAATAAAATGACAATAGCCATTAACCCTAATCAAGGTCCTCTCCCTCTGTCTCAAGCAACTGTGCATACGCACCCGCATTCGTGATCCGAGGAACACGAATACAATGAAAAAAACCAATCCAAAATCATATACTAGGATCCGGCTTAAACCAATGCCCGCTAGTATAAACTGTCCGGACATCAAACGTGCACAAGTGCGCGGATGTGAACGAACCCTGTCGCAAAACCATGCGACCTCTACTCATTTTGCCTAAAGGCGAATAGCTCTCTGTGTGGGACTCTAAAGACAAGACACTACGCTGGCAGTGGGTTTAACCACAGACCGCAAGCGGCACTAGCTGTACGTAACGGTCCCTAGGTAGATGTCGATAAGAAGACTGACGAGGTGAACCCCATCCGAACTCCTACTGAGCCTGTATGTGACAATCTCCGTACTATGCGGTCTGTTCGTCTGATACATCGCATGGCGGGCCTAGGGGGGCGGTGAAACGTCAGTCCCCTAATAGCAGTACAAGTCGTATCGGAGTGTAGCCCAGAACACCCTGAGATAACACTGGAAACCTACCAGTATATCTCGCTTGCCCTGGCCAGGGACTACTCGTGTAATGGCTCTCCTGGACACAGCGCGATGTCAACCCCCAATACCGGGAGAGACGAATCCTGTCTAACCGTCACTGCCTCCAAGTGCTTCGGGACTGCACCCAAAAACTACCTGTTTGCACGACTCCTTTGAGCCGTGGTAGGGTAGTAATCAAAGTGCAGTGGGAACACACTCGAGGCGAAGTGACAGTGTCAAGTCAACGGACTAAGCTGTACTCATGTCACCTGGGAACTGATAACTGACGATAGGTATAATACCAACCAACAGTTCCCGACGAGTCCTGTCCAGTGTACTCGTAACCTAACGAGCACCCGTATACTATCTCAAGTAGGACGTACTGACGGCTGTGGGACAGACCGTCTCCCATACTGGGATGAGAAGCGCATACACTAGTCTACTCCGGAGTATCGATGCCCTGTCTCGATAGTCCAACGACTAGGGACCTGTATAAGGATGTGCTTATAGATCACCCAGCTCCCACGAGTGTGAGCGCCATCACAACGCTGGTAATCAAGCAAAGATCCTAAGGGCTCTACTAATATGTATAACAGCAATATGCTAAAAGAAACACATGCACATATTAAAGCAGAGACAAACCAAGTAGCATACTACCATTTCGAGCAAGATTGAATATACAACTGTGAATATCCCAAGCTTCCATTAAGTAATATACAAACTAGTATGATACAGTAATGGCCTCTAGGGAATATACACTAACAATCTCCCACTTGCACTAAGGCCATGTACTGGCGTATCGAAGACCTATCATCTCGATCAGCCGCTCGAACTGAGTCTGGGGCAAGGCCTTGGTGAATGGATCTACTGTGTTATCTTCTGAAGCAACCCTCCGAACCTCGATCTCCTGGCGATCTACGATCTCCCTGATCAGGTGATACCGCCTTAAGATGTGTCTGGATTTCTGATGGGACCTGGGTTCCTTCGCGAAAGCTATAGCCCCGTTGTTGTCGCAATACAGAGGTATTGGGTCAACAATGGACGGAACCACCTGAAGTTCTCTCAAGAACTTCCTCATCCAGACAGCTTCTTTTGCGGCATCAGATGCGGCGATGTATTCCGCTTCCATAGTCGAGTCAGCAACGGTTTCCTGTTTGGAGCTCTTCCAACACACCGCCCCTCCATTGAGGGTAAAGACAAAACCCGACATGGACTTGGAATCATCCTTGTCACTCTGGAAGCTGGAGTCAGCAAAGGCCTCAATCTGGAGGTCTTTTCCGCCATACACCAAGAACATCTCCTTAGTCCTTCTCAGGTACTTGAGAATGTTCTTTACTGCTATCCAATGTTTCTCCCCAGGGTTTGACTGATACCTGCTTACCACACTCAGTGCATAAGCCACATCCGGTCTGGTACACAACATCGCATACATTATAGAGCCTACCGCAGAAGCGTAGGGTATAATAGACATGCGATCCCTCTCCAAATCAGTCTTGGGAGACATCTCTTTGGAGAGGGTGATCCCGTGACAAGCCGGTAGATTACTGCGCTTGGAATCTTCCATACTGAATCTCTTCAGTATGGCGTCGATGTACCTGGGCTGCGAAAGTCCTAATATCCCCTTGGATCTGTCACGGTAGATCCGGATACCCAGAATGTATGAGGCATCACCCAGGTCTTTCATGGAGAACCTGTGTGACAAGAACCCCTTGACAGATTGCAGCATAGGAATGTCATTTCCTATTAAGAGAATGTCATCCACGTATAAAATGAGGAATACTACAGTTCTCGCTACAAATCTACAATAGATGCATGGTTCATCTGGATTTTTGATAAAGCCAAATTCCTTGACCGTCTCATCAAAACAGATGTTCCAACTCCGCGATGCCTGCTTTAGTCCATAAATGGACTTAAGCAACTTGCAAACCTTTCCGCCGCTCCCACTCTGAATGAAACCCTCTGGATGATCCATATAGACACACTCCTCTAAATGTCCATTTAGAAAAGCTATCTTTACGTCCATGTCACGACCCGAAAGAGCACGTGACTGGCCCTTGAACCATATGAAGTCTATAGGACTCCATCTGATCCAAGTAAGCCAAAAGCCCAGAAATCTAAAACCATTTTTGAGAATAAGTAAAGAAAACTGGTTTAAAAAAAGTGAAGAAAAACATGTTTGAAATCAAGGTTTTTAAATAACTAAGCCGAATGTGCATTTGAAAACCGTACAGTCTTTTCTAAAATTTTCGGCAGAGTTTCTCTTGTAAAACTGGCCCCGAATGGGGTACAACATGAATAACAATATATAAAATGATAAAGGCATCCCCAAGCGGGAGCTAGCTCTTCGTCAATCGACGGTCACAACCACACGATGATATGATAATATACAACGCCAAGTGGCGAGGATCAAAATCAAGGAAAGCTCAAAAAGCAGCAAGAAAACCGCAATACTACTAAGCGCGACTCTAAGGTCGAATAATACCACACTGTCTCTAAGTCTGAAAGAATATACAAGTTTTTGGTTGATGGACAATTTCTAGATACAATGAAATACATGAATAAAATGGTGATTCTTGATGCGAAAGAATCCACCTACCAAAGCAAATCACCCGGAAGAAGGTAGTGTGCCAGAAATGCCGCAATGAAACCTGTACGGCAGAACCTGCAAGGACTGTGGCACAACGGGGGTGAGTTGCCAACTCGTGAATAGAAATATCTACAAGCAGAAACCGAATGCAAGACATAAACCTAAGCCAACGATCAGTAATACAATCCACAAGAGTGCATCTGAGTGTAATAAGGTGGCAAGGTAACATCTAATCATGTATGTAGTGCCAGGTACTCAGGTAATAACATGTCATCAGTGTAAGGTATGCCTGCATGAGGTAAGTATGATGAAATATCAATGATATCAATACACATATATTAGCGTCCCATACCACTAATATTGGTGTAAGGGTATATATAACAGCGCCCTCATACCCTGTTATATATACAAATGAAGTATGACAAGTGTAAATCCAGTCTGTATATGATCCATGTCTGTATATATGTGGAACCCGTCCACCTGTCACCCACTGACAGTAAGCATCATGTATGCAAGTATGAGGATATAAACAATATCATGGAAAACATCATGAAACCCGTGCCAAGCATCGACACGTAAATCCTCATCCATATGGGGCTCCGTCTGCGGTATCGGCCCTCGGCCCCGGCAGCACGAGTCAACCCATGTCCATCTCTGGGCTCCGTCTGCGGTAGCGGCCCGTCGGCCCCCGGCAGTACGCCCATCTCTCGGCTCCAGGCGGTATCCCCCGGATATCCGCCGAGCTCAAATAGAATCACCGGTAGGTACTCGCCCGCCTCCAGGCTCAATCGGCATAACCCATCGATCATCTCACCGAGGGGAACCATACCGGGCCCACCACGAACCCGCAAACGGATCATCACTCCTCGAATCGGGTTTCAAGCACACGTCTCAGCACCGAGAAAACGCGTGGTGGACGCACCCAAATATCATATCACGAGGTACCGGGTTTTCATAAAAGAACATCTTTTCTTAAATAATCCCACGGTCCTCAAAATCAGAAATCACATGAAAATCCACATCAAGAAGTAAATCCAATGCAATGTGCTATGCAATCAATCCATGATGTATGCGACATGTAAAGAGAGATAATCATATCGGAAATCATGCAACATGGAATAGTAATGTACATATGTCGGGAGGAACCGCTCCTTTAGAATGAATCAGTTTAAAGAATATCTTGCGGTCCTCAATCTCAATCAAGTCAGAATCATCTATGTTTGTGTACAGGTACATGTGTACAATATGCCAAGCAGTAATCATATCATGAATGCAACAGTACTACAGTGTAGTGGCATGGCAATTATCGATGATGAAGTGTGTGAGCCGGCAAATAGTGTACGTGAAACATACGCATCATCGATAATGGTGCTGGTGTCCTAACAGCATGATAATAATATAACAATGAACATATGCCAGCAATGCGAATAGCAGGAAAATGCAGATATCTAGTAGTCAACACCACAGTGAAGTATCTACTATGCAAACTACATCTAAGTATCCGGTCAATCAGGAGGGGTAGGTGTGGAAACCACCTAAATCTGAGTCGATACATGTATAAAAGTATATAGTCGGTGATCTCGCCTCAATGTCATATCATAAGATATCCTCGAGTTATGAGTGCGGATCTATCATCAATATCGGCTCGTACGGTAAATCATCGTACGGCATCCCTATAGCTGGGTAGGAGTCAGTATCTCACTGTCTCATCACATAACAGATATCACCATCGTCAGATCATATAGTCTGGAGTACTACTCTATGTCTAGTACAAAACGGTAACCTCAGTAAGTATGCATGCGGGGGTAAACACATATCTCAAGCCCGCAAGAATCACAAGTCATATCCCACATATGAATCGTATAAAATCACCGATCCCAGGGCACCCAGCCCACATCATCGACTCATCTCCAAAGTCATCACATATCATCAATCACAGTGCAAGTACAAGTGATAAGCAAGGGTGTGTGTAGGTGTAATTCTACCCTAGGGTTCGCGACTATGAACTACACTAGTCACTTCTAACCCTACATTATCCACAATACACCTAATATCACAATAAACTACATAGTAATCTATCTACGGACTGCGGGGGTGCTATACGCCATCCACCCGACTTCCCCCTGTAGATATAATCTACTCACCTTGCATCACCAATTGCGGACGTCACCACGTATTTGCTTGTCGTCCCGAAGTCTTCATGGATACCTACACATCAAAATATCGTATATGCGCATTAAAACCAAATCCAATCTAAAACGGCGCACGAAATCCAAAACGATACGATAAGGGGGCCTATAGGTGAGAACCTATGGCACGCCTTCAAAACTATCAATAAATCCTCTACATCGTCGTATAAACGACAATTAGTCGAGGCAAAACACATTCCACCATTTCAGAATCAAAAATACGGAATACGGAAACACGAATCCAAAATAGCAACTTAGGATATATGTCCCAGATTTCACCCTAGATAGAATCTGTCAAAACTAGAAGTACCCTGGGTCAACACTAGAGGAACAGGGGCTGTGCACAGAAAACGAGGAGAATGGCTAAGTATGCTAAGTCAAAGTCCACCTCTCTCTCTCACCTACCCTCATCATTATATTTTCCTTTCTTTTCCTTTTCTTTTAAAATCCAAACCTTCTCACATCAATAGTAATCCCAAAAGAAAACCATGGCTAGAAAAATGCACAAGTGTAGAAAAAGTGATACGTGTAAGTTTTGCACAAGATTGCCAAAAAAACCCGATTAGCGATTTTAATCGCGATTAGCACTAAATTATTGTCAAACTAATCACAAAAACTTAAAAATGCCATAATCCACTAATTTACCCTATTTTAGAATTTTCCATAATTTTTCATAATTTTTTTCTAACATTTTTCCTATTTATTTGCATTTAATATTAAAATAATCAATAAAATAATATTAAATTATAAAAATTCCCAAAATTAATATTTTATATTTTTGAAAATGTTACAATCTACCCCCCTTAAAGAAATTCGGTCCCCGAATTTTAAATTTAAACCCCCAGATACAAAAACATCTCAGTAATAAACCAAAGTCGTCGGGGCTCCGAAATCATCAACACATAGAACGTCACAGCGCAATGCATGCGCAAGGGTACTGAGCAGATAACTCGAAAACAAAACTCCGTCAAGCATCCCGCAATCATCGGAGTCAATGTAAAAAAAACACAATGTCAAATCCAATACAAAACCGATATGATATGGATCGGAACTACACATGTAGACATCCAATCTAAACATAACACCATCCTGTGCGTCTGGTGCGCACTGAAATCAAAAAAAAATCCATATATGTGCTAAACAGGTGCACAAAACAACATCCAAGTGCAACGGGTGTGCACGAAGCATCTGTCATGGGCATCGTATGTGCCTGACAGCAAAATAAATCAGGTGCATGTGACATGCACGAAGAATCCCGATTTAGCGCATCTGGCGTGCACCAAAATCGTATCTAAAAACATGCGCCCAACATGCGCGAAAATCCAAACCGGTGCATCCATCGTGCACGAATGAAAATCTAAACCCTGCGCACTCAACATGCACGGAAATCACGAAATCCAATAGCAAACACCGAACAGGCGTAAAGCACATCGCCAGCACGGAGTGCAAAAATCAACCATCAAAATCCGGGTCAAAATCAACGATATAATGCGGCTCAAACCAAAATCAGGGTACCGCAAGGAAAATCTCACAACCGTGTGCATCAGCGTGCACGAATCAAAGCCTAACACTAAAATGCATGAAAACTCTGCGCAAAATATATAAATATCCAGTGGGTGCATGAAACCAATATCATGAAACTCAGTCACCAAAACTAGATCGTGCAAATAGAACGCCCAAAATACCGAAATCCAAAATGACGGATACGTGATAATCGAATCACAAAATCACAAATCATAAATACCGTCTTCGGTAGTTTCTCCTTCAAGGTCGAGAAGGAGTCAGTGTAATCCACTGCTAGCAGCGCAGGATATCTACCTGCCTCTTGCTCACGGTCTGGCGTCTTCTGACTCTCTAGGTCCTTATCTTCTCTGCGGATTACCTATCACGCGGTCAATCGGCTCATCGGCCCTGTCAGGTGTGCTAACGGGGACGATTCCGTTCTGGCACTTTTCTGGTCACCTCTCGGTCAAACCTCACGACCACTCGTAAGGCAGCATATCACTGACGTCGGTCTCTGGCTATCTGAATGCACGTCACACATCTGATCCTGGGTGCAAACATCATTGCAGCAATGTCCTGAAAGGAATCCTGCTCAAGGTCTCTTCCAATCATGCCTATGCCGATCTGTACAGAGGCTGGCTCTCTTGTACTATCTCTTCTCGCTGGAAAGACATCTGTGTCCTCAGCACAACATTTCTCGGAAATTGGTCACATCCCAACGTTTCTGTAAGCATATCAGGTCTCTAGTTTCGACGGGAAGCAATGACAGCTCGTCAGTATCTCACACGAACCTCTGGTTCCACTTGTCTCCATCGTCGTCCACTATGACGTCACGCCAAGCTACTATACACTGCACTGCTCTCGGCCACGGTCAATCTGAAGTCTCTCACACGGACTCGAAATCGCGTACTCTGTAGCTTCATCATTCTGTAGCAGATGTCAGGCCGAACTGGTCCTCGGAAACACGTCCCAACCATCGGAGGAATACTCATCACTCGTCCGTCCTTGATCCATTCGCAACGCATCTGGGTAAGTTCCTTTATCCGAACTTGGTCAACTACTTCGTCGACAATGCCGAACTCTGGCCTGCTGGGTGTGCGCAACACGACCACTCCTGGTCTAGGTCTTCTCGTATCGTACTCCAGAAAGGTCCTGCCGAGGTTCCTTTCTCAAATCTCAATCCTGCCGAAATGCCCGGAAGTCATCATCCAATGCTGAAGCTAAAGCTTTCCGGAACGGCTGCATACCTATCGCGCTTCTTTCTGGAAGGTATATCCATATACCACGCCTCTGGGTGCGTATAACATCTCTGATGTCGGCGGAGTGGGACGTCATCTCGTCGAAATATCTTGCGAACTCTTTTCTTCACTCTGCATCAGTGTCGACTGATTCGGACTCGTCTCATCATGGCTGCACGAACTGCGCTCCGACGGCTATGCTCGCACCTGGAGTCTCCCAAGCAGTGTCCCATCACGATATCCGAAAGATGTCGAACCATCCGATCGACTCGTCAGATCCTCATAATCCCCCAAGAGCTCACATCTCGGGTACAGTTTAATAGTATCGAGTACATGCCACAGCGTCGGTGGTCCAGCCGTAGAAGGGCAAACCCAAGCCTCACTAATGGCGTCGCGGAACCGCCGTAAACCCTAAGGTTCCAAGGCTGTCACACGGTCATTAAGTCGAGTTAGGGTTTCATTCTTCTAGAGGGTCCATAGAATCACCTGCATGTCTTTCCGTATACTTTAAACTTGGAAAATAGGCTCCTGACATTCGATCGTCTCAATCGACTCTCAACGAATCTGCGTGAAGTCGTCTCTAGCTGGAATCAATCCACCTGATGACCTCGCATCGGGGTAAGCGAACTCACCACGCGTCCTAGTCATCCATCCTCGGTGACTAGCAACTCGCTATCATCTCTCTAAGAACATGCTCATGCTGCAGTAGCTCCAATCATCTGGGCGATATCTCATCATTTGCAGCAGCAACTGGCTCATATGCCTGTACGCCGAACAACGCCTCAATCCTCCAGGAAAGGCAATACATAAGCGGTCATCTCTGAATCAGCCTGCTCTAGATCTGAGTAAGACTCTCCACACTGGAAATCTTCAACTCAACTGGGCCCGCTCTGGCGCAAAATCGGACGAATCACCTTCGTCTCTCAAATCGGGTAGACTAGCTATCATCTGTCGCATAACTGCCTGAAAGCTCCGGCAATCTCAGCTCGTAAGCTCCGAAAGCAACACCCTGTCAATCTCAGCGACAGCTGGTCCATCTGTCTGCACGGTAGGCGACATCACCATCTCTGAGGTATGCTGTACATCAACAGTCCTCTCTCAACTGGCAGCTCTAACAAAGGCCCGATCATCCGGTGCAAGACCAAGCACTCGCATCCACTAGAGGTCACAATCACCAACACTAACTCGAGACGTTCCCATGTCACCAGAAAACACAAAGGTCGGCCCTCGTACCAAACGAGCTCACACCGGCCGTAACCCTAGCAGCAGCCCAAACTGCGCTCAAACACGGTGACAGGAATCTCAATCGAGTATCAAAGAGAGCACATCAGTGGCAAGAAGGGAAACAACAGATCCAAAGTGGATACATGATCATAGGAAGGAACAGTATCAATGAAGGTATGATCATGAAACTAATAGAATCGGGGATCTCAAATGGATGAATAATCCTGGATATAAAGAGAATCACTGATCTCGAAAGTATGTACATCCTAAGGTTCCTTAAGCGGAGTGGCGTGTCGTAAGTATGCCGCGGAACATACCAACGGTACGTCACTCTACTTTAGTCACCAAATCCATCAACCAAGGGTCATCCTAAAACGACGAAAGTTCGGGTTTACACCCCCTCGACCAAGTCTAAGTTCCGTAAGGTCAAGCCTAAGTTCCGTATATATACAACTCCCTAGGCTCCACATAGTCAAACTTAGACTCGAACCAAGGTCAACCTAGCGCTCTGATACCAACTTTGTCACGACCCGAAAGAGCACGTGACTGGCCCTTGAACCATATGAAGTCTATAGGACTCCATCTGATCCAAGTAAGCCAAAAGCCCAGAAATCTAAAACCATTTTTGAGAATAAGTAAAGAAAACTGGTTTAAAAAAAGTGAAGAAAAACATGTTTGAAATCAAGGTTTTTAAATAACTAAGCCGAATGTGCATTTGAAAACCGTACAGTCTTTTCTAAAATTTTCGGCAGAGTTTCTCTTGTAAAACTGGCCCCGAATGGGGTACAACATGAATAACAATATATAAAATGATAAAGGCATCCCCAAGCGGGAGCTAGCTCTTCGTCAATCGACGGTCACAACCACACGATGATATGATAATATACAACGCCAAGTGGCGAGGATCAAAATCAAGGAAAGCTCAAAAAGCAGCAAGAAAACCGCAATACTACTAAGCGCGACTCTAAGGTCGAATAATACCACACTGTCTCTAAGTCTGAAAGAATATACAAGTTTTTGGTTGATGGACAATTTCTAGATACAATGAAATACATGAATAAAATGGTGATTCTTGATGCGAAAGAATCCACCTACCAAAGCAAATCACCCGGAAGAAGGTAGTGTGCCAGAAATGCCGCAATGAAACCTGTACGGCAGAACCTGCAAGGACTGTGGCACAACGGGGGTGAGTTGCCAACTCGTGAATAGAAATATCTACAAGCAGAAACCGAATGCAAGACATAAACCTAAGCCAACGATCAGTAATACAATCCACAAGAGTGCATCTGAGTGTAATAAGGTGGCAAGGTAACATCTAATCATGTATGTAGTGCCAGGTACTCAGGTAATAACATGTCATCAGTGTAAGGTATGCCTGCATGAGGTAAGTATGATGAAATATCAATGATATCAATACACATATATTAGCGTCCCATACCACTAATATTGGTGTAAGGGTATATATAACAGCGCCCTCATACCCTGTTATATATACAAATGAAGTATGACAAGTGTAAATCCAGTCTGTATATGATCCATGTCTGTATATATGTGGAACCCGTCCACCTGTCACCCACTGACAGTAAGCATCATGTATGCAAGTATGAGGATATAAACAATATCATGGAAAACATCATGAAACCCGTGCCAAGCATCGACACGTAAATCCTCATCCATATGGGGCTCCGTCTGCGGTATCGGCCCTCGGCCCCGGCAGCACGAGTCAACCCATGTCCATCTCTGGGCTCCGTCTGCGGTAGCGGCCCGTCGGCCCCCGGCAGTACGCCCATCTCTCGGCTCCAGGCGGTATCCCCCGGATATCCGCCGAGCTCAAATAGAATCACCGGTAGGTACTCGCCCGCCTCCAGGCTCAATCGGCATAACCCATCGATCATCTCACCGAGGGGAACCATACCGGGCCCACCACGAACCCGCAAACGGATCATCACTCCTCGAATCGGGTTTCAAGCACACGTCTCAGCACCGAGAAAACGCGTGGTGGACGCACCCAAATATCATATCACGAGGTACCGGGTTTTCATAAAAGAACATCTTTTCTTAAATAATCCCACGGTCCTCAAAATCAGAAATCACATGAAAATCCACATCAAGAAGTAAATCCAATGCAATGTGCTATGCAATCAATCCATGATGTATGCGACATGTAAAGAGAGATAATCATATCGGAAATCATGCAACATGGAATAGTAATGTACATATGTCGGGAGGAACCGCTCCTTTAGAATGAATCAGTTTAAAGAATATCTTGCGGTCCTCAATCTCAATCAAGTCAGAATCATCTATGTTTGTGTACAGGTACATGTGTACAATATGCCAAGCAGTAATCATATCATGAATGCAACAGTACTACAGTGTAGTGGCATGGCAATTATCGATGATGAAGTGTGTGAGCCGGCAAATAGTGTACGTGAAACATACGCATCATCGATAATGGTGCTGGTGTCCTAACAGCATGATAATAATATAACAATGAACATATGCCAGCAATGCGAATAGCAGGAAAATGCAGATATCTAGTAGTCAACACCACAGTGAAGTATCTACTATGCAAACTACATCTAAGTATCCGGTCAATCAGGAGGGGTAGGTGTGGAAACCACCTAAATCTGAGTCGATACATGTATAAAAGTATATAGTCGGTGATCTCGCCTCAATGTCATATCATAAGATATCCTCGAGTTATGAGTGCGGATCTATCATCAATATCGGCTCGTACGGTAAATCATCGTACGGCATCCCTATAGCTGGGTAGGAGTCAGTATCTCACTGTCTCATCACATAACAGATATCACCATCGTCAGATCATATAGTCTGGAGTACTACTCTATGTCTAGTACAAAACGGTAACCTCAGTAAGTATGCATGCGGGGGTAAACACATATCTCAAGCCCGCAAGAATCACAAGTCATATCCCACATATGAATCGTATAAAATCACCGATCCCAGGGCACCCAGCCCACATCATCGACTCATCTCCAAAGTCATCACATATCATCAATCACAGTGCAAGTACAAGTGATAAGCAAGGGTGTGTGTAGGTGTAATTCTACCCTAGGGTTCGCGACTATGAACTACACTAGTCACTTCTAACCCTACATTATCCACAATACACCTAATATCACAATAAACTACATAGTAATCTATCTACGGACTGCGGGGGTGCTATACGCCATCCACCCGACTTCCCCCTGTAGATATAATCTACTCACCTTGCATCACCAATTGCGGACGTCACCACGTATTTGCTTGTCGTCCCGAAGTCTTCATGGATACCTACACATCAAAATATCGTATATGCGCATTAAAACCAAATCCAATCTAAAACGGCGCACGAAATCCAAAACGATACGATAAGGGGGCCTATAGGTGAGAACCTATGGCACGCCTTCAAAACTATCAATAAATCCTCTACATCGTCGTATAAACGACAATTAGTCGAGGCAAAACACATTCCACCATTTTAGAATCAAAAATACGGAATACGGAAACACGAATCCAAAATAGCAACTTAGGATATATGTCCCAGATTTCACCCTAGATAGAATCTGTCAAAACTAGAAGTACCCTGGGTCAACACTAGAGGAACAGGGGCTGTGCACAGAAAACGAGGAGAATGGCTAAGTATGCTAAGTCAAAGTCCACCTCTCTCTCTCACCTACCCTCATCATTATATTTTCCTTTCTTTTCCTTTTCTTTTAAAATCCAAACCTTCTCACATCAATAGTAATCCCAAAAGAAAACCATGGCTAGAAAAATGCACAAGTGTAGAAAAAGTGATACGTGTAAGTTTTGCACAAGATTGCCAAAAAAACCCGATTAGCGATTTTAATCGCGATTAGCACTAAATTATTGTCAAACTAATCACAAAAACTTAAAAATGCCATAATCCACTAATTTACCCTATTTTAGAATTTTCCATAATTTTTCATAATTTTTTTCTAACATTTTTCCTATTTATTTGCATTTAATATTAAAATAATCAATAAAATAATATTAAATTATAAAAATTCCCAAAATTAATATTTTATATTTTTGAAAATGTTACAGTCCATCTGCCAAATCTCATAATCGTGGAAGGCAGCAATGGCAAGAAGGATCCGAATGGATTTCAGCATAGCTACTGGAGAAAAGGTTTCATCGTAGTCCAAACCAGGTCGCTGACGAAAACCCTTTGCTACCAGTCTAGCTTTGTAGGTCTCAACCTGTCTATCTACACCAATCTTCCTTTTGAAGATCCACTTGCATCCTACGGGTTTTACCCCATCTGGAACAATGTCCAACGTCCATACTTTGTTGGTGTACATGGACTCCATTTCGGTCCGCATTGCATCCAGCCATTTTACCGAGTCGACGCTCTGAATGGCTTGCTGGAAGCTAGTAGGCTCATCACAATCTATGATGCAATCCTCTCTATCCCCGTCAATGAGAAAACCGTAGTATCTCTCGGGCGGATGAGACTGCCTACTACTCCTGCGGAGTAGCGTGGGAATGTCTTGATCTTTCGAACCCTCTGGTTCTACTAAGCTTTCAGTAATAGCTTGTGGTTCTGGAATTTCTTCCAGTTCTATTGCGCTCCCACTTATTTCTTTTTCTAAGAACTGATGTTCCAGAAAATGGGCATTACGAGAAACAAGGACTTTTTGTTCCTCTGCGTAATAGAAAAGATACCCCTTGGAGTTCTTTGGGTATCCCACAAACTTGCACAGTACTGAGCGTGCCTCGAGCTTGTCCGTATGCTGCTTTTTGACATAAGCTGGACATCCCCAAATCTTCAGGTATTGAAGATAGGGTTTCTTCCCACTCCATAACTCATATGGTGTGGTAGGCACAGTCTTAGTGGGAACTCGGTTCAAAAGGTATGCAGCTGATTCTAGCGCATATCCCCAGTGCGATCGCGGCAACTCAGCGTTACTCATCATGGACCGTACCATATCCAATAGGGTTCGGTTCCGTCTCTCTGATACACCGTTATGTTGCGGAGTGTATGGAGGAGTAAGCTGAGAGAGAATTCCATTCTCTTTTAAGTAACCCAGGAACTCGGCACTCAAGTATTCACCACCTCGATCAGATCTCAGTGCCTTGATACTTTTGCCTGTTTGTTTCTCTACTTCATTCTTATATTCCTGGAACTTATCAAAAGCTTCGGATTTATGCATCATTAAGAAGACATGTCCGAACCTTGAGAAATCATCCGTAAAAGTAATGAAGTAAGAATAACCGCTTCGCGCATGTGTAGACATTGGACCGCATACGTCGCTGTGTACGAGTCCCAAGAGCTCGCTCGCTCTTACTCCGTGTCCAGTGAACCGAGTCTTTGTCATCTTTCCCTTGAGACAGGATTGACAAGTTGCATACGATTGATATTCGAACGGATCCAAATATCCTTCTGCATGTAACTTAGTCAACCTTCTCTCATTGATGTGACCCAGTCTACAATGCCATAAGAAAGTTTTATTGATTTCTGGAGACTTTCTTTTGTGTGTATTCTGGACATTGAAAATCTGTGGTTGGTTTAACACGTATATTCCGCTGTTCAATGTACCTGACCCAATCAAGCTTGATTAAGGTGAATGTTCACTACATTACTTACAAATGCAAATTCATAACCTTCTTTAGATAATAAAGATACAGAAATGATATTACAGGTTGCATTTGGTACATAATAACAACTACGCAAAACCAAAAAATGTCCATCGGACAATCCTAGGTGATAGTCCCCCACGGCCTCAGCATCCATGCTAGCACCGTTCGCAACTCTGAGGGTCATGTCACCTGCCTTCAAAACTCTACGCTTTCTCAACGCCTGCAAAGAATTATAGATATGAGATCCTGATCCGGTATCCAATACCCATGAAGTAGAGTTTATTGATATACAGTTTTCAATAACATACACACCTGAAGCTGAAGCTGCAACTCGCTTCAAATCCTGTGTTCTGGCTTTCCAAGCCTTGCAATCCTGTTTCCAGTGACCACTTTTGTGACAATAGAAGCATTCTTCCTTCCCCACAGCTTTCCCTCTATCTTTGTTGCTTTTCCTTTTCCCTTCGTATCCACTTTACCGACACCGCCTCTTGGTTTGGCGGGGGCTTTCTTCTTCTTACCCTTGGCTTTCGCCCTGGATCTAGAAGAGGAAAATCCTCCTACAAACAAAGTGGATGTCTTCCTACCTTTCTGTAGGGTGCCCTCAGCACTCCTCAACATGTTCAGAAGTTCGGAAAGTTCAACCTCCTTTCCTTGCATGTTGAAGTTCAGAATAAACTGGGCGTAAGTGGAAGGAAGGGACTGGAGAATCAAATCAGTATAGAGTTCATTCTCCAACGTGGTCCCAAGGTCCGCGAGCTCTTCTATGTAGCCAATCATGTTAAGCACGTGTTCCGCTACCGATGATCCGACGGCCAACCTTGCCGAAAACAACTTCTTCGACACTTCGTATCTTGCGATACGAGACTGCTCTCCATACAGTTCTTTTGTATGAAGAAATATGGACTCTAGGTCCATATTCTCGTGCCTCCTCTGATGTTCGTTGTCCATCGAGGCTAGTACGAGGCATTTGGCCTTGGCGCAATCTATTTCCTATGTCTTACGGATTTCCTTATCCGCGACGCTGGAGGTGGGACCTGGGACAGGGGGAGCTTTGGTGGTAAGGACATACCCCAACTTGTCGTAAGCGATTGCCATCTTGACATTCCTGAGCCAATCTTTGTAGTTTGGCCCTGCCAATATGTTTTTATCTAGTAATAATTTAAGTCCGGTCATGTTGAATGGTCGCTGCAATTAGGAGAGAGAAAAGAAACATTTTAGCATGATGCTCTTGCAAGTTTAGAGTGGTTTTTAATTTGTCTAAACTGGATGGCTCCCACTGTCTCTCGAATCCCTTCTCAAACCGTAAAGAAAGGATTAGTCAGGATCAATCCCACCGTACAATACTTGCTTAACCGTTCAGCCAGGCCAGTGTCGGTACTTCGAGGGAGGTTTTCCAACGCTTTCACGAAGTTCCTTAATTAAGTAACCTCTTTTCCCTGTGGGCGTAGCCCCGCTAACACCTTTCTAGACACCTACTAAGTTTATAGCATTGATCGTTAAGTGGGAGTTTTCCTGAGGAGTAGCATATACTCACAGTAGGATCGGGATCCAAATATCATCGCGTGATAAAACCGAAGGAATCCTACCAGAATCATCACACTCTAAATGGTATGCAGCGCTAGCAAGTTTCAGTACTTATGAAACTCCCGATGTGGATTTTTGCCCCATGCTCTTATGACCTTGGCGTGAGGTCAAAATGTCATAAGTCACATGTCAAGTTCTTCCCATCATTATCCCGGTTAATTTGAACCCACCCATACCTACCCATGATGTAGGCCAAAATGGCAGTACGACATTCTCAAACCAATGCATTCTATCTATGCAACAGATAAATATCCGGCAGCTACCAATCACTATGCCTTGGCGTGAGGTCAAAATACATAGCTTGAATACTACCGTATATTTAACTGAAATGATAGAGGGCTACGGATGGTTTTGGCGAAACTGTGAACGTAGTGGACTTGATATAATCGATGGAACGAGATAGCTTTTAAAAGGAGTGGTTCAAGCTCCGCGTTTAAAAGTTTAGTTTTGAAAAGAACCGAGTGGTTTTCAAAGTATTCCAATCGACTTTTACTTGGTTTATTTTCTTGCATTAGTTCTTTTAATGCGTCCCATCATTTAATCCTACCATTGCAGAAAACAACCAAAATATGACGTACGCTTATGCCATTCGCATTCGCCACGGGGCCCCGTCATCACCCGTTAGGTTACTTAACTAACGACAGAGCGGGGGCTGGGCTAGCGCGGCTGTAAAACATAAGCAACGCCTAAATAGTTATCATATATAAATATATAGCAATGATAAACATTACAGATCACAGATGAATACATTGGATATACTAGGAATCCGCAATCCGTTCGAGCCTGCAACGAAAAGCGGATTACACGGTCACGGTGAATAGCCAATACCCCACCCAAGACCCCTACGGGTGCAGCAAACTACCCGCCAAGTACCCGAAGCGAAGCAACCTCCCTCAACCCCGTGAGTAGGCCACTCGGCACTTCGAGATACCCGGTAGTTTGTGCACCCCCTCCATGGGTCTATCATAGGAGCAAAAACAGTAAAAAGAATTATACAATGACGGCTACAACCCCGACCCAGTTGTGCGGCCATACAAATAATAATATTACATCAATTTACGTATTACAATGAATGAAAGAAAAAGCAACACTCATCTCACATCCACCCCGGCTATTCATCCGCGACAATCCAACCCATTCATATACATATACCAGCATCAATCACAGATCACAGATATGTATAACCCCGACTAATCGACATATAGCGATTAGCCGACGTTCAATACATGCAAACATCACAGATATAACCTTTATAGTCAAAGTGTATTGAAGTTCGAAAAAAATACGGATTTATAGGCCCCCAAAAATAAATTTCTATTCTGGAAAATCTGGGCACATAAAAACCATCTTAAAAATCCTAAAATCAAGCCAGAAATACACTGCACCAAACTCGACCCAGTGATGAGCCAAGACGGCCGCGGTTGCGCGGCAATAGCTTGCTATTGCCGCGGAAACGCGGCTCTTTGGTCGAATCACTGGATCGTTTTTGGTGGCTTTCTTCACAAAACCCTGAGATGATTATTGGTGTTTGATTTATTTTGTTTTGACCAGAAAAATTTTTAACAGAAACGTAGGGTTTTGAAAACTCGGTTTTTCAATTTTTCCGATTCGAACTTCGACACACTCTACTACCTAGCTAGTTTATGTTTAGTTAGGCTCTGATACCACTGTAAGTCCACGTTGCCCACCCCGGTGCTTACGGGGAGGCGGAAAACGGAATAAAAATCGGATTTTTATGAGCTTAGGCAACATGGACTAGACTATGAAGGATCTTTGCTAAACAAAAACAAGCTAAAGCTAACTAGAAACTAGCTAAGTGCTAGAAAGGTTATACCTTGGGCATTATGTCCTTCTCTCCTTGCTCCTTGGAGTGGTGGAAGGAGGTCACCTTGGTAATCTTCTCACGTCGAAGAAAGATCCACCCGAAAGCCTCAACCTTTGGCTTTAACTCCAAGCTAGAAGTAACTAGGGTGCAAGAAGTGCTAATCCTTGAACCCTAGATGATAGTAGAGATTATCAAGAGAGGGTTTTTCTCAAGCTCAAGTGTTTCTCAACACATGAGAGGGGAGAGCTTGAGGGAGAGGAAGAACAAGAGAGAGAAAGTATATGATAGAATGAGAATAGAATAAACCATTCTCACAAATATATGTGTATTATTTTAATTAGATAATTAGTAAGATAATTGTCATGGCTTAATCAAGACATGACCATTATCATTTCATTTTTAATGCAAATTGCAAGGATCAAAGAGCATCTTCCAAATGAAATGATGATGGTCAAAGTGTCAACCAAGGTCAACAAGTCAATAAGGTCAAATGGTCAACAACCATAGCCATGCACAATTATTAAACTAATATCAATTAACATTAATACACACATAAGCATTAGGGTTAATAAAATGACAATAGCCATTAACCCTAATCAAGGTCCTCTCCCTCTGTCTCAAGCAACTGTGCATACACACCCGCATTCGTGATCCGAGGAACACGAATACAATGAGAAAAACCAATCCCAAATCATATACTAGGATCCGGCTTAAACCAAAGCCCGCTAGTATAAACTGTCCGGACAGCAAACGTGCACAAGTGCGCGGATGTGAACGAACCCTATCGCAAAACCATGCGACCTCTACTCATTTTGCCTAAAGGCGAATAGCTCTCTGTGTGGGACTCTAAAGACTCGACACTACGCTGGCAGTGGGTTTAACCACAGACCGCAAGCGGCACTAGCTGTACGTAACGGTCCCCAGGTAGATGTCGATAAGAAGACTGACGAGGTGAACCCCATCCGAACTCCTATTGAGCCTGTATGTGACAATCTCCGTACAGTCCGGTCTGTTCATCTGATACATCGCATGGCGGGCCTAACGGGGCGGTGAAACGTCAGTCCCTTAATAGTGGTACAAGTCGTGTTGGAGTGTAGCCCAGAACACCCTGAGATAACACTGGAAACCTACCAGTATATCTCGCTTGCCCTGGCCAGGGACTACTCGTGTAATGGCTCTCCTGGACACAGCGCGATGTCAACCCCCAATACCGGGAGAGACGAATCCTGTCTAACCGTCACTGCCTCCAAGTGCTTCGGGACTGCACCCAAAAACTACCTGTTTGCACGACTCCTTTGAGCCGTGGTAGGGTAGTAATCAAAGTGTAGTGGGAACACACTCGAGGCGAAGTGACAGTGTCAAGTCAACGGACTAAGCTGTACTCATGTCACCTGGGAACTGATAACTGACGATATGTATAATACCAACCAACAGTTCCCGACGAGTCCTGTCCAGTGTACTCGTAACCTAACGAGCACCCGTATACTATCTCAAGTACGACGTACTGACGGCTGTGGGACAGACCGTCTCCCATACTGGGATGAGAAGCGCATACGCTAGTCTACTCCGGAGTATCGATGCCCTGTCTCGATAGTCCAACGACTAGGGACCTGTATAAGGATGTGCTTATAGATCACCCAGCTCCCACGAGTGTGAGTGCCATCACAACGCTGGTAATCAAGCAAAGATCCTAAGGGCTCTACTAATATGTATAACAACAATATGCTAAAAGAAACACATGCACATATTAAAGCCGAGACAAACCAAGTAGCATACTACCATTTCGAGCAAGATTGTATATACAACTGTGAATATCCCAAGCTTCCATTAAGTAATATACAAACTAGTATGATACAGTAATGGCCTCTATGGCATATACACTAACAATTATACCTCACGTCAGATGGCAGTTCTCAGGTGACACTTGTGCAGGTTAGTCTGTAGACCCGAGATCGTCATAGAGTCTTGTGTGATTCCCACTGTGCTTTGATCTCCACCTTACCACGTCCATGAGGGCGTACAAAACGGTGGTTTTTGGGTATAGTCCCGAGTCACATGGAGGCAATGAGCGATAGGAGGGGTTTCGTCTCTCCCGGTATTGGGGGTTGATGTTGCGCTGTGCTCGATTGGCCGTAACAGGGAAGTCCCTGGCCAGGGCTGATCAGAGATTTGCTGGTAAGTGTTACCAGTAGTTTCTCGACCCGTTATGAGCCTCACATCGGCACGACTTATCGGTTATTGGGGTCTGACGTTTACCACCCCTAGACTTGATATGCGACATATCAGATGAGGAGACCGGACTGCACGGTAGTGTCGCCGATTGGCTCAACGGGAGTTGTAGCAGGTTCGCTTGTTCTCTTCTGATCGCTCACTACCCGGGTGGCCGTTACGTTTAGCTGACCGCTTGCGGCTTGGGGGTGCTTGATATGATCATCACCCACTGCCGGCGTATTGACGAGTCTCAGAGTCCCATAATGGAGTTTCCTAGTCCAGACGAAACGTTGTGGTGCGCGTATGCGATATGCGTATGGACCCGATTAAAATGCGCGTATAGGATACCGTATATTGATCGGGCGGCTTGCTTTTGGTAGGGGTCGTATGTGATATGGCCGGATTGATAAATCAAGTGTTGATTTATCATTTAACCATTAGATTCTCACTAGAAATCCTTTCTTGTTTCTATGGATGTATGGATGCATGTATGCATTTCTTATTGTTTCATGCACATATGGATGTGCATGCACACATGCATACATACATCATTCTATCATGGTTGATTATACAAGGAAATGGTGGCAATATAAGACTCACACCATGGTTTTAAATATGGATTTTATTGTATTTGTTTTAAAACAAAAAAGGAAAAAGGGAATGGTTATGATTCATTTGCTTCTACACTCTTCTTTTGACCTAACCATCCTCACCCACCTTTTAACCTAAGGTAATCTTTCATTTTGTGTTTTAACTCAAGTTCAATTGTATATTCATTGTTTAAACTATGATTTGAGATGAGAACATGAAAATATATAAACATATATTTTCATTTTTCTATCACAAGAGTTATCCTTTTTCACTCTTGAAAAAGATATCGCCATCATCTTCTTCTTCCTCTCTCATTTTGCTCTCTAGTTCTTTGTAGTGAGCAATATACTCATCAAGATTGGATTTTAAAGTGAGAAAGAGAACCACAACACCATTCTACACAAGTCTAGCCGACTTGTTTAGAGTGTTAGCTTCATTTCGTTCACTTGATCGGATCAAGTTGCAAGCTTGGACAAAGCGGACTCCGGGTGGATCATCGGTGACCTCGAGGAGTTCAAGCGGAGCTTTTTCAAACCCCAAGTAGCCGAGGAGTCTAGCGTAGGGAGCTACAAAGGTTGTACTCTCAAAACCCTAGCCTTTCTTTCATATGGTGATGTGAAATATTTAGAAACCCTAATTTTTCTAGTATCGATCCGATGCTTGTTAACTTAGCACCCTAAAAATTCTATCTTTGGTACATATGATGCTTCCAAACCCTTCATGAGGTGCTAGGCTAACCTTTCATTGGTATCAGAGCCGACCTAGAACATTAGGCGACTATTTTACGAAGTTAAAACTCCGATCGAGCCGGAAAACACGGAATTTTAGCGCTCTCTGGTCGATTTTTCAAAACTGCTGTTTTTCAGAATTAAAAATATGTAAAAAATTCAGCAGGTAAATATAAGAATTACTGTATAAAAACGATGCGATGAACAGTTATTATTGCCACGAAAATGGGGCCTAAGCTTGCTTAGGCGGCGGTTCCGCGGCCGTATATATCAATCAATGAATCATTTTTATACAGTAATGCTGGGTTCTGCTTGTATATTTTTTAGGGTATTTTTAATCTGAATTTAGAGCTGAAAATTCTGGAGATGGTTTTGGACTTGACGATTCGATTGGAATTTTGATTTCATGACTTTTCCGGATAAATTAGAATGTATTGAAGTGTTTGAACGAGTATCATTTGCTCACTTTTCACGGGGTTTAAAATCTTTCGGAAATACGTGCAAGTTTGTTTGTGGTGGACCCTCTAGAAGACAACAAACCTTAACTCGATTATGTGACCGTCTTGAACTGCCCTTTGAACCTTAGGGTTTGGGGCAGTACGGCGTGCCACATGTGAGACGTTGGCTTGACCCTTCTACGGCTAGACCGCTACCATTGTGTCACACTCCGGGTTTTTTGAACTCCGCTCATGTGTTGAGCTTTAGCGAATCTTGGGTATTTGATCGTTCGTTCGAAAACTTTAATACCGTCTATTTATCTGGAATGTGATGTAATATCTGGAATTCATATAGTTGAACATGAAATACGAAGTATGTTATATTTCGCATTTACGATGTCTAAAGAGGATGTGGATTCCAAATATTGCAGTTTTACACTTTCTTTTCTGTGACCGTAAGTGTAGTATGCCGATAACGCCGATTTCGTTGCTATACATCAACGACAATTGGGGTACGCATAGTTACTTACGTTAATGATATATGATATTATGTGTTGCTGTGATATGATGTGCAGGATTGTCGCGATTGAATAGCCGGGGGGTTTTATGTGAGATGAGAGTTTTATATTTTCATTCATGTAAATTTAAATGTAATGTAATATTCTTTTATTTGGGGCACTTCCGGGTTGAGGTCGATGCCACCTGTGTTGTATATTATTTACTTTTCCGCATTAGGATGGACCCAAGGAGGGGAGCACAGGTGACCGGGTTCTGGGGTTCAGTGGGAGGCCATCTCGAGGAGTCGAGACCGGGTCTCCTAAACTCCAGAATTGGTAGGGTCGCTTGCCGCTCTCGTAGGGGTCCAGGGTGTGGGCTTGGCTATTCATCGCGACTGTGGAATCCGTATTTTCTATTGTTAGCTAGATACTAAATACGGACGTCCTAGTATATCCCACATTATATCTATGTTTCTGCTGCGATATCTGTGATGTGATCATTTGATATGTTCTGATTGATACAGTATATAGTATATATGATATATTATATAGACGTTACTTATGTTTTGCAGCCGCACTAGCCCTGCCCTGCTCTGTCGTTAGTTACCTAACCTAACGGTGCACGAGGGGACATCGGGGCGAATGCGGATGGCATAAGTGTACGTCGTATTTATCTGTGATGTTTAGGTGACTTAAATGATGGGACTTCATTAATGTGATTAATGAAAGAAAAGAAACCTAAAAGATGTTGTAGAATAAAATTTTAAATAAAAAGGGTAGCTACAGTTTTGCTTTGCATAGCGGTATATATGATATACCCTACACCTTATTCGATGAGGAAAGAGCCGAGATCCCTTTACCGGGAGTGACCTCTTTAGCGAAACTGGCAGATGCTACAACACTCGGTTTGACTTTTGACGGCTTTTGGAGTTTTGCTTTGCACAGTGATATATATGATATACCCTGCACCTCATTCGACGAGGAAAGGGCCGACGATCCCTTCATCGGGAGTGACCCCTTTAGCAAAACTAGAAAAGCCTCAAAATCACTTCATTTCAAAACTTCACTTGATTCTACAACGATATCAAGTTCATTATGCAATAGATTTTCAAAAAAACCTGTCGTAGCCCTCCGTCATTTCAGATAAGAACTGTTTAGTATTCGTGCTGCGTTTGTTGGCCTTTGTCAAGGCGTAGTGTGCGGTATCTGAATAGTGCTTATCTGCTTATGCATATGATGCAGATTGTTTCAGGGTAGTCGTACGACCTTGTTGGCCTTTGTCAAGGGTCGTACGGGTGGGTTTGATTCAATCAAGAAATGACGGGTTGAACTTGACTAGCATCCTATGATTTGTTGGCCTTTGTCAAGGTCATGGGTGTTAGTTATATGTATGCCCTAGAGGCCATTACTGTACATTGGATGTATATTGTAGTGGATGCTGGGACATATATAGGTAGGACTTTCTTGCTCGACATGATAGTACGCTATCTGGTTGCTCTTTATCTTAACGTGTATACTTTCCGTCTCTCTGTTACATGTTGATAAAGCCCTTAGGATGTGTACTCGACTTCCAGGACTGTGATGCAGATCATACTAGTGGGGGCCTGGATAGTCCATGAGTACATCCTTGAAATGTACCTAGTCGAGGGAATATCGAGACGGGGCATCGATATTCCAGAGTAGACTAGCGTATATCTTCTCGACCCATGCGATGGGCGATGGATGATCCTGTAAGTCCACGTTGCCCACCCCGGTGCTTATGGGGAGGTGGAAAACACAATAAAAAAACGGATTTTTATGGACTTAGGCAACATGGACCAAGCTTGTGAGGATCTTTGCTAAACAAAAACTAGCTAACCTTAACTAGTAACTAGCTAAGTGATGGAAAGGTTATACCTTGAGCTCAAAGTCCTTCTCTCCTTGCTCCTTAGAATGGTAGAAAGAGGTCACCTTGCTTGTCTTCTCCCGTCAAAGAAGGATCCACCCGAAAGCCTCGACCTTTAGCTTCAACTCCAAGCTAGGAGTAACTAGAGTGCAAGAAATGCTAAGACTTGAACCCTAGAAGAGAGTAGAGAAGATCAAGTGAAGGTTTTTCTCAAGCTTTTTGTTTTTCAACACATGAGAGGGAGAGAGCTTGAGGGAGAGGATGAGCAAGAGAGAGAAATGATATGAGAGAATGAATTATTAGTGAGCCATTCTCACTAATATGTGTGTAATATATTAATTCAATAATTAGCTAGAAAATTGTCATGGTTTAATCAAGATATGACCATTATCATTTCAATATTAATGCAAATTGCAAGGATCAAAGAGCATCTTCCAAATGAAATGATCATGGTCAAGTTGTCAACTAAGTCAACAAGTCAATGAAGTCAAATGGTCAACAACAACAACCATGCACAATTATTAAGCTAATTATCAATTAACTATAATACACACAAAGCAATAGGGTTAATAAAAATGACAATAGTCATTAACCCTAAACAAGGTCCTCTCCCTCAATCTCAAGCAACTGTGCATACGCACCCGCATTCGTGATCCGAGGAACACGAATACACGGAGAAAAACCAATCTCAAATCATATACTAGGATCCGGCTTAAACCAAAGCCCGCTAGTATAAACTGTCCGGACAGCAAACGTGCACAAGTGCGCGGATGCGAACGAACCCTGTCGCAAAACCATGCGACCTCTACTCATTTTGCCTAAAGGCGAATAGCTCTCTGTGTGGGACTCTAAAGACTCGACACTACGCAGGCAGTGGGTTTAACCACAGACCGCAAGCGGCACTAGCTGTACGTAACGGTCCCCAGGTAGATGTCGATAAGAAGACTGACGAGGTGAACCCCATCTGCACTCCTACTGAGCCTGTATGTGACAGTCTCCGTACAGTCCGGTCTGTTCGTCTGATACATCGCATGGCGGGCCTAGGGGGGCGGTGAACGTCAGTCCCCTAATGGCGGTACAAGTCGTGTCGGAGTGTAGCCCAGAACACCCTGAGATAACACTGGAAACCTACCAGTATATCTCGCTTGCCCTGGCCAGGGACTACTCGTGTAAAGGCTCTCCTGGACACAGCGCGATGTCAACCCCCAATACCGGGAGCGACGAATCCTGTCTAACCGTCACTGCCTCCAAGTGCTTCGGGACTGCACCCAAAAACTACCTGTTTGCACGACTCCTTTGAGCCATGGTAGGGTAGTAATCAAAGTGCAGTGGGAACACACTCGAGGCGAAGTGACAGTGTCAAGTCAGCGGACTAAGCTGTACTCATGTCACCTGGGAACTGATAACTGACGATAGGTATATTACCAACCAACAGTTCCCGACGAGTCCTGTCCAGTGTACTCGTAACCTAACGAGCACCCGCATACTATCCCAAGTACGATGTACTAACGGCTGTGGGACAGACCGTCTCCCACACTGGGATGAGAAGCGCATACGCTAGTCTACTCCGGAGTATCGATGCCCTGTCTCGATAGTCCAACTACCAGGGACCTATATAAGGATGTGCTTATAGATTACCTAGCTCCTACGAGTGCGAGCGCCATCACAACGCTGGTAATCAAGCAAAGATCCTAAGGGCTCTACTAATATGTATACCAGCAATATGCTAAAAGAAACACATGCACATATTAAAGCAGAGTCAAACCAAGTAGCATACTACCATTTCGCGCAAGATTGTATATACAACTGTGAATATCCCAAGCTTCTATTAAGTAATATACAAACTAGTATGATATAGTAATGGCCTCTAGGGCATATACACTAACAATCTCCCACTTGCACTAAGGCCATGTACTGGCGTATCGAAGACCTATCATCTCGATCAGCCGCTCGAACTGAGTCTGGGGCAAGGCCTTGGTGAATGGATCTGCTGTGTTATCCTCTGATGCAACTCTCCGGACCTCGATCTCCTGGCGATCCACGATCTCCCTGATCAGGTGATACCGCCTTAAGATGTGTCTGGATTTCTGATGGGACCTGGGTTCCTTCGCTAAAGCTATAGCCCCGTTGTTGTCGCAATACAAAGGTATTGGGTCAACAATGGACAGAACCACCTGAAGTTCTTTCAAGAACTTCCTCATCCAGACAGCTTCTTTTGCGGCTTCAGATGCAGCGATGTATTCCGCTTCCATAGTCGAGTCAGCAACGGTTTCTTGTTTGGAGCTCTTCCAACACACCTCCCCTCCATTGAGGGTAAAGACAAAACCCGACATGGACATGGAATCATCCTTGTCACTCTGGAAGCTGGAGTCAGCAAAGGCCTCAATCTGCAGGTCTTTTCCGCCATACACCAAGAACATCTCCTTAGTCCTTCTCAGGTACTTGAGAATGTTCTTTACTGCTATCCAATGTTTCTCCCCAGGGTTTGACTGATACCTGCTTACCACACTCAGTGCGTAAGCCACATCCGGTCTGGTACACAACATCGCATACATTATAGAGCCTACCGCAGAAGCGTAGGGTATAATAGACATGCGATCCCTCTCCAAATCAGTCTTGGGAGACATCTCTTTGGAGAGGATGATCCCGTGACAAGCCGGTAGATTACCGCGCTTGGAATCTTCCATACTGAATCTCTTTAGTATGGTGTCGATGTACCTGGACTGTGAGAGTCCTAATATCCTCTTGGATCTGTCGCGGTAGATCCGGATACCCAGAATGTATGAGGCATCACCCAGGTCTTTCATGGAGAACCTGTGTGACAAGAACCCCTTGACAGATTGTAGCATAGGAATGTCATTTCCTATTAAGAGAATGTCATCCACGTATAAAATGAGGAATACTACAGTTCTCGCTACAAATCTACAATAGATGCATGGTTCATCTGGATTTTTGATAAAGCCAAATTCCTTGACCGTCTCATCAAAACAGATGTTCCAACTCCGCGATGCCTGCTTTAGTCCATAAATTGACTTAAGCAACTTGAACACCTTTCCGCTGCTCCCACTCTGAATGAAACCCTCTGGCTGATCCATGTAGACACACTCTTCTAAATGACCATTTAGAAAAGCTGTCTTTACGTCCATCTGCCAAATCTCATAATCGTGGAAAGCAGCAATGGCAAGAAGGATCCGAATGGATTTCAGCATAGCTACTGGAGAAAAGGTTTCGTCGTAGTCCAAACCAGGTCGCTGACGAAAACCCTTTGCAACCAGTCTAGCTTTATAGGTCTCAACCTGTCCATCTACACCAATCTTCCTTTTGAAGATCCACTTGCATCCTACGGGTTTTACCCCGTCTGGAGCAATGTCCAACGTCCATACTTTGTTGGTGTAAATGGACTCCATTTCGGTCCGCATTGCATCCAGCCATTTTACCGAGTCGACGCTCTGAATGGCTTGCTGGAAGCTAGTAGGCTCATCACAATCTATGATGCAGTCCTCTCTATCCCCGTCAATGAGAAAACCGTAGTATCTCTCGGACGGATGAGACTGCCTACTACTCCTGCGGAGTGGCGTAGGAATGTCCTGATCTTTCGAACCCTCTGGTTCTACTAAGCTTTCAGTAATAGCTTGTGGTTCTGGAATTTCTTCCAGTTCTATCGCGCTTCGACTTAATTCTTTTTCTATGAACTGATGTTCTAGAAAGTGGGCATGGCGAGAAACATGGACTTTTTGTTCCTCTTCGCAATAGAAGTAATATCACTTGGAGTTCTTAGGATATCCCACAAACTTGCACTGTACTGAGCGTGCCTCGAGCTTGTCCGCATGCTGCTTTTTTACAAAAGCTGGACATCCCCATGTCTTAATGTGATTAAGATAGGGTCTCTTCCCACACCACATTTGATATGGTGTAGTAGGCACAGTCTTAGTTGGAACTCGGTTCAAAAGGTATGCTGCTGATTCTAGCGCATATCCCCAGAACGATCGCGGTAACTCAGCGTTACTCATCATGGACCGTACCATATCCAATAGGGTCCGGTTCCGTCTCTCCGATACACCGTTATGTTGCGGAGTGTATGGAGGAGTAAGCTGAGATAGAATTCCATTTTCTTTTAAGTAGTTCAGGAATTCGGCACTTAAGTATTCTCCACCTCGATCCGATCTTAGAATCTTGATACTTTTGCCGGTTTGTTTTTCTACTTCATTCTTATATTCCTGGAATTTTTCAAAAGCCTCGGATTTATGTTTCATTAAGAAGATATAACCGTACCTTGAAAAATCATCCGTAAAAGTAATGAAGTAAGAATAACAGCTTCGCGTATGTGTAGACATTGGACCGCACACGTCGCTGTGTGCGAGTCCCAAGAGCTCGCTCGCTCTTTCTCCGTGTCCAGAAAACGGAGTCTTTGTCATCTTTCCTTTGAGACAGGATTGACAAGTTGCATATGATTGATATTCGAACGGATCCAAATATCCTTCAGTATGTAACTTAGTCAATCTTCTCTCATTGATGTGACCCAGTCTACAATGCCATAAGAAAGTTTTATTAATTTCTGGAGACTTTCTTTTGTGTGTATTCTGGATATTGAAAATCTGTGGTTGGTTTAAAACGTATATACCGTTGTTCAATGTACCCGACCCAATCAAAACTTGATTAAGGTGAATGTTCACTACATTACTTACAAATGCAAATTCATAACCTTCTTTAGATAAAAAAGATACAGAAATGATATTACAGGTTGCATTTGGTACATAATAACAACTTTGCAAAACCAAAAAGTGTCCATATGATAATCCCAGGTGGTAGTCCCCCACGGCCTCAGCATCCATGCTAGCACCGTTCGCAATTCTGAGGGTCATGTCACCTGCCTTCAAAACTCTACGCTTTCTCAACGCCTGCAAAGAATTACAGATATGAGATCCTGATCCGGTATCCAATACCCAGGATGTAGAGTTTATTGATAGACAGTTTTCAATAACATACACACCTGAAGCTGAAGCTGCAACTCGCTTCAAATCCTGTGTTCTGGCTTTCCAAGCCTTGCAATCCTGTTTCCAGTGACCACTTTTGTGACAATAGAAGCATTCTTCCTTCCCCACCAGCTTCCCCGCTATCTTTGTTGCTTTACCCTTTCCCTTCGTATCCACTTTACTGATACCGCCTCTTGGTTCTGGATACATCAGAGATGGTATGCGGGTGCTCAGTGGAGACTGGGTACACTGAACGGACTCGCCGAGAACTCCCAGATGGTATTATACCTCACGTCAGATGGCAGTTCTCTGGTGACACTGGTGCAGCTTAGTCTGTAGACCCGAGATCGTCATAGAGTCTTGTGTGTCTCCCACTGTGCTTTGATTTCCACCCTACCACGGCTCTACTGAGTTGTGCAAACAGGTGGTTTTTGGGTACAGTCCTGATTCACATGGAGGCAATGAGCGATAGGAGGGGATTCGTCTCTCCCGGTATTGGGGGTTGATGTTGTGCTATGCTCGACTGACCATAACAGGAAATCCCTGGCCAGGGTTGCTGTGATATACTGGTAAAAGTTATCAGTAGTTTCACGAATGTTATGGACCTCACGTCGGCATGACTTCTCAAGCTACTGGGGTCTGACGTTTACCACCCCTAGGCGAGATATGCGACATATCAGACGAACAGACCGGACTGTACGGTAAGTGTTACTGGTTGGATTCACAGGAGTGTGAGCGGGCTTGCTCGTCGATCTTCTGATCGCTCAATACCCGGGTGGCCGTTACGTTTAGCAGACCGCTTGCGGCTTGTGGGTGTTTGATATGATCATCATCTGCTGCCGGCGTATTGACGAGTCTTTAGAGTCCTACACAGAGGTTTCCTGGCTCAAGCGAAACGAAATAGGAGCGCATATGAGATATGTGCGGGACCGAGAATAATGCGTGTATGTGATACCGTATTTCATTCTCGCGATGAATGTGTCGAATGGTTGTATGCGATATAACCTAGTTATCGAATCAAGGATTGATTCGATAAGCCGATACATTGGATACTAGCCGGTTATATGCGATATGACCGGATCATTGAATCAAGTGTTGATTTAATTATTTAATGTATAATTATATATTTGATATATTACTTTGCATTAACTAGTATTGGTTCACTTTAAATGGATTTACTCACTTGATTTTCACGAGTTGTATATGAGATATACTTTTGTGCACAAGATTGTATCATGTTTGATGATACATGCAAGCTTGGGTTTGTGTAAAGAATTGACCATGGTTATATGAATGGTTAGGGTTTCTTTTATTTATTTACTTATTCATTTATCTATTTATTTTTAAAAGGCAAAGAAAACAAAATGGTTTCTATTGGATGCTTCAAGCATCTTTGACTTAATGACCATTTTGTCTTCATCTCCTTAACCTAACCATTCTACTAACCTTAGTTGATTCTCTACACTAAACCATGGTTGTTGACATGATAAGTATCATATTGTTTTTATTTTTAAATAATACTTATCATATCTTTTCTTCTTCTTCTTCATCTTGAGCAAGAAAGAGAAAGCTTGACCATCAATGGTGATTGATGGAAAAGTGTGAGAAATCCAAATCTAAAGTCTACCCACTTCCTATTTCTTCATCCTCTACCTCTTGCCAAGTTGTATAGGGTGTTTCCTTCATAAGTTTTCAAGGCTTGGTGAAGTTGGATCTTGTTCTTGTGATGCCTCGACGTAGATCATCTTCAGCATCGAACCGATGATCAAGCCCGCCCATTCTTCGATGATGCCAATGCTAGAGTCAAGGGTTCGATTTGGACAGCGGAGGGAGATCATCGCGGAGCTTAGGAAGTGGTGGACCGGAACTACAAAGGTTGTAGCCATTTTCCTTTTAGATAAAGTTGTTTATTTGCATCGTTTCGCCTAAATATCTAGTTAACGTTCCGTATTAGGGTTTGTAGGCACCCGTAAAATTTGAATTAGCCATGTTTGATGCCTTGTGAGACTTCATTAGTGTGCCTAGGAACCCAACAGTGGTATCAGAGCCTAGCTAGAGCCTTAGGCGAAACCGAGACGACGTTTGAAATCCGAACGAACCCGAAACCCTAATACAATATGCTCTTTGTACATTTTTTAATTTCGGGGATTTTTCCACATTAAAAATATTCAGAAAACTCAGCAGGTTAATCTAAGAGTTACTGTGAATTTCGATGGACTAATTCCATCAAATAGCCGCGGATCCGCGGCACGAGCATGTCTCGTGCAGCGGTTCCGCGGTCGTTTTGTCGTTTTGTGTATTTAATTTTTCACAGTAATTCTCAGTTGTCTGTGCTGGTTTTCCTGGGAATTTTTAATATTTATTCAAGAGTTGAATTTTCTGGGGTTGTTTTGGGGATTCGGTGTTTCGATCGGAGTATCAGATTTTGTCTATGTGGCTTTCCGGATAAATTTTAGAATATGTTAAAAAGTTCGACCGGATATAAATACCCAATTTTCCCCCTGTCGGGAAATTTCCAAGTGTTGGATTTTTCCGTAGTTTAACGACGTTCTAAGTAGTGCAAGTAACGCGATGGACCCTCTAGAAGACAACAAACCTTAACTCGATTATGTGACCGTCTTGAACTGCCCTTTGAACCTTCGGGTTTGGGGCAGTACGGCGTGCCACATGTGAGGCGTTGGCTTCTACGGCTGGACCGTTGGTACTGAGGCACGAACTGAATGTTGTTAGACTTATTTCATGTGTTGGACTGTATCGGGAAAACTTGGGTGTTTGGATGTTCGATCGGAAAGTTTAACATTTTCTGTTTATTCGGAATGTGATACAATAATTGGAATTCAAAATAAGTTATGAGATAACTAAATGAATGTTATAAACATAGCAGTTTAGTCTCACTTGATCGGTTGCCACGGAATTTTGATGTGATCAAAAGTCCGTCGCAATCACGTAGCGTATGCGGATACTCGCCGGGTAAACTTAATAGACAGCCTCACCCCATAGCCCCGACTAAGTGACCGTAGGAGAACCCCGTCGCCGAAAGCATCCGTCCGGGTGCTCGCGGCAGCGGTGTTCCGCCTTGGTGCACCTCGTCGACGGTATCAGGGGTGCGGCCGCCTACTAAAGTTTGCGACGAGCATTCGATCAGTTTTTCGGGAATCTTGTTGAATTGCCCGACTTGATATTGAAAAGTGTTTTCGATAATGAGACTAAAATGCGGGGTTTATAATTGTTAGGCATGCGATGTCTAAAGAGGTTGGGATTCCAACTGTTGTAGTTTTACACTTTCTTTTCTGTGACCGTAAGTGTAATATGTGATATCGCCGGTTTCGTTGCTATATGTCAACGACAATTGGGATGCGCATATTTACTTATGTTGATGACATGTGTTGTTATGTGTTGCTGGATATGTTATATTGGATTGTCGTGTTTGAATAGCCGGGGTTTTTTATGTGAGATGAGTGTTTTTCCATTTTCATTCATGTAAAAACTTGTATGTAATATTCTTTTATTGGGGCACTTCCAGGTTGCGGAAGTTGTCACCGTTGATGTATATTATTTACTTTTCCGCATTAGGATAGACCCAAGGAGGGGAGTACAAGTAACCAGGTTCTGGGTTCCAGTGGGAGACCAACTCGAGGAGTCGAGTCCGGGTCTCCTAACCCTAGAATTGGTAGGGTTGCTTGCCGCTCTCGTAGGGGTCTAGGGATGTGGGATTGGCTATTCATCACGACCGTGGAATCCGTGTTTTATACTGGCTCGTATTGAAAACACGGACGTCCTAGTATATCCAATATTTCATATGTTTCTTCTTCTGTGATTTATCTGTGATGTGATCATGTGATGTTCTGTGACAGATATTATATATAGTATATATGATATATTATATAGACGTTGCTTATATTCTACACCCGCGCTAGCCCTGCCCTGCTCTGCCGTTAGTTACCTAACCTAACGGTGTAGACGGGACATCGAGGCGAATGCGGATGGCATAAGTGTACGTCATATTTATCTTTGATGTTTAGGTAATTTAAATGATGGGCTATTCATTGATGAGATTAATGAAAGAAAATAAACCTAATTGATGTTGTGGAATCGAATTTCAAAAAATAAAACAGGTAGCTACAGTTCTTGCTTTGCATCGTGGTGTTCCTTGTAGAACATCCTGCACCTTATTCGATAGGGAAAGGACCGAGATCCCTTCACCGGGAGTGACTCCTTTAGCAATAACTGGCAGATGCTACATCACTCGGTTTGTCTTTTGATAGCTTCTATAGTTTCCGCTTTGCACAGTGATATATGTGATATATCCCGCACCTCATTCGACGAGGAAAGGGCCGACGATCCCTTCACCGGGAGTGACCCCTTTAGCAAAACTAGAAAAGCCTCAAAAACATTCCATTTAAAAACCATTTGATTCCGCAACGAGATCAAGTTCAAAGCATTAAAGGTTTTCACAAAAACCATTCGCAACCCTCCGTCATTTTAGGAAGTAGAGTACTTAGTATTCGTGCTGTGTTTGTTGACCATAGTCAAGGCACAATGTACGGTAGCTATGTGATGTCTTCCTACACCGCATATGATGCGATTAGTTAGGACAGTCGCGTGACTTTGTTGACCTTAGTTAAGGGTTATGTGGGTGGGTCTAATTAATCACGAAATGACGGGTAGAACTTGACTAGTACTTATGATTTGTTGACCACAGTTAAGGTCATAGGTGCTAGGGGTAAAAACCATTATCGGGAGTTTCAAGTGTTGAAACTTGCAATGAGATTGCATACCTTCTATATGATAGTTGGATCCCGATACCCACTGCGAGTAATTGTTACTCCTGGGAGAGTTTTGCACTTTACAATTAGCCGATCAAGTAGGTGTCTAGAAAGGTGTCAACGGGGTTACGACCCTGGGAAAACGAGATTTATGTAGGGCTGCTATGCACGCGCACAAGGGTCTACGAGGCATCAACCATGCCCGATTAAAAATTAGCCGTGCCGAACAACCCGAATACGGATCTTTAAACTGGAGATTAGGCGAAAACTAACATGTTAACAACTTTAACACTAAGTGAGAGGGATTACAACCTTTGTAGATCCGGTCCTTCACTTCATATGCTCCGTGTTGTGGTCCCTGCGCTGCGATCATCGGGTTCCGAACTCTCGAGAGGTTCCACGAAGAGAAAGATGCAACCTTTGCTTCCGATCTTCGATACTAAGATGATCTACCTTGAAGTTTCGTTAACACAAGCTAACACTCATGAAATGATGTGAACACCCTCATCTAAATGGCAAGGGAAGATGAGGATGATGAAGTAGGATTTTTGCTCTCTTTATTTATCTTTTTCTCACATTTATTCATCACTTGGAAAAAATCTAGAAAGCTTTTTCATGAAAGAATGAAGGAAGAGGAAGATGAATAATAAAATGAATTAATTCCTTTTGTGATGAATAGTAATCAAGAATATATGATTGATTATCAAACCATGGTCAAGGATGAGAGGCTAAACCAATGTAGAGAATAAACTAGAGTTAGGGTTTGGTTAGGTCAAAACATGAGTCATAACAAAATATCTTTATCATGACAAAATAGAATCCTTCTAGAATGAACAAGAAGGTGCTAACCCTAATCAAACCCTAATCCCTTTATATCATCCTTAAACATGTTTTATAATAAATCATATCATATCACAATAATATATATCACATATATATTATATATTTGCAACAAAAGAAAATAATACAATTAACATATATCGCATATATATCAATGTATTAATCCGGTGAGAAAAAGAATCTTTTAGTGAGCTAATATTAGTTAATGTAATTTAATATATCATATATATTATTATACATTAAATTATCGAATCAACACTTGATCCGACAATCCGGCTATATCGCATATAACCGACTAATATTTATCCGTACCGATTCATCGAATCAACACTTGATCCGATGACCCGACTGATATCAAATATCGCGAGAATAGAATACGGTATCACATATCGCATTATCCTCGGTCCCGCACATATCACATATGTGCTCCTACTCCGTTTTTCCCGAGCCAAGAAACCTCTGTGTAGGACTCTAAAGAATCGTCAATACGCCGGCAGTAGGTGATGATCATATCAAACACCCACAAGCTGCAAGCGGTCAGCTAAACGTAATAGCTACCCAGGTATTGAGCGCTCAGAAGATCAACAAGCAAGCCTGTACATTCTCCTGTGAATCCAAACAGTAACACTCCCGTACAGTCCGGTCTCGTCGTCTGATATGTTGCATATCTCGCCTAGGGGTGGTAAACGTCAGACCCTAGTAGCTTGATAAGTCGTGTCGATATGAGGTCTATAACAGTTCGAGAAACTACTGATAACACTTACCAGTAAATCTCAGCAACCCTGGCCAGGGATTTCCGGTTATAGCCAATCGAACACAGCACAACATCAACTCCCTATACCGGGAGAGACGAATCACCTCCTATCGCTCATTGCCTCCATGTGATTCGGGACTGTACCCAAAAGCCACCTTTTTGCACGCCCTCTTGGACGTGGTATGATGGAAATCAAAGCACAGTGGGAATCACACAAGACTCTATGACGATCTCGGGTCAACAGACTACTCTGTACCAGTGTCACTGGAGAACTGCCATCTGACGTGAGGTAAAATACCATCTGGGAGTTCTTGGCGAGTCTGTCCAGTGTACCCAGTCTCCACTGAGCACCCGTACACCATCCTTGATGTCAAACACCGATGGATATGGGATCATCCATCTCCCATCATATGGGTCAAGATGCGTATACGCTAGTCTACTCTGGTGTATCGATGCCCTGTCTGGATACACCCTCGACTAGGAACAGTTATAGGATGTACTCGTCGACTACCATGGCCCCACTAGTATGATCTCATCATAGTCCCAGTAGTCGAGTACATATCCTAAGGGCTTTATCAACATGTAATATAGAGACAATCAGGGTACATGTTAAGATAAAGTACAACCAGATAGCATACTATCATGTCGAGCAAGAAAGTCCTCCCTATATATGTCCTAGCATCCACTACAGTATACATCATATGTACAGTAATGGCCTCTAGGGCATACATATAACTAACAATCTCCCACTTGCATTAGGGCCATCTGTTATGGTATCACATACCCAACAATTAGCTGCGGTTGAAGTATCTCATACTCAACCATCCCATAAAAGTCTCTACTGGGAAAAAGGCCTTTGTGAGTGGATCCGCGCTGTTGTCCTCTGTGTCTACTCTCCTAACCTCGATCTCCCTGGAGATCAACCATCTCCATGATCAGGTGATACTGCCTAAGAATTATATCTGGATTTCTGATGGGACGGTAGTTCCTTGGCTAAAGCCACAACTCCATTGTCACACAATGGTAGGAACGAAGTTCATCTCATGAACTTATATGTATCCAGACTGCCTCTTTGGTACCATCTTTGGTAACGATGTATCTTGCCTTTAATCGTCTAGTATGTCACGGTATCTAGCTTGGAACTCTTCCAACATACCGTCCCTCCACTGAGGGTATAGACAATGCATGCGACTGACATTCAGTCGTCCTTATCAGCCTGGAACCTTTCCAGTGATTCTCCCCAGGATTGATTAATACCATCTCACTACAACTAGTGAGTATCCTAACATCCAATTAGATCTATCTCATAGATCCAAAATGCAGGATTTAGGAGGTATCATTTTGATCCTATATGGAGAATCTTCGTGACAAGCGGAGATTGACCGAGCGTAGCATAGGAAACTCCTTCCCTATCAAGAGTATGTCATCCACGTACTCTACGAGGATCATCACCATACTCTCTACTACCTTTTTGTATATACAAGGTTCATCTACCATTTTGATGAAGTCAAACTCTTTGACTACCACATCAAAACAGATGTTCCAACTCCGCGATGCCTGCTTTATCCTATAAAGCATCTTGCACACGTTTCCGCTGCTCCCACTGTCTATGAAGCCATCTGGCTGTGTACTTATAGATGCTCTTTTCTAAAACATCATTTAGAAAAGCAGTCATGACACCCAACCACCAGATATCGTAGTCATGGTATGTAGCCGTGGCAAGTAGGATCTGGATGGACTTTAAGCATAGCTTTGAAAGTCTCAACTTTTCCATGTACACCAAGTAATCTTCTCAAGATATACTCGCTCCTGATGGGGATTTAACCCTTCAGATAAAGCAACCAAAGTCCATACTTTGTTGGTGTATAAGGATTCCATCTCAGATCGATAAGCATCCAGCCATTCTTACAGAGTCCTACTCCTGATGGCCAGCTCGAAACTAGTTGGGTCATCATCTCATGATGCAATCCTCGCTCCCACTGTCATGGAGAAACCTAAGTATCTCTCAGGTGGGTGAGGAACCCTACTAGATCAGCGGAGAGGCTGAGGTTCGTTGGAAACTATTGAATCCTTTGGTTCTACTAAATCATCAGCTGCAGTTTGTATAGCTGGAACCTTTCCAGTTCTACATAACAGACCTTGCCTCGAGCTTGTCCGGATTTTGCTTTTAGACATAGGCCGGACAACCCCAAATCTTAACCAACTTAAGATATGGGCTCTTCCCTTTCCATATCACATATGAAGTGGTAGGCAACTGATTTGATTTGAACCCTATTCAATAGGTATGCAGCTTCTCAAGTGCATAACTCCCTAAAGGAAACAGGAAACTCAGTAGTACTCATCATAGAGCACACCATATCACATAGGGTGCTATTGCTCCGCCCCGATATACCATCGTGCTATGGTGTATACGAAGGAGTAATGCTGAGAGAGAATCTCATTCTCCTTTAGAATAGTCCAGGAATTCCGTGCTCAAGTATTCTCCTCCTTGATCTCATCAAAGGACATAATACTTATACCCGTATTTTGGTTCTCTACTTATAACTTATATTCTGTGAATATCTCAAAAGGTTCGGACTTGTGTTTCAGCAGGAACATATGTCTGAATCTTGAGAGATCATCAGAGAATGTAATGAAGTACAAAGAACCAGTCATGGCATGTGTAGACAGGGGAACTTACATACATCATCATGTATCAATCCCAAGAGTTCACTAACTCTTTCTCTGTTTCCAATAAACAGAGCTGTGGTCATCTTATCTTTGTGACATGACCGGCAAGTTTCACAAGATGTAAATTCAAACTAATTTAAATATGCATCTAAATGTAACTTCAGCCAGTCGGGTTGCATTGATATGACCTAGTCTACAATGCCTCAAAAAGGATTCGTTCATTTCTGAACTCTTCCTCTTGTGTGTGTTCTGTATACTAAGAACTGTAGTTTGATTTAGAACGTCAATGCTTTTAGATAACGTGCCTGAACCGATCAACTCTTGATATAGGAAATGTTCAAAACATTATCCAACAATACAAAATTATATCCTTTCTTTACTTATAAAGAGACTGATATGATTTTGTATATCAGGTTCGGTATCTAATAACATTTGTTCAGAATCAATGTATTCTGGTAATACAGGGTGACAGTGACCAACAGACTTGGCTGCAACACTTGCACCGTTTTCTATCTCATGAAACTTATCACCCGTTCTCAGTTCTCTACCTATCTGTAGCCCATGTAACAGATTATATATGCGGGATCCTGATCCGGTATCACATACCCAGGACGTAAAGGATACTGAGAAACAGTTCCCTGTAATGAACACACCCGAAGATGATGCATCAATATGCACTTTCTTCATTTGGGCGGCACGGGAAATCTGGTATTCCCCAATTTCCTGCTCTGTCTTATAACAATTATAAGTTGGAGCGGGACCAACATTCCCCAGCTCAGTATAACAAGCGGGTTCGGTCAATATATCCGTATTATTATCTTGATTAAGGCGTGATATGGTCGCTACCTGGAGAGAGAGAGAAGAAAACACTTAGCGTATGCTCTTGCAAGATTAGATTGGTTATCTAATATATCTATTCAGGATGTATCCCACTGTTTTAATCAAATCTTCCTTCAAACCCTAAAAGGAAAGACTAGCTGGGATTAATTACACGCTACAAGTTCACCAATCTTTCAGCCAGGCCAGTGTCGGTACTTTGAGGGAAGTCCCCCGTGCTTTCGCACGAACCTAATTAAAGTAAACCTCGTTTTCCCAGAGGCGTAACCCCGTTGACACCTTTCTAGACACCTACTTGATCGACTAATTGTAATGTATACAACTCTTCCAGGAGTAACTCTTACTCGCAGCGGGTATCGGGATCCAACTATCTCATAGAAGGTATGCAATCTCATTGCAAATTTCAACACTTGAAATTCCCGATAATATTTTGCCCCAAGCCTCCTATGACCTTGACAAAGGCCAACAAACCATAGGCTGCTAGTCAAGTTCAACCCGTCATTTCTTGATTGAAGTAAACCTACCCGCACGGCCTTTTACAAAGGCCAACAAGGTCGCACGACTACCCTAATCCAATCTGCATCATATGCATAAGCAGATAAGTACTATTCAGCTACCGCACACTATGCCTTGACAAAGGCCAACAAACGCAGCACGAATACTAAACAGTCCTTATCTGAAATGACGGAGGGCTACGACAGGTTTTTAAGAAAACCCTTTGCGTAATGAACTTGATATCGTTGTAGAATCGAGTGATTTTAAATGGAGTGTTTTTGAGGCTTTTCAAGTTTTGCTAAAGGGGTCACTCCCGGTGAAGGGATCGTCGGCACTTTCCTCATCGAATAAGGTGCGGGATATATCATATATATCACTGTGCAAAGCAGAAACTATAGAAGCAATCAAAAGACAAACCGAGGGTTGTAGCATTTGCCAGTTATTGCTAAAGGAGTCACTCCCGGTGAAGGGATCTCGGTCCTTTCCCTATCGAATAAGGTGCAGGATGTTCTACAAGGAACACCGCTATGCAAAGCAAGAACTGTAGTTACCAGTTTTTAAACAAGTTTCTACAACATCTTAGGTTTCTTTTATTTCATTAATCTCATTAATGAAGTCCCATTTTATTATGCTTCACAAGCATATCTTTTGAAACGAAATCTGCAATATAAAATATATCTCATATATATATAAAATATAAACATTCGTCTCAGGCAGTAATATGATCTCATCACAAAACATTGCAGCAGAAGAACATATATGAAATATTGGATATACTAGGACGTCCGTGTTTTCAATACGAGCCTGTATAAAACACGGATTCCACGGTCGCGATGAATAGCCAAACCCACGTCCCTAGACCCCTACGAGAGCGGCAAGTAACATTGCCAATTCTAGGGTTAGGAGACCCGGTCTCGACTCCTCGAGATGGTCTCCCACTGGACCCTATAACCCAGTTACTTGTGCTCCCCTCCTTGGGTCTACCTAATGCGGAAAAGTAAATAATATACAACGGTGACATCTTCCGCTACCTGGAAGTGCCCCAATAAAAGAATATTACATACAAATGAAATTTACATGAATGAAAAAGAAAAAACTCTCATCTCACATAAAACCCCCGGCTATTCAAACGCGACGATCCAATACAACATATCACAGTAACACATAATATCTCATATCATCAACGTAAGCAAGTATGCGTATCCCGATTGTCGTTGATGTATAGCAACGAAGCCGGCGATACACCACATACTACGCTTACGGTCACAGAAAAGAAAGTGTAAAACTACAGCAGTTGGAATCCGCAACCTCCTTAGACATCGCATGCCTAACCAAATGAATTCCTTAGACATCACATGCCTAACAATTATAAACCCCGCATTTTAGTCTCATTATCGAAAACTCTTTTCAATGTCAAGTCGGGCAATTCAACAAGATTCCCGACGTCCTGATCGAATGCTCGTCGCAAACTTTAGTAGACGGCCGCACCCCAGATGCCGTCGATGAAGTACCTTAAGGAGGAACACCGCTGCCGCGAGCAGCCGAACGGATGCTTTCGGCGACGGGGTTCTCCTATAGTCACTTGGTCGGGGCTTTGGGGCGTAGCTGTCTATTAAGTTTATCCGGCGAGTATCCGCGTACGCTACGTGATTGCGACAGACTTTTGATCACATCAAAATTCCGTGGCAACCGATCATCTGAGACTAAACTGCTATGTTTATAATATTCAAATCAGTTATCTCATAACTACCTGTGGATTCCAAATATTGTATCACATTCCAGATAAATAGACAAAGTTAAACTTTCCGATCGAATCATCAAACACCCAGGATTTCCCCAATATATCTCAACACATGAAATCAGTTTAAAAAACATCCATCACATGCCACAGTACCAATGGTCCAGCCGTAGAAGGGTCAAGCCAACGCCTCACATGTGGCACGCCGTACTGCCCCAAACCCTAAGGTTCAAAAGGCAGTTCAAGACGGTCACATAATCGAGTTAAGGTTTGTTGTCTTCTAGAGGGTCCACCGTGTTACTTGCACGACTTAGAACGTTCTTAAACACGAGGAAAAATCCAACTTTTGAAAAAATTTCCGACAGGGGAAAAAGTGAGTTATTGATATCCGTTCGAACTTTTTAACAGTTTCTAAAATTATCCGGACAAACTAAACAAAGTTATAATATCCGATCGAAACAACGAGTCCCCAATACAACCCAGAAAATTCAACAGTTGAATAAATATTAAAAATTCCCAGAAAATACAGCACTAAAAGATAAGAATTACTGTGCAAATTTGAAACAGTGAAGTGACTAAATTGCCGCGGAACCGCCGCACAAGCCATGCTTGTGCCGCGGTTCCGCCGCGCTTTGGTGGAATCAGGCGCACGTGCTTCACAGTAACTCTTGTATTTCCCTGCTGATTTTTTTGAGCATTTTTAATATGAAAAAAATCACAGTTTTGAAAAATTTCCAGAAAATGGGTTTTATCGGGTTTTCCGGGTTCGATCGGACTTTAAACTTCGTCCAGACTTCGCCTAAAACTCTAGCTTGGCTCTGATACCACTGTAGGGTTGCTATGCACGCGCACAAGGGTCTACGAGGCATCAACCATGCCCGATTAAAAATTAGCCGTGCCGAACAACCCGAATACGGATCTTTAAACTAGAGATTAGGCGAAAACTAACATGTTAACAACTTTAACACTAAGTGAGAGGGATTACAACCTTTGTAGATCCGGTCCTTCACTTCTTATGCTCCGTGTTGTGGTCCCTTCGCTGCGATCATCGGGTTCCGAACTCTCGAGAGGTTCCACGAAGAGAAAGATGCAACCTTTGCTTCCGATCTTCGATACTAAGATGATCTATCTTGAAGTTTCGTTAACACAAGCTAACACTCATGAAATGATGTGAACACCCTCATCTAAATGGCAAGGGAAGATGAGGATGATGAAGTAGGATTTTTGCTCTCTTTATTTATCTTTTTCTCACATTTATTCATCACTTGGAAAAAATCTAGAAAGCTTTTTCATGAAAGAATGAAGGAAGAAGAAGATGAATAATAAAATGAATTAATTCCTTTTGTGATGAATAGTAATCAAGAATATATAATTGATTATCAAACCATGGTCAAGGATGAGAGGCTAAACCAATGTAGAGAATAAACTAGAGTTAGGGTTTGGTTAGGTCAAAGCATGAGTCATAACAAAATATCTTTATCATGACAAAATAGAATCCTTCTAGAATGAACAAGAAGGTGCTAACCCTAATCAAACCCTAATCCTTTTATATCATCCTTAAACATGTTTTATAATAAATCATATCATGTCACAATAATATATATCACATATATATTATATATTTGCAACAAAAGAAAATAATACAATTAACATATATCGCATATATATCAATGTATTAATCCGGTGAGAAAAAGAATCTTTTAGTGAGCTAATATAAGTTAATGTAATTTAATATATCATATATATTATTATACATTAAATTATCGAATCAACACTTGATCCGACAATCCGGCTATATCGCATATAACCGACTAATATTTATCCGTACCGATTCATCGAATCAACAATTGATCCGATGACCCGGCTGATATCAAATATCGCGAGAATAGAATACGGTATCACATATCGCATTATCCTCGGTCCCGCACATATCACATATGTGCTCCTACTCCATTTTGCCCGAGCCAAGAAACCTCTGTGTAGGACTCTAAAGAATCGTCAATACGCCGGCAGTAGGTGATGATCATATGAAACACCCACAAGATGCAAGCGGTCAGCTAAACGTAACAGCTACCCAGGTATTGAGCGCTCAGAAGATCAACAAGCAAGCCTGTACATTCTCCTGTGAATCCAAACAGTAACACTCCCGTACAGTCCGGTCTCGTCGTCTGATATGTTTCATATCTCGCCTAAGGGTGGTAAACGTCAGACCCCAGTAGCTTGATAAGTCGTGTCGATATGAGGTCTATAACAGTTCGAGAAACTACTGATAACACTTACCAGTAAATCTCAGCAACCCTGGCCAGGGATTTCCGGTTATAGCCAATCGAACACAGCACAACATCAACTCCCTATACCGGGAGAGACGAATCCCCTCCTATCGCTCATTGCCTCCATGTGATTCGGGACTGTACCCAAAAGCCACCTTTTTGCACGCCCTCTTGGACGTGGTATGATGGAAATCAAAGCACAGTGGGAATCACACAAGACTCTATGACGATCTCGGTTCAACAGACTACTCTGTACCAGTGTCACCGGAGAACTGCCATCTGACGTGAGGTATAATACCATCTGGGAGTTCTCGGCGAGTCCGTCCAGTGTACCTAGTCTCCACTGAGCACCCGTACACCATCCTTGATGTCAAACACCGATGGATATGGGATCATCCATCTCCCATCATATGGGTCAAGATACGTATACGCTAGTCTACTCTGGTGTATCGTTGCCCTATCTCGATACACCCTCGACTAGGAACAGTTATAGGATGTACTCGTCGACTACCGTGGCCCCACTAGTATGATCTCATCATAGTCCCAGTAGTCGAGTACATATCCTAAGGGCTTTATCAACATGTAATATAGAGACAATCAGAGTACATGTTAAGATAAAGTACAACCAGATAGCATACTATCATGTCGAGCAAGAAAGTCCTCCCTATATATGTCCTAGCATCCACTACAGTATACATCATATGTACAGTAATGGCCTCTAGGGCATACATATAACTAACAGTTTACAGTAATTAGGTCCGTGCGAAAGCACGGGGAACCTCCCTCAAAGTACCGACACTGGCCTGGCTGAAAGATTGGTGAACTTGTAGAGTGTAATTAATCCCGGCTAGTCTTTCCTTTTAAGGTTTGAAGGTAGATTTGATAAAAACAGTGGGAGCCATCCTGATTAGATAAAATAAATAACCAATCTGATCTTGCAAGAGCGCACGCAGAGTGTTTTCTTCTCTCTCTTTCCAGGTAGCGACCATATCACGCTTTAATCAAGATAATAATATGGATGTATTGACCGAACCCGCTTGTTATACTGAGCTGGGGAACGTTGGTCCCGCTCCAACTTATAATTGTTATAAGACAGAGCAGGAAATAGGGGAATACCAGAATTCCTATGCCGCCCAAACGAAGAAAGTGCATATGATGCATCTTCTTCGGGTGTGTTCGTTAAACAGAACTGCTTCTCTGTATCCTCTGTATCTTGGGTATATGATACCGGATCAGGATCCCAGATATGTAAGCTGTTACATAGGGCTACAAAAAGGTAGAAAAACTGAGAACGGGTGATAAGTTTCATGAGACAGAAACCGGGGCAAGTGTTGCAGCCAAGTCTGTTGGTCACTGTCACCCTGTATTACCAGTACATTGATTCTGAACAAATGCTATTAGATACCGAACCTGATATACAAAATCATATCAGTCTCTTTATTAGTAAAGAAGGATATAATTTTGTATTGTTGGATAATGTTTTGAACATTTCCTATATCAAAAGTTGATCGGTTATGGCACGTTATCTAAAAGCATTGACGTTCTAAATCAAACTACAGTTCCTAGTATACAGAAGACACACAAGAGGAAGAGTTCATAGATGAACGAATCCTTCTTGAGGCATTGTAGACTAGGTCACATCAATGCGACCCGACTGGCTGAAGTTACATTTTAGATGCATATTTAAATCAGTTTGAATTTACATCTTATGAAACTTGCCAGTCATGTCACAAAGATTAGATGACCATAGCTCCGTTTACTGGAAACAAAGAAAGAGTTAGTAAACTCTTGGGACTGATACATTATGATGTATGTAAGGTCTCCTATCTACACATGCCAGGACTGGTTCTTTATACTTCATTATATTCTCTAATAATCTCTCAAGATTCAGTCATATGTTCCTGTTGAAACATAAGTCCGAAGCTTTTGAGGTATTCACAGAATATAAGTTGGAAGTAGAGAACCAAAATACGGGTATAAGTATTATGTCCTTTGATGAGATCAAGGAGGAGAATACTTGTGCATGGAATTCCTGGATTATTCTAAAGGAGAATGAGATTCTCTCTCAGCATTACTCCTCTGAATACACCACAGCACAACGGTGTATCAGGGCAGAGCAATTGCACAATATTAGATATGGTGTGCTCTATGATGAGTATTACTGAGTTACCTATTTCCTTTTGGGGTTATGCACTTGAGAAGCTGCATACCTATTGAATTAGGTTTGAATCAAATCAGTGCCTACCACTCCATATGAGATATGGTATGGGAAGAACCCATCTCTTAAGCGAGTTAAGATTTGGGGTTGTCCGGCCTATGTTTAAAGCAAAATCCGGAAAAAATCGAGGCAGGATCAGTTCTGTTGAACTGGAAAGGTTCCAGCTATACAAAACTGCAGTTGATGATTTGACAGAACCAAAGGATTCTATAGTTCCCGACGAACCTCAGCCTCTCCGTCGATCTAGTAGGGTTCCTCATCCGCCTGAGAGATACCTCGGTTTCTCGATGACAGTGGGAGCGAGGATTGCATCATGAGATGATGACCCAACCAGTTTCGGGCAGGCCATCAAGAGTAGGGACTCTTTAAGAATGACTGGATGCTTAGCGAACTGAGATGGAATCCTTATACACCAACAAAGTATGGACTTTGGTTGCTATATCTGAAGGGTTAAATCCCCATCAGGAGCAAGTATATCTTGAGAAGATTACTTAGTGTAGATGGAAAAGTTGAGACTTTCAAAGCTAGACTTGTTAAAGGTTTTCGTCATCGACCAGGCGTGGATAATGATGAAACCTTTTTCCTGTAGCTATGCTTAAGTCTATCCAGATCCTACTTACCACGGCTACATACCATGACTGCGATATCTGGCGGTTGGGTGCCATGACTACTTTTCTAAATAGTGATTTAGAAGAGAACGACAATAAGAACACAGCCAGAGGGCTTCGTAAACAGTGGGAGCAGCGGAAACATGTGCAAGTTGCTTTACAGAATAAAGCAGGCATCGCGGAGTTGGAACATCTATTTTGATGTGGTAGTCAAAGCATTTGACTTCATCAAAATAGTAGATGAACCTTGTATATACAAAACGGTAGTAGAGAGTAAGGTGGTCATCCTCGTATTGTACGTGGACAACATACTCTTGATAGGAAAAGAGTTTCCTATACTACGATCGGTCGATCTCCTCTTATCATAAGGATTCTCCAATAGGATAAAGATGATACCTCCTAAATCCTGGAATTCGGGTCTATGAGATAGATCTAAATGGATGTTAGGATTCTCACTAGCTGTAGTAAGATAGTATCAATCGATCCTGGGGAGAATCACTGGAAGTGTTCCAGAGTGATAAGGACGACTGAATGTCAGTCGCAGGCATTGTCTTTACCCTCAGTAAAGGGACGGTATGTTGGAAGATTTCCAAGCTAGATACCGTGATAAACTAGACGATAAAGGCTGGTAACATCGCTATTAAAGATACTACCAAAGAGGCAGTTTGGGTGTATATTGGTTCATAAGATGAACTAGGTTCCTGCCATTGTATGACAATGGAAGTGTGGCTTAGGCCCTGGAACCCTGGTCCCATCAGTGACCCAGACATATTCTGAGGAAGCATCACCTGATCATGGAGATAGTTGATCTCCAGGATGATCGAGGTTAAGGAGAGTAGACTCAGAGGACAACACGGCGGATCCACTCACGAAGGCCTTTTCCCAAAGAGAGACTTTTAGGGGATGGTTGAGTATGTGATACTGCAACCACTGCTACAGATGGCCCTAGTGCAAGTGTGAGATTGTTAGTTATATGTATGCCCTAGAGGCCATTACTGTACATTGGATGTATATTGTAGTGGATGCTGGGACATATATAGGTAGGACTTTCTTACTCGACATGATAGTACGCTATCTGGTTGCTCTTTATCTTAACGTGTATACTTTTCGTCTCTCTGTTACATGTTGATAAAGCCCTTAGGATGTGTACTCGACTTCCAGGACTGTAATCCAGATCATACTAGTGGGGGCCTGGATAGTCCATGAGTACATCCTTGAAATGTTCCTAGTCGAGGGAATATCGAGACGGGGCATCGATATTCCAGAGTAGACTAGCGTATATCTTCTCGACCCATGCGATGGGCGATGGATGATCCCATATCCATTGGTGTTTGACATCAGAGATGGTATGCGGGTGCTCAGTGGAGACTGGGTACACTGAACGGACTCGCCGAGAACTCCCAGATGGTATTATACCTCACGTCAGATGGCAGTTCTCTGGTGACACTGGTGCAGCTTAGTCTGTAGACCCGAGATCGTCATAGAGTCTTGTGTGTCTCCCACTGTGCTTTGATTTCCACCCTACCACGGCTCTACTGAGTTGTGCAAACAGGTGGTTTTTGGGTACAGTCCCGATTCACATGGAGGCAATGAGCGATAGGAGGGGATTCGTCTCTCCCGGTATTGGGGGTTGATGTTGTGCTATGCTCGACTGGCCATAACAGGAAATCCCTGGCCAGGGTTGCTGTGATATACTGGTAAGAGTTATCAGTAGTTTCACGAATGTTATGGACCTCACGTCGGCATGACTTATCAAGCTACTGGGGTCTGACGTTTACCACCCCTAGGCGAGATATGCGACATATCAGACGAACAGACCGGACTGTACGGTAAGTGTTACTGGTTGGATTCACAGGAGTGTGAGCGGGCTTGCTCGTCGATCTTCTGATCGCTCAATACCCGGGTGTCCGTTACGTTTAGCAGACCGCTTGCGGCTTGTGGGTGTTTGATATGATCATCATCTGCTGCCGGCGTATTGACGAGTCTTTAGAGTTCTACACAGAGGTTTCCTGGCTCAAACGAAACGAAATAGGAGCGCATATGAGATATGTGCGGGGCCGAGAATAATGCGTGTATGTGATACCGTATTTCATTCTCGCGATGAATGTGTCGAATGGTTGTATGTGATATAACCTAGTTATCGAATCAAGGATTGATTCGATAAGCCGATACATTGGATACTAGCCGGTTATATGCGATATGACCGGATCATTGAATCAAGTGTTGATTTAATGATTTAATGTATAATTATATATTTGATATATTACTTTGCATTAACTAGTATTGGTTCACTTTAAATAGATTTACTCACTTGATTTGCACGAGTTGTATATGAGATATACTTTTGTGCACAAGATTGTATCATGTTTGATGATACATGCAAGCTTGGGTTTGTGTAAAGAATTGACCATGGTTATATGAATGGTTAGGGTTTCTTTTATTTATTTATTTATTCATTTATCTATTTATTTTTAAAAGGTAAAGAAAACAAAATGGTTTCTTTTGGATGCTTCAAGCATCTTTGACCTAATGACCATTTTGTCTTCATCTCCTTAACCTAACCATTCTACTAACCTTAGTTGATTCTCTACACTAAACCATGGTTGTTGACATGATAAGTATCATATTGTTTTTATTTTTAAATAATACTTATCATATCTTTTCTTCTTCTTCTTCATCTTGAGCAAGAAAGAGAAAGCTTGACCATCAATGGTGATTGATGGAAAAGTGTGAGAAATCCAAATCTAAAGTCTACCCACTTCCTATTTCTTCATCCTCTACCTCTTGCCAAGTTGTATAGGGTGTTTCCTTCACAAGTTTTCAAGGCTTGGTGAAGTTGGAGCTTGTTCTTGTGATGCCTCGACGTAGATCATCTTCGGCATCGAACCGACGATCAAGCCCGCCCATTCTTCGATGATGCCAATGCTAGAGTCAAGGGTTCGATTTGGACAGCGGAGGGACATCATCGCGGAGCTTAGGAAGTGGTGGACCGGAACTACAAAGGTTGTAGCCATTTTCCTTTTAGATAAAGTTTTTTATTTGCATCGTTTCGCCTAAATATCTAGTTAACGATCCGTATTAGGGTTTGTAGGCACCCGTAAAATTTGAATTAGCCATGTTTGATGCCTTGTGAGACTTCATTAGTGTGCCTAGGAACCCAACAATAGGGGTTAGGGGAAAAATATTATCGGGAATTTCAAGTGTTGAAATTTGCAATGAGATTGCATACTTTCTATGAGATAGTTGGATCCCGATACCCACTGCTAGTAATTGTTACTCCCGGGAGAGTTTTACACAGGACAATTAGCCGATCAAGTAGGTGTCTAGAAAGGTGTCAACGGGGTTACGCCTCTGGGAAAACGAGATTGACTTTAATTAGGTCCGTGCGAAAGCACGGGGAACCTCCCTCAAAGTACCGACACTGGCCTGGCTGAAAGATCGGCGAATTTGTAGGGTGTAATTAATCCCGGCTAGTCTTTCCTTTTAGGGTTTGAAGGAAGATTTGATAAAAACCAATGGGAGCCATCCTGATTTGATAAGGTAATAACCAATCTGATCTTGCAAGAGCATACGCTAAAGTGTTTTCTTCTCTCTCTCCAGGTAGCGACCATGTCATGTCTTAATCAAGATAATAATATGGATGTATTGACCGAACCCGCATGTTATACTGTGCTGGGGAACGTTGGTTCCGTTCTTTCTTATAAAAGTTATAGGACTGAACAGGACATAGGGGAATACCAGGATTCCCATGCCACCCGAATGAAGAAAGTACATGTTGATGCATTTTCTTCGGGTGTGTTCGTTACAGAGAACTGTTTCTCCATTTGCCCTATGTTCTGGTATTAGATACCGGGTCAGGATCCCATATATGTAATCAGTTACATGGGCTTAGAAAAGGTAGAGAACTTGGAGAAGGTGATAAAGACACAAGAGTTGGAAATGGTGCAATTGTTGCAGCTAAGACTGTCGGGGAATATCACCTTACATTACCGACTGGTAATACATTGATTCTGAACGAATGATATTAAATGCCGAACCTGATATGCAACATTATATCGGTTTCTTTGTTGAGTAAAGAGGGATATAATTTTGTATTACAGGATAATGTTATGAACATTTTCCGTAACCAAAAGTTGGTTGGATCAGGCACGTTATGCAATGGCATTTATGTTCTAAATCAATCAACAGTTCTGAGCATAACAAACACACACAAGAGGAAGAGTTCAGAACTGAACGAATCTTTCTTATGGTATTGTAGACTAGGTCACATCAATGCGACACGACTAGGTAAGTTGCATAAAGATGGATATTTGAATCCGTTTGAGTTATCATCTTATGACACTTGCCAGTCATGTCTCAAAGGCAAGATGACCAAAACTCCGTTTACGGGACACGGAGAAAGAGTTACTGAACTCTTGGGACTGATACATAGTGATGTATGCGGTCCCATGTCTACACATGCCAGGGATGGTTCTTCGTACTTCATTACATTCACTGACGATCTCTCTAGATTCGGATATGTGTTCCTGATGAAACACAAATCAGAAGCTTTTGAGAAATTTAGAGAATATAAACAAGAAGTCGAAAACCAAACCGGAAAAAGTATTAAAATCCTTCGATCTGATCGAGGAGGTGAATACTTGAGCAATGAATTCCTAGACTTCCTAAAAGAGAATGGGATTCTCTCTCAGCTGACTCCTCCATATACACCACAGCACAACGGTGTATCCGAACGGAGGAACCGCACCCTATTAGATATGGTGCGCTCTATGATGAGCACAACCGAGTTACCTATTTCCTTCTGGGGATATGCACTGGAAACAGCTGCAGACCTATTGAATCAAGTTCCAACTAAATCTGTACCTACCACACCATATGAGATATGGAGTGGGAAGAGACCATGTCTTAAACGAGTTAAGATATGGGGTTGTCCGGCCTATGTCAAGAGGCAAAATCCGGACAAACTCGAGGCGCGGTCAGTTCTATGTAAGTTTGTGGGATATCCCAAACATTCACATGGATATCTTTTCTACCATGCAGAGGAACAAAAAGTGTTTGTTTCTCGACATGCCACCTTTTTAGAAAAGGAATTTCTTAGAAAAGAAATTAGTGGCGACAAGGTAGAACTGGAAGAAATTCTGGCTACACAAACTCAAACTGAAGATTTAGTGGAACCAGTGGATTCAGTAGCTCCCAACGAAGCTCAGCCTCTCCGCCGATCTAGTAGGGTTCCTCGCCAACCTGAGAGATACTACGGTTTTCTCATGGACGGTGGGAGCGAGGATTGTATCATGGAGGATGATGACCCAACTAGCTTCGAGCAGGCTATCATGAGTGGGGACTCAGTGAGATGGCTGGATGTAATGCGGTCCGAGATGGAATCCATGTACACCAACAGAGTGTGGACTTTGGAAGTTGCTCCTGAAGGGGTAAAACCCATTGGGGGCAAGTGGATCTTCAAGAAAAAACTTGGTGTAGATGGGAAATTGGAGACTTTCAAAGCTAGACTTGTTGCGAAGGGTTTTCGTCAAAGACCAGGTGTGGACTATGACGAAACCTTTTCTCCAGTGGCTATGCTTAAATCCATCCGGATCATGCTTTCCCTCGCTGCATATCATGATTACGAAATCTGGCAGATGGATGTTAAGACCGCCTTTCTAAACGGTGATTTAGAAGAGTGCGTGTACATGACTCAGCCAGAGGGCTTCATAGATAGTGGGAGCAGCGGGAAGGCGTGCAAGCTGCTTAAATCCATTTATGGATTAAAGCAAGCATCGCGGAGTTGGAACATCTGCTTTGACGTTGTTATCAAAGAGTTTGATTTCGTCAAAAACCCAGATGAACCTTGTATCTACAAGAAGGTGGCAGAGAGTAAGGTTGTCTTCCTCGTATTGTACGTGGACGACATACTCTTGATAGGAAATGACATTCCTACGCTGCAATCGGTCAAGCTCTTCTTATCACAAAGATTCTCAATGAAAGATCTTGGTGATGCCTCCTGCATATTAGGAATTAGGATTTATAGAGATCGATCCAAACGGATATTGGGATTGTCCCAATCCAGGTACATTGACACCATACTAAAGAGATTTAGTATGGAAGAATCCAAGCGTGGGAACTTGCCCACGATCTCTGGAGTCACTCTCTCCAAAGAGATGTCTCCCAAAACTGATTTGGAGAGAGCTCGCATGCAAGGGATACCCTATGCTTCGGCTGTAGGCTCTATCATGTATGCGATGCTTTGTACCAGACCCGATGTAGCATACTCACTAAGTGTAGTGAGTAGGTATCAAGCTGATCCTGGAGAGAGTCACTGGACAGCTGTGAAGAGCATTCTCAAGTACTTACGAAGGACTAAAGAGATGCTCTTGGTGTATGGTAACGGAGAACTCCAAGTGGAGTCCTTTACCGATTCGAGCTTCCAGCGTGATAAGGACGACTCTAAGTCGCAGTCGGGATTTGTCTTTACCCTTTACGGAGGGGCGGTTAGCTGGAAGAGTTCCAAGCAAGAAACCGTGGCAGACTCGACGATGGAGGCTGAATACATCGCTGCCAACGATGCTGCTAAAGAGGCTGTCTGGATCAAGAAGTTCATTACTGAACTTGGAGTGGTTCCATCCATTGAGCATCCAATACCTTTGTATTGCGATAACAATGGAGCGGTGGCTTTGGCCAAGGAACCTAGGTCCCATCAGCGATCCAGGCATATTCTGAGGCGGTATCACCTGATCCGGGAGATAGTTGATCGCCGGGAGATCGAGGTTAGGAGGGTTGACACGAAGAACAACACAGCGGATCCACTCACGAAGGCCATTCCCAGATACAGTTTGAGAGACTCTTCGGGATGCTCGGTATGCGATACTACAGCAGCTGGCCCTAGTGCAAGTAGGAGATTGTTAGTTGTATGTATGCCCTAGAGGCCAGCATTGTACAGATGATGTATATTATATTGGATGCTTGGACATATATAGAGATGACTTTCTTGCTCGATATGATAGTATGCTATCTGGTTGCTCTTTATCTTAACATGTATACTAGTCTCTTTAAACTGTCTTATAGTTATATGTTGGTAAAGCCCTTAGGATGTGTACTTGACTACCTAGACTATGATGCAGATCATACTAGTGGGGACATGGTAGTCCATAAGTACATCCTTCAAGGTCCCTAGTCGTAGGTGTATCGAGACGGGGCATCGATATACTAGTGTAGACTAGCGTATACGCTTCTCGACCCATGAGATGGGCGATGGATGATCCCATATCCATTGGTGTTTGACATCAGAGATGGTATACGGGTGCTCAGTGGAGACTGGGTACACTGGATGGACTCGCTGAGAACTCCCAGATGGTATTATACCTCACGTCAGATGGCAGTTCTCAGGTGACACTTGTGCAGGTTAGTCTGTAGACCCGAGATCGTCATAGAGTCTTGTGTGATTCCTACTGTGCTTTGATCTCCACTTTACCACGTCCATGAGGGCGTGCAAAACGGTGGTTTTTGGGTACAGTCCCGAGTCACATGGAGGAAATGAGCGATAGGAGGGGTTTCGTCTCTCCTAATATTGGGGGTTGATGTTGCGCTGTGCTCGATTGGCCGTAACAGGGAAGTCCCTAGCCAGGGCTGATCAGAGATTTGCTGGTAAGTGTTACCAGTAGTTTCTCGACCCGTTATGAGCTTCACATCGGCACGACTTATCGGTTATTGGGGTCTGACGTTTATCACCCCTAGACTTGATATGCGACATATCAGAAGAGGAGACTGGACTGCACGGCAGTGTCGCCGATTGGCTCGACGGGAGTTGTAGCAGGTTCGCTTGTTCTCTTCTGATCGCTCAATACCCGGGTGGCCGTTACGTTTAGCTGACCGCTTGCGGCTTGGGGGTGCTTGATATGATCATCACCCACTGCCGGCGTATTGACGAGTCTTAGAGTCCCACAATGGAGTTTCCTAGTCCAGGAGAAACGTTGTGGTGCGCGTATGCGATATGCGCATGGACCCGATTAAAATGCGTGTATAGGATACCGTATATTGATCGGGCGGCTTGCTTTTGGTAGGGGTCGTATGTGATTTGGCCGGATTGATAAATCAAGTGTTGATTTATCATTTAACCATTAGATTCTCACTAGAAATCCTTTCTTGTTTCTATGGATGTATGGATGCATGTATGCATTTCTTATTGTTTCATGCACATATGGATGTGCATGCACACATGCATACATACATCATTCTATCATGGTTGATTATACAAGGAAATGGTGGCAATATAAGACTCATACCATGGTTTTAAATATGGATTTTATTGTATTTGTTTTAAAACAAAAAGGAAAAAAGGGAATGGTTATGATTCATTTGCTTCTACACTCTTCTTTTGACCTAACCATCCTCACGCACCTTTTAACCTAAGGTAATCTTTCCTTTTGTGTTTTAACTCAAGTTCAATTGTATATTCATTGTTTAAACCATGGTTCGAGATGAGAACATGAAAATATATAAACATATATTTTCATTTTTCTGTCACAAGAGTTATCCTTTTTCACTCTTGAAAAAGATATTGCCATCATCTTCTTCTTCCTCTCATATTTTGCTCTCTAGTTCTTTGTAGTGAGCAATATACTCATCAAGATTGGATTTTGAAGTGAGAAAGAGAACCACAACACCATTCTACACAAGTCTAGCCGACTTGTTTAGAGTGTTAGCTTCATTTCGTTCACTTGATCGGATCAAGTTGCAAGCTTGGACAAAGCGGACTCCGGGTGGATCATCGGTGACCTCGAGGAGTTCAAGCGGAGCTTTTTCAAACCCCAAGTAGCCGAGGAGTCTAGCATAGGGAACTACAAAGGTTGTACTCTCAAAACCCTAGCCTTTCTTTCATATGGTGATGTGAAATACTTAGAAACCCTAATTTTTCTAGTATCGATCCGATGCTTGTTAACTTAGCACCCTAAAAATTCTATCTTTGGTACATGTGATGCTTCCAAACCCTTCATGAGGTGCTACGGTAACCTTTCAGCCGTTACGTTTAGCAGACCGCTTGCGGCTTGTGGGTGTTTGATATGATCATCACCTGCTGCCGGCGTATTGACGAGTCTTTAGAGTCTTACACAGAGGTTTCCTGGCTCAAGCGAAACGAAATAGGAGCGCATATGAGATATGTGCGGGACCGAGAATAATGCGTGTATGTGATACCGTATTCTATTCTCGCGGTTTGTATCATCGAACGGTTATATATGATATAACCAGGTTACCGAATCAAGTGTTGATTCGATACATTGATACACTTGATACTAGTCGGTTATATGCGACATGACCGGATCATTGAATCATGTGTTGATTTAATGATTTAATGTATAATTATATATTTGATATATTACTTTACATTAACGAGTATTTGTTCACTTAAGATGGATTTTCTCACTTGATGTGCACATTGTATATATGATATAGTTTTGTGCACTAGTTTGTATCATGTTTGATGATACATGCAAACTTGGGTGTGTATGATTAAACCATGGTTATGTTAATGGTTAGGGTTTTGATTTACTTATTTATTTATTCTTTTTATTTATTTTTGGGCAAAATAAATCATGGTGGCTTTCTTTGTTTGCTACTTGAAGCTTTGAAAAGTCTAGCTAGTTTGTCTTTTGCCTTAACCATAACCATAGTTTATTCTCTACACTTAACCATGGTTGCTATATGATAAAAATCAATTTATTTTCTATTTTCAATAATACTTATCATATTCTTTTTCTTCTTCTTTTTCTTCTTCAACATGAAGAAAGCTTGCTACCATTAATGGCAACATGAGAAAAAGAGTGAGAAATCCAATTCTAAAGTGAACCCACTTCCTATTTCTTCATCCTCCACCACTTGCCAAGTAGTATAGGGTGTTTTCTTTACAAGTTTCATGACTTGGTGAAGTTGGAGCTTGATCTTGAGTTGTCTCGACGTAGATCATCTTCGGCATCGAAGTCGACGACCTAGCCCGATCATTTCTCCGACGAAACCTTCGCCAGAGTCCGGATTCCGATAGGTACAGCGGAGGGACGTCATCACGGAGCCTAGGAAGTGGAGGACCGGATCTACAAAGGTTGTAGTCACTTTCCTTTAGCAATAAAGTTGTTTACTTGCTTGCATCGCCTTATCATCTAGTTAACGATCCGTATTAGGGTTTGTAGGCATATGAAAAAATTTGAATTGGGCATGTTTGATCTGTTGTGAGATCTCATTAGTGTGCCTAGGAACCCTACAATGGTATCAGAGCCTAGCTAGAGCCTTAGGCGATGAGTAGACGAAGTTTGAAACCCGATCGAACCCGAAACACTAATCCAAATCCGCTCTCTGTACATTTTTTGAAATCGGGGATTTTTGTGAGTTAAAAATATGCAGAAAAATAAGCTGGGTCTTATTTGAATTACTGTGAAAAACGAGGGCCTAATTCGATTAAACCGCCGCGGAACCGCGGCACGAGCCTGGCATGTGCGGCGGTTCCGTGGCCGTACGGTCTCCTCTTTTATTGAATTTTGCACATTAATTCCTATATTTGAATGCTATATTTTCTGGGTATTTTTATTATGACTCAAGAGTTGAGTGTTCTGGGGTTGTATTGGGACTCGAAGATTCGATCGGATTATCAAACTTTGTCTATGTGTTTTTCCGGATAATTTTAGAATATGTTAAAAAGTTCGAGCGGATATAAATACCCACTTTTCCCCTGCCGGGAAATTTCCAATTGTTGGACTTTTCCGTGGTTTAAGGATGTTCTGAGTAGTGCAAGTAACGCGATGGTCCCTCTAGAAGACAACAAACCTTATCTTGATTATGTGACCGTCTCGAACTGCCCTTTGAACCTTAGGGTTTGGGGCAGTACGGCGTGCCACATGTGAGGCGTTGGCTTGACCCTTCTACGGCTGGACCGTTGGTACTGAGGCACGAAGTGAATGTTTTTAAACTTATTTCATGTGTTGAGCTGTTTCGGGAAAACTTGGGTGTTCGATTGTTCGATCGAAAAGTTTAACATTTTCTATTTACCCGGAATGTGATACAACATTTGGAATTCATAAGAAGTTATGAGATAACTGAATGAATGTTATAAACATAGCAGTTTAGTCTCACTTGATCGGTTGCCACGGAATTTTGATGTGATCAAAAGTCCGTCGCAATCACGTAGCGTACACGGATACTCGCCGGGTTAACTTAATAGACAGCCTCACCCCATAGCCCCGACCAAGTGACTGTAGGAGAACCTCATCGCCGAAAGCATCCGTTCGGGTGCTCACGGCAGTGGTGTTCCGCCTTAGTGCACTTCGTCGACGGTATCGGGGGTGCGGCCGCCTACTAAAGTTTGCGACGAGCATTCGATCAGAATATCGGGAATCTTGTTGAATTGCCCGACTTGATATTGAAAAAAGTTTTCGATAATGAGACTAAAATGCGGGGTTTATAATTTTTAGGCATGCGATGTCTAAGTATTTCATTTGATTAGGCATGCGATGTCTAAAGAGTTTGCGGATTCCAACTGTTGTAGTTTTACACTTTCTTTTCTGCGATCGTAAGTGTAATATGTGATATCGCCGGTTTCGTTGCTATATGTCAACGACAATTGGGATGGGCATATTTACTTACGTTGATGACATGTGATGTTATGTGTTGCTGGATATGTTATATTGGATCGTCGTGTTTGAATAGCCGGGGAGTTTTTATGTGAGATGAGTGTTTTTCATTTTCATTCATGTAAAAACTTGTATGTAATATTCTTTTATTGGGGCACTTCCAGGTTGCGGATGATGTCACCATTTGTATATTATTTACTTTTCCGCATTAGGATAGACCCAAGGAGGGGAGCACAAGTAACCGGGTTTTAGGGTCCAGTAGGAAACCATCTCGAGGAGTCGAGTCCGGGTCTCCTAACCCTAGAATTGGTAGGGTTGCTTGCCGCTCTCGTAGGGGTCTAGGGGTGTGGGATTGTCTATTCATCACGATCATGGAATCCGTGTTTTATACTGGCTCGTATTAAAAACACGGACATCCTAGTATATCCAATATTTCATATGATATTTTCTGCTGCGTTATCTGTGATATGATCGTGTGATTTGTTCAGATAGATATTATATATAGTATTTATGATATATTATATAGACGTTGCTTATGTGTTACACCCGCGCTAGCCCTGCCTCGCTCTGGCGTTAGTTACCTAACCTAACGGTGCAGACGGGACATCAAGGCGAATGCGGATGGCATAAGCGTACGTTATATTTATCTGTGATGTTTAGGTGGACTTAAATGATGGGATATTCATTAATGAGATTAATGAAAGAAAATAAACCTAATTGATGTTGTGGAATCGAATTTCAAAATAAAACAGGTAGCTACAGTTCTTGCTTTGCATCGCGGTGTTCATTATAGAACATCCTGCACCTCATTCAACGAGGAAAGGACCGAGATCCCTTCACCGGGAATGACTCCTTTAGCAATAACCGGCAGATGCTACACACTCGGTTTGTCTTTTGATCGCTTCTATAGTTACTGCTTTGCACAGTGATATATATGATATATCCCGCACCTCATTCGACGAGGAAAGGGCCGACGATCCCTTCACCGGGAGTGACCCCTTTAGCAAAACTAGAAAAGCCTAAAAAACATTCCATTTAAAAACCATTTGATTCCGCAACGAGATCAAGTTCAAAGCGTTAAAGGTTTTCATAAAAACCATTCGCAACCCTCCATCATTTTAGGAAGTAGAGTACTTAGTATTCGTGCTACGTTTGTCGACCATTGCCGAGGCGTAGTGTACGGTAGCTAAGTGATGTCTTCCTACACAGCATATGATGCAATTAGTTAGGACAGTCATGTGGCTTTGTTGACCTTAGCCAAGGGTCATGTGGGTGGGTCTAACTAATCACGAAATGACGGGTAGAACTTGACTAGTGCTTATGATTTGTTGACCTTAGCCAAGGTCATAGGTGCTAGGGGTGAAAACCATTATCGGGAGTTTCAAGTGTTGAAATTTGCAATGATATTGCATACCTTCTATGTGATAGTTGGATCCCGATACCCACTGCGAGTAATTGTTACTCCTGGGAGAGTTTTGCACTTTACAATTAGCCTATCAAGTAGGTGTCTAGAAAGGTGTCAACGGGGTTACGCCTCTGGGAAAACGAGCTTTACTGTAATTAGGTCCGTGCGAAAGCACGGGGAACCTCCCTCAAAGTACCGACACTGGCCTGGCTGAAAGATTGGCGAACTTGTAGAGTGTAATTAATCCCGGCTAGTCTTTCCTTTTAAGGTTTGAAGGAAGATTTGATAAAAACAGTGGGAGCCATCCTGATTAGATAAAATAAATAACCAATCTAATCTTGCAAGGGCGCACGCAGAGTGTTTTCTTCTCTCTCTCCAGGTAGCGACCATATCACGCCTTAATCAAGATAATAATATGGATGAATTGACCGAACCCGCTTGTTATACTGAGCTGGGGAACGTTGGTCCCGCTCCAACTTATAATTGTTATAAGACAGAGCAGGAAATAGGGGAATACCAGGATTCCCATGCCGCCCAAACGAAGAAAGTGCATGAGATGCATCTCCTTCGGGTGTGTTCATTATAAAGAACTGTTTCTCAGTATCCTCTGAATCCTGGGTATTTGATACCGGATCAGGATCCCAGATATGTAATTTGTTACATAGGGCTACAAAAAGGTAGAAAACTGAGAACGGGTGATATGTTTCATGAGACAGAAAACGGGGCAAATGTTGCAGCCAAGTCTGTTGGTCACTGTCACCCTGTATTACCAATACATTGATTCTGAACAAATGCTATTAGATACCGAACTTGATATACAAAATCATATCTATCTCTTTATTTATTAATGAAATGATAAAATTTTGTATTGATGGATTGTGTTTTGAACATTTCCTGTATCAAAAGTTGATCGGTTCAGGCACGTTATCTAAAAGCATTGATGTTCTAAATCAAACTACAGTTCCTCGTATACGGAACACACACAAGAGGAAGAGTTCAAAAATGAACGAATCCTTCTTGAGGCATTGTAGACTAGGTCATATCAATGCGACCCGACTGGCTGAAGTTACATTTTAGATGCATATTTAAATCAGTTTGAATTTACATCTTATGAAACTTGCCAGTCATGTCACAAAGATAAGATGACCATAGTTCTGTTTATTGGAAACAGAGAAAGAGTTTGTAAACCCTTGGGATTGATACATGATGATGTATGTGAGATCCCCTGTCTACACATGCCAAGACCGGTTCATTATATTTCATTACATTCTCTGATAATCTCTCAAGATTCAGACATATGTTCCTGTTGAAACACATGCCCGAAGCTTTTGAGATATTCACAGAATATAAGTTAGAAGTAGAGAACCAAAATACAGGTATAAGTATTATGTCCTATGATTAGATCAGGGAGGAGAATACTTGTGCATAGAATTCTTGGACTATTCTAAAAGAAAATGAGATTCTCTCTCCGTATTACTCCTCTGAATACACCACAGCACAACGGTGTATCAGGGCGGAGCAATCGCACCGTATTAGATATGGTGTGTGCTCTATGATGAGTATTACTGAGTTACCTATTTCCTTTTTGGGGTTGTGCACTTGAGAAGATGCATACCTATTGAATTAGATTCGAATCAAATCAGTGTCTACCACTCCATATATGATATGGTATAGGAAGATCCTATCTCTTAAGTAAGTTAAGATTTAGGATTGCCCGGCCTATGTCTAAAGCAAAATCCGGACAAGATCGAGGCAAGGTCAGTTCTGTAGAATTGGAAAGGTTCCAGCTATACAAAACTGCAACTGATGATTTGAAAGAACCAAAGGATTCAATAGTTACCGACGAACCTCAGCCTCTCTGCCGAACTAGCAGAATTCCTTATCCTCTTGAGAGATACTTCGGTTTCTCGATGACAGTGGGAGCGAGGATTACATCATGAGATGATGAGCTAACTAGTTTCGAGCAGGCCATCGAGAGTAAGAATGGCTGGATGCTTAGCGATCTGAGATGGAATCCATGTACACTAGCAAAGTATGTGTAAGTCCACGTTGCCCACCCCGGTGCTTGCGGGGAGGCGGAAAACGGAATAAAAATCGGATTTTTATCATGCTAGGCAACATGGACTAACTAAAGAAGGATCTTTGCTAAACAAAACTAGCTAAAAGCTAACAAGAAATTAGCTACAAGGAAGAATGGTTATAACTAGGGCTTTAAGTCCTTCTCTCCTTGCTCTTTGGAGTAGTAGAAAGGGATCACCTTTGTCGTCCTCTCACGTCGAAGAAGGATCCACCCGAAAGCCTCAACCTTTGGCTTCAACTTCAAGCTAGAAGTAACTAGGGTGCTAGAAGTGCTAATCCTAGAACCCTAGATGAGAGTAAAGATTATCAAGAAGAGGTTTTTCTCAAGCTCAAGTGTTTCTCAACACATTAGAGGGGAGTGCTTGAGGAAGAGGAAGAGCAAGAGAGAGAAAGTATATGATAGAATGAGAGAATTTTGAAGCATTCTCACATATATGTGTGAATTATTATAAATTGATAATTAGTAAGATAATTGTCATGGCTTAATCAAGACATGACCATTATCATTTCATATTTAATGCTAATTGCAAGGATCAAAGAGCATCTTTTATATGGAATAATGATGGTCAACATGTCAACTAAGGTCAACAAGTCAAGATAGTCAAAATGTCAACAACTCTAACCATGCACAATTATATATTACTAATATCAATTAATCATAATACACACATAAGCATTAGGGTTAATAAAATGACAATGGTTATTAACCCTAATCAAAGTCCTCTTCCTCTGTCTCAAGCAACTGTGCATACGCACCCGTATTCGTGATCCGAGGAACACGAATACAAAGAGATAAAACCAATCCCAAATCATATACTAGGATCTGGCTTAAACCAAAACCCGCTAGTATAAGCTGCCCGGACAGCAAACGTGCACAAGTGCGCGGATGTGAACGAACCCTGTCGCAAAACCATGCGACCTCTACTCATTTTGCCTAAAGGCGAATAGCTCTCTGTGTGGGACTCTAAAGACTCGACACTACGCTGGCAGTGGGTTTAACCACAGACCGCAAGCGGCACTAGCTGTACGTAACGGTCCCCAGGTAGATGCTGATAAGAAGACTGACGAGGTGAACCCCATCCGAACTCCTACTGAGCCTGTATGTGACAATCTCCGTACAGTCCGGTCTGTTCGTCTGATACATCGCATGGAGGGCCTAAGGGGGTGGTGAAATATCAGTCCCCTAATAGCGGTACAAGTCGTGTCGGAGTGTAGCCTAGAACACCCTGAGATAACACTGGAAACCTACCAGTATATCTCGCTTTCCCTGGCCAGGGACTACTTGTGTAATGGCTCTCCTGGACACAGCGCGATGTCAACCCCCAATACCGGGAGAGACGAATCCTGTCTAACCGTCACTGCCTCCAAGTGCTTCAGGACTGCAGCCAAAAACTACCTGTTTGCACGACTCCTTTGAGCCGTGGTAGGGTAGTAATCAAAGTGCAGTGGGAACACACTCGAGGCGAAGTGACAGTGTCAAGCAGCGGACTAAGCTGTACTCATGTCACCTGGGAACTGATAACTGACGATAGGTATAATACCAACCAACAGTTCCCGACGAGTCCTGTCCAGTGTACTCGTAACCTAACGAGCACCCGTATACTATCTCAAGTACGACGTACTGACGGCTGTGGGACAGACCGTCTCCCACACTGGGATGAGAAGCGCATACGCTAGTCTACTCCGGAGTATCGATGCCCTGTCTCGATAGTCCAACGACTAGGGACTTGTATAAGGATGTGCTTATGGATTACCCAGCCCCCACGAGTGTGAGCGCCATCACAACACTGGTAATCAAGCAATAATCCTAAGGGCTATACTAATATGTATATCAGCGATATGCTAAAAGAAACACTTGCACATATTAAAGCAGAGACAAACCAAGTAGCATACTACCATTTCGAGTAAGATTGTATATACAACTGTGAATATCCCAAGCTTCCGTCAAGTAATATACAAACTAGTATGATACAGTAATGGCCTCTAGGGCATATACACTAACAATCTCCCACTTGCACTAAGGCCATGTACTTGCGTATCGAAGACCTATCATCTCGATCAGCCGCTCGAACTGAGTCTGGGGCAAGGCCTTGGTGAATGGATCTGCTGTGTTATCTTCTGAAGCAACCCACCAAATCTCGATCTCCTGGCGATACACGATCTCCCTGATCAGGTGATACCGCCTCAAGATGTGTCTGGATTTCTGATGGGACCTGGGTTCCTTCGCTAAAGCTATAGCCCCGTTGTTGTCGCAATACAGAGGTATTGGGTCAACAATGGACGGAACCACCTGAAGTTCTTTCAAGAACTTCCTCATCCAGACAGCTTCTTTTGTGGCATCAGATGCAGCGATGTATTCCGCTTCCATAGTCGAGTCAGCAACGGTTTCCTGTTTGGAGCTCTTCCAACACACCGCCCCTCCATTGAGGGTAAAGACAAAACGCAACATGGACTTGGAATCATCCTTGTCACTCTGGAAGCTGGAGTCAGCAAAGGCCTCAATCTGGAGGTCTTTTCCGCCATACACCAAGAACATCTCCTTAGTCCTTCTCAGGTACTTGAGAATGTTCTTTACCGCTATCCAATATTTCTCCCCAGGATTTGACTGATACCTGCTTACCACACTCAGTGCATAAGCCACATCTGGTCTGGTACACAACATCGCATACATTATAGAGCCTACTGCAGAAGCGTAGGGTAAAATAGACATGCGATCCCTCTTCAAATCAGTCTTGGGAGACATCTCTTTGGAGAGGGTGATCCCGTGACAAGCCGGTAGATTGCCGCGCTTGGAATCTTCCATACTGAATCTTTTCAGTATGGTGTCGATGTACCTGGACTGTGATAGTCCTAAAATCCTCTTGGATCTGTCACGGTAGATCCGGATCCCCAGAATGTATGAGGCATCACCCAGGTCTTTCATGGAGAACCTGTGTGACAAGAACCCCTTGACAGATTGTAGCATAGGAATATCATTTCCTATTAAGAGAATGTCATCCACGTATAAAATGAGGAATACTACAGTTCTCGCTAGAAATCTATAATAGAAGCATGGTTCATCTGGAATTTTGATAAAGCCAAATTTCTTGACCGTCTCATCAAAACAGATGTTCCAACTCCGCGAAGCCTGCTTTAGTCCAAAAATGGGCTTAAGCAACTTACACACCTTTCCGCTGCTCCTACTCCGAATGAAACCCTCTGGCTGGTCCATATAGACACACTCCTCTAAATGTCCATTTAGAAAAGCTGTCTTTACGTCCATCTGCCAAATCTCATAATCGTGGAAGGCAGCAATGGCAAGAAGGATCCGAATGGATTTCAGCATAGCTACTGGAGAAAAGGTTTCGTCATAGTCCAAACCAGGTCTTTGACGAAAACCCTTTGCAACCAGTCTAGCTTTATAGGTCTCAACCTGTCCATCAACACCAATCTTTCTTTTGAAGATCCACTTGCATCCTACGGGTTTTACCCCATCTGGAGCAATGTCCAACGTCCATACTTTGTTGGTGTACATGGACTCCATTTCGGTCCGCATTGCATCCAGCCATTTTACCGAGTCGACGCTCTGAATGGCTTGCTGGAAGCTAGTAGGCTCATCACAATCTATGATGCAATCTTCTCTATCCCCGTCTATGAGAAAACCGTAGTATCTCTCGGGCGGATGAGACTGCCTACTACTCCTGCGGAGTGGCGTGGGAATGTCCTGATCTTTCGAACCCTCTGGTTCTACTAAGCTTTCAGTAATAGCTCGTGGTTCTGGAATTTCTTCCAGTTCTATTGCGCTCCCACTTATTTCTTTTTCTATGAACTGGTGTTCTAGAAAGTGGGCATGGCGAGAAAAAAAAACCTTTTGTTCCTCTTCGCAATAGAAGAAATATCCCTTGGAGTTCTTTGGATATCCCACAAACTTGCACTGTACTGAGCGTGCCTCGAGCTTGTCCGTATGCTGCTGTTTTAAAAAAGCTGGACATCCCCATGTCTTAATGTGATTAAGATAGGGTCTCTTCCCACACCACATCTGATATGGTGTAGTAGGCACAGTCTTAGTTGGAACTCGGTTCAAAAGGTATGCAGCTGATTCTAGCGCATATCCCCAGAACGATCACGGCAACTCAGCGTTACTCATCATGGACCGTACCATATCCAATAGGGTTCGGTTCCGTCTCTCCGATACACCGTTATGTTGCAGAGTGTATGGAGGAGTAAGCTGAGGGAGAATTCCATTCTCTTTTAAGTAACCCAGGAACTCGGCACTCAAGTATTCACTACCTCGATCAGATCTCAGTGCCTTGATTCTTTTGCCTGTTTGTTTTTCTACTTCATTCTTATATTCCTGGAATTTTTCAAAAGCCTCGGATTTATGTTTCATTAAGAAGACATAACCGTACATTGAAAAATCATCCGTAAAAGTAATGAAATAAGAATAACCGCTTCGTGCATGTGTATACATTGGACCGCACACGTCGCTGTGTACGAGTCCCAAGAGCTCGCTCGCTCTTACTCCTTGTCCAGTGAACGGAGTCTTTGTTATCTTTTCTTTGAGACAGGATTGACAAGTTGCATACGATTGATATTCGAACGGATCCAAATATCCTTCTGCATGTAACTTAGTCAATCTTCTCTCATTGATGTGACCCAGTCTACAATGCCATAAGAAAGTTTTATTGATTTCTGGAGACTTTCTTTTGTGTGTATTCTGGACATTGAAAATCTGTGGTTGGTTTAATACGTATATACCGTTGTTCAATGTACCTGAACCAATCAAAACTTGAATAAGGTGAATGTTCACTACATTACTTATAAATGCAAATTCATAACCTTCTTTAGATAATAAAGATACAGAAATGATATTACAGGTTGCATTTGGTACATAATAACAACTACGCAAAACCAAAAAGTGTCCATCCGACAATCCCAGGTGATAGTCCCCCACGGCCTCAGCATCCATGCTAGCACCGTTTGCAACTCTGAGGGTCATGTCACCTTCCTTCAAAACACTACGCTTTTTCAACGCCTGCAAAGAATTACAGATATGAGATCCTGATCCGGTATCCAATACCCAGGATGTAGAGTTTATTGATAGACAGTTTTCAATAACATACACACCTGAAGCTGAAGCCGCAACTCGCTTCAAATCCTGTGTTCTGGCCTTCCAAGCCTTGCAATCCTGTTTCCAGTGACCACTTTTGTGACAGTAGAAGCATTCTTCCTTCCCCACCAGCTTTCCCACTACCTTTGTTGCCTTTCCCTTTCCCTTCGTATCCACTTTACTGACACCGCCTCTTGGTTTGGCGGGGGCTTTCTTCCTCTTACCCTTGGCTTTCGCCCTGGATCTAGAAGAGGAAGATCCTCCTACAAACAAAGTGGATGTCTCCCTACCTTTCTGTAGGGTGCCCTCAGCACTCCTCAACATGTTCAGAAGTTCAGAAAGTTCAACCTCTATTCCTTGCATGTTGAAGTTTAAGACAAACTGGGCGTAAGTAGAAGGAAGGGACTGGAGAATCAAATCAGTATAGAGTTCATTCTCCAACGTGGTCCCAAGGTCCGCGAGCTCCTCTATGTAACCAATCATCTTAAGCACGTGTTCCGCTACCGATGATCCGACGACCAATCTTGCCGAAAATAGCTTCTTCGACACTTCGTATCTTGCGATACGAGACTGCTCTCCATACAGTTCTTTTGTATGGAGAAATATGGACTCTAGGTCCATATTCTCATGCCTCCTCTGATGTTCGTTGTCCATCGAGGCAAGCACAAGGCATTTGGCCTTCGCGCAATCGATCTCCCATGTCTTACGGATTTCTTTATCCACGACGCTGGAGGTGGGACCTGGGACAGGGAGAGCTTTGGTGGTAAGGACATACCCCAACTTGTCGTAAGTGATTGCCATCTTGACATTCCTGAGCCAATCTTTGTAGTTTGGCCCTGTCAGTATGTTTTTATCTAGTAATAACTTAAGTCCGGTCATGTTGAATGGTCGCTGCAATTAGGAGAGAGAAAATAAACACTTTAGCATGATGCTCTTGCAAGTTTTGAGTGGTTTTTAATTTGTCTAAACTGGATGGCTCCCACTGTCTCTCGAATCCCTTCTCAAACCGTAAAGAAATGATTAGTCGAGATCAATCTCACCGTACAATACTTGCTTAACCGTTCAGCCAGGCCAGTGTCGGTACTTCGAGGGAGGTTTTCCAACGCTTTCGCGAAGTTCCTTAAATTAAGAATCTCTTTTCCCTGGGGGCGTTGCCCCGCTAACACCTTTCTAGACACCTACTAGGTTTATAGCATTGATCGTTAAGTGAGAGTTTTCCCGAGGAGTATCATATACTCACAGTAGGATCGGGAGCCAAATTTCATCGCGTGATAAAACCGAAGGAATCCTACCAGAATCATCACACTCCAAATGGTATGCAGCGCTAGCAAGTTTCAGTACTTATGAAACTCCCGATGTGGATTTTTGCCCCATGCTCTTATGACCTTGACTTTGGCCAAAATATCATAAGTCACATGTCAAGTTCTACCCGTCATTCTCCTGGTTAATTTGGACCCACCCGTACCTACCCTTGACTTTGGCCAAAATGGCAGCACGACTGTCCCAAACCAACGCATCTATCTATGCTGCACATGAATACCCAATAGCTACCAGTCACTATGCCTTGACTTTGGCCAAAATACATAGCTTGAATACTTTTGACCATTCATGTGGAATGACGGAGGGCTACGAATGGTTTTGGCGAAACCGTGAACGTAGTGAACTTGATATAATCGATGGAACGAGATAGCTTTTAAAAGGAGTGGTTCAAGCTCCGCGTTTAAAAGTTTAGTTTTGAAAAGAACCGAGTGGTTTTCAAAGTGTTCCAATCGACTTTTACTTGGTTTATTTTCTTGGATTAGTTCTTTTAATGCGTCCCATCATTTAATCCTACCATTGCAGAAAATAACCAAAATATGACGTACGCTTATGCCATTTGCATTCGCCACGGGGCCCCGTCATCACCCGTTAGGTTACTTAACTAACGACGGAGCGGGGGCTGGGCTAGCGCGGCTGTAAAACATAAGCAACGCCTAAATAGTTATAGTATATAAATATATAGCAATGATAGACATTACAGATCACAGATGATGTAACACCTTAGGATGTGTTAGTGACTAATTATATTTAAATAAAGGGTTTTTAATGAAAAGTTTACCAAATTGTATTTCAAATATTTTTCCTAATTTAATAAATATATTTCTAAAATTTTCCTAGGCTTGCACACACATGTGCATGTAAACTAGGGTTTTTAAATGAGTTATTACCATGATTAGTAACCATGGTGGGTTAATCATGGGGATTAAGTCTTTTGGGTTTTTAATTGAGTTTAATTAGTTAATTAATAGTTGTTTTAATTTGAATTTCCTTAGGGTGTTGACTTGGTGTGAAAGAGAGAGAGTACATCATGGCTTGAGCCATGCTTGCAATTAATGAGGAGAGAGAGAGTGAGGGGTTGACATTGGGGTGATGATTTGTTTTCCTCTTATTTTCTTTTGCTCTTCTATCAAACCTCACTCTCATACATACACACACTTACCTCTTCACCAGCAGCAGAAGCAAGCAACAGAGAGCAACAACAGCAGCATCAGTGAGCAGCAGCCACAGCAGCACCAGTGAACCAGCAGCAGCAGTGAGCAGCAGCAGCCACAACTTCGACTGTAGCCCCTTCCCTTCACTTCATCTTCTTCCTCCAGCTCCTTAGGGTCGATTGTGAGGTATATTTCCTAAACTTACTCCCTAGTTTACTTGTTTAGGGTAGTTTTGCTTCGGTTAGTGGTTTTTGGTGCGATTTAGTGCGATATGAGGCGTTTAGTGAGAACCTTGGCCAAGTGAGGTGTGTTTTGGTTTCAGTAGGTTGATAGAGTATTGTTAAGGCCATTCCAACCCAGCTTAGCCCCCAATTGCACTAAATTACCACCAGATCCCTATTTGATGCATTTCGTCGTTTTAAAGCAAAATTTGAGTTTCTGGGAACTGCTATCGACCCGATGTGTTCAGATTAATTTTGAGAAGACTGCAGTGTAGTGGCTAGGTACTGATACCCCAGGTAGAACCCGACCCCCTTTCTTCTTGTCGAGGCCGCCGAAATATTCGATCTGGCCGCAATTTGCGGCCAGATAGGTAGGGTTTTGGGTGGGTTTTGGTCCTATAGGTGTATGTTGCAACCCTTAGACCCCTGGCATGTGCAATTTTGTTTGTTTCTTACTGCAGAAAAATCTGGGGCTTATTACCTATTTCTCGTATTTTCTAAACCTTCACAACACGCGTGATACGTGTGTGAGTTTGGGGTTTCTGCGTATCACGACGCGTCAGGGTAGTTTCAGGCGCGTGATTACACGTTTTAGCGTATCGCGCACTCGCGCGATTGGTTTGCGACACGGGTTTCTAGTTGGACCATAATATCACGTTTTTGTAAAATTGAGCTTATGTGTGATATATGTTATGTGATTCTAGGTTCGCAGGAGAGTGAGACGGACGCTGCGAAGAAGGGAAAGCAAGTCGTCGGCTACACTTAGCGCGAGACTTCGGTGAGTAGATTTAACATCTACGGGGATATCGCCCGCATGGCGTTATGCGTCAGGGCTGATAGGACCTTATTATTATATGTTGCATTTACCTCCTGGACTGTCATTGCATATTGCATTCCTTGCTGTATGTATGCTTAGAATCGATAGAACACCGCACCATTACTAACGGTTCATGTTGCACGAGCACAAATCTACATGCTACACACACACCGTTAGTAATTGCCATGACACACTCACTGTAGAACTGCCATGATTATATTGCTGTAGTTCATTTCATATATGATTCGATATGACTTTCATGGAAATTGGGAGCCGCATGATATCTTTAAAAACGGAAACTAATTTTAAAAGCGGTTTTCCCCTATACCTATATCATGGGTTGATGTACATGGCACATCGCATTGGATTTACTTCTTGGTGTTGGATTTTCATGTGATTTCTGGTTTTGAGGACCGTGGGATTTTTAAGAAAAGATACACTATTTGAAAACCCGGTTCCTCGTGATATGATATTTTGGTGCGTCCACCACGCGTTTTCTCGGTGCTGAGACGTGTGCTTGAAACCCGATTCGAGGAGATGGATGATCCATTTGCGGGTTCGTGGTGGACCCGGTATGGTTCCCCGGGGCGAGAAATATTTTTCGTGGAGTAGACGATGAGCCTGGAAAGGTGGCGAGTACCTACCGGTGATTGGTTGGACCTGGCGGTTATCCGGAGGATACCGACCAGAGTCGAAAGATGGATGCGGGATGATCCGTACTGCCGGGGCCGAGGGCCGATACCGCAGACGGAGCCCGATATGTGAGGATTTGCGTGTCGATGCTAGACACGAGTATTTCATGATGTTTTGGGTGCCGATGTTGGGCACTCGTGATTTCTCAGAGGTTTACAGGATTTGAGGGCCGATGGGTGTGCCGGCGCCTGAGTTATTTGGGATTTGGGTGCAGTTGTGGGCACCGATTGTTTTCCACGTTGATATTCCGTGTAGATGTTGTTTATACCATGCTCAGCATTGATTACCATATATATCTCATCCTGTAGTTATTTTACCAGACAGAGCATCTGCGTGATTATTGCACATACTGCTTATCACGCATTGATATTATCTGCTGGCATTTGTTAGAGTAGCGCAGTACGTGCATGCTCGCGATTACCTTTATATGTTATCTCTATTCACGAGTTGGCAACTCACCCCCGTTGTGCCACAGTATTTGCAGGTTGCCCTCAGCATAGTCGCGGCAGGCTGTCTTTTGCATCTTTTGGCTACAGATACCACTACAGTTGCGGTGAGGGCTGTTTTGCATTTAGGTGGGTTGTGGTATTCTGAGTACTTTTATTGTATCCCTTTTGTATCTAGTACTCTCCATCTACCATTTATGTACTGGACTTAGATACTGTGTGAGGACGATGATGTATATTTTGTATTCTGGTGTCGAGCTCGTAGGAGCCGACTGTTTTTTTTATGCAGTTTATATTCTGTGATGTCTACTTATTGTTTATTCTTCGCTACGGCGTCGTATATTACTCTTGTGATGTTGGTTTCCGCCGTTGGGCGTGATTGCTCCCGTTTGGGGATGTTTCATTTCATTACATTTCATTTCACTTATATCTTGTTTTGTACCCGGTCTCGGGGCTACTTTTACAAAGGAAATGCTGCCAAAATTATTCAAATGATTAAGTAACTTTAAAAGGAACTTATTGAATTATTTAGGTTTTCTAAAAGCTTTAACTAAATGTTTTCAACACTGACTATTTTTAAATGGTTTTGATTTCTGGGTTCGGCTTACTTAGTCGCGTTACGCCTGTAGACGTAGCGTGATTAAGTGCCGGTCATGAGTCGAAATACTCGGGTCGTGACAAAGTTGGTATCAGAGCGTAGGTTTTACCTTCGGAGTGTAGGATGACCCTGGTATGATGGAGTAGGTAGCTGCAGCAGGGTAGCGTGGCGTGTGTATGTTCCGCGGCATGCTCACGACACGGTACTCCGCCTAAGCGACCTTAGGACTTATTGATTTAATCCCTTCTTATATTCTTGTGATTCGATTCCTGTATTCTTATCGAATCCTAATTTTCTTTCAGCCATTATGCCGCCAAAGACTACGAGGGCGCAGAGAGCGGCCGCGAGGGCCGAGATTCGAGTTGACTCGTCCGAGACGAGGACTGATCCGGGCAGTACACCGGTTGTACCCGAGCAGGCTGTTCCTTCCGTGACCGATCAGATCGCCACGCTAGGGGCTGGTATGCTGGAGATGCGCCAGACGGTGGGATCTAGCATGCAGGAGATGCGCCAGATGATAGGATCGCTAGTTGAGACGCTTCAAGCGCAGCGACCAGAGGTAGCTCCACCCGTTCCAGAGACCGCGATGGTACCTACCGGACAGCCAGTTACCCCTGCAGCCACGGAGGTGATTACAGTATCGCTATCAGAGTTCATGAGGCTGAAGCCTCCGGTCTTCACAGGCACCGATACAGCCGAGGACCCACAGTCTTTCATCGACAGGATGGCCCGAATATGTCGTTCCCTCAGATGCGCAGATACGAGATGGGTTGAGTTCGCGAGCTTTCGCCTGGAAGGTCTTGCGCAGAAGTGGTGCGATTCAGTTGAGAAGGGTAGAGCAGCAGGTCTTTCCCCTATGACCTGGACAGAGTTTGTGACAGTATTTCTAGCCCGTTTCCTTCCCCAGAGTGTTAGGGATGCCCGAGCACGCAGATTTGAGTCCTTGCGCCAGACGCCAGAGATGACAGTGGCAGAGTATGACGTGCTGTTTACCGAGCTAGCAGTCTATGCCCCATATTTAGTGGCTACCGAGGAGTTGCGAGTCAAGAGATTTGTTCAAGGCTTGCTTACACTACTGGTCCACGTGATCAGCGCGCAGCACTACAAGACCTATGCAGCAGCTGTAGACGCATCCCTAGTAGTCGAGGAGCACCTTGTTGAGACTTCGGTAGTTCCAGAACCGAAGAGAGTTCGTACCAGTATATCCGCACGGAGGCAGTCATTCAGACGCCGCGACAGGTATCGTTCTGGTACGAGGAGTAGCAGAGATTCGGGACGAGGCCAGATGTTTAGTTCGTATCCCCAGGAGAGTCCGCAGTCGCCGCGGGGTTGCTTTAGGTGCGGCAATCTACCTCACCTCGTTAGAGATTGTCCTGAGATACACCGGAGGGAGGCGGCAGCATCGCATGTTACCTTACCACCTTCACCACCCCAGAGGGCGTTGCCTGTTGTACCTACCGTTGCTCCACGCCAGACTCATACACAGCGAGGTCATGGGCGTGGAGGAGTTGCTCAGAGAGGACGGGATGACCGAGGCAGAGGGCAGTCAGTCGCAGGTGGTGGACAGGCGCGGGTTTTTTCTTTGACTCATCAGGACGCGCAGGCGTCTAATGCGGTGGTTTCAGGTATCCTTCCTGTATGTACAGTTGATGCACACGTGTTGTTCGATCCCGGATCCACGCACTCGTACGTATCCACACACTTCGTGCCGAGTTTGGGTAGAGAGTCCAGTTTGCTTGATCAGCCGCTTGTTGTGACCACTCCTGTGGGAGAGTCATTTGTTGCTAGGCACGTGTTCCGATCCTGTACCGTCTGTATTGGCGAGAGAGAGTTGCCTGTCGACTTGATCCTTCTGGAGATGTTGGACTTCAACGTTCTTTTGGGCATGGATTGGTTAGCCACGTGCTATGCTTCTGTGGACTGCCGTGAGAAGACAGTTAGATTTTGTTTTCCCGGCGAGTCGGTTTTTGTTGTGTTGGGGGACCGTGGTGCCGCCCCGCACAGTGTGATTTCATCTTTTCGCGCTGGACAACTTTTGAGGAAGGGATGTCAGGGATTTCTCGCTTATGTCTGCGATGCTAGTGCTACACAGGTTCCATTGGATCAGGTTCCGGTTGTTAGCGAGTTCCCTGATGTGTTCCCTGACGAGCTTCCGGGGCTACCGCCCGAGCGCAACATTTCTTTCTGTATTGATTTGGTTCCTGGCACGGGGCCTGTTTCCATACCGCCTTATCGGATGGCCCCGGCGGAACTTCGAGAGTTGAAGGGTCAGTTGCAAGATTTGCTGGATAAGGGACTTATTCGACCCAGTGTTTCTCCTTGGGGTGCTCCAGTCTTGTTCGTCAAAAAGAAGGACGGCAGTTTGCGTCTGTGTATCGACTACCGGCAGCTGAACAGGGTGACAGTGCGGAACAGGTATCTTTTGCCGCGCATCGACGATTTGTTCGACCAGCTTCAGGGGGCAGGGTACTTTTCGAGGATCGATTTACGATCGGGCTATCATCAGCTGCGGGTTCGACAGGAGGACATTCCCAGGACAGCTTTCCGTACGCGCTACGGCCATTATAAGTTTTTGGTGATGTCGTTCGGACTCACCAATGCGCCAGCAGCATTCATGGACTGGATGAACCGTATTTTCCGGCCATATTGGGATCTGTTCATTATAGTGTTCATTGACGATATCTTGGTGTATTCCCGGAGTAGTGAGGAGCACGAGCAGCAACTGCGGATTACATTGCAGACTTTGAGGGAGCACCAGCTTTATGCGAAATTCTCTAAGTGTGCTTTTTGGCTGGACAGCGTAGACTTCTTAGGGCATGTGATCTCACGAGACGGTATGTGTAGACCCGAGGAAGATCGAGACCGTTCAGCGTTGGCCCAGACCCACATCGGTTACAGAGATTCGCAGCGTTTTGGGGTTGGCCGGTTACTACAGGCGATTTACGCAGGAATTCTCCAGTATTGCTACCCCTTTGACCGGGTTGACCCGGAAGGGAGTCCCTTTCGATTGGACGGAGGAGTGCGAGCACAGTTTTCAGCAGTTGCGGACTCGGCTGACGACGGCACCGGTGTTATCATTACCTTCAGGCTCAGGCGGGTTTGTGGTCTATTGTGATGCCTCTCGAGTGGGGCTAGGGTGCGTTTTGATGCAGCACGACAGGGTGATCGCGTATGCTTCGCGACAATTGAAGAAACATGAACAAAACTACCCCACTCATGACTTGGAGATGGCTGCAGTGGTCTTTGCACTTAAGATCTGGCGACATTACCTATACGGCGAGTCGTGCCAGATATTCACGGATCACAAGAGTCTAAAATATATATTTCAGCAGCGGGACCTAAACCTTAGACAGCGCCAATGGATGGAGTTAGTGAAGGATTATGACTGCGAGATCCTGTACCACCCGGGCAAGGCGAATGTAGTGGCGGATGCGTTGAGCAGGAGGCCCGGGGATAGTCTATCTTATTTGAGCGCGGTACGGGGACAGTCGTCGGCAGATTGGCAGATATTATGCGACAGCCGAGTACAGTTCGAGTTCATGCCGATTGGAGGACAGATCGCGCATGTTCGTGCACGCCCACAGTTACTTGGCCACATACATGAGGCACAGCGCAATGATGACCAATGTTTGGAGATCATGGCACAGATTGGACAGGGCAGATTTTCTGAGTTCGTGATCGATGATCAGGGGGTACTACGATTTGGAGTTAGACTTTGCGTACCAGATGCTGGGGGACTGCGGCGCGAGATTCTTGAGGAGGCACATCGATCGGTGTACAGCGTCCATCCCGGTTCCACCAAGATGTATCATGATATGAGAGATGTTTATTGGTGGGACGGAATAAAGAGGGACATCGCAGATTTCGTGTCGAGATGCCTGACTTATCAGCAAGTCAAGGCTGAGCACCAGAGGCCCGCGGGAGAGCTACAGCCGTTACCCATTCCGGAGTGGAAATGGGAGCAGATTTCGATGGATTTCGTTGTGGGTCTACCCAGGACTAGTCGAGGGTATGACTCCATCTGGGTGATCATGGATCGTTTGACGAAGGCGGCTCACTTCCTACCAGTGAAGACGACTTTCGGATTTACTCAGTATGCCCAGATCTACATCGACGAGATTGTGCGACTACACGGAGTCCCGATATGTATTGTGTCCGACAGAGGCACCCAGTTTACCAGCCGATTATGGCAGAGGCTTCAGGAAGCTTTGGGCACTCGCTTGAGTTTCAGTACAGCATTTCATCCGCAGACCGACGGACAGTCAGAGCGGACGATTCAGACTCTCGAGGACATGCTCAGAGCGTGTGTATTAGATTTCGGAGGTAGCTGGGATCATCACTTACCCTTGGTAGAGTTCTCCTACAATAACAGCTACCAGGAGACCATTCAGATGGCACCGTTTGAGGCTCTCTATGGGAGGAGATGCAGATCGCCCGCCTGTTGGATAGAGCTCAGTGAGGGCAGTATCTTAGGGCCACAGATTGTTGAGGAGACGACCGTGAAGATCCAGTTGATTCGCGATAGGATGAGAGCAGCGCAGAGTAGGCAGAGATCTTATGCGGACCGTCGGTGGCGCAGGCTTGAATTTTCTGTTGATGATCATGTTTTCTTGAAGGTCTCCCCTATGAAAGGCGTGATGAGGTTTGGGAAGAAGGGGAAGCTCAGTCCCAGATATGTGGGCCCTTTCGAGATCCTCCAGCGTGTTGGTGCAGTAGCATACCGATTAGCCCTTCCGCCCAGTTTTCCAGATGTGCACCCCGTATTTCACGTTTCGATGCTCCGTAGATATCTTCATGATCCTTCGCATGCGATTCAGCACCCGACGATCCAGCTTGAGCGCGACCTTTCCTATGCAAAGCAGCCGGTGATGATCTTGGATCGACAAGTGAAGAAATTGAGATCAAAGGACATCCCATCAGTTAAAGTACTTTGGCGTGGTCAGAACCGTGAGGAGGTCACTTGGGAGGCCGAAAGCGAGATGATGAATACGTATCCCCATCTTTTCAAAGGTACGTGTAGTTAGATTTTGAAATTCGAGGACGAATTTCTTTAAGGGGGAGAGATTGTAACACCTTAGGATGTGTTAGTGACTAATTATATTTAAATAAAGGGTTTTTAATGAAAAGTTTACCAAATTGTGTTTCAAATATTTTTCCTAATTTAATAAATATTTTTCTAAAATTTTCCTAGGCTTGCACACACATGTGCATGTAGACTAGGGTTTTTAAATGAGTTATTACCATGATTAGTAACCATGGTGGGTTAATCATGGGGATTAAGTCTTTTGGGTTTTTAATTGAGTTTAATTAGTTAATTAATAGTTGTTCTAATTTGAATTTCCTTAGGGTGTTGACTTGGTGAGAGAGAGAGAGAGTGCATCATGGCTTGAGCCATGCTTGCAATTAATGAGGAGAGAGAGAGTGAGGGGTTGACATTGGGGTGATGATTTGTTTTCCTCTTATTTTCTTTTGCTCTTCTCTCAAACCTCCCTCACACACACACACACACTTACCTCTTCACCAGCAGCAGAAGCAAGCAACAGAGAGCAACATCAGCAGCATCAGTGAGCAGCAGCCACATCAGCAACAGTGAACCAGCAGCAGCAGTGAGCAGCAGCAGCCACAACTTCGACTATAGCCCCTTCCCTTCACTTCATCTTCTTCCTCCAGCTCCCTAGGGTCGATTGTGAGGTATATTTCCTAAACTTACTCCCTAGTTTACTTGTTTAGCGTAGTTTTGCTTCGGTTAGTGGTTTTTGGTGCGATTTAGTGCGATATGAGGCGTTTAGTGAGAACCTTGGCCAAGTGAGGTGTGTTTTGGTTTCAGTAGGTTGATAGAGTGTTGTTAAGGCCATTCCAACCCAGCTTAGCCCCCAATTGCACTAAATTACCACCAGATCCCTATTTGATGCATTTCGTCGTTTTAAAGCAAAATTTGAGTTTCTGGGAACTGCTATCGACCCGATATGTTCAGATTAATTTTGAGAAGACTGCAGTGTAGTGCCTAGGTACTGATACCCCAGGTAGAACCCGACCCCCTTTCTTCTTGTCGAGGCCGCCGAAATATTCGATCTGGCCGCAATTTGCGGCCAGATAGGTAGGGTCTTGGGTGGGGTTTGGTCCTATAGGTGTATGTTGCAACCCTTAGACCCCTGGCATGTGCAATTTTGTTTTTTTCTTACTGCAGAAAAATCTGGGGCTTATTACCCATTTCTCGTATTTTCTAAACCTTCGCGACACGCTTGATACGTGTGTGAGTTTGGGGTTTCTGCGTATTGCGACGCGTCAGGGTAGTTTCAGGCGCGTGATCACACGTTTTAGCGTATCGCGCACACGCGCGATTGGTTTGCGACACGGGTTTCTAGTTGGACCATAATATCACGTTTTTGTGAAATTCAGCTTATGTGTGATATATGTTATGTGATTCTAGGTTCGCAGGCGAGTGAGACGGACGCTGCGAAGAAGGGCAAGCAAGTCGTCGGCTACAATTAGCGCGAGAATTCGGTGAGTAGATTTAACATCTACGGGGATATCGCCCGCATGGCGTTATGCGTCAGGGCTGATAGGACCTTATTATTATATGTTGCATTTACCTCCTGGACTGTCATTGCATATTGCATTCCTTGCTTTATATATGTTTAGAATCGATATAACACCGCACCATTACTAACGGTTCATGTTGCACGAGCACAAATCTACATGCTACACACACACCGTTAGTAATTGCCATGACACACTCACTGTAGAACTGCCATGATTATATTGCTGTAGTTCATTTCATATATATTTCGATATGACTTTCATGGAAATTGGGAGCCGCGTGATATCTTTAAAAACGGAAACTAATTCTAAAAGCGGTTTTCCCCTATACCTATATCATGGGTTGATGTACATGGCACATCGCATTGGATTTACTTCTTGGTGTTGGATTTTCATGTGATTTCTGGTTTTGAGGACCATGGGATTTTTAAGAAAATATACACTATTTGAAAACCCGGTTCCTCGTGATATGATATTTTGGTGCGTCCACCACGCGTTTTCTCGGTGCTGAGACATGTGCTTGAAACCCGATTCGAGGAGATGGATGATCCATTTGCGGGTTCATGGTGGACCCGGTATGGTTCCCCGGGGCGAGAAATGTTTTTCGTGGAGTAGACGATGAGCCTGGCAGGGTGGCGAGTACCTACCGGTGATTGGTTGGACCTGGTGGTTATCCGGAGGATACCGACCAGAGTCGAGAGATGGATGCGGGATGATCCGTACTGCCGGGGCCGAGGGCCGATACCGCAGACGGAGCCCGTGGGCTGATCCGGACTGACGGAGCCCGATATATGAGAATTTGCGTGCCGATGCTGGACACGAGTATTTCATGATGTTTTGGGTGCCGATGTTGGGCACTCATGATTTCTCAGAGGTTTACAGGATTTGAGGGCCGATGGGTGTGCCAGCGCCTGAGTTATTTGGGATTTGGGTGCAGTTGTGGGCACCGAGTGTTTTCCACGTTGATATTCTGTGTAGATGTTGTTTATCCCATGCTCAGCATTGATTACCATATATATCTCATCATGTAGTTATTTTACCTGATAGAGCATCTGCATGATTATTGCACATACTGCTTATCACGCATTGATATTATCTACTGGCATTTGTTTGAGTAGCGCAGTACGTGCATGCTCGCGATTACCTTTATATGTTATCTCTATTCACGAGTTGGCAACTCACCCCCGTTATGCCACAGTATTTGCAGGTTGCCCTCAGCATAGTCGCGGTAGGCTGTCTTTTGCATCTTTTGGCTACAGATACCACTACAGTTGCGGTGAGGGCTGTTTTGCATTTAGGTGGGTTGTGGTATTCTGAGTACTTTTATTGTATCCCTTTTGTATCTAGTACTCTCCATCTACCATTTATGTACTGGACTTAGATACTGTGTGAGGACGATGATGTATATTTTGTATTCTGGTGTCGAGCTCGTAGGAGTCGACTGTTTTTTTTTATGCAGTTTATATTCTGTGATGTCTACTTATTGTTTATTCTTCGCTACGGCGTCGTATATTACTTTTGTGATGTTGGTTTTCGCCGTTGGGCGTGATTGCTCCCGTTTGGGGATGTTTCATTTCATTACATTTCATTTCACTTATATCTTGTTTTGTACCCGGTCTCGGGGCTACTTTTACAAAGGAAATGCTGCCAAAATTATTCAAATGATTAAGTAACTTTAAAAGGAACTTATTGAATTATTTAGGTTTTCTAAAAGCTTTAACTAAATGTTTTCAACACTGACTATTTTTAAATGGTTTTGATTTCTGGGTTCGGCTTACTTAGTCGCGTTACGCCTGTAGACGTAGCGTGATTAAGTGCCGGTCACGAGTCGAAATACTCGGGTCGTGACAGATGAATACATTGGATACACTAGGAATCCGTAATCCGTTCGAGCCTGCAACAAAAAACGGATTACACGGTCGCGGTGAATAGCCAATACCCCACCCAAGACCCCTACGGGTGCGGCAAACTATCCGCCAAGTACCCGAAGCGAAGCAACCTCCCTCAACACCGTGAGTAGGCCACTCGGCACTTCGAGATACCAGGTAGTTTGTGCACCCCCTCCATGGGTCTACCTTAGGAGCAAAAACAGTAAAAAGAATTATACAATGACGACTATAACCCCGACCCGGTTGTGCGGCCATAAAAATAATAATACATCAATTTACATGTTACAATGAATGAAAGAAAAAGAAACACTCATCTCACATCCACCCCGGCTATTCACCCGCGACAATCCAACGCATTCATATACACATACCATCATCAAACACAGATCACAGATATGTATAACCCCCACTAATCGACTTATAGCGATTAGCAGACGTTCAATACATATAAACATCACAGATATAACCCATTAGTCAAAGTGTAGTGAAGTTCGATCAAAAATACGGATTTATAGGCCCCCAAAAACAAATTTCTTTTCTGGAAAATCTGGGCTGAAATAAACCATCTTAAAAATCCCAAAACCACAACCTAAAAACACTGCACCAAAATCGGTCATGAACCGAGTCAAAACGGCGGCGGTTCCGCGGCAAAAGTATAACCATTGCCGCGGAACCGCGGCGCTTTGAAGGGATCACTCGACCGTTTTTGGTGGGCTTCATCACAAAACCCTGAGATGATTTTTGATGTAAGATTTATTTTATTTTGAACAGAAAAAATTTCAACAGAAACTTAGGGTTTTGATGTTCTGGTTTTTCGATTTTTCCGATCAAACTTCCATACACTTTTACTACCTAGCTAGTTAATATTTAGTTAGGCTCTGATACCACTGTAAGTCCACGTTGCCCACCCCGGTGCTTGCGGGGAGGCGGAAAACGGAATAAAAATCGGATTTTTATCATGGTAGGCAACATGGACTAACTAAAGAAGGATCTTTGCAAAACAAAACTAGCTAAAAGCTAACTAGAAATTAGCTACAAGGAAGAATGGTTATACCTAGGGCTTTAAGTCCTTCTCTCCTTGCTCCTTGGAGTAGTAGAAAGGGATCACCTTTGTCGTCTTCTCACGTCCAAGAAGGATCCACCCGAAAGCCTCAACCTTTGGCTTCAACTTCAAGCTAGAAGTAACTAGGGTCCTAGAAGTGCTAATCCTAGAACCTTAGATGAGAGTAAAGATTATCAAGAAGAGGTTTTTCTCAAGCTCAAGTGTTTCTCAACACATGAGAGGGGAGAGCCTGAGGAAGAGGAAGAGCAAGAGAGAGAAAGTATATGATAGAATGAGAGAATTATGAAGCATTCTCACATATATGTGTGAATTATTATAAATTGATAATTAGTACGATAATTGTCATGGCTTAATCAAGACATGACCATTATCATTTCATATTTAATGCTAATTGCAAGGATCAAAGAGCATCTTTTATATGGAATGATGATGGTCAACATGTCAACTAAGGTCAACAAGTCAAGATAGTCAAAATGTCAACAACCCTAACCATGCACAATTATATATTACTAATATCAATTAATCATAATACACACATAAGCATTAGGGTTAATAAAATGACAATGGTCATTAACCCTAATCAAAGTCCTCTTCCTCTGTCTCAAGCAATTGTGCATACGCACCCGTATTCGGGATCCGAGGAACACGAATACAAAGAGATAAAACCAATCCCAAATCATATACTAGGATCTGGCTTAAACCAAAGCCCGCTAGTATAAGCTGTCCGGACAGCAAACGTGCAGAAGTGCGTGGATGTGAACGAATCCTGTCGCAAAACCATGCGGCCTCTACTCATTTTGCCTAAAGGCGAATAGCTCTCTGTGTGGGACTCTAAAGACTCGACACTACGCTGGCAATGGGTTTAACCACAGACCGCAAGCGGCACTAGCTGTACGTAACGGTCCCCAGGTAGATGCCGATAAGAAGACCGACGAGGTGACCCCATCTGAACTCCTACCGAGCCTGTATATGACAGTCTCCGTACAGTCCGGTCTGTTCGTCTGATACATCGCATGGCGGGCCTAGGGGGGCGGTGAACGTCAGTCCCCTAATAGCGGTACAAGTCGTGTCGGAGTGTACCCCAGAACATCCTGAGATAACACTGGAAACCTACCAGTATATCTTGCTTGCCCTGGCCAGGGACTACTTGTGTAATGGCTCTCCTGGACACAGCGCGATGTCAACCCCCAATACCGGGAGAGACGAATCATGTCTAACCGTCACTGGTGCTTCGGGACTACACCCAAAAACTACCTGTTTGCACGACTCCTTTGAGCCGTGGTAGCGTAGTAATCAAAGTGCAGTGGGAACACACTCGAGGCGAAGTGACAGTGTCAAGTCAGCGGACTAAGCTGTACTCATGTCACCTGGGAACTGATAACTGACGATAGGTATAATACCAACCAACAGTTCCCGACGAGTCCTGTCCAGTGTACTCGTAACCTAACGAGCACCCGTATACTATCTCAAGTACGACGTACTGACGGCTGTGGGACAGACCGTCTCCCACACTGGGATGAGAAGCGCATACGCTAGTCTACTCCGGAGTATCGATGCCCTGTCTCGATAGTCTAACGACTAGGGACCTGTATAAGGATGTGCTTATGGATTACCCAGCCCCCACGAGTGTGAGCGCCATCACAACGCTGGTAATCAAGCAATAATCCTAAGGGCTCTACTAATATGTATATCAGCGATATGCTAAAAGAAACACATGCACATATTAAAGCAGAGACAAACCAAGCAGCATACTACCATTTCGAGCAAGATTGTATATACAACTGTGAATATCCCAAGCTTCCATCAAGTAATATACAAACTAGTATGATATAGTAATGGCCTCTAGGGCATATACACTAACAGTATGGACTTTGGCTGCTATATCTGAAGGGTTAAATCCCCATCAGGAGCAAGTATATCTTGAGAAGATTACTTGGTGTAGATGGAAAGGTTGAGACTTTCAAAGCTAGACCTTTTAAAGGTTTTCATCATCGACCAGGCGTGGATAATGATAAAACGTTTTCTAGTGGCTATGCTTAAGTCCATCCGGATCCTACTTGCCATTGCTACATACCATGACTACGATATCTGGTGGTTGGGTGTCATGACTACTTTTCTAAATAATGATTTAGAAGAGAACGTCTATAAGTACACATTCAGAGGGCTTCGTAAACAGTGGGAGCAGCGGAAACATGTGCAAGTTGCTTTACAAAATAAAACAGGCATCACGGAGTTGGAACGTCTATTTTGATGTGGTAGTCAAAGAGTTTGACTTCATCAAAGTGGAAGACGAACCTTGTATATACAAAAAGGTAGTAGAGAGTAAGATAGTCATCCTCGTATTGTACGTGGACAACATACTCTTGATAGGAAAAGAGTTTCCTATACTACGATCGGTCGATCTCCTCTTGTCACATGGATTCTCCAATAGGATAAAGGTGATACCTCCTCGATCCTGGGGAGAATCACTGGAAAAGTTCCAGGGTGATAAGGACGACTGAATGTCAATCGCAGGCATTGTCTTTACCCTCGGTAAAGGGACGGTATGTTGTAAGAGTTCCAAGCTAGACACCGTGGCAAACTAGACGATAAAGGCTGCTAACATCGCTATCAAAGATACTACAAAAGAGGCAGTTTGGGTGTATATTGGTTCATAAGATGAACTAGGTTACTACCATTGTGTGACAATGGAAGCGTGGCTTTGTCCCAGGAGCCCTGGTCCCATCAGTGACCCAGATATATTCTGAGGCAGCATCACCTGATCATGGAGATAGTTGATCTCCAGGGTGATCGAGGTTGGGAGAGTAGACTAAGAGGACAACACGGCGGATCCACTCACAAAGGCTTTTTCCCAAAGAGAGACTTTTATGGGATGGTAGAGTATTAGATACTGCAACCACTGCTACAGATGGCCCTAGTGTAAGTGGGAGATTGTTAGTTATATGTATGCCCTAGAGGCCATTACTGTACATTGGATGTATATTGTAGTGGATGCTGGGACATATATAGGTAGGACTTTCTTGCTCGACATGATAGTACACTATCTGGTTGCTCTTTATCTTAACATGTATACTTTCTGTCTCTCTGTTACATGTTGATAAAGCCCTTAGGATGTGTACTCGACTTCCAGGACTATGATGCAGATCATACTAGTGGGGCCTGGATAGTCCATTAGTACATCCTTCAATGTTCCTAGTCGTGGGAATATCGAGACGGGGCATCGATATTCCAGAGTAGACTAGCGCATATCTTCTCGACCCATGTGATGGGCGATGGATTATCCTATATCCATTGGTGTTTGACATCAGAGATGGTATGCGGGTGCTCAGTGGAGACTGGGTACACTGAACGGACTCGTCGAGAACTCCCAGATGGTATTATACCTCACGTCAGATGGCAGTTCTCTGGTGACACTGGTACAGCCTAGTCTGTTGACCCGAGATCGTCATAGAGTCTTGTGTGTCTCCAACTGTGCTTTGATTTCCACCCTACCACGACTTTATTGAGTCGTGCAAACAGGTGGTTTTTAGGTACAGTACCGATACACATGGAGGCAATGAGCGATAGGAGGGGATTCGTCTCTCCCGGTATTGGGGGTTGATGTTGCGCTATGCTCGACTGGCCATAACAGGAAATCCCTGGCTAGGGTTGCAGTGATATACTGGTAAGAGTTATCAGTAGTTTCACGATTGTTATGGACCTCACGTCGGCATGACTTATCGAGCTATTAGGGTCTGACGTTTACCACCCCTAGGCGAGATATGCGACATATCAGACGAACAGACCGGACTGTATGGTAAGTGTTACTGGTTGGATTCACAGGAGTGTGAGCGGGCTTGCTCGTCGATCTTCTGATCGCTCAATACCCGGGTGGCCGTTACGTTTAGCAGACCGCTAGCGGCTTGTGGGTGTTTGATATGATCATCACCTGCTCCCGGCGTATTGACGAGTCTTTAGAGTCCTACACAGAGGTTTCCTGGCTCAAGCGAAACGCAATAGGAGCGCATATGAGATATGTGCGGGACCGAGAATAATGCGTGTATGTGATACCGTATTCTATTCTCGCGATTTGTATCATCGAACGGTTATATATGATATAACCGGGTTACCGAATCAAGTGTTGATTCGATACATTGATACACTTGATACTTGTCGGTTATATGCGACATGACCGGATCATTGAATCAAGTGTTGATTTAATGATTTAATGTATAATTATATATTTGATATATTACCTTACATTAACTAGTATTTTTTCACTTAAGATGGATTTTCTCACTTGATGTGCACATTGTATATATGATATAGTTTTGTGCACTAGTTTGTATCATGTTTGATGATACATGCAAACTTGGGTGTGTATGATTAAACCATGGTTATATTAATGGTTAGGGTTTTGATTTACTTATTTATTTATTCTTTTTATTTATTTTTGGGCAAAATAAATCATGGTGGCATTCTTTGTTTGCTACTTGAAACTTCTTGAAGCTTTGAAAAGTCTAGCTAGTTTGTCTTTTGCCTTAACCCTAACCCTTCAACCTAACCCTAGTTTATTCTCTACACTTAACCATGGTTTCTATATGATAAAAATAAATTTATTTTCTATTTTCAATAATACTTATCATATTCTTTTTCTTCTTCTTCTTCTTCTTCAACATGAAGAAAGCTTGCTACCATTAATGGCAACATGAGAAAAAGTGTGAGAAATCCAATTTTAAAGTGAACCCACTTACTATTTCTTCATCCTCTACCACTTGCCAAGTAGTATAGGATGTTTTCTTCACAAGTTTCATGACTTGGTGAAGTTGGAGCTTGATCTTGAGTTTCCTCGACGTAGATCATCTTCGGCATCGAAGTCGACGACCTAGCCCGATCATTTCTCCGACGAAACCTTCGCCAGAGTCCGGATTCCAATAGGTACAGCGGAGGGACGTCATCACGAAGCCTAGGAAGTGGAGGACCGGATCTATAAAGGTTGTAGTCACTTTCCTTTAGCAATAAAGTTGTTTACTTGCTTGCATCGCCTTATCATCTAGTTAACGATCCGTATTAGGGTTTGTAGGCACATGAAAAAAATTTGAATTGGGCATGTTTGGTCTATTGTGAGACCTAATTAGTGTGCCTAGGAACCCTACAGCGTATACCTTCTCGACCTATACAGATGGGCGATGGATGATCCCATATCCATTGGTGTTTGACATCAGAGATGATATACGGGTGCTCAGTGGAGACTGGGTACACTGGACGGACTCGCCGAGAACTCCCAGATGGTATTATACCTTACGTCAGATGGCAGTTCTCTGGTGACACTGGTACAGGTTAGTCTGTAGACCCGAGATTGTCACGACCCGAAAGAGCACGTGACTGGCCCTTGAACCATATGAAGTCTACAGGACTCCATCGGATCCAAGTAAGCCAAAAGCCCAGAAATCTAAAACCATTTTTAAGAATAAGTAAAGAAACTGGTTTAAAGAAGTGAAGAAAACATTTTTGAAAATCAAGGTTTTTAAAATAACTAAGCCGAAAGTACGTTTTGAAAACGGTAAGGTCTTTTCTAAAAATTTCGGCAGAGTTTCTTTTGTAAAACTGGCCCCGAATGGGGTACAACAAGGATAACAATATATACGCAATGATAAAGGCATCCCCAAACGGGAGCTAGCTCTTCGTCAATTGACGGTCACAACCACATATGCAACAATGATAAAATATACAACGCCAAGTGGCGAGGATCAAATCCAAAAGAAAGCTAAAAGCAGCAAGAAAACCGCAATACTACTAAGCGCGACTCTAAGGTCGAATAATACATCACTAAAGTCTAGGTCTGAAATAATATACAAGTTTTGGTTGATGGAAATTCTAGATACAATTAATAAAATAAATACAATGGTAGTTCTTGATGCGAAAGAATCCACCTACCAAAAGCAAATCACCCGCAAGAAGGTAGTGTGCCAGAAATGCCGCAATGAAACCTGTACGGCAGAACCTGCAAGAACTGTGGCACAACGGGGGTGAGTTGCCAACTCGTGAATAGAAACATCTACAAGCAGAAACCGAATGCAAGACATAAACCTAAGTCAACGATCAGTAATGTAACCACAAGAGTACATCTGAGTGTGATAAGGTGGCAAGGTAACATCTAATCATGTATGTAGTGCCGGGTACTCTGGTAAAAACATGCCATCAGTATAAGGTATGTCTGCATGAAGTAAATATGATGAAATATCAATGATATCAATACACATATATTAGCGTCCCATACCACTAATATTGGTGTAAGGGTATATATAACAGCGCCCTCATACCCTGTTATATATACAAATGAAGTATGATAAGTGTAAATCCAGTCTGTATATGAACCATGTCTGTATATAATCCAAGTCTGTATATATGTGGAACCCGTCCACCTGTCACCCACTGACAATGAGCATCATGTATGCAATGTGAGGATATAAACAAAATCATGGAAAACATCATGAAACCCATGCCTAGCATCGACACGTAAATCCTCATCTATCGGGCTCCGTCAGTCCGGATCGGCCCGCGGGCTTTGTCTGCGGAATCGGCCCTCGGCCCCGGCAGTACGCCCATCTCTCGACACCGGTCGGTATCCTCCAGATATCCGCCGAGCTCAAATAAAATCACCGGTAGGTGCTCGCCCGCCTCCAGGCTCAATCGGCAAAACCCATCGATCATCTTGCCGAGGGGAACCATACCGGGCCCACCACGAACCTGCAAACTGATCATCCACTCCTCGAATCGGGTTTCAAGCACACGTCTCAGCACCGAGAAAACGCGTGGTGGACGCACCGAAATATCATATCATGAGGTACCGGGTTTTTCAAAATAGAGCATCTTTTCTTAAATAATCCCACGGTCCTCAAAATCAGAAATCACATGAAAATCCAACATCAAGAAGTAAATCCAATGCGATGTGCTATGCAATCAATCCATGATGTATGCGACATGTAAAGAAAAGTAATCATATCGGAAATCATGCAACAATACTACCGTGTAGTGGCATGGCAATTATCGATGATGAAGTGTGTGAGCCGGCAAATAGTGTACGTGGAACATACGCATCATCGATAATGGTGCTGGTGTCCTAACAGCATGATAATAATAGCAATGAACATATGCCAACAATGCGAATAGTATGGAAATGCAGAAATCTTGTAGTCAACACCACAGTGAAGTATCTACTATGCAAACTACATCTAAGTATCAGGTCAATCAGGAGGGGTAGGGGTGGAAACCACCTAAATCTGAGTCGGTATATATATATATATAGGTATATAGTCGGTGATCCCGCCTCAAGAACATATCATAGGACATCCTCTAGTTATGAGTGTGGATCTATCATCAATATCGGCTCGTACGGTAAATCATCGTACGGCATCCCCAAAAGCTGGGTACAGGTCAACATCTCACTATCTCGTCACATAACAGGTATCACTATCATCAGATCATATAATCTGGGGGTACTACTCTATGTCTAGTACAAATCGATACCATCAATAAAGTATGCATGCGGGGGTAAACACATATCCCAAGCCCGCAAGAATTACAAGTCATATCCTAAATATGAATCATATCAAATCACCGATCTCGTGGCACCAAGCCCACATCATCGACTCACCTCCAAAGTCATCCCATATGATCAACACAGTGCAAGTATAAGTATTATGCAAGGGTGTGCGTGTAGGTGTAATTCTATCCTAGAGCTCGCAACTAGGAACTACGCTAGTTATTTCTAGCTCTAACTAGCCAAAACACCCTACAGCTATCACAATTGAACTACATAGTAATCTATCTACGGACAGCGGGGGTGCTATACGCCATCCACCCGACTTCCCCCTGTAGATATAATCTACTCACCTTGCATCATCATTTGCGGACATCACCATGCATTTGCTTGTCGTCCCGAAGTCTTCATGGGTACCTACACATCAACATATCGTATATGCGCATTAAAACTAAATCCAAGCTAAAACGGCGCATGAAATCCAAAACGATACGATAAGGGGCCTATAGGTGAGAACCTATGGCACGCCTTCAAAACCAGCAATAAATCCTCTATATCGTCGTATAAACGCCAAATAGTCGAGGCAAAACAAAGTCCAAAATTTCAGAATCAAAAATACGGAAATACGGAAATACGAAACCCAAATAGCAACTTAGGATATATGTCCCAGATTTCACCCTAGATAGAATCTGTCAAAACTAGAAGTACCCTGGGCAAAGAATTGAGGAAATAGGGCCAGGCACGCAAAACGAGGAAATTCCTCTCTGGTCTGGCCGCAAATTGCGGCCAGAATGGGGATTTCGGCGGCCTCAAGAAGGAATTGGGGGCTGGGGTCTTGGGTGTTGGTTCAATGGTGCCTGCACATGTCACTGTCCACACAATATTATTTTCAGGTGTCTCGTATGATAGCAGATTCAAGTTAACCTTCACAGATTACACAATTTCCCCGATATTGGTTTCAAAAATCGGTATTCTGGTTTTAACTTCAGGTTTTGGGTTCCAATTCATACACTAGGGTGTTGGTAAAACCTCTACTGAGCTCAATTTCATAATACAACACAAGTTCACTCAAACCCTAACTAGGTTTTCATCAAGTCCATAAAAACCCACCATTTCAATTCTAAACTAAACATGGGGTAAAGGAAATGCTATAACTAAGCTAATGGTTCAGAAAATACCTCATTTGGCAACTCAAGAATTTTCTTGAGTTGCCCCCCAGTGGCCAAAATCCTTACTTCTTTAGCTCCATGTATAGATCTAGGGATTTTGCACAATTTTAATGAAATGGGATTGGGGTTTTGGAGTGATTTTTGAGATGAAGTGAGGAGTTGAAGAGGGGGAGAATGGGCTAGGGCAGCAGCAGCAGCAAGGGAGAGGAAGAGGGAGAGAAATGAGAGGAAGAGAAAATGGCTAAGGGTTTCAAGTCAATGGTCCACCTCTCTCTCTCACCTACCCTCATTCTTTATTCCTTTTCTCTTTTCTTTTCCTTTTTCCTTTTTCTTCAATTCCAAAACCTTCTCACAAGAATAGTAGCTCCAAATAACATGAAAGAAAATGCCCAAGTGTGATAAAAATGATATGTGCAAGTTTCGCACAAAAAGCCAAAAATCCGATTAGCGATTTTTAATCGCGATTAGCACTAATTTAGTGTCAAACTAATCACAAAAACTTTAAAATGTCAAAATTCTCTAATTTACCCTATTTTAGAATTTTCCATAATTTTCCATGATTTTTCTAACATTTTTCCTATTTATTTGCATTTAATAATACCAAAATATTAAAATATTCAATAAAATAATATTAAATTATAAAAATTCCCAAAATTAATATTTTATCTTTTTGAAAATGTTACAATCTACCCCCCTTAAAGAAATTCGGTCCCCGAATTTAAATTTAAACCCCCAATACTAAAGCAATTTCAGTAATAATCCATTTTGTCGGGGTTCCGAAAACATCAATACATAGAGAATATCATAAAATGTACTGCTCTACTAGAAATCAATCCCCAAAATGCATATATAAGAATATCCTATGCGTCTGGTGCGCAAGGAATCAAAATCTACATATATGTCAAACAGATGTACAAAACAACATCTAGGTGCAACTGGCGTGCACGAAACATCTGTAGTAGGCAACGTGTGTGCCTGACAGAAAAATCAGGTGCATATGAAATGCACGAAGAATCCCGATTTAGTGCACCTGGCGTGCACCAAAATCGTATATCAAAACACCAAAGGTGTATGAAAACTACACTGGAAGTGCAAATCAAATCACTGCATACTGTAGGCATGAAATCTCAATCAATATCTCAAATGTAATAACTCTGCGCAAAATATATAAATATCCAGTGGGTGCATGAAACCAATATCATGAAACTCAGTCATCAAAACCAAATCACGCAAATAGAACGCCCAAAATACCGAAATCCAAAATGACGGATACGTGATAATCAAATCACAAAATCACAAATCATAAATACCGTCGTCGGTAGTTCCTCCTTCGAGGTCGAGAAGGAGTCGGTGCATCCACTGCTAGCAGCGCAGGATATCTACTTGCCTCTTGCTCACGGTCTGGCGTCCTCTGATTCTGGGTCCTTATCTTCTTTGCGGATTTCCTATCTCGCAGTCAATCGGCTCATCGGCCCTGTCAGGTGCGCTAACGGGGTCGATTCCGTTCTGGCACTTCTCTGGTCACCCCTCGGTCAAACCTCACGACCACTCGTAAGGCAGCATATCACTGGCGTCGGCCTCTGGCTCTCTGAAAGCACGTCACACATCTGATCCTGGGTGCAAACATCATTGCAGCAATGTCCTGGAAGGAATCCTGCTCAAGGTCTCTTCCGATCTTGCCTAAGCCGAACTGTACGAAGGCTGGTACTCTTGCATAATCGCTTTTCGCTCAATGGACATCTGTGTCCTCAGCACAATATTTTCTCGGAAACTGGTCACATTCCAACGTCTCTGTAAGCATATCAGGTCTCTAGTCTTGACGGGAAGTAATGACAACTTGTCAGTGTCTCACACGAACCTCTTGTTCCACCAGTCTCTATCGTCGTCCACTATGACGTCACGCCAAGCTACTATGCACTGCATTGTTCTCGGCCACGGCCAATCTGAAGTCTCTCACACGGACTCGAAATCGCGTATTCTGTAGCTTCATCCTTCTATAGAAGATGTCAGGCCGAACAGGTCCTCGGGAACACGTCCCAACCATCGGAGGAATACTCATCACCCGTCCGTCCTTGATCAATTCGCAACGTATCTGGGTAAGTCCCTTTATCCGAACCTGGTCAACTACCTCGTCCACAATGCCGAACTCTGTCCTGCTGGTGTGCGCAATACGACCACTCCCGGGTCTAGGTCTTCTCGTATCGCTCTCCAGAAGGGTCCTGTCGAGGTTCCTTTCTCAAATCTCAATCCTGCCGAATTGCCCGGAAGGCATCATCCAATGCTGAAGCTAAAGCTTATTCCGGAACGGCTGCATACTTATCGCGCTTCTTTCTGGAAGATATATCCATATACCACGCCTCTGGGTGTATATCACATCTCTGATGTCGGCGGAGTGGGACGTCATCTCGTCGAAATATCTTGTGAACTCTTTTCTTCACTCTGCGTCAATGTCGACTGATTCGGACTCGTCTCATCATGGCTGCATGGACTGTGCTCCAACGGCTATCCTCGTATCTGGAGTATCCCGAGCAACGCATCCCATCACATAATGCCAGAATGATGTCGAATCATCCGATCGACTCGTCAGAACCTCATAATCCCCCAAGAGATCACATCATGGGTACAGTCTAATAGTATCGAGTACATGCCACAGCGTCGGTGGTCCAGCCGTAGAAGGGCAAACCCAAGCCTCACTAATGGTGCCGCGGAACTGCCGCAAACCCTAAGGTTCAAAGGCTTTCACACGGTCATTAAGTCGAGTTAGGGTTTCATTCTTCTAGAGGGTCCATAGAATCACCTGCATGTCTTTCCGTATACTTTAAACTTGGAAAATGGGCTCCTGACATTCGATCGCCTCTATCGACTCTCAACGAACCTGCGTGAAGTCGTCTCTAGCTGGAAACAATCTATCTGTTGACCTCGCATCGGTAAACGAACGAACCACATGTCCTAGTCATTCATCCTCAGGTGACTAACGACTCGCTATCATCTCTCTAAGTATATGCTCACGCTGCAGTAGCTCCAACCATCTGGGCGACATCTCGTCATTTGCAGCAACAACTGGCTTATTCTCCTGTACGCCGAACAGTGCCTCAATCCTCCAGGAAAGGCAATACATAGGCGGTCATCTCTGAGTCGGTCTGCTCTAGATCTGAGTAAGACTCTCCACACTGGAAATCTTCAACTCAACCGGGCCCGCTCCGGCGCAAAATCGGACGAATCACCTTCGTCTCTCAAATCGAGTAGACTAGCTATCATCTGTCTCATATCTGCCTGAAAGCTCCGGCAGTCTCAGCTCGTAAGCTTCGGAAGCGACATCCTGTCAATCTCACCAACAGCTGGTCCATCTGTCTGCACGGTAGGCGACATCACAATCTCTGAGGTATGCTGTACATCAACAGTCCTCTCTCAACTGGCAGCTCTAACAATGGCCCGATCATCCGGTGCAAGACCAAGCACTCGCCTCCACTAGAGGTCACAATCACCAATACTAACTCGAGACGTTCCCATGTCACCAGAAAACACAATGGTCGGCCCTCGTACCAGACGAGCTCACACCGGCCGTAACCCTAGCAGCAGCCCAAACTGCGCTCAAACATGGTGGCAGGAACCTCAATCGAGTATCGAAGAGAGCAGATCAATGATAAGGAAGAGAACAACAGATCCAGAGGGGATACATGATCATAGGAAGGAACAGCATCAATGAAGGTATGATCATGAAACTAATAGAATCGGGAATCTCAAATGGACGTATGATCCTGGATATAAAGAGAATCACTGATCTCGAAAAATATGCACATCCTAAGGTTCCTTAAGCGGAGTGGCGTGTCGTAAGTATGCCGCGGAACATACCAACGGTACGTCACTCTACTTTAGTCACTTATTCCATCAACCAAGGGTCATTCTACGCGAAGAAAGTTCGGGTCTAATACCCCCTCGACCAAGTCTAAGTTCCGTAAGGTCAAGCCTAAGTTCCGTGTATATATAAACGCCCTAGGCTCCACATAGTCAAACTTAGACTCGAACCAAGGTCAACCTAGCGCTCTGATACCAACTTTGTCACGACCCGAAAGAGCACGTGACTGGCCCTTGAACCATATGAAGTCTATAGGACTCCATCGGATCCAAGTAAGCCAAAAGCCCAGAAATCTAAAACCATTTTTAAGAATAAGTAAAGAAACTGGTTTAAAGAAGTGAAGAAAACATGTTTGAAAATCAAGGTTTTTAAAATAACTAAGACGAAAGTACGTTTTGAAAACGGTAAGGTCTTTTCTAAAAATTTCGGCAGAGTTTCTTTTGTAAAACTGGCCCCGAATGGGGTACAACAAGGATAACAATATATACGCAATGATAAAGGCATCCCCAAGCGGGAGCTAGCTCTTCGTCAATTGACGGTCACAACCACATATGCAACAATGATAAAATATACAACGCCAAGTGGCGAGGATCAAATCCAAAAGAAAGCTAAAAGCAGTAAGAAAACCGCAATACTACTAAGCGCGACTCTAAGGTCGAATAATACATCACTAAAGTCTAGGTCTGAAACAATATACAAGTTTTGGTTGATGGAAATTCTAGATACAATGAATAAAATAAATACAATGGTGGTTCTTGATGCGAAAGAATCCACCTACCAAAAGCAAATCACCCGCAAGAAGGTAGTGTGCCAGAAATGCCGCAATGAAACCTGTACGGCAGAACCTGCAAGAACTGTGGCACAACGGGGGTGAGTTGCCAACTCGTGAATAGAAACATCTACAAGCAGAAACCGAATGCAAGACATAAACCTAAGTCAACATCAGTAATGTAACCACAAGAGTACATCTGAGTGTGATAAGGTGGCAAGGTAACATCTAATCATGTATGTAGTGCCGGGTACTCTGGTAAAAACATGCCATCAGTATAAGGTATGTCTGCATGAAGTAAATATGATGAAATATCAATGATATCAATACACATATATTAGCGTCCCATACCACTAATATTGGTGTAAGGGTATATATAACAGCGCCCTCATACCCTGTTATATATACAAATGAAGTATGATAAGTGTAAATCCAGTCTGTATATGAACCATGTCTGTATATAATCCAAGTCTGTATATATGTGGAACCCGTCCACCTGTCACCCACTGACAATGAGCATCATGTATGCAATGTGAGGATATAAACAAAATCATGGAAAACATCATGAAACCCGTGCCTAGCATCGACACGTAAATCCTCATCTATCGGGCTCCGTCAGTCCGGATCGGCCCGCGGGCTATGTCTGCGGAATCGGCCCTCGGCCCCGGCAGTACGCCCATCTCTCGACTCCGGTCGGTATCCTCCAGATATCCGCCGAGCTCAAATAAAATCACCGGTAGGTGCTCGCCCGCCTCCAGGCTCAATCGGCAAAACCCATCGATCATCTTGCCGAGGGGAACCATACCGGGCCCACCACGAACCCGCAAACGGATCATCCACTCCTCGAATCGGGTTTCAAGCACACGTCTCAGCACCGAGAAAACGCGTGGTGGACGCACCGAAATATCATATCACGAGGTACCGGGTTTTTCATAATAGAGCATCTTTTCTTAAATAATCCCACGGTCCTCAAAATCAGAAATCACATGAAAATCCAACATCAAGAAGTAAATCCAATGCGATGTGCTATGCAATCAATCCATGATGTATGCGACATGTAAAGAAAAGTAATCATATCGGAAATCATGCAACAATACTACCGTGTAGTGGCATGGCAATTATCGATGATGAAGTGTGTAAGCCGGCAAATAGTGTACGTGGAACATACGCATCATCGATAATGGTGCTGGTGTCCTAACAGCATGATAATAATAGCAATGAACATATGCCAGCAATGCGAATAGTATGGAAATGCAGAAATCTAGTAGTCAACACCACAGTGAAGTATCTACTATGCAAACTACATCTAAGTATCAGGTCAATCAGGAGGGGTAGGGGTGGAAACCACCTAAATCTGAGTCGGTATATATATATAGGTATATAGTCGGTGATCTCGCCTCAAGAACATATCGTAGGGCATGTTGCGCCACGGCAGCGCCCCGGCCTCTTTCTCGAGGCCAAAATGCGGAATAAAAATTTTTCCCTAACTCGGAAACCGGCGCTACCGCGGACAAAGAATACCCGGATCGAAACCATTAACCTATACTAGCTAACTAGAGATGGGGTGAGAAGTTATACCAAGCGATCCGTGTCCTTCGGTCTTCGTCTCCACTCCGATCTCCCGCGGAATCTCCGTCACCTCCTCGCTCGTCGGAAAGGGCACCACGTAGCCGGAATCTTTTACGGGCTCCCGCCTCTTGACCGAGGCAACTCGGGCGCGAAGTTGGCTAGCCGACGCGTCCAAGGCTTGCTATAGAATAGTGTAGTGAACTTGTCTCTTTAGGGTTCATGAAGTTGCCATGATGGAGGAATCAAAGAATAGAAAAATGGTGCTTGCATTTTTCTAGCAAGAAAATGAGATCAAGAAGAAACTCTCAAGATGAAACTCTCATTTTCTTTTTCTCTCTTCTTTTTCTCTCATGAAAACTTATCATATTATCAAGTGAGAATGAGAATGGTGGAGGAAAACAATATCAAGCATGAAGGGAGGTGATGGTAGGAGCATAAGTGGTGACCATAGCCAAACAAAATCATTACAAACTTACATCCACCATTCTTATCATTTCTAATCAAGATAAAGCATGAAAAGATCAAGGAAAAGAATGGCATCTAAAAAAGCTATCATGATAAAAACTTTTGCAAGAAAATCCTCCACAAAGTGTTATTTGCAAAACTGCAAATAACCCCCTCCATCGGAAAAGTCCGGCCGGGAAAGAACAAAGGAAAACCGGCCGGAACGGAATGCAAACTGGCAACTCCAGAAAACTGGTCCCGTAATAAAATACGGGAAAACCCCACTACTGCAAATACATGCCCGCATTTGTATTCCCACTGAACACAAATGCAAAGAGACAAAACTACACTATCAAATACTAGAATCCGGCTTAAGCCAAAGCCGGCTAGTAAAAACCGTCCGATCACGATCCGTGCAATACCGCACGTATCTGATCGAACCCTGCCATATCTCCATACGGCCTCTACAGCGTTTCGCCCGAAACTTGAGTAACTGAAACTGAGTGTGGTGGACTCTAAAGACTCGTCAATACCTTGGCTGTGGATTTAACCACTAGCACGTCAGAGGTATAAGCCAATACGTGACGGGCCACCAGGTATTGACCAAATGGGACGTCGATGAGGAAGCTCACCCCGACACCCAACTGAGCCTGTCAGTGACAATATCCGTACAGTCCGGTCCGTTCGTCTATGAGTATCGCATGGCGGGCCTAGAGGGTTGGTAAAAGTCAGACCCCCAAAAGCGGTACAAGTCGTGTCGGAGCGTAGCCCAGAACGCCCTAAGATACTACTGGAATACCTACCAGTAAATCTCCTGCCTCGGCCGAGGGCTTTGCATAATGGCTCTCCTAGACACATCGCGACCTCACCCCCAATACCGGGAGAGACGAACCCCTGCAGATCCGCTCACTGCCTCCATGTGGCTCGGGACTGTACCCAACTAAAACCTGTTTGCACGACTCCTTTGAGCCGTGGTAGGGTAGTAATCAAAGCACAGTGGGAACTCACACGAGACAAATGACGATCTCAGGTCGATGAACTAACCTGTACACATGTCACCAGGGAACTGCTATCTGACATCTGGTATAAGACCAACTAGCAGGTTCCCGGCGAGTCCTGTCCGGTGTACTCATAACCCAATGAGCACCTGTATACATCTTAGGTGAACCAACTGACACCAGTGGCTTGTGAGACCGGCCACCGCCCCTCGTCGGGGTCTCGACTGTATACACTAGTCTACTAACGGAGTATCGATGCCCTGTCTCGAAACTCCTACGACTAGGGACCTTTTAAGGATGTGCTTATAGACCACCAGCTCCCACGTATATGATCGCCATCATACTGCTGGCAGTCAAGCAAGAATCCTAGGGGCTCTATCAACGTGTAATAGCGACATGTCAGGTCACCTAAAGCAGTACACGATGATAAAGATAAACCAGATAGCATACTATCATCTCGAGTAAGACTGTCCTACCGGGATAGGTCCTCCCTCAATCATTGCAATCACGTGCCTGTGATCCAATAATTGACTCTGAGGGCACTATCTCCAACAATCTCCCACTTGCACTCAAGGCTAATTATTGCGATGTCGCATACTCACAGCCCGTGTGATACCGAACACCCAACTCCTCTACTAGACAGTCTCACAAAACTCGTTTGCGAAACTATTGCGTTCGAGGAATAGCCTCAGTGAGTGGATCCGCTGCGATGTTTCTTTCTATGTCTCTCTATATCTCATGTTCGCGGAGAAAGCCATCTCCCGAAACGAGCAATACCTGTCTTAGAATGTCTGGATGTCTGATGGGACCTAGCTCATAAATGAACTCCAAATCCAAACTTCTTAGACTGTATCATCAACCGAACTTAATCAGTATCCTGCGCCATGCCTCCCTCAGTATTGCCTTGGACCACCTGTCCAAAATACTGCCCCTCGTCAGAGGGATAACTATAACTCTGACAACCTCCTTGTCGTCCATGTCACCTTGGAAGCCTGGAATGATAACTGTCTCCCAAATGAGGTTGTCGTTATCATATCCCTAGAACATCCACTTATGTTCTAAAACTGCTTCCGACTGTTCCTCCAGGATTGGATCAATATCAACTTATTGCACCTACTGCAAGAACAACATCTGGTGTGGTACTTGACATCTCATGATTGACTCAATTGCCTAAGCAAGTGATCTATCAATCATGCGTATCCCTCTCCCCTTTAGTCTGTAAGACACCTTTAGAGAGGGTGACTCCATTACCTGCAGGTACACTACCATGCCAGGAGTCGTCTATTCTAAATACTCTTAGAATGCTGTCAAAGTACCCTGATTGGGAAACCACCCAAATCTAGATCTAAAACCATAGATCTAGTAACCAATATGTCTGATATAATGTCCAAGTCCCATGTGGAGAAAACACTGTGTGACGACCAAAGTATAACCGATCGTAGTATAGGAATATCACTTCCTACTACCTTCTCAACAGATCCATCCCCTATTCTGATGACGTCAAACCCATGACTGTCACATCAGAAACAGATGATCTATCTCCGCTACATCTGCTTTAGTCTATAAATAGACATAAGCCTGATGTCCACCAATGCTTCCGCTGCTCCCACTGACTACGACAACCATCTGGTGGAGTCATATAGACGCACACTTCTAAAGCTAGTTTAGAACGACGCTATACGCATCCTCTCACCGGGTCTCGCAGCCTGGAACAACAGCAATGGCAAGTGTGGGTAAACAAGAACTTCCCTGTCACCGTCCTTGAGGCTACCGTAGTACCTCTCGGGTGCCTGAAGTTACCCACCTTATCTGCGGAGTGGCCAATGGAATGTCAAATCAGATTGAATCTTTAGGTTCCTTATTAAATCTTCAGTAATCGTTTGCGGTTCTGGAATCACTTCCAGTTCTACCATACTTCCACTGCTGTTTTTGAAAAATCCATTTTTAATAAAACTGTGGCGAGTCTAGAACAATATTTCTATTGATCTGTCAGATGGTAGAAAATCAACCCTCGTCATAGCCTGGGTCAACCCACAAACAGCCATTACAGAAACGTGCCTTGAGTTGTCCAGTGTCTGGTTTTAAGCATAAGCCGGACAACTCCCCATACCTTAACATCGTTAAGATATGAACTGTTCTATATCCAATATAGAACCAGAGGCACTGATTCAATTGAACCAGATTCAAATCATGCAGCTATCTCCAGTGCATGTAAACTAAATGGAAGGAGGCCGATCAGCGTTACTCAATTTAGGAAAGCTTCCAATTATGAGTAACCTGAAAGAGAAGCTATCTGTCTTCATCATTACTATTAACTGAATACCATACACAAGTATCTACATCTTCGATCTCTTTGAAGAATCCCGATACTTGCTACACCTGGTTCTCTACTTTATTCAAATACCTATAACTCCTCAAAACTTAGACCCTGTGTTTCCACGAAACAGCTGTCTAAAATCTAGAGAAGTCATAAGTAAACCGAATATAGTACGAGGACCAACCCCTCTGTCCTGATGGACACTGGACAACATACAATACTCTGTATAAGTCCGCTGAGTCTAAGAACTCTTTCACTGTGTGTCGTAGGTTGAAAACTGTACTTATGGTTAAGAAGAATTACACCGCTGTTCAATGCTCCTTACCTAACCATCCATTGATATAGGTAAATGTCGTAGACATAATATCAAAAGGTATATCTCACTCTATGAAAATAGACGTACAGATATATCAATTTGAAATTGGTGCATAACAGCGGATATTCAAAACCAAATATTTGCCGACCGGCAAACAGCCCAGGTGATCTCCTCAAATATCACCGATTACAACGAATCCCGATATAATGAGGATGATCATCCAATTCCCAATAACTTACTCCCACTCATCATCTGTAAAACCATACAGATGTGAGAATCATACCTGGTAAATACATACCCTGGAGTAAGTGTCTAATCGGGAAATCAGTTTTCTTTTAACATTACACAGTGAAACTGAAACATTGAAATGTTTCGATGGGGTATCCTGGTATTCCTAGTAATGCCTCTTCCATTGTCCAGATTCACAACTGTAACCGTATAATTCTTTGCCACCTCTCCAAATCCCTTTATATGTCTTTAGTCATTACCTTCTGTACACCCCTTTAAGCCAAATGGTTTTCTTCCTTCCCTACCGTTCGGCACCAGCCTATGGTTTGGAAGAAGACTATCCAAAAAGCATAAAGGGTGTACTGTCCTAATCCTAGGAACACTCGCAATGCGAGAGAAGGTGAAGATAAAAGACACCTGAATGTACTTTATTCCTATTTCTCCTGAACCAGGATCCATCCCCGAACTGGAACAAGTTCCTTTCGAGTTCGTATATAACCATACGATGGATTATCCAATAAAATGGGATCTTCGTAGTGATACGGAGTGTCCTGGAGAAATACAAAGGTGATTTAGGATTGGCGAAGAAATACTTGGTTTGGTCGTGAATATCAGTTGCAATTTACTTTGCCCTCCTACTAATCCCTTACTTTGTCTTAACTTAATACCTTCTGCACACCATCATTATGCTAATTGGTTTTCTTCATTCCCCACCGTTCGGCACCAGCCTAAGGTTTGGAAGAAGACTATCCAATTTGCGTAATAGGCGTACTATCTCCTAAACCAAGGAGTACTCGCAATGAGAGAAGGTGAAAAGAAAAGACAACTGAATAATCCTATCCGTTTTCTCCAGAACCAGAAACCATCCTCGAAGTCCTTCGAGTTCGTATCTAACCATACGATGGTTTTGTCCAATGGAAGTGGACGTTCGCAGTAATACGGGGTGTCCTGGAGAAAAGGGTAAAAATAGGAGTGGCAATGAGGTCTGCAACTCTGACAATCCAAAAGCCAGTGTTAAGAAGGTTCGGTCAACTTGGTCACTGAGTCATAGTCTTAGGGTCGGGTCAATGGTCGCTGCCAGAGAGAGAGAAAAGAAACACTCAGCGTGCACTCTAACCTAGATCAGAATGGTTATCATTTTGTCTAATCTGGAAACCTCCCACTGTACCTCAAATTCTCCTCCAAACCTGAAAGAAGAATTAGTCGGGATCACCCGAGGAGTAAACCAACTCATCAGTGGGAATCGGGATCCAACTATCATCGCATGATAACTTGACGGAATCCACTCAAGTTACCACACTCCAGAAGGTATGCGCATGCCTGGCAAGTTTCAGTTCTTTTGAAACTCCCGATGTGTGTTTTTACCCCAAGCGGTTTATGACCTTGACTAGGTCAACAAACCATAAACCGCCAGTCAAGTTCAACCCGTCATTGTTCTGGATCGCATTAAACCCACCCGTACGTGCCGTTGACTAGGTCAACAAGGCCGCACGACTGTCCTAACCAATCCCACTTATGCAACAAACAAGTACCACTTAGCTACCGAACACTACGTCTTGACTAGGTCAACAAACGCAGCACGAATACCAAATAATACCTGTAGGAAATGACGGAGGGCTACGAATGGTTTTTGGCGAAAAACCTTTAACGTAATGAACTTGATATCGTTGAAGGAACTGCATAGCCTTTTATAAAATATAGTGACGAAAACCTTTACTAAAGAGGTCACTCCCGGTGAAGGGATCTCGGCTCTTTCCCCGTAGAATGAGGTGCAGGATATTCCAACTGAATACCACGATGCAAAGCAAAAGTAATCGGCTATAGTGAAGTTAATGCCCTGACGCAAACTTCTGTCCAAGGGGTCTCTCCCGGTGAAGGGATCTCGGCCCTTGCCTCGTCGACTGAGGAGCAGGATATTCCAAATGAATACCACTATGCAAAACAAAAGAGAACGTCCTTGCAATAACAGCTTTTTGAAAAAGTGTTCCAACAACATCAGATTAGGTTTGTTTATCTTGCATTGATCCGAATCAATGCAGTCCCATCAATTGATCACACCACAAAGAACGAAAATATACTGACGTACGTATATGCCATCCGCATTCGCCACTGGGTCCCGTCATCACCCGTTAGGTTAGCTAACTAACGGCAGAGCGGGGACTGGACTAGCGCGGATGTAAAACATATACAACGTCTACTAATATATATACCAATATATAGTATTTCGCTCAAGGCGTGAATAAAATGCAACACAGAAATGTATAGCAACACAGAACAATACAGATATCTGGAAACCCCGGGTTTCACAGAGCCGCTGCTAAAACCCGACGTTCCCCTGGTCGTGTGGATAGCCTGTGCAATGAAAACCTAGACCCCTACGGGCGCGGCAAGTCACCCGCCAAAACCTGAAGCGAGGCAGCCCCCTTCAGCTCCGTGAATGGACCACCCAGCACTCCACGGAATCCGGCAACTTGGGCACCCCTCCTGGGTCAACCTATACCCCCTACGAGTGCGGCGAATAGCCCGCCAATCCTGGACTGAAGCCCCCTCCGTCTCAATGCCCTGAGATGCGGGCCCGATGCCCTCCAGAACCCGGCTATCCGTGCACCCCACCGCGGGGCAACCCTAGTACAGAAAGTAAAATATACATACACCGGGTACATCGACCGCAACCAGGTCGTGCCCCAAAATAATAATACAAACAGGCAGTGACGGCAGTCCACATGTCGGACGCTCGCCCCGCAATAACAAATGTACATAATACAACAAAACTGTACTAGCATTGCATCCAGGCTATCCCCCACGACCGATCCGCAACATCACAGCATAAACATAGAACATCAACGTGAAAGTCACGTTCGCAAATCCGTCTAACCGGGCTATAGCAGTTAGACCGGATTTACCGATCGAGTGACATTCACGGTCGCAGATATAATGTAAATACTGTGAAATAATGTGTTTAAAATTTTCCGATTGACCAAAAATTAACAAGTGGGCCCCAAACAAAACTGTAGCACTCACAGAAAACCTGGGCCCAATTTTAATATCCCAAAACCCATATTTTAAGCCCACAAGCCCACTGGAAAAAAATGATGAAGTGATCTCCTGTTCACGCGGCGGAAGCGCGGCAAATGTGGGGCTAACGCCGCCCTTCCGCGGTCAAAAGAAAGAATCACTGTATCAAATTTTTGCAGTAGTCTTAGATCTCCCTGCACATAATTCTGAGACCACCTGAAAAATTTTTAGACTCCAAAAAATTTCGACAGAACCTGATGTCAAGGAAAAATACGGTTTTTGGAATTTCGGTCGATCGGAACTGAAAAACACATTAGAACAAGCTAGGTAAGGTTAATGGCGTGGCTCTGATACCATGTTGCGCCACGGCAGCGCCCCGGCCTCTTTCTCGAGGCCAAAATGCGGAATAAAAATTTTTCCCTAACTCGGAAACCGGCGCTACCGCGGACAAAGAATACCCGGATCGAAACCATTAACCTATACTAGCTAACTAGAGATGGGGTGAGAAGTTATACCAAGCGATCCGTGTCCTTCGGTCTTCGTCTCCACTCCGATCTCCCGCGGAATCTCCGTCACCTCCTCGCTCGTCGGAAAGGGCACCACGTAGCCGGAATCTTTTACGGGCTCCCGCCTCTTGACCGAGGCAACTCGGGCGCGAAGTTGGCTAGCCGACGCGTCCAAGGCTTGCTATAGAATAGTGTAGTGAACTTGTCTCTTTAGGGTTCATGAAGTTGCCATGATGGAGGAATCAAAGAATAGAAAAATGGTGCTTGCATTTTTCTAGCAAGAAAATGAGATCAAGAAGAAACTCTCAAGATGAAACTCTCATTTTCTTTTTCTCTCTTCTTTTTCTCTCATGAAAACTTATCATATTATCAAGTGAGAATGAGAATGGTGGAGGAAAACAATATCAAGCATGAAGGGAGGTGATGGTAGGAGCATAAGTGGTGACCATAGCCAAACAAAATCATTACAAACTTACATCCACCATTCTTATCATTTCTAATCAAGATAAAGCATGAAAAGATCAAGGAAAAGAATGGCATCTAAAAAAGCTATCATGATAAAAACTTTTGCAAGAAAATCCTCCACAAAGTGTTATTTGCAAAACTGCAAATAACCCCCTCCATCGGAAAAGTCCGGCCGGGAAAGAACAAAGGAAAACCGGCCGGAACGGAATGCAAACTGGCAACTCCAGAAAACTGGTCCCGTAATAAAATACGGGAAAACCCCACTACTGCAAATACATGCCCGCATTTGTATTCCCACTGAACACAAATGCAAAGAGACAAAACTACACTATCAAATACTAGAATCCGGCTTAAGCCAAAGCCGGCTAGTAAAAACCGTCCGATCACGATCCGTGCAATACCGCACGTATCTGATCGAACCCTGCCATATCTCCATACGGCCTCTACAGCGTTTCGCCCGAAACTTGAGTAACTGAAACTGAGTGTGGTGGACTCTAAAGACTCGTCAATACCTTGGCTGTGGATTTAACCACTAGCACGTCAGAGGTATAAGCCAATACGTGACGGGCCACCAGGTATTGACCAAATGGGACGTCGATGAGGAAGCTCACCCCGACACCCAACTGAGCCTGTCAGTGACAATATCCGTACAGTCCGGTCCGTTCGTCTATGAGTATCGCATGGCGGGCCTAGGGGGTTGGTAAAAGTCAGACCCCCAAAAGCGGTACAAGTCGTGTCGGAGCGTAGCCCAGAACGCCCTGAGATACTACTGGAATACCTACCAGTAAATCTCCTGCCTCGGCCGAGGGCTTTGCGTAATGGCTCTCCTAGACACAGCGCGACCTCACCCCCAATACCGGGAGAGACGAACCCCTGCAGATCCGCTCACTGCCTCCATGTGGCTCGGGACTGTACCCAACTAAAACCTGTTTGCACGACTCCTTTGAGCCGTGGTAGGGTAGTAATCAAAGCACAGTGGGAACTCACACGAGACAAATGACGATCTCAGGTCGATGAACTAACCTGTACACATGTCACCAGGGAACTGCTATCTGACATCTGGTATAAGACCAACTAGCAGGTTCCCGGCGAGTCCTGTCCGGTGTACTCATAACCCAATGAGCACCTGTATACATCTTAGGTGAACCAACTGACACCAGTGGCTTGTGAGACCGGCCACCGCCCCTCGTCGGGGTCTCGACTGTATACACTAGTCTACTAACGGAGTATCGATGCCCTGTCTCGAAACTCCTACGACTAGGGACCTTTTAAGGATGTGCTTATAGACCACCAGCTCCCACGTATATGATCGCCATCATACTGCTGGCAGTCAAGCAAGAATCCTAGGGGCTCTATCAACGTGTAATAGCGACATGTCAGGTCACCTAAAGCAGTACACGATGATAAAGATAAACCAGATAGCATACTATCATCTCGAGTAAGACTGTCCTACCGGGATAGGTCCTCCCTCAATCATTGCAATCACGTGCCTGTGATCCAATAATTGACTCTGAGGGCACTATCTCCAACAGGGCATTCTCTAGTTATGAGTGCGGATCTATCATCAATATCGGCTCGTACGGTAAATCATCGTACGGCATCCCCAAAAGCTGGGTACAGGTCAACATCTCACTATCTCGTCACATAACAGGTATCACTATCATCAGATCATATAATCTGGGGGTACTACTCTATGTCTAGTACAAATCGATACCATCAATAAAGTATGCATGCGGGGGTAAACACATATCCCAAGCCCGCAAGAATCACAAGTCATATCCCAAATATGAATCATATCAAATCACCGATCTCGTGGCACCAAGCCCACATCATCGACTCACCTCCAAAGTCATCCCATATGATCAACACAGTGCAAGTATAAGTAATATGCAAGGGTGTGCGTGTAGGTGTAATTCTATCCTAGAGCTCGCAACTAGGAACTACGCTAGTTATTTCTAGCTCTAACTAGCCAAAACACCCTACAACTATCACAATTGAACTACATAGTAATCTATCTACGGACTGCGGGGGTGCTATACGCCATCCACCCAACTTCCCCATGTAGATATAATCTACTCACCTTGCATCATCATTTGCGGACATCACCATGCATTTGCTTGTCATCCCGAAGTCTTCATGGGTACCTACACATCAACATATCGTATATGCGCATTAAAACCAAATCCAAGCTAAAACGGCGCATGAAATCCAAAACGATACGATAAGGGGCCTATAGGTGAGAACCTATGGCACGCCTTCAAAACCAGCAATAAATCCTCTATATCGTCGTATAAACGCCAAATAGTCGAGGCAAAACAAAGTCCAAAATTTCAGAATCAAAAATACGGAAATACAGAAACACGAAACCCAAATAGCAACTTAGGATATATGTCCCAGATTTCACCCTAGATAGAATCTGTCAAAACTAGAAGTACCCAGGGCCAAGAATTGAGGAAATAGGGCCAGGCACGCAAAACGAGGAAATTCCTCTCTGGTCTGGCCGCAAATTGCGGCCAGAATGGGGATTTCGGCGGCTCAAGAAGGAATTGGGGGCTGGGGTCTTGGGTGTTGGTTCAATGGTGCCTGCACATGTCACTGTCCACGCAATATTATTTTCAGGTGTCTCGTATGATAGCAGATTCAAGTTAACCTTCACAGAATACACAATTTCCCCGATATTGGTTTCAAAAATCCGTATTCTGGTTTTAACTTCAGGTTTTGGGTTCCAATTCATACACTAGGGTGTTGGTAAAACCTCTACTGAGCTCAATTTCATAATACAACACAAGTTCACTCAAACCCTAACTAGGTTTTCATCAAGTCCATAAAAACCCACCATTTCAATTCTAAACTAAACATGGGGTAAAGGAAATGCTATAACTAAGCTAATGGTTCAGAAAATACCTCATTTGGCAACTCAAGAATTTTCTTGAGTTGCCCCCCAGTGGCCAAAATCCTTACTTCTTTAGCTCCATGTATAGATCTAGGGATTTTGCACAATTTTAATGAAATGGGATTGGGGTTTTGGAGTGATTTTTGAGATGAAGTGAGGAGTTGAAGAGGGGGAGAATTGGCTAGGGCGGCAGCAGCAGCAAGGGAGAGGAAGAGGGAGAGAAATGAGAGGAAGAGAAAATGGCTAAGGGTTTCAAGTCAATGGTCCACCTCTCTCTCTCACCTACCCTCATTCTTTATTCCTTTTCTCTTTTCTTTTCCTTTTTCCTTTTTCCTCAATTCCAAAACCTTCTCACAAGAATAGTAGCTCCAAATAACATGAAAGAAAATGCCCAAGTGTGATAAAAATGATATGTGCAAGTTTCGCACAAAAAGCCAAAAATCCGATTAGCGATTTTTAATCGCGATTAGCACTAATTTAGTGTCAAACTAATCACAAAAACTTTAAAATGTCAAAATTCTCTAATTTACCCTATTTTAGAATTTTCCATAATTTTCCATGATTTTTCTAACATTTTTCCTATTTATTTGCATTTAATAATACCAAAATATTAAAATATTCAATAAAATAATATTAAATTATAAAAATTCCCAAAATTAATATTTTATCTTTTTGAAAATGTTACAGAGATCGTCATAGAGTCTTGTGTGATTCCCACTGTGCTTTGATTTCCACCTTACCACGTCCAAGAGGGCGTGCAAAACGGTGGCTTTTGGGTACAGTCCCGAATCACATGGAGGCAATGAGCGATAGGAGGGGATTCGTCTCTCCCGGTATAGGGAGTTGATGTTGTGTTGTGTTCGATTGGCTATAACAGGAAATCCCTGGCCAGGGTTGCTGAGATTTACTGGTAAGTGTTACCTGTAGTTTCTCGAACTGTTATAGACTTCATATCGACACGACTTATCGAGCTATTGGGGTCTGACGTTTACCACCCCCTAGGCGAGATATGCGACATATCAGACGTGCAGACCGGACTGTACGGTAAGTGTTACTGGTTGGATTCACAGGAGTGTGAGCGGGCTTGCTCGTTGATCTTCTGATCGCTCAATACCCGGATGGTCATTACGTTTAGCAGACCGCTTGCGGCTTGTGGGTGTTTGATATGATCATCACCTGCTGCCGGCGTATTGACGAGTCTTTAGAGTCCTACACAGAGGTTTCCTGGCTCAAGCGAAATGAAATAGGAGCGCATATGAGATATGTGCGGGACCGAAAATAATACCAGTATGTGATACTGAATTCTATTCTTGCGATTTGTATCATTGGACGGTTATATGAGATATAGCCGGGTTACCGAATCAAATGTTGATTCGATATATTGATACACATGATATTAGTCGGTTATGACCGGATCGTTAAATCAAGTGTTGATTGAATGATTTAATGTATAATTATATATTTGATATATTACTTTACATTGACTAGTATTTGTTCACTTAAAATTGATTTTCTCACTTGATGTGCACAAGTTGTATATGTGATATATTTTTGTGCACTAGTTTGTAGCATGTTTGATGATACATGCAAACTTGGGTGTGTGTTTACTTTAAACCATGTTTAGATTAATGGTTAGGTTTTAATTTAATTATTTATTTTATTCATTTATTTTTGGGCAAGAAATAAAATGGTGGTTTTTTTTGGTTTTTACTTGAAGCTTCATGAAGCTTTGAAAAGTCTTGACCATTTTGTTTTTTCCTTAACCAAACCATTATTCCTAAACCCTAGTTTATTCTATACATGTGTTAAACTCACCCATGGTTGCATTATGATAAGCTTCACTTGATTTTCTTTAATCAATAATTCATTCTTTTTCTTTCTTCTTCTTCTTCTTCTTCAAGAAGAAAGAAAACCATTGCTAGAAAATTTCAAGTGTTGAAATCAAGTGAGAAATTCAAATCCAAAGTGAACCCACTTCCTATTTTTTCATTCTCTACCACTTGCCATGTTGTATTGGGTGTTTTCTTCACAAGGTTCATGACCAAGTGAAGATGGAGCTTGAGTTAGAGTTGCCTCGACGTAGATCGAAGTCAACGACCTAGCTCGCTCGTTTCTCCGACGAAACCATCGCGAGAGTCCGGGATTCCGATGATTGCAGCGGAGGGACGTCAACACAGAGCTAAAGAAGTGGAGGACCGGATCTACAAAGGTTGTATTTCCATTCACTTAGTAGCAAAGTTGTTTGCTAGCCTTTTCTTTCGCCTAATCTCTAGTTAACGATCTAACATAGCGTTGTTAGGCACATAAAAAATTTGAATTTGGCATAGTAGATGCCTCGTAGAACCTCTTGAGTGTGCCTAGTAACCCTACAGGATCCGCGGCCATCTAACCGAGTTGAGAGCTCGTATTTTTCCAGTTTTCTTATATTTCCCTGCTGTGAATTTTAGGGCATATCAAATATTTTTTTCAACACGTTTAAAATTAACAGAAACTGATAGGGGTTCAGGGATTTCGTTTTCGTGTTTTTCCGACGATCGAAATTCTAATTAGTTGCTAACAAGCTAGAATGGTTTAGTTGGCTCTGATACCACTGTAAGTCCATGTCACGCACCCCACGAACTTGCGGGGAGGCGGAATATATGAAAAACGATTACCAAAGCTTCGTAACACGGACTTGAGCGCATGAATCGTTTCTAAACCGTTACTAACTAACTACGAGAGGTTTAACTACTCGGATTCGAAGTTATACCTCACGATACCTGTCCTTCGGGTCTTCATCGCTGTCCTCCACTCCTCATAGGCTCCCAGGAACATCGGCACCTCAACGGCCTCCTCGAGTCAAAGACGATCCAACCGAGAGCTCCTACTCCAAGCTTGATCTCTAACTTGAGATAACTAGGTTTCTTTAGTAGCTAATCAAAGTGACCTAGGTGATATAGAGTGAGGTTATGGATTAATTAGTCTATCTAATTCTTGATCTCAACACATGAGAGGGGAGGATTAGGGTTTCAAGAGAGAGTGAGCTTGTGGAGAGAGAAGGTGAGCATAAGAATGATATTGAAAAATGAACTCATTTGAATATATCAACCATAATAATTTATCAAATGAATAATTCAAATGATTAATCATCATGGTTGATTCATTCACCTTGTGTGATTCATCTCATGAGTCATTAGCCAATAAATGCATCATTTAACTCCGTGGATGAATCACACAAATGAGTCATTAAAGCAATAAATGCTTATGCCACCTTAACCCCCAAGTCACCATGCTTCTAGAAGCTTCCCGGAAAATTACGAGAACGCCCTTCCAATCCGTGAAAACACGGAAAAACTTTAGACTGTATAAATCCAATAACCCGATACTAGAATCTGGCTTAAACCAAAGCCGGCTAGTAAAAAATGTCCGAACGTCGTACGTGCGTTTAAACGCGTATGCGTCCGAACCCTTGTCATAAAACCATACGACCTCTATATCATTTCGCTTTGAGCAGGGAAACTCTCTGTGTGGGACTCTAAAGACTCGACACTATGCTAGCAGTGGGTTTAACCACACACCGCAAGCGGCACTAGCTGTACGTAACGGTCCCCAGGTAGATGTCGATAAGAAGGCCGATGAGGAAACCCATCAGAACTCCTACTGAGCCTGTCCGTGACAATATCCGCGCAGTCCGGTCTGTTCGTCTAAGAGTATCGCATGTATGGTCTAGGAAGGTGGTAAACGTCAGACCCCTAATAACCATACAAGTCGTGCTGGTATGGCTCAAAACCATGCGAGAATCTACTGATCAGTCCACCAGTAATTCTCAATCAGCCCTGGCCAGGGACTTATGGTAATGACCAACCGATCACAGTGCGATATCAACTCCCTATACCGGGAGAAACGAATCCCTAACAGTCGCTCACTGCCTCTATATGGCTCGGGACTGTGCCCAACTAAAACCTGTTTGCACGACTCCTTTGATCCGTGGTAGTGTAGTAATCAAAGCACAGTGGGCACTCACATGAGACAAATGACGACCTTAAGTCAACAGACTACCTGCACACATGTCACCTGAGAACTGCTATCTGACGTTAGGTATAATACCATCCAGTCAGTTCTCCGGTGAGTCCTGTCCAGTGTACCCGTAACACAATGAGCACCTGTATACTATCTCCAGTACGACGTAATGATGGCTGTGGGACAGACCATCTCCCCAACTGGGATGAGAAGCGTACACACTAGTCTACTCCGGAGTATCGATGCCCTGTCTCGATAATCCTATGACTAGGGACAAGTTTAGTATGTTGCTTATAGACTACCCAGCCGCCACTAGTGTGACTGCCATCACAACGCTGGTAATCAAGCAAAGATCCTATGGGCTCTACTAATATGTATAAGTGATACGTTACAAGAAACATACACATATTAAAGTAGACACAAACCAAGTAGCATACTACCATTTTTAGCAAGACTGTATATATATAAATGTGAATATCCCAAGCTTCCATTAAGTAATATAAAACCTAGTATGATACAATAATGGCCCCTATGGCATATACACTAACACATGGAACCCTCTGTGTGGGACTCTAAAGACTTGACAGTATGTTGGCAGTGGGTTTAACCACAAGCACGTCAGCAGCACTAGTTGTGCATAACGGTTACCCAAATACATGACGAAAAGGTGGCCGACGTGCGAACTCATCCCAACCCTAACGAGCCTGTAAGCAACACTTACCGTACAGTCCGGTCTTTTCATCTGATATGTCGCATATGAAGTCTAGGGGTGGTAAATGTCAAACCCCAGTAACTTTATAAGTCATGCTGTTTTATAGCCCATAACGGTTCGAGAAACTACTGATAACTATTATCAGTAAATCTCGACAACCCTGGCCAGGGATTTGCTGTTATGGTCGATCAAGCATAGCGCGACATCAACTCCCTATACTGGGAGAGACGAAACCGCTTCTATCGATCACCGCCTCCATGTGATTTGGAACCGTGCCCAAAATCGACCTGTTTGCAGGACTCAGTAGAGCCGTGATAGGGAGGAAATCAAAGCACAATAGGAATCACATAAGACACTATAACGATCTCGGGTCTACAGACTAACCTGTATAAGTGTCACCAGAGAACTGCTATCTGACAATAGGTATATATATTATCTAGGAGTTCTCGGCGAGTCCTGTTCAGTATACCCATTCTCCAATGAGCACATGTGTACAATTTTTGATGTCAAACACCAATGGTTGTGGGATCAACCATCGCCCCCAGGGTCAAGAAATGTATACACTAGGCTACTATGGTAATATCGATGCCATGTCTCGATATACCCTCGACTAGGAACAAATAAGGAATATTCTTTTAGACTGCCCAGGCCCTACTAGTATGATCTACATCATAATCCTAGCAGTCAAGCATAATCCTAAGGGCTTCATCAACATGTATATAAAGATATGAAATACAACACATCACACATTAAGATGAAGATAAACCAGGTAGCATAATATCATTTCGAGCAAAGATCGTTTCTGTACATATACATGCCTAGCATCCTATACAATACACGCCTCTAGGGCATACATATCTAACAATCTCCCACTTGCACTAAGGCCTGTAGTTGGTGCAATAAGTATCCGCTGTCTACACTAGATACAGTTGCCGGTGTACCACATGCCCAACATCTCGAACAGTTTCTCAAACTGTACTTGAAGGATGGCCTTGGTGAATGGAGCTGCTTTGTTGTCTTTTGTGTCTACTTTCTGTACCTCGATGTCCTGGCGATCCACTATCTCCCTGTTGAGGTGATACTGCTTCAAGATATGTCTGAATTTCTAATGGGACCGCGGTTCCCTTGACAATGCTATGGCTTCATTTTTATCGCAATACAAAGGTAATGGATTAGCAATGGATGGAACCACCTGAAGTTCAGAAATGAACTTCCTCATCCAGACTGCCTCTTTTGCGGCATCATTAGCAGCAATATACTCAGCTTCCATCGTGGAGTCAGCGACGGTATCTTGCTTGGAACTCTTCTAACATACCGCCCCTCCATTTAGGGTAAATACAAACCCTCAGATGTGTTGGGTTATGCAAGCGCCCCGTCCATCAAACCGTGGCCATTACGGAACAAAAATTTTCATAAACTGGCGCTAGAACAACCCGATAACCCGGACCGAGCCATAAGCCCTAGATAACAAAAACATGTATAGGAGCTAAACTAAAGGGTTAGAGTGATTATACCGAATTTATCCATGTCCTTCGGTCTTCAACCACCTTCCCAAGCTCCTAGAGGCCTCCTTGATCAAGCTCGATCTCCAGTCTACCTTCATTGAAAATGATCCACCCGAGGATTTATGAAACGAGCTCCTACTTCAAAACCGAAGTAACTATAGTATCTAGTTTGCTAAACTAGATAGGCAAGATGATGTAGAATCTAATGAAAGATTAATTTGTCTCTAGACACCCATGGTTTCTTAACACATGAGAGGGTTTGGGTGGAGGAAGAAGAAAATGCAATAAGGATGAGAGTGTTGTAGGAGAGAGAATGAATAATGGCTTTGTGACGACCCGAAATGGCACGTGACTGGAACTTGAATCATGTGAATTCTATAGGACCCCACCTAATTCAAGTAAGCCAAAAGCCCAGAAATCTAAACTATTTAAAAAGAGAGTGAAGGAATAATTTTTGAAAGTTAACATATAAAATCACTTTGGAAGTCGTAGTAAGCATTTTTAAAACATCAAGTCTATTCCAAAAATTTCGGCAGAGTTTCCTTTGTAAATACTGGCCCTAAACGGATACAAACATGAATATATATGAGTAATGCATAAAGGCATCCCCAAGCGGGAGCTAGCTCTTCGCCAATTGGCGAAACAACCACACAAGCAATATAATATACAACGTCGAAGGGCGAGGATCAAAACACATAAAAGTAAAGAACTCAACATCATCAAGGAAGCCGGAAAACCATAATAATACAAGCGCGAGACTCTAAGGTCGAACGAATAACAACTGGTTTTCTATGTCCATGCAAAATAATACAAGTCTGGTTGATGGAGTTCATTAGATACAACTAAAATAATAAAATACAACGGTGGTCACGATGCAAGTGAACCCACCTACCTAAGAAATCACCCGGAAGGATGCAGTGTGCCAGCAAGCCGCAACGAAACCTGTACGGCCAAACCTGCAAGAAACTATGGCACAACGGGGGTGAGTTGCCAACTCATGAGTAGAAAACATCACCGAGAAGAAATCGTATGTATGACTCCCTCCTAGGTCGTGCAATAATATCCTCATAATAATATAACCTGAAGCATTTGATAATGGCCAGGGTAAACATCTAAAAATAAGTATGATACCAAGTGCTCATGTCAGTGCCTCAGGTAGCAATATATCACATATATGATGTACAAATGCATTAAGAATGAAAGAAGGATACATCTTGTACGAGAAAATTGTTTTCTTATCTTAGTGAGATTTTTGTACAAAAACCGAAATATCATCAATGAAATCAACAGAGAATCCGTGTCAAGTATCGACAAAAAACATGTATCCCAATATCTAAATGTCTCAATATCTCAATATCTCGGGCTCCGGCAATTCGGACTGGCCCATAACATCAAATCTCTCGACTACGTCGGTATGCTCCGGATATCCGCCGCGCCCGACACACCGGTATGGTAGTCTGCCCCTGCCAGGCTCATCGTCATTCCCATAAAACCACTCTCGCCCCGGGGTACCGTACTGGGTCCACCATGCACCCGTAGACGGTTCATCCTCCTCCTCGGATCGGGTGTATAATATCGCTCAAGAGCCGAGAAAACTCATGGTGGACGATACGTACATCATATTACGAGAAAACCGCAATTTGCATTTTAAATGATAATAAGTTTATTAAATCCTTGCGGTTTCTCCAAATCAAAAATCTCATGGAAAATCTGATATCCAAACATCTCAGAGTAAATGAACAGTGATTTATCGGCATAAAGCCCCATAATATTGCATGACAAATGAACGTATAAATGCATAAAGTATCTCAGTTATAAATGCTATATCTAAACTAGCATATGAAAGCAAGCGTACTAGTACTATGTCGAAACTACCAGCTAGCAATTTATACCATGAAGTAGAGTTTTCTAATGTGTACGTGACATGAAAATTACCGATGATGATGTGTGTGAGCAGCAAGCCAGTGTACGTGGAGCATACGCATCATCGGTAATGGTGTTGGTGTCCTATCAACAAGGTTTCATAACAACTAACGAAAACACATTTAAGTATGCAATGCGATGTGAACAACAAGAATATAAAAAAAATGCATAATATATGCATCATTGAAGAATATACATTTCTATATACGAGTCATACAGTTTTTGGTGTTTGAAATCGCACGAATCGTGCTTTTAGAAAAATAGGGGCTACGGGGTCCTTGAGAAAAGATACATCCTTTGAAAAATACGTAGTGTCCCTCGGCCTGTCTTTAAAATACTCACGATTCGTTAGTTTTGAAAATAAGTATGTCTCAAGCCTAGTTTAACTTCTACCTGATAAACTACAGTACTAAACTAAGAGACTAATCGAAAGGGGTAAGGAAATCGACCTAAGTTTGTGTCGATATATCTAGTAGTCGGCGATCTGGCCTCAATAGCATCACGTACGGTAAAATATATAATACGACATCCTCGAATCAAGAGTGCGTATCAATCATTATATTTATACCTCGTACGGTAGAATCTATCGTACAACATCCCGGAAATCGGGGTACGGGTCAATTATCACATATACCTCATTATTCATATGGTATCATTATCATAATATCCAGAATCAGGGGTATCGTTCTATAGTCTAATACATCCCAATACCATCAAACATATATCCGCGTGTGAATAAAAATGCATCGCCAATCGATCCGCTATAATATCATGTCGTATCTCATAACAGGACCCAAATCACATAACCGATCTCACGGCATCATGCCCTTTCACATCGACTCATCTCTAAGTATCATATACTATCCTCATCAACCGTGTGTGTGTGTATATATATATATATGTATGTATGTATGTATGTATGTATGTATGTATGTACCAATGCATCCACACACACACACACACACACACACACACACACACATACATATACATATAAACATCTACACCCAAACATATCACGTGTGTGCAAGTGTGTGTGTGTGAACCTATACTCTAGGGTTTCATGACTAAGAAACTAAACTAAAAGCTTTTTCTTGCAATCACGCTAAAACTAACCCATGGTCTCCTAAACCCTTTCTTGCAAGTTATACACATATCAAAACAGACACACACACACACACAACATATTCACATGCTATACTACGAAACTGCGGGGGTGCTATACGCCATCAACCCGACTTCCCCCGTAAATATACATCTACTCACCTTGATCCTTGCATGCAAAAGTCGATGTCGCCATTCTCCTCCTTGTCATCCGAAGTCCACGTGAGGGTGCGTACACATATAAACACATAGTATCGTAAACCGAAATCATGCACGATAAAAAAAACGACACACTAGCACACATAGGTTAAAACCTATGGTCTACTCATGAAAATCAACCAAACGACTCCCGATATCGACGTACAAACGTCAAGTGAACGATACAAAACACAAATATCAAAACTTCACGTCATGCAAAAGCTACAAATCAAAACAGTAACTAAAAAAAATGATCTCAGATTTTTGTTTAGGTAAAAAGATTCTAAACAAGAAATGCAGAGGGTTAGTCTATGAGGTAAGTGAGCTACAGAACCAACCTAGACACCATTACCCACAATTTGGCTGGCCACACTACCCTGAAAACCGGCCTGCTCGGCCATACCTGCTTGGATTGGGTTTGTATTTGCAGGGTGGTCTCCTAGTGGTCCATCTAAGTCAATGGGGTTGCTAGTTTTTCTCGTAATGGTCTCAGGTTACTCCAGATTCCTTGTAGGCACAAGATGATCACAAAACCGACATTGAGCATCTAAAGTCCAAGTCTTGGGTTTAGTCACTGGTTTTATCTAGGTTATAACACCAAAGAGGTTTATAGTCACTAATTACGCTCAATAGCACCATCACAACTCATTAAAATCCTTAATCATCGTCTTGGAATTTTCCAAGATCACTAAACTACACTTAAACACTTCTAAACTAAAATAGAAGATAAATGAACTTAATTACTACACTAATGGTGAAACAATTACATCATTTGGCAACTCAAGAATTTTCTTAAGTTGCCCCAAGTACTCATAATCCAAACTTTCTTGGTCTACCATGCTTGTAGTGAGCTTGTGCATGAATTTTGTGAAGATGATGCAAGGTTTTGATGTAGTATTGGTGGTGGTGTGACGGGGTAGAGGTGGTGGAGGGAAGAAGGCAGCCAAGGTGTGAGAGAGGAGAGGGAAATGATAAAGATGATGAAGTGAAAACAAATGAGCTATGGTCAATTGACCCCTCACCCTCTCTCTCTCTTGCCCATACCTCATGCCATGCCACAAATAAAATATCTCTCATTTAAAATCCTTTTTCTTTTTCTTTTCTAAAAACAAAACCTTAAACCATATTGAAACGCAACATTTATAAGAGAAAGACATGGTTCATGATAAAGTAATGCAACAAGTGTAGGTAACATGCTATGGTGCATGACACAAGCATAAACATGATTAAGGTTAATGCATGATTAGTGAACATTAATCAAGTTTAGAAATAAACTCGTGTATAATTAATTATAAAGAATTTACAATTTGCCTAAATCACATAAATTCTTCCCAAAATCACCTTTCAATTTAATTTTCCAATATTTTCCAACCTATCGGTATATAATTATACCACATCATTAAACCTAATCTCCATAACTTAAGATATTCATAATAATTCATTATTTAATTATCTAAATTCCCCAAAATAATATTTTATTTTTCAGAAATGTTACAGTCTTCCCCCCTTAAATAAATTCGGTCATCGAATTTAAATTTATTCCTCCCAATTTCTAAAACATTTCAGCAAAACAATTAAATCGCCGAGGCTCCTAAATTATCAAAACATAAAACACATCACAGCGCAATGCATGCGCATGAAAACGAGTATATAACTCAAAATCAAAACTCCGTCAAGCATCACGCAATTATCGGAGTCATGGTGAAAATACCAATGTCAAAATTCAATATGAAAACCAACATGATATACTCAAGACTATAACATGTACATAGTACGCATTGTCGTAAACTCGTCAAAACATCTGAAAGAAAATGCATGCCAACCCTTTTTCATGTCACTGTGCGATGTGTGTATCACGACATATATGTGTGAGTGTGTGTGTGTGTGTCTATATATATATGTGTGAGTGTGTTTGTGTGTCTATATATATATATATATATATATATATATATATATATATATCTTTTGTTTAACATACACGTCCCGCCGTTTTGAAAATAATTTAGAAGAGTTTCATTTGTAAAATGTTTCGTGTCATCTCGGACACATAGGAAAAATATTGAGACTGTAGCTCCTTTTGGAAATCCCTTCGATAACCATCGATGCATGCAAAAACACCTAGGTACTGTTCTCAGAACAGTCCTGCTCGGTTACTAAAACAAATAGTAAATATCATAAAAACGTACTGCTCAAAGGAAATCAAACTCAATAGTATATGTAATAATGACACGTGCGTCTGGTGCGCACAGAAATCGAAATCAATAAATGTGTCATACATGTGCACAGAAATAAAATCTAAGTGCAACGGGTGTGCACGAAAACACCTGTAAAGGGCAACGGGTGTGCCTGACAACGATCAGGTGCATCTTATATGCATGAAGAATCCCAATTTAGTGCATCTAGTGTTAGTTATATGTATGCCCTAGAGGCCATTACTGTACATTGGATGTATATTGTAGTGGATGCTGGGACATATATAGGTAGGACTTTCTTGCTCGACATGATAGTATGCTATCTGGTTGCTCTTTATCTTAACATGTATACTTTCTGTCTCTCTGATTACATGTTGATAAAGCCCTTAGGATGTGTACTCGACTTCCAGGACTATGATGCAGATCATACTAGTGGGGCCTGGGTAGTCAATGAGTACATCCTTCATTGTTCCTAGTCGTGGGAATATCGAGACGGGGCATCGATATTCCAGAGTAGACTAGCGCATATCTTCTCGACCCATGTGATGGGCGATGGATGATCCCATATCCACTGGTGTTTGACATCGAAGATGGTATGCGGGTGCTCAGTGGAGACTGGGTACACTGAACGGACTCGCCGAGAACTCCCAGATGGTATTATACCTCACGTCAGATGGCAGTTCTCTGGTGACACTGGTACAGCTTAGTTTGTTGACCCGAGATCGTCATAGAGTCTTGTGTGTCTCCCACTGTGCCTTGATTTCCACCCTACGACGGCTCTACTGAGTTGTGCAAATAGGTGGTTTTTGGGTACATTCCCGATTCACATGGAGGCAATGAGCGATAGGAGGGGATTCGTCTCTCCCGGTATTGGGGGTTGATGTTGCGCTATGCTCGACTGGCCATAACAGGAAATCCCTGGCCAGGGTTGCAGTGACCTACTGGTAAGTGTTATCAGTAGTTTCACACATGTCATGGACTTCACGTCGGCATGACTTATCAAGCTATTGGGGTCTGACGTTTACCACCCCTAGGCGAGATATGCGACATATCAGACGAACAGACCGGACTGTACGGTAAGTGTTACTGGTTGGATCCACAGGAGTGTGAGCGGGCTTGCTCGTCGATCTTCTGATCGCTCAATACCCGGGTGGCCGTTACGTTTAGCAGACCGCTTGCGGCTTGTGGATGTTTGATATGATCATCATCCGCTGCCGGCGTATTGACGAGTCTTTAGAGTCCTACACAGAGGTTTCCTGGCTCAAGCGAAACGAAATAGGAGCGCATATGAGATATGTGCGGGACCGAGAATAATGCGTGTATGTGATACCGTATTTCATTCTCGCGATGAATGTGTCGAATGGTTGTATGCGATATAACCTGGTTATCGAATCAAGGATTGATTCGATAAGCCGATACATTGGATACTAGCCGGTTATATGCGATATGACCGGATCATTGAATCAAGTGTTGATTTAATGATTTAATGTATAATTATATATTTGATATATTACTTTGCATTAACTAGTATTGGTTCACTTTAAATAGATTTACTCACTTGGTTTGTGCACATTGTATATGTGATATATTTTGTGCACATGATTGTATCATGTTTGATGATACATTCAAGCTTGGGTTTGTGTAAAGAATTGACCATGGTTATATGAATGGTTAGGGTTTCATTTTATTTACTTATTCATTTATTTATTCTTTTTGTTTATTTTGGAAAAAGAAAATGATAAAGAAAATGGAATGGTGGCTTGATTTGTTTGTAGTTGAAGTTTCTTGAAACTTTGACTAATTCACCATTCTTGTCTCATCCTTAACCCTAACCATTCAAGTTAACCATGGTCCATTATCTATAACTAACCAAGGGTTAATATATGATATGTATTGATTTATTTATCTCATAATTAATACTTATCATATCATCTTCTTCTTCTTCATCTTCTTCTTACATGAAGAAAAAGCTTGCCTCTTCAATGGCAACTAGCCAAAACAAGTGAGAAATCCAATTCTAAAGTTTACCCACTTCCTATTTCTTCATCCTCTACCTCTTGCCAAGTTGTATAGGGTGTTTCCTTCACAAGTTTTCATGGCTTGGTGAAGTTGGAGCTTGTTCTTGTGATGCCTCGACGTAGATCATCTTCGGCATCGAACCGACGATCAAGCCCGCCCATTTCTCCGAAGAAGCCGATGCTAGAGTCATGGATTTGATTTGGACAGCGGAGGGACCTCATCACGGAGCCTAGGATGTGGAGGACCGGATCTACAAAGGTTATAGCCCCTTTCCTTTAGATACATTTCCGTTTACTTGCTTGTTTCGCCTATTTATCTAGTTAAAGATCCGTATTAGGGTTTGTAGGCACTTGAAAATTTTAAATTGGCCGTGTTTGATCACTTGTGAGACTTCATTAGTGTGCCTAGGAACCCTACAGTGGTATCAGAGCCTAGCTAGAGCCTTAGGCGATGCGTAGACGGAGTTAGAAGTCCGATCGACCCGAAACCCCGATTTTAACTTGCTCTCTGGACATTTCTGTAAAATGTGGATTTTTGAGGATTAAAAATATTCAGAAAAATCATCAGGAAGATCTAAGAGTTACTGTAAAATTCGATGGCCTGATTCCTTAAAGTCACCGCGGATCCGCGGCATGAGCATGCTCATGCGGCGGTTCCGCGGCCAGTTTGTCATTTTGTGCTTCGAAGTTTGCACCGTAATTCTTAGTAAGTAGTGCTGGTTTTCCTGGGAATATTTTAATATTTATTCCAGAGTTTTTATTTTCAGGGTTGTTTTGGGGATTCGGTGTTTCGATCGGAGTATCAGATTTTGTCTATGTGGCTTTCCGGATAAATTTTAGAATATGTTAAAAAGTTCGACCGGATATAAATACCCAATTTTTCCCCTGTCGGGAAATTTCCAAGTGTTGGATTTTTCCGTAGTTTAACGACGTTCTAAGTAGTGCAAGTAACGCGATGGTCCCTCTAGAAGACAACAAACCTTAACTCGATTATGTGACCGTCTTGAACCGCCCTTTAAACCTTCGGGTTTGGGACAGTACGGCGTGCCACATGTGAGGCGTTGGCTTGACCCTTCTACGGCTGGACCATTGGTACTGAGGCACGAATTGAATGCTGTTAGACTTATTTCATGTGTTGATCTGTTTCGGGAAAACTTGGGTGTTCGATTGTTCGATCGAAAAGTTTAGCATTTTCTATTTATCCGGAATGTGATACAATAATTGGAATTCACAAATAGTTATGAGATAACGGAATGAATATTATAAACATAGCAGTTTAGTCTCACTTGATCGGTTGCCACGGAATTTTGATGTGATCAAAAGTCCGTCGCAATCACGTAGGGTACGCGGATACTCGCCGGGTAAACTTAATAGACAGCCTCACTCCATAGCCCCGACCAAGTGACTGTAGGAGAACCCCGTCGCCGAAAGCATCCGTTCGGGTGCTCGCGGCAGCGGTGTTCCGCCTTGGTGCACTTCGTCGACGGTATCAGGGATGCGGCCGCCTACTAAAGTTTGCGACGAGCATTCGATCAGTTTTTCGGGAATCTTGTTGAATTGCCCGACTTGATACTGAAAAGTGTTTTCGATAACGAGACTAAAATGCGGGGTTTATAATTGTTAGGCATGTAATGTCTAAGGAATTCATTGGTTTAGGCATGCGATGTCTAAAGAGTTTGCGGATTCCAACTGTTGTAGTTTTACACTTTCTTTTCTGTGACCGTAAGTGTAATATGTGATATCGCCGGTTTCGTTGCTATATGTCAACGACAATTGGGATACGCATGTTTACTTACGTTGATGACATGTGATGTTATGTGTTGCTGGATATGTTATATTGGATCGTCGTGTTTGAATAGCCGGGATTTTTTTTTATGTGAGATGAGTGTTTTTCATTTTCATTCATGTAAAAAAAAAACTTGTATGTAATATTCTTTTATTGGGGCACTTCCAGGTTGCGGAAGTAGTCACCGTTGATGTATATTATTTACTTTTCTGCACTAGGATAGACCCAAGGAGGGGAGCACAAGTAACCGGGTTCTGGGGTCCAGTGGGAGACCAACTCGAGGAGTCAAGTCCGGGTCTCTTAACCCTAGAATTGGTAGGGTTGCTTGCCGCTCTCGTAGGGGTCAAGGGGTGTGGGATTGGCTATTCATCACGACCGTAGAATCCGTGTTTTATACTGGCTCGTATTGAAAACACGGACGTCCTAGTATATCAAATATTTCATATGTTTCTTCTGCTGTGTTATCTGTGATGTGATCATGTGATGTTCTGTGACAGATATTATATATGGTATATATGATATATTATATAGACGTTGCTTATGTTTTACACCCCCGCTAGCCCTGCCTCGCTCTGGCGTTAGTTACCTAACCTAACGGTGCAGACGGGACATCGAGGCGAATGCGGATGCTGGGACATATATAGGTAGGACTTTCTTGCTCGACATGATAGTACGCTATCTGGTTGCTCTTTATCTTAACATGTATACTTTCTGTCTCTCTGATTACATGTTGATAAAGCCCTTAGGATGTGTACTCGACTTCCAGGACTATGATGCAGATCATACTAGTGGGGCCTGGGTAGTCAATGAGTACATCCTTCATTGTTCCTAGTCGTGGGAATATCGAGACGGGGCATCGATATTCCAGAGTAGACTAGCGCATATCTTCTCGACCCATGCGATGGACGATGGATGATCCCATATCCACTGGTGTTTGACATCGAATATGGTATGCGGGTGCTCAGTGGAGACTGGGTACACTGAACGGACTCGCCGAGAACTCCCAGATGGTATTATACCTCACGTCAGATGGCAGTTCTCTGGTGACACTGGTACAGCTTAGTTTGTTGACCCGAGATCGTCATATAGTCTTGTGTGTCTCCCACTGTGCCTTGATTTCCACCCTACCACGGCTCTACTGAGTTGTGCAAACAGGTGGTTTTTGGGTACAGTCCCGATTCACATGGAGGCAATGAGCGATAGGAGGGGATTCGTCTCTCCCGGTATTGGGGGTTGATGTTGCGCTATGCTCGACTGGCCATAACAGGAAATCCCTGGCCAGGGTTGCAGTGACCTACTGGTAAGTGTTATCAGTAGTTTCATACATGTCATGGACTTCACGTCGGCATGACTTATCAAGCTATTGGGGTCTGACGTTTACCACCCCTAGGCGAGATATGCGACATATCAGACTAACAGACCGGACTGTACGGTAAGTGTTACTGGTTGGATCCACAGGAGTGTGAGCAGGCTTGCTCGTCGATCTTCTGATCGCTCAATACCCGGGTGGCCGTTACGTTTAGCAGACCGCTTGCGGCTTGTGGATGTTTGATATGATCATCATCCGCTGCCGGCGTATTGACGAGTCTTTAGAGTCCTACACAGAGGTTTCCTGGCTCAAGCGAAACGAAATAGGAGCGCATATGAGATATGTGCGGGACCGAGAATAATGCGTGTATGTGATACCGTATTTCATTCTCGCGATGAATGTGTCGAATGGTTGTATGCGATATAACCTGGTTATCGAATCAAGGATTGATTCGATAAGCCGATACATTGGATACTAGCCGGTTATATGCGATATGACCGGATCATTGAATCAAGTGTTGATTTAATGATTTAATGTATAATTATATATTTGATATATTACTTTGCATTAACTAGTATTGGTTCACTTTAAATGGATTTACTCACTTGGTTTGTGCACATTGTATATGTGATATATTTTGTGCACATGATTGTATCATGTTTGATGATACATTCAAGCTTGGGTTTGTGTAAAGAATTGACCATGGTTATATGAATGGTTAGGGTTTCATTTTATTTACTTATTCATTTATTTATTCTTTTTGTTTATTTTGGAAAAAGAAAATGATAAAGAAAATGGAATGGTGGCTTGATTTGTTTGTAGTTGAAGTTTCTTGAAACTTTGACTAAGTCACCATTCTTGTCTCATCCTTAACCCTAACCATTCAAGTTAACCATGGTCCATTATCTACAACTAACCAAGGGTTAATATATGATAAGTATTGATTTATTTATCTCATAATTAATACTTATCATATCATCATCTTCTTCTTCATCTTCTTCTTACATGAAGAAAAAGCTTGCCTCTTCAATGGCAACTAGCCAAAACAAGTGAGAAATCCAATTCTAAAGTTTACCCACTTCCTATTTCTTCATCCTCTACCTCTTGCCAAGTTGTATAGGGTGTTTCCTTCACAAGTTTTCATGGCTTGGTGAAGTTGGAGCTTGTTCTTGTGATGCCTCGACGTAGATCATCTTCGGCATCGAACCGACGATCAAGCCCGCCCATTTCTCCGATGAAGCCGATGCTAGAGTCATGGATTTGATTTGGACAGCGGAAGGACCTCATCACGGAGTCTAGGATGTGGAGGACCGGATCTACAAAGGTTGTAGCCCCTTTCCTTTAGATACATTTCCGTTTACTTGCTTGTTTCGCCTATTTATCTAGTTAACGATCCGTATTAGGGTTTGTAGGCACTTGAAAATTTTAAATTGGCCGTGTTTGATCACTTGTGAGACTTCATTAGTGTGCCTAGGAACCCTACATCTAGTGTGCACCAAAATCGCATCAAGCGCGCCAAGTATGCGCAAGAATCCAACTCAAGTGCACAAGGTGCACAGAAAAAAATATCGAATATCACAATCGAAATCGATGGTAGACAAAATAGCTCAACCAAAATCAGGTATACTATGGTATATACTCTCACAACCACTTGCATCAGCTGCACAAAATCAAATCAAAGTACTAAAAATGCATGAAAACTGCACCGAAGGCACAAGTCAAATCACATACATATTATAGGCATGAAATGAAAATCAACATCTCGAACGACATCAAATCGAATTCGAGTGCAATTGTCGTGCACAAAATATCCATCATGCAATAAATCGTCCAAAATACCGAAATCCAAAATGACGGACACGTGATATTCGAATCACCAAATCGCAAATCGTAAATACTGTCGTCGATATGTCCTTCCTTCAAAGTCGAGAAGGTGTCGGTGCATCTAAAGCTAGCAGAGCAAGATATCTTCTTGCCTCTTGTTCATGGTCTGGCGCCTTGTGCCCTTAGGCTCTCGTCTCTCACTTCGAATTGCCAGTTACATAACTCTTCAGCTCAACGGCCCAATATGTAAATGACGACAGAAACAGTTCCGCTCTGGCACATCCTCTAAAGATCTCTGACCAACCATCATGGTCACTCACAACATGTCTCTTCGATGATGCCGAACTCTGGCCTACTGGGCGTGCGTTATACGACCGATCCTGGTCCAAGTCTTCTTGTATAGTATTCCAGAAAGATTCTGTCGGGGTCTTTTCCAAATCTCGTTCCTGTCGAGCTGCCCGGAAGTTATCACCATTTACTAAATCCATTTCTTGTTCCGGAATAGCTGCATACTCATCGCGACTTCTTCCAAAAGATATATTCATATTCGACGCCTCTGCATGAGTATCACATCTCTGATGTCAACGGAGTGGAACATAATCTTGTCAAGATCTTGTACGAACCTCTTATTCCACTTTTCTCTAATTTCGACTGATTCAGACTCGTCTCTTTATAGCTGTATGGACTACGCTATAAACGGCTATACTCATATCTAGAGTCTCCCTTCAGAAACTGCGAACATCGACAGCTCAATATCTTGTGGTAGGTATCTGGCCAACTATGCCCTTGGAAATTCTTCTAATTCGTCGGAGGAATACTCTTCATTCGTCTGTTTTCTATCGACTCTCAACGTGCCTGTGTGAAGTCTTCTCTAGCTGAATTCAATCAATCTGATGACCTCGCATCGGGGTATGCAAACGAACTACATGTCCTAGTCATTCATCCATGGGTGACTAGCGATCTTCTATCTAATCCCTAAGTACAACTCGTGCTACAATAGCTACAAACATCTGGGGTGATATCTTTTCAGTTCCAGCAACAACTAGCCCATCCGTCCGCACAATAGACAATGCCTAAATCATCAAGAATAAACGGTGCATTGACGGTCATCACATTCTGGCTGGCCTCTAGCGGTAGTCCGATCATCTGGTGTAGATACCAAACGCTTGCGTCGATGAGAAAATATAGTAAAATGACATATCGAAATGCTCATGTCATCGGAAAACACAATAAAACGACACATCTATGCAATCGTGTGTCACCGGAATTACGCCCTAGTCAGTCCACGTCCAAGACGAGCTCATGTTGACTGCAACTCTAGCCGCAGCTCTCTCTGCCCGTGCAACCGTGGTAACAGAAACCACAAACCGATATCGATGAGGATATATCATAAGAACGAATATAATACAGTGCAAAGAAATGTACATCCTAAGGCTTCTTAAGCGGAGTAGCATATTGTAAGTATGCCGCGGAACATACACACAGTACGTCACTTTACTTAATTCACCTACTCCATCAACCAAGGTCAACCTATGCGACGAAAGTTCGGGTCTAATACACCCTCGACCAAGTCTAAGTTCCATAAGGTCAAGCCTAGGTTTCGAATATAAATATACAGCCTAGACTCCGCACAGTCAAACTTAGATTCGGACCAAGGTTAAATCTAGCGCTCTGATACCAACTTTGTCACGAACCAAAATGGCACGTGACTGGCACTTGAATCATGTGAAGTCTATAGGACCCCACCTAATTCAAGTAAGCCAAAAGCACAGAAATCTAAACCATTTAAAAAGAGAGTGAATGAATACTTTTTGAAAGTTAACATATAAAATCACTTTGAAAGTCGTAGTAAGCATTTTTAAAACATCAAGTATTTTCCAAAAATTTCGGGAGAGTTTCCTTTGTAAATACTGGCCCCAAACGGGTACAAACATGAATAAATATGAGTAATGCATAAATGCATCGCCAAGCGTGAGCTAGCTCTTCACCAATTGGCGGAACAACCACACAAGCAATATAATATACAACGCCCAAGGGCAAGGATCAAAACTCAGAAAATTAAAGAACTCAACATCATCAAGGAAGCCAGAAAACCATAATAATACAAGCGCGCAACTTTAAGGTCGAAAGAATAACAACCGATTTTCTAAATCCGTCCTAAATAATACAAGTCTGGTTGATGGAGTTTACTAGATACAACTGAAATAATAAAATACAACGGTGGTCACGATGCAAGTGAACTCACCTACCTAAGCAATCACCAGAAGGAAGCAGTGTGCCAGCAAGCCGCAACGAAACCTGTACGGCCAAACCTGTAAGAAACTGTGGCACAACGGGGGTGAGTTGCCAACTCGTGTGTAGAAAACATCACCAAGAAGAAATCGTATGTATGACTCTCTCCTAGGTAATGCAATAATATCCTCATAATAATATAAACAGAAGCATCTAATAATGGCCAGGGTAAACATCTAAGCATAAGTATGATACCAAGTGCTCGTATCAGTGCCTCAGGTAGCAACATATCACATATATGATGTACAAATGCATTAAGAATGAGAGCAGGATACATCTTGTACGAGAAAACTATTTTCTTATCTCAGTGAGATTTTTGTACAAAAACGAAATATAATCAATGAAATCAATAGAGAATCTGTGACAAGCATCGACACAAAACATGTATCCCAATAACTAAATGACTCAATATCTCAATATCTTGGGCTCTGGCAATTCGGACTGGCCCATAACATCAAATCTCTCGACTACGTCGGTATGCTCCGGATATCTGCCGCGCCCGACACACCGGTATGGTAGTCTGCCCCTGCCAGGCTCATCGGCATCCCCACAAAACCACTCTTGTCCCGGGGTACCGTACCGGGTCCACCATGCACCCGTAGACAGTTCATCCTCCTCCTCGAATCGGGTGTATAATATCACTCAAGCGCCGAGAAAACTCATGGTGGATGACACATACATCATATCACGAGAAAACCGCAATTTGCATTTAAAATGATAATGAGTTTATAAAATCCTTGCGGTTTCTCCAAATCCAAAATCTCATGAAAAATCCGATATCCAAACATCTCAGAGTAAATAAATAGTGATTTACCGGGATAAAGCGCCATAATATTGCATGACAAATGAACGTATAAATGCATAAAGTATCTCAGTAATAAATGCAATATCTAAACTAGCATATGAAAGCAAGCGTACTAGTACTATGTCGAAACTACTAGCTATCAATTTATACCAATGAAGTGGGGTTTTCTAATATGTACGTGACATGAAAATTACCGATGAAGATGTGTGGGAGCCGGCAATCCTGTATACGTGGAGCATACGCATCATCGGTAATGGTGTTGGTGTCCTGTCAACAAGGTTTCATAACAACTAACGAAAACACATTTAAGCATGCAATGCAATGCGAACAAAAGGAATATATGAAAAATGCATAATATATGCAACATTGAAGAATATATATTTCTATATACGAGTCATACAGTTTTTAGTGTTTGAAATCGTACGAATCATGGTTTTAGAAAAATAGGGGCTACGGGGTCCTTGAGAAAAGATACATCCTTTGAAAAATCCGTAGTGTCCCTCCGCCTGTCTTTAAAATACTCACGATTTCGTTAGTTTTGAAAATAAGTATGACTCGAGCCCAGTTTAACATCTACCTGATAAACTACATGACTAAACTAAAAGACTAATCGAAGGGGTAAGCAAATCCAACTAAGTCTTAGTCGATAAATCTAGTAGTTGGCGATCCCGCCTCAATAGCATCACGTACGGTAAAATATATAATACGACATCCTCGAATCAAGAGTGTGGATCAATCATCATATTTATGTTGGATATAGTGCCCTCAGAGTCAATTATTGGATCGCTGGCACGTGATTGCAATGATTGAGGGAGGATCTATACCGGTAGGACAGTCTTACTCGAGAGATTTGTATACTATCTGGTTTGTCTTTATCATCGTGTACATGCTTTAGGTGACATTGTTGTTCACTATTACACGTTGATAGAGAATAGTATGCTACCATGGTTTATCTTTATCATCGTGCACTGCTTCAGGTGACCTTACAGGTTACTATTACACGTTGATAGAGCCCTTATGATTCTTGCTTGACTACCAGCAGCATGATGGCGATCATATACGTGAGAGTTGGGTAGTCTATAAGCACATCCTTAAAGTGGTCCCTAGTCATGGGAGTTTCGAGACTGTGCATCGATACTCCATTAGTAGACTAGTGTATACAGTCGAGACCCTGACGAGGGGCGGTGGCCGGTCTCACAAGCCATTGCTGTCAGTTGGTTCACCTAAGATGTATACAGGTGCTCATTGGGTTATGAGTACACCGGACAGGACTCGCCGGGAACATGCTAGTTGGTATTATACCTGACGTCAGATAGCAGTTCCCTGGTTACATGTGTACAGGTTAGTTCATGACCTGAGATCGTCATTTGTCTCGTGTGAGTTCCCACTGTTCTTTGATTATTACCCTACCACGGCTTAAAGGACTCATGCAAATAGGTTTTAGTTGGGTACAGTCCCGAGCCACATAGAGGCAGTGAGCAGATCGGCAGGGGTTTCGTCTCACCCGGTATTGGGAGTGAGATCGCGCTGTGTCTAGGAGAGCCATTACATGAAGTTCTTGGCCAAGGAAGGAGATTTACTGGTAGGTATTCCAGTAGTATCTCAAGGTGTTCTGGGCTACACTCCGACACGACTTGTACCGCTTTTGGTGGTCTGACTTTTACCAACCCCCTAGGCCCGACATGCGATGCTCATAGACGAACGGACCAGACTGTACGAATAATGTCATTGATAGGCTTAGTAGGGTGTCAGGATGAGTTCGCTCATCGAACTCCTTTTTGGTCAATACATGGTAGACCGTTACGTACGGCTAGTACCTCTGACGTGCTGGTGGTTAAATCCACAGCTAATGTATTGACGAGTCTTTAGAGTCCTCCACAGTCAGTTTCTTAAGTTTCGGGCGAAATGTTGTAAAGGCCGTATGATATATTGCAGGGTTCGATCATATACGTGCAGTAGTGCACGGATCATGATCGGGCGGATCATACTAGTGGGCCTTGGTTTAAGCTGGATCCTAGTATTAGATTTGTTGGATTACTTTAGTCTCATCGCATTCGCATTCAGTCGGAATGCGGATGCAGGTATGTATATACATGTGTGGGGTATCCTTGTGATCCGTCACGAGTTTACTTTAGATGTTGCCGGATCTTTTTTGTTGGACCAAACATTTGGATTAATATTTGGATGGTGGAAATTATGAGCTAGAATTCATCATGAGATGCATTAAATGTGACATGGACATATATAGTGACCCATGGTGTCTTTTTTTCTGTAATATGTCACATTAGTGTTCGATTTGTGTGTTGAATTGATAAGAGGAGAGAGAGGGGCAGCCATGATATGGTTGTTAGCTATCATATTATTGAACTAACTCACTCTCATTTTATCATTCCATCACAAAAGAAAAGAAAGAGAAAAACTTCTTCTTCTTCCTCTTTCTTCTCTTGCTCATAATCTCCATCAATGGCAACACCTTCAACCTCCATCCATCTTATGGATGCAAGAGACAAAGTGATCACAAAAATTTTCTACATCACATTGGACACGTCGGCTAGCACACTTCGTGCCGGAGTTGCTTCGGATGAAGCAGGAGCCCGTAAAAGGAATCGATGATGTGGTGCCCTTTCCGATGAGGAGGTCGAGACCGGAGATGCCGTGAGGAGCTTAGGATGGTGACCAAAGACCGAAGGACACAGATCGATCGGTATAGCCTTTCTATCCCTTCTCTAGTTGCTAGTTTTAGGTAAATGGTTCGATCCGGGTTTTAAGCATACGATAGCGCCGATTTCAAGTTTTGAAAAAGTTTTCATTTCCGCTTTTTGGCCTCGGACAGATGGCCGGGGCCCTACCGTAGACATACATGGTATTAGAGCCAGGACATTAACCATTACTAGCTTGTTCCAATGTATTTAAAATATCGATCGAACGGATTTTCTAAAAACACAGTTTCTGTCGAATTTTTTCTATGGTCAAAAAATTATTTGGTGTGTTGCAGAAAATCAGGCAGGCTGTCCTAAGAACACTGCAGAAAATTGGTGGCATGTTAGCACTGTTGCGCCGCGGAACCACGGCCGTAACCCCGTTTTGGCCGCGTTTCCGCCGCATCACTGTAGCTGCACTGCACCATTTTTTTACAGTGCTCTTTGACAGGGAATTGGGGTTTCTTGTATTTTTTGTTTGGACCCAGATTATTTTGAGTGCTGGAATTGCACTTGGGGCCCACTTCGGGAAGTTTTGTCGATCAGAATTTTAAATACATTGGTTTACAGTACTTACATTATATCTACGACCGTGAATGTCATTTGAGCGGTAAACCTTGTCTAATTGGTATAGTCCTTTTAGATGGGTTTACGAACGTGACATTCCAGTTGATGTTCTGTGTTGTGCTGTGATCTTGCGGATTTGTCATGGTGGATAGCCTGGATCCAATGGTAGTACAGTTTGGTTGTATTTGTACATTTGATATTGCTGGGCGAGCTTCCGACATATGGACTGCCGTCACTACCTGTTTGTATATTATTCTTTTGGGGCATGACCGGGCTGAGGTCGATGTACCCGTTGTGTATATTTTACTTTTTGTACTAGGATTACCCCGCAGTGGGGTGCAAGGATAGCCGGGTTCTAGAGGGCAACGAGCCTGCATCTCATGGCTTTGAGACGGAGGGGGCTTTACTCTAGAATTGGCGGGCTATTCGCTGCACTCGTAGAGGGTACAGGTTGACCCAAGGCGGGGTGCCCAAGTTACCGGATCCCGTGAAGGGCTCGGTGGTCCATTCACTTTGTTGATGGGGGCTGCCTCGCTTCAGGTTTTGGCGGGTAACCTGCCGCGCCCGTAGGGGTCTAGGATTTCATTGCACAGGATATCCACACGACCACGGGAACGTCGGGTTTCAGTAGTGGCTCTATGAAACCCGGGGATCCCAGATTATTTGTATTGTTCTGAGATGCTTATTACATTTCTGTGATGTTGCATTTTATCACTCCATGAGCGAATATTATATATTGATATATATATATATATACTAGTAGATGTTGTATATGTTTTACACCCGCGCTAGTCCAGTTCCTGCTCTGTCGTTTGTTAAGTAACCTAACGGGTGATGACGGGACCCAGTGGCGAATGCGGATGGCATATACGTACATCATATTTTCGTTCTTTTGTGGTGTGATTAATTGATGGGACTGCATTGATTCGGATCAATGTAAGATAAACAAACCTGTTTGATGTTGTTGGAACATTTTTCCAAAAAGCTGTTATTGCAAGGATGTTCTCTTTTGTTTTGTACAGTGGTATTCGGTTATGAATATCCAGCACCTCAGTCGACGAGGCAAGGGCCGAGATCCCTTCATCGGGAGTGACCCCTTGGACAGAAGTTTGCATCAGGGTAATAACTTCACTATAGCCGATTGCCTTTCTGCTTTTCATTGCGGTATTCAGTTGGAATATCCTGCACCTCATTCTACGGGGAAAGAGCCGAGATCCCTTCACCGGGAGTGACCTTTTTAGAAAAGGTTTTTGTCATTATATTTTTATAAAAAGCTATCCGGTTCCTTCAACGATATCAAGTTCATTACGTTAAAGGTTTTTCTCCAAAAACCATTCGTAGCCCTCCGTCATTTCAGAAAGGTAGCAATTAGTATTCGTGCTATGTATGTTGGCCTTCGTCAAGGCATAGTGTATGGTAGCTATTTGTTACTTTTCTGCAGCATAGATAGATGCGTTGGTTTAGGACAGTCATACTACTATTTTGGCCTTCGTCAAGGGTATGTACGGGTGGGTTCAAATTAACCTGGATAATGATGGGTAGAACTTGACATGTGACTTATGATATGTTGGCTTTCGTCAAGGTCATACGAACATGGGGTAAAAATCACATCGGGAGTTTCTAAAGAAACTAAAACTTTCCAGATATGCGCATACCTTCTGGAGTGTGATAACGTGAGTGGATTCCATCACGTTATCATGCCATGATAGTTGGATCCCGATTCCCACTGATGAGTTGGTTTACTCCTCGGGTGATCCCGACTAATTCTTCTTTCAGGTTTGGAGGAGAATTTGACGATACAGTGGGAGGTTTCCTGATTAGATAAATTGATAACCATTATGATCTAGGTTAGAGTGCACGCAGAGTGTTTCTTTTCTCTCTCTCTCTTTGGCAGCTACCATGACCCGACCCTTGACTATGACTCAGTGACCAAGTTAACCGAACCTTCTTAAAATACTGGCTTTTGGATTGTCAGAGTTGCATACTTCATTGCCACTCCTACTTTTACCTTTTTCTCCAGAACACCCCGTATTATTACGAACATCCACTTTTATTAGATAAAACCATCGTATGGTCATATACGAACTCGACGGAACTTGTTCCAGATTCGAGGATGGTTTCCGGTTCTGGAGAAAAACGAATAGGACTATTCAGTTGTCTTTTCTCTTTAACTTCTCTCGCGTTGCGAGTGCTCCTAGGATTAGGACAGTACACCTATTACGCTTATTGAATAGTCTTCTTCCAAACCATAGGCTGGTGCCGAATGGTAGGGAAGGAAGAAAACCATTTAGCCTAAAGGGGTGTACAGAAGGTAACGACTAAAGACATATAAAGGGATTTTGAAAGATGGCAAAGAAATATACGGTTACAGTTGTGAATCTGATAATGGAAGAGGCATTACTAAGAATACCCAGATACCCCTTCGAAACATTTACATATTTCAGTTTCACTGTGTATTGTTAATAGAAAACTGATTTCCCAATTAGTACTTACTCCAGGGTATGTATTTACCAGGTTTGATTCTCACATCTGTATGGTTTTACAGATGATGAGTGGGAGTAAGTTATTGGGAATTGGGTGATCATCCTCATTATATCGGGATTCGTTGTAATTGGTGATATTTGAGGGAATCACCTGGGTTGTTTGCCGGACGGCAAATATTTTGTTTTGAATATCCGTTGTAATGAACCAATTTCAAATTGATATATCTGTACGTTTATTTTTATAAAGTGAGATATAACTTTTTGAAATTATGTCCAAAAAATTAACCTATATCAGTGGATGGTTAGGTAAGGAGCATTAAACAGCGGTGTAATTCTTCTAAACCATAAGTACAGTTTTCAACCTACGACGCACATGGTTTGAGTTATTCAACTCAACGGACTTATACAAAGTATTGTATGTTTTCAAGTGTCCATTAGGACAGAGGGGTTGGTCCTCACACTATATTCTGTTTACTTGTGACTTCTATGGTTTTTAGACAAATGTTTCGTAGAAATGCAAGATCTAAGTTTTGAGAAGTTATAGGTATAAGAATAAAGTAGAGAACCGGGTGTTGCAAATATCAGGATTCTTCAAGGTGATCGAAGATATAGATACTTGTGTATGGTATTCAGTTAATAGTAATGATTAAGAGAAACTTGTTTCTCTTTCAGGTTACTCATATCTGGATGCATTCCTAAGTTGAGTAACGCTGATCGGCCTCCTTCCATTTAGTTGACATGCACTGGAGACAGCTGCATGATTTGAATCTGGTTCCAATTAAATCAGTGCCTCTGTTTCTATATTAGATATAGAACGGTTCATGTCTTAACGATGTTAAGGTACGGGGAGTTGTTCGGCTTATGCTTAAAACCAGACTCTGGATAACTCAAGGCACGTTTCTGTAATGGCTGTTTGTGGGTTGACCCGGGCTATGACGAGGTTGATTTTCTACCATCTGGAAGATCAATAGTGATATTGTTCTTGACTCGCCACAGTTTTGATAAAAATGGATTTTTCCGGAAAACAGTTGTGGGAGTATGGTAGAACTGGAAGTGTTGCCAGAACCGCAAACGATTACTGAAAATTTAATAGGACCTAAAGATTCAATCTTGTTTGGCATTCCATTAGCCACTCCGCAGATATGGTGGGTAACCTCAGGCACCCGAGATGTACTCTGGTAGCCTCAAGGACGGTGACAGGGAGGTTCTTGTTTACCCAGACTTGCCATTACTGTTGTTCCAGACTGTGAGACCTGGCAGGAGGATGAGTATAGCGTCGTTCTAAACTAGCTTTAGAAGTGTACGTGTATATGACTCTGCCAGAGGGTTGTCGTAGTCAGTGGGAGCAGCGGAAGCTAAGTGCGGACCTGACACTACTGTTGTTCCAAACTATGATATCCGGCAGGAGGATGAGTATAGCGTCGTTCTGAACTGGCTTTAGAAGTGTACGTATATATGAATCTGCCAGAGGGTTGTCATAGTCAGTGGGAGCAGCGGAAGCATAGTGGACAAGTAGCTTATGTCTATTTATAGACTAAAGCAGAATATAGCGGAGATAGATCATCTATTTCTGATGTGACAATCAAAGGTTTGACTTCATCAGAATAGGGGATGGATCTGTTAAGAGGGTAGTAGGGTGTGATGTCCTGGTATTTGGATGACATACACAGAGTAGGAAGTGAAATTCCTATACTAGGTCGGTTATACTTTGGTTGTCACACAGTGGTTTCTCCACAAAGGACTTGGATATTATATCTGACATTCTGGTTATTAGGTCTATGGTTTTAGATCTAGATTTGGGTAGTTTCCCTATCTGGATACTTAGAAAGCATTCTACAGGTAATTTAGAATGGATGACTCCTGGCACGGTAGTATACCTGCAGGTGATGGAGTCACCCTCTCTTAAGGTGTCTTACAGACTAAAGAGGAGAGGGATGTGCATGATTAGCAGATCACTTGCTTATGCAATTGAGTCAATCATGAGATGTCAAGCGCCACACCAGATGTTGTTTTTGCACGAGATGCAATATGTAGATATTGATCCAATCCTGGGGAAACGATCGGAAGAAGTTTTAGAACATAAGTGGATGTTCTAGGGATATGATAACGGCATCCTCCTTCGGGAGACAGTTATCATTCCAGGCTTCCAAGGTGACCTGGATGACAGAGTGACTGTCAGAGTTATAGTTTTCCCTCTGACGAGGGGTAGTGGTTTGGACAGGAGGTCCAAGAGGATACCGAGGGAGGCATGGCCCAGGATACTGATTAAGTTTAGTTGTCGATACAGTCTAAGAAGTTTGGATTTGGAGTTCATTTATGAGCTAGGTCCCATCAGATATCCAGACATATTCAAAGACAGATATTGCTCATTTCGGGAGATGGTTTTCTCCGCGAACTTGAGATGAAGAGAGACATAGAAAGAAACATCAGGGCGGATCCACTCACTGAGGCTATTCCTCGAACGCAATGGTTTCACAAACGGGCTTTGTGAGACTGATTAGTAGAGGAGTTGGGTGTTCGATATTACACGGGCTGTGAGTATGCGACATCGCAATAAGTGCAAGTGGGAGATTGTTGGATATAGTGCCATCAGAGTCAATTATTGGATCGCAGGCACGTGATTGCAATGATTGAGGGAGGACCTATACCAGTAGGACAGTCTTACTCTTGAGGTTTGTATACTATCTGGTTTGTCTTTATCATCATATACATGCTTTAGGTGACATTGTTGTTCACTATTACACGTTGATAGAGAATAGTATGCTACCATGGTTTATCTTTATCATCGTGCACTGCTTCAGGTGACCTTACAGGTCACTATTACACCTTGATAGAGCCCTTAGGATTCTTGCTTGACTACCAGCAGTATGATGGCGATCATATACGTGAGAGTTGGGTAGTCTATAAGCATATCCTTAAAGTGGTCCCTAGTCGTGGGAGTTTCGAGACTGGGCATCGATACTCCATTAGTAGACTAGTGTATACAGTCGAGACCCCGACGAGGGGGGTTTGCCGGTCTCACAAGACATTGGTGTCAGTTGGTTCACCTAAGATGTATACAGGTGCTCATTGGGTTATGACTACACCGGACAGGACTCGCTGGGAACATGCTAGTTGGTATTATACCTGACGTCAGATAGCAGTTCCCTGGTGACATGTGCACATGTTAGTTCATCGACCTGAGATCGTCAATTGTCTCGTGTGAGTTCCCACTGTTCTTTGATTATTACCCTACCACAGCTTAAAGGAGTCGTGCAAACAGGTTTTAGTTGGGTACAGTCCCGAGCCACATGGAGGCAGTGAGCGGATCGGCAGGGGTTTCTTCTCTCCCGGTGTTGGGAGTGAGATCGCGCTGTGTCTATGAGAGCCATTACATGAAGCCTTTGGTCAAGGCAGGAGATTTACTGGAAGGAATTCCAGTAGTATCTTAGGGTGTTCTGGGATACACTCCGACATGATTTGTACCGCTTTTGGGGGTCTGACTTTTACCACCCCCTAGGCCCGACATGCGTTGCTCATAGACGAACGGACCGGACTGTACAGATATTGTCACTGACAGGCTCAGTATGGTGTCAGGATGAGTTCGCTCATCGACCTCCCTTTTGGTCAATACCCGGTAGCCTGTTACGTACGACTAGTACCTCTGACGTGCTGGTGGTTAAATCCACAGCCAATGTATTGACGAGTCTTTAGAGTCCCCCACAGACAGTTTCTCAAGTTTTGGGCGAAACGTTGTAGAGGCTGTATGATATATAGCAGGGTTGGATCATATACGTGCAGTAGTGCACGGATCATGATCGGGCGGATCATACTAGTGGGCTTTGGTTTAAGCCGGATCCTAGTATTAGATTTGTTGGATTACTTTAGTCTCATCGTATTCGCATTCAGTCGGAATGCGGATGCAGGTATGTATATACATGTGAGGGGTATCCTTGTGATCCGTCACGAGTTTACTTCAGATGTTGCCGGATCTTTTTTGTTGGACCAAACATTTGGATTAATGTTTGGATGGTGGAAATTATGATCTAGAATTCATCATGAGATGCATTAAATATGATATGGACATATATAGTGACCAATGGTCTCTTTTTTGTGTAATATATCACATTAGTGTTTGATTTGTGTGTTGAATTGATAAGAGGAGAGAGAGGGGCAGCCATGATATGGTTGTTAGCTCTCATATTATTGAACTAACTCACTCTCATTTTATCATTCCATCACAAAAGAAAAGAAAGAGAAAAACTACTTCTTCTTCCTCATTCTTCTCTAGCTCATAATCTCCATCAATGGCAACACCTTCAACCTCCATCCATCTTATGGATGCAAGAGACAAAGTGATCACAAACATTCTCTACATCACATTGGACACGTCGGCTAGCACACTTCGTGCCGGAGTTGCTTCGGATGAAGCGGGAGCCCGTAAAAGGAATCGATGATGTGGTGCCCTTTCCGACGAGGAGATCGAGACCGGAGATACCACGAGGAGCTTGGGATGGTGTCCAAAGACCGAAGGACACGGATCTATCGGTATAGACTTTTTATCCCTTCTCTAGTTACTAGTTGTAGGTAAATGGTTCGATCCGGGTTTTAAGCATACGATAGCGCCGGTTTCAAGTTTTGAAAAAGTTTTCGTTTCCGCATTTTGGCCTTCGACAGACGGCCGGGGCACTACTGTAGACTTACAATTTATACTTCGTACGGTAAAATCCATCGTACGACATCCCGGAAATTGGGGTACGGGTCAATTATCAGATATACCTCATTATTCATATGGTATCATTATCATAATATCCTGAATCAGGGGTATCGTTCTATAGTCTAATACATAACAATACCATCAAACATATATCCGCGTGTGAATAAAAACACATCGCCCATCGATCTGCTATAATATCATGTCGTATCTCATAACAGGACCCAAATCACATTACAGATCTCACGGCATCATGACCGATCACATAGACTCATCTCCAAGTATCATATACTATCCTCATCATCCGTGTATACGTATATGTATATATATGTACCAACGCATCCACACACACACACACACACATAAACATCAACACCCAAACATATCACGTGTGTGCAAGTGTGTGTGTGTGTGTGAACCTATACTCTAGGTTTCACGACTAAGAAACTAAACTAAAAGCTTTTTCTTGCAATTATGCTAAAACAAATCCATGATCTCCTAAAGCCTTGCTTGCTAGTTATACACGTTTCAACACGCACACATACACACATACATACATACATACATACATACATATATATATATAACATATTCACATGCTATACTATAAAACTGCGGGGGTGCTATACGCCATCCACCCGACTTCCCCCGTAGATATACATCTACTAACCTTGATCCTTGCATGTCGAAGTCGATGTCTCCACTCTCCTCTTTGTCATCCGAAGTCCACATGAGGATGCCTACACATATAAACACATAGTATCGTAAACCGAAATCACGCACAAAAACCAAAACGGTACACGTATCACACATAGGTTAAAAACTATGGTCTACTCATGAAAATCAACCAAACGACTCCCGATATCGACGTTGAAACGTCAAGTTACCGATACAAAACACAAATATCAAAACATCAAGTCATGCAAAAGCTACAAATCAAAACAGCAACTAAAGAAAATGGACCCAGATTTTGGTTTAGGTAAAAAGAGTCTAAACAAGCAATGCATAAGGTTAGTCTATGAGGTAAGTGAGCTACAGAACCAACCTAGACACCATTACCCAAAATTTGGCCGGCCACACTACCCTAAAAACCGGCCTGCTCGGCCAAACCTGCTTGGATTGGGTTCGTATTTCCATGGTGGTCTCCTATTGGTCCATCTAGGTCTATCGGGTTGCTAATTTTTCTCGTAATGGTCTCAGGTCAGTCCAGATTCCCTGTAGGTACAAGATGATCACAAAACCGACATTGAACATCTAAAGTCCAAGTGTTGGGTTTAGTCACTGGTTTGATCTAGGTTATAACACCAAAGGGGTTTGTAGTCACTAATTACACTCAATAGCACCATCACAACTCATTAAAATCCTCAATCCTCATCTTGGAATTTTCCAAGATCACTAAGCTACACTTAAACACTTCTAAACTAAAATAGAAACTAAAGGAACTTAATTGCTACACTAATGGCGAAACAATTATCTCATTTGGCAACTCAAGAATTTTCTTGAGTTTCCCCAAGTACACAAAATCCAAACTTTCTTGGTCTACCATGTTAGTTATATGTATGCCCTAGATGCCGTTACTGTACATACGATGTATATTGTAATGGATGCTTGGACATATATAAGGAGGAATTTCTTGCTCGACATGATAGTATGCTATCTGGTTGTACTTTATCTTAACATGTACTCTAATTGTCTCTATGTTACATGTTGATAAAGCCCTTAGGATATGTACTCGACTACTGGGACTATGATGAGATCATACTAGTGGGGCCACGGTAGTCAACGAGTACATCCTATAACTGTTCCTAGTCGAGGGTATATCGAGACAGGGCATCGATACACCAGAGTAGACTAGCGTATACGCATCTTGACCCATATGATGGGTGATGGATGATCCCATATCCATCGGTGTTTGACATCAAGGATGGTGTATGGGTGCTCAGTAGAGACTGGGTACACTGGACGGACTCGCCGAGAACTCCCAGATGGTATTATACCTCACGTCAGATGGCAGTTCTCCGGTGACACTAGTACAGAGTAGTCTGTTGAACCGAGATCGTCATAGAGTCTTGTGTGATTCCCACTGTGCTTTGATTTCCATCATACCACGTCTAAGAGGTCGTGCAAAAAGGTGGCTTTTGGGTATAGTCCCGAATCACATGGAGGCAATGGGCGATAGGAGGAGATTTGTCTCTCCCGGTATAGGGAGTTGATCTTGCGTTATGTTCGATTGGCTATAACTGGAAATCCCTGGCCAGGGTTGCTGAGATTTACTGGTAAGTGTTATCAGTAGTTTCTCGTACTGTTATAGACCTCATATCGACAAGAATTATCAAGCTACCGGGGTCTGACGTTTTGCACCCCTAGGCGAGATATGCGACATATCAGACGACGACACCGGACTGTACGGGAGTGTTACTGATTGGATTCGCAGGAGAATGTACAGGCTTGCTTGTTGATTTTCTGAGCGCTTAATACCTGGGTGGCTGTTACGTTTAGCTGACCGCTTGCAGCTTATGGGTGTTTGATATGATCATCACCTACTGCGGGTGTATTGACGATTCTTTCGAGTTGTACACGGAGGTTTCTTGACTCAGGAAAAACGGAGTAGGGGCACATATGTGATATGTGTGGGACCGAGGATAATGCGATATGAGATACCGTATTCTATTCTCGCGATATTTGATATCAGCCGGGTCATCGGATCAAGTGTTGATTCGATGAATCGGTAAATGAGATATTAGTCGGTTATATGCGATATAGCCGGATTGTCGGATCAAGTGTTGATTCGATAATTTAATGTATAATAATATATATGATATATTAAATTACATTAACTAATATTAGCCCACTAAAAGATTCTTTTACTCACTCGGGTAATACATTGATATATATGCGATATATGTTAATTGTATTATTTTCTTTTGTTACAATAAATATTATATATATGATATATAATATTGTAACATGACATGGTTATTAATGCAACATGATTAGTGGAGATTAAACAAGGTTAGGGTTTGAACTGGGTTAGTTATTTCATGAACCTTCTAGAAGGTTTTCCTTTCTGTTTTGTGCTTAGATATTTTAAAGTGACTCATCTTTAACTCAACCCAAACCCTAGCCCTAGTTAAATCACTACAAAGGTTTAGTTAACCATGGTTGCATTATTCATCATTATTATCTTTTCATTAGTCATCCCAAAAGGATTACTATTCTTCTTCTTCATCTTTGGGCTTCATGAAAAGCTTTCTAGGTTTTTCCTAAGTGATGAAAATGAGTGAGAAATAGAAAACAAATGAGAGCAAAAATCCTAATTCATCATCCTCATCTATCCTTGCAATTTAGATGAGAGTATTCACTTCATTTAGTGAGTGAGAGCTTTTGTTAATGAAACTTCAAGGTATATCATCTTTGTTATCGAAGATCGGAAGCAAGCTTGCATCTTTCTTTTCGCGGAGCCTCTCGAGAGTTCGGAACACGATGATCACAGCGAAAGGACCTCAACACGGAGCTTAAGAAGTGAAGGACCGGATCTACAAAGGTTGTAATCCCTCTCACTTAGTGTTAAAGTGTTTAACATGCTAGTTTTCGCTTAATCTCTAGTTTAAAGATCCGGATTTGGGTTGTTCGGCACGGCTAAATTTTAAATCGGGCATGGTTGATGCCTCGTAGACCCTTGTGCGTGTGCCTAGTAACCCTACAGTGGTATCAGAGCCAAGCTAGAGCTTTAGGCGAAGTCTAGACGAAATTTAAAGTTCGATCGAACCCCGAAACCCTAGTTTTTACCCCTCTCTGGACATTTTTCAAAAAGTTGATTTTTTTCATATTAAAAATACTTAAAAAAATCAGCAGGGAATTATATGGAACTCTGTGAAAAACGAAAAAGTAAATCGCCCAAGGCGCCGCGGAAACGCGGCATGAGCAGGGTCCCGCGGCAGTTCCGCGGCCGTACAGTGACATCATGCTTTGATTTTTGCACAGTAAAGTCCATATCAATTTCCTGATTCTTCTGAGTATTTTTTAATTTACTCAAGTGTTGAGTTTTTTGGGTTGTATTGGGGACTCGTTGATTCGATCGGATAATTTAACTTCGTTTATTTTGTCAGGGTAATTTTTAGAACGTGTTAAAAAGTTCGAACGGATATCAGTAACACAAATTTTCCCCTGCCGGAAAATTTTCAAGTGTTTGATTTTTCCGTAGTTTAAGAACGTTCTAAGTCGTGCAAGTAATGCATTGGACCCTCTAGAAGACAACAAACCTTAACTCGATTAGTTGTATCGCCGTCTTTCGTTGCTATACATCAACGACAATCGGTGTATGCATACTTACTTACGTTGATGATATGAGATATTATGTGTTGCAGTGATATGTTATATTGGATCGTCGTGTTCTGAATAGCCGGGGGGTTTTATGTAAGATTGAGGGTTTTTATTTTCATTCATGTAAAATTCATTTGTATGTAATATTCTTTTATTGGGGCACTTCCGGGCTGAGGATGATGTCACCATTGTATATTATTTACTTTTCTGCACTAGGTAGAACCGAGGAGGGGAGCATAAGTAACCGGGTTCTAGGGTACAGTGGGAGGCCATCTCGATGAGTCGAGACCGGGTCTCCTAACCCTAGAATTGGCAGTGTTACTTGCCGCTCTTGTAGGGGTCTAGGGATGTTGGTTTGGCTATTCATCGCGACCGTGGAATCCGTGTTTTATACAGGCTCGTATTAAAAATACGGACGTCCTAGTATATCTAATATTTCATATATGTTCTTCTACTACAATATTCTGTGATGAGATCATATTACTGCCTGAGACGAATGTTTATATTATATATATGAGATATATATTACATATTGTTGATTTCGTTTCATATCTGATGCTTTTGTAGCATAATTAAAATGGGACTTCATTAATGAGATTAATGAAATAAAAGAAACATAAGATGTTGTAGAAACTTGTTTAAAAACTGGTGCCTCTAGTTCTTGCTTTGCATAGCGGTGTTCCTTGTGGAACATCCAGCACCTTATTCGATAAGGAAAGAGCCGAGATCCCTTCACCGGGAGTGACCTCTTTAGCGAAACTAGCAGATGCTGCATACTCGGTTTGTCTTTTGATTGCTTCTAAAGTTTTTGCTTTGCATAGTGGTATATATGATATACCCTGCATCTTATTCGATGAGGAAAGAGCCGACGATCCCTTCACCGGGAGTGACCTCTTTAGCAAAACTAGAAAAGCCTCAAAAACACTCCATTTGAAATCACTCAATTCTACAACGATATCAAGTTCATTACGCAAAGGGTTTTCTTAAAAACCTGTCGTAGCCCCCCGTCATTTTAGATAAGTACTAGTTAGTATTTGTGCTGCGGTAGTTTGGCCTTCGTCAACGCGTAGTGTACGGTAGCTAACTAATGCTTATCTTTTAGCATATGATGCGATTGGATTAGGGTATTCGTACGGCATAGTTTGGCCTTCGTCAATGGTCATGCGGGTGGGTTTAATTCAATCAAGAAATGAACGGGTTGAACTTGTCTAGCGGACTATGGGTAGTTTGGCCTTCGTCAAGGTCATAGGACGCTAGGGGTAAAATATTATTGGGAATTTCAAGTGTTGAAATTTGCAATGAGATTGCATACCTTCTATGAGATAGTTGGATCCCGATACCCGCTGTGAGTAATAGTTACTCCTGGGAGAGTTTTACACATTACAATTAGCCGATCAAGTAGGTGTCTAGAAAGGTGTCAACGGGGTTACGTCCCTGGGAAAACGAGGTTTACTTTAATTAGGTCCGTGCGAAAGCACGGGGAACCTCCCTCAAAGTACGGGCACTGGCCTGGCTGAATGATTGGCGAACTTGTAGCGTGTAATTAATCCCGGCTAGTCTTTCCATTTAAGATTTGAAGGAAGATTTGATTAAAACAGCAGGAGACATCCTGATTAGATATATTAGATAACCAATCTAATCTTGCAAGAGCATACGCTGAGTGTTTTCTTCTCTCTCTCCAGGTAGCGACCATATCACGCCTTAATTAAGATAATAATACGGATGTATTGACCGAACCCGCTTGTTATACTGAGCAGGGGAACGTTGGTCCCGCTCCAACTTATAAATGTTATAAGACAGGGTAGGAAATTGGGGATTACCAGAATTCCCGTGCCGCCCAAACGAAGAAAGTGCATGCTGATGCATCTTCTTCGGGTGTGTTCACTACACAAAACTGTTTCTCAATGTCCTTTACGTCCTGGGTATTTGATACCGGATTAGGATCCTACATATGTAATTTATTACATGGGCTACAGAAAGGTAGAGAACTGAGAACGGGTGATAAATTTCATGAGATAGAAATGGTGCAAGTGTTGCAGCCAAGTCTGTTGGTAGTTATCACCCTGTATTAGCAAATACATTGATTCTGAATGAATGTTATTAGATACCGAACCTGATATACAACATCATATCAGTCTCTTTATTAGTAAAGAAGGATATAATTTTGTATTATTGGATAATGTTTTGAACATTTCCTATATCAAGAGTTGATCGGTTCAGGCACGTTATCTAAAAGCATTGACGTTCTAAATCAAACTACAGTTCGTAGTAAATAGAGCATACACAAGAGGAAGAATTCAAAAATGAACGAACCCTTCTTGATGCATTGTAGACTAGGTCATATCAATGCGACCCGACTAGCTAAGTTACATTTAGATGTATATTTAAATCTATTTGAATTTACATCTTGTAAAACTTGCCGGTCATGTCACAAAGATAAGATGACCATAGCTCTGTTTATTGGAAACAAAGAAAGAGTTAGTAAACTCTTGGGATTGATACATGCTGATGTATGAAGGTCCTCTGTCTAAACATGCCAAGACCGGTTCTTTGTACTTCATTACATTCTCTGATGATCTCTCAAGATTCAGACATATATTCCTGTCGAAACACAAGTCCGAACCTTTTGAGATATTCACAGAATATAAGTTAGAAGTAGGGAACTAACAACGGGTATAAGTATTATGTCCTTTGATGTGATCAGGGAGGCGAATACTTGAGCCCGGAATTCCTGGACTATTCTAAAGGAGAATGAGATTCTCTCTCAGCATTACTCCTCCGTATACACCATAGCACGATGGTATATCGGGGCGGAGTAATAGCACCATATGTGATATGGTGTGCTCTATGATGAGTACTACTGAGTTTCCTATTTCCTTTTGGGAGTTATGCACTTGAGAAGCTGCATACCTATTGAATAGGGTTCAAATCAAATCAGTTGCCTACCACTTCATATGTGATAAGGAATGGGAATAGCCCATATCTTAAGTAAGTTAAGATTTGGGGTTGTCCGGCCTATGTCTGAAAAGCAAAATCCGGACAAGCTCGAGGCAAAGTCAGATCTGTGGAAGTTTGTTGGATATCCCAAGCATATGCAAGGGAATATCTTCTACCAAACCGAGGAACAAAAATGTTTTGTTTCTCAGCATGCCACCTTTGTGAAAGGGAATTTCTTGTGAAGAAATTAATGGTCATGAGGTAGAACTGGAAGGAATTCCAGCTATACAAACTACAACAGATGATTTGGTAGATCCGAAGGATTTAATAGTATCCAACGAAGCCCAGCCTCTTCGCCGATCTAGTAGGGTTCCTCACCCACCTGAGAGATACTTCGGTTTCTCTATGAAAGTGGGAGCGAGGATTGCATCATGAGATGATGACCCAACTAGTTTCGAGCTGGCCATCAGGAGTGGGACTATGTAAGAATGGTTGGATGATTAGCGATCCGAGATGGAATCCTTATACACCAACAAAGTATGGACTTTGGTTGCTTTATCTGAAGGGTTAAATCCCCATCAGGTGTATATCTTGAGAAGATTACTTGGTGTATATGGAAAAGTTGAGACTTTCAAAGCTATGCTTAACTCCATCCAGATCCTACTCGCCACGGCTACATACCATGACTACGATATTTGGTGGTTAGGTGTCATGACTGCTTTTTTAAATGATATTTTAGAAGAGAGCGTCTATAAGTACACAGCCAGAGGGCTTCGTAGACAGTAGGAGCAGTGGAAACGTGTGCAAGATGTTTTATGTGATAAAACAGGCATCGCGGAGTTGGAACGTCTGTTTTGATGTGGTAGTTAAAGAGTTTGACTTCATCAAAATGGTAGATGAACCTTGTATATACAAAAAGGTAGTAGGGAGTATGGTGGTGATCCTCGTAGAGTACATGGATGACATACTATTGATAGGGAAGGAGTTTCCTATCCTACGCTCGGTCAATCTCCGCTTATCACAAGGATTCTCCATATAGGATCAAAGTGATACCTACTAAATCCTGGGTTTTGGATCTATGAGATAGATCTAATTGGATGTTAGGATACTCACTAGTTGTAGTGAGATGGTATCAATCGATCTTGGGGAGAATCACTGGAAAGGTTCCAGGGTGATAAGGACGACTGAATGTCAGTCGCAGGCATTGTCTTTACCCTCAGTGGAGGGACAGTATGTTGGAAGAGTTCCAAGCTAGATACCGTGACTTACTAGACGAATAAAGGAAAGATACATCGTTACCAAGGATGCTACCAAAGAGGCGGTCTGGATATATAAGTTCATGAGATGAACTTCGTTCCAACCATTGTGTGACAATAGAGTTATGGCTTTGGCCTAGGAACGTCCGTCCCATCAGAAATCCAGATATAATTATTAGGCAGTATCACCTGATCATGGAGATGGTTGATCTCTAGGGAGATCGAGGTTAGGAGAGTAGACACAAAGGACGACAGCGCGGATCCACTCACAAAGGCCTTTTTCCCAGTAGAGACTTTTATGGGATGGTTGAGTATGAGATACTTCAACCACAGCTAATTGTTGGGTATGTGATACCACAACAGATGGCCTTAGTGCAAGTGGGAGATTGTTAGTTATATGTATGCCCTAGAGGCCATTACTTTACATACGATGTATATTGTAATGGATGCTTGGACATATATAGGGAGGACTTTCTTGCTCGACATGATAGTATGCTATATGGTTGTATTTTATCTCACATGTACTCTGATTGTCTCTACGTTACATGTTGATAAAGCCCTTAGGATATGTACTCGACTACTGGTACTATGATGAGATCATACTAGGGGGGCCACGGTAGTCGACGAGTACATCCTATAACTGTTCCTAGTCGAGGGCATATCAAGACAGGGCATCGATAAACTAGAGTAGACTAGCGTATACGCATCTTGACCCATATGATGGGCGATGGATGATCCCATATCCGTCGGTGTATGACATTAAGGATGGTGTATGGGTGCTCAGTAGAGACTTGGTACACTGGACGGACTCGCCGAGAACTCCCAGATGGTATTATACCTCACGTCAGATGGCTGTTCTCCGGTGACACTGGTACAGAGTAGTCTGTTGACCCGAGATCGTCATAGAGTCTTGTGTGATTTCTGTTAGTGTATATGCCCTAGAGGCCATTACTGTATCATACTAGTTTGTATATTACTTAATGGATGCTTGGGATATTCACCTTGTATATACAATCTTGCTCAAAATAGTAGTATGCTACTTGGTTTGTTTCTACTTCAATGTGTACATGTGTTTATTTTTGTATATCACCTATACACATTAGTAGAGCCCTTAGGATCTTTGCTTGATTACCAGCGATGTGATGGCCGTCACACTAGTGGGGCTGGGTAATCTATAAGCACATCCTTATGCAGGTCCCTGGTCGCAGGACTATCGAGACAGGGCATCGATACTCCGGAGTAGACCAGCGCATGCGCTTCTCATCCCAGTATGGGAGACGGTCTGTCCCACAGCCGTCAGTACGTCGTACTTGAGATAGTATGTGGGTGCTCGTTAGGTTACGGGTACACTGGACAGGACTCGTCGGGAACTGACTAGTTGGTATTATACCTATCGTCAGTTATCAGTTCCCAGGTGACATGAGTACAGCTTAGTCCGCTGACTTGACACTGTCACTTCGCCTCGGGTGTGTTCCCACTGTACTTTGATCACTACCCTACCACGGCTCAAAGGAGTCGTGCAAACAGGTGGTGGTTGGGTGCAGTCCCGAAGCACTTGGAGGCAGTGACGGTTAGACAGGATTCGTCTCTCCCGGTATTGGGGGTTGACATCGCGCTGTGTCTAGGAGAGCCATTACACGAGTAGTCCCTGGCCAGGGCAAACGAGATATACTGGTAGGTTTCCAGTGTTATCTCAGGGTGTTTTGGGCTTCGCTCCGGCACGACTTGTACCGCTATTGGGGGACTGACGTTTACCGCCCCCTAGGCCCGCCATGCGATGTATCAGACGAACAGACCGGACTGTACGGAGAATGTCACACTCAGGCTCAGTAGGAGTTCTGATGGGTTTCGCCTCGTCGGTCTTCTTGTCGGCATTACCTGGGGACCGTTACGCACAGCTAGTGCCGCTTGCGGTCTGTGGTTAAACCCACTGCCAGCGTAGTGTCGAGTCTTTAGAGTCCCACACAGAAAGCTTTTCGCCTTTAGGCAAAAGAGTAGAGGTCGCATGGTATTGCGACAGGTCGCATGGTTTTGCGACAGGGTTCGGTCACATCCGTGCACTTGTGCACGTACAGTGTCCGGACAGTTTACACTAGCAGGCTTTGGTTTAAGCCAGATCCTAGTGTACCTTATGGGATTGGATTTATCCAGTTTGCATTCGTGTTCCTCGGAACGCGGATGCGGGTGTGTATGCACAGTTGACAGGGAGGCAGAGGCAGCGGATTCTCATTAGGGTTGTTGACAGTTGACCGTTGACTATTTGACTTTATGCTCAACCCTAATGAGAATATGATATGTGATTAACTATTATATTAATTAAGTATTATGGTGATATGGTTGTTGACTTGTTGACTTTTGTTGACTTGTTGACTTTGTTGACTTGTTGACTTTTGTTGACTTGTTGACCGGTTGACTAGGCTTGACTAGTTGACCATCATGATAACCATAGCCATCATTTCATGGCAAAGACTTTTGTTTACTTGCTCATTTGTGTAAAATGAGTGCATGAAATGATATGGTTGTGGTTGCTTCTAACCATCACATAAGACTTTTGTTAATATGATGAGTTATCATTGCTTTGGATTATGAGAGGGTGAGAGACAAAATACTTGCTCATTCTTTCTTGCTCATTCTCTCTCTTGTTCTTGAGCTCTCCTCTTGCTCTCACCCTCAACCTCTTGCTCCCTCTCTTGATCTATGGTTCTCTTGTCTCATGAGTTGAGAATCAAGAACCATAGATAAAATCCCATTCTATTTCTTCTCTACTCATTCTAGTTCACTAGGTTTAGCAAACCAAGTGAACTAGTTTCTTCAAAGAACGAAGAAGGAGCTAAAGGTTGGATCTTTCAGGTGGATCTATCTTCGGCGTACGGAGACGACGAGAAGAAGCCATCGGACCGCCATCGGAGCTTTGAAGACGAAGGAGTTCAAGACAAGTTTAGGTATAACCATCTCCATCCGAGTAGCTAACTCTCTTTAGCTAAGTTTGCTAGTTTTAGTTTAGTTAAAGATCCCGACTTTGCTTAGTCCATGTTTCCCCTTGCGCTAAAAATTTGATTTTTATACCGTTTCCGCCTCCCCGTAAGAACCGGGGGTCGCAACGTGGACTTACAGTGGTATCAGAGCCTAACTAAACTTAAACCAGCTTGGTAGTGAAGTGTAACGAAGTTCGGAACCGGAAAAATCAAAAAACCAAACTTTTACAAAACCTGAGTTTCTGTTGAAATTTTTTCTGGTCAAAATGAAAAACGTTATACTCCTAAATTCGGCTCAGGGTTTTGTGTGAACACCCATGAAACACGGTCTACTGTTTCGTTCAAACCGCCGCGCTTCCGCCGCACGAGGTAGGCATGTGCCGCGGAAGCGCCGCGGTTTATCGTCTTCTGTGCATCATTTTTCGTGCAGTGTGTGTCTGTGTTGGTTTTGGGATTTTTGAAATATATTATATGTCCCCAGATTTTCCAGAAAAGAAATTTCCTTTTGGGGTCCTATAATTCCGTATTTTTTTCCGAACTTCACTGCACTTTGACTATGATGGTTATATCTGTGATGCTTGCATGTATTGAACGTCGGCTAATCGCTATAAGTCGATTGGTCGGGGTTATACATGATCTGTGTTTGATATTGGAATGTGTATATAAATATGTTGGATTGTCGCGGGTGAATAGCCGGGGGTTGTGAGACGAGAGTTTTCTTTTCTTGCAATTCATGTAAATTTGTAAATTGATGTAATAATTATTTGTATGGCCGCACAACCGGGTCGGGGTTGTAGCCGTCATTGTATAATTTCTTTTTACTGTTTTTGCTCCTAGGATAGACCCATGGAGGGGTGCACAAACTACCGGGTATGCCGAAGTGTCGAGTGGCCTACTCATGGAGATGAGGGAGGTTGCTACGCTTCGGGTACTTGGCGGGTAGTTTGCCGCACCCGTAGGGGTCTTGGGTGGGGTTTTGGCTATTCACCGCGACCGTGTAATCTGTTCTTGTTACAGACTCGTACAAATTACAGATTCCTAGTATATCCAATGTATTTATCTGTGATCTGAAATGTTTATCATTGCAGTATATCTATATATGATATTATTTAGGCGTTGCTTATGTTTTACAGACGCGCTAGCCCAGCCCCCGCTCTGTCGTTAGTTAAGTAACCTAACGGGTAATGACGGGGCCCAGTGGCGAATGCGAATGGCATAAGCGTACGTCATATTTTGGTTGTTTTCTGCAATGGTAGGATTAAATGATGGGACGCATTAAAAGAACTAATGCAAGAATATCACGCATTAAAAGAACTAATGCAAGATAATAAACCAAGTTAAAGTCGTTGGAACACTTTCGAAAAACCACTCGGTTCTTTTCAAAAACAACTTTTAAATGCGGAGCTTGAGCCACTCTTTTTAAAAGCTATCTCGTTCCATCGACCAAATCAAGTTCACTACGTTCACGGTTTTGCCAAAACCATTCGTAGCCCTCCGTCGTTTCGTATGAATATTCAATAGTATTCAAGCTGTGTTTGTTGACCTTCGTCAAGGCATAGTGATTGGTAGCTATTGGGTATTCATATGTAGCATAGATAGATGCGTTGGTTTAGGACATTCGCATTACCTTGTTGACCTTCGTCAAGGGTATATACGGGTGGATTCAAATTAACCTGGATAATGACGGGCAGAACTTGACATGTGACTTATGATTTGTTGACCTTCGTCAAGGTCATAAGAGCATGGGGCAAAAATCCACATCGGGAGTTTCATAAGTACTGAAACTTGCTAGATTTGCATACCATTTGGAGTGTGATGATTCTGGTAGGATTCCTTCAGTTTCGTCACGCGATGATATTTGGATCCCGATCCTACTGTGAGTATATGCTACTCCTCGGGAAATTTCTCACTTAACGATCAATGCTATAAACCTAGTAGGTGCCTAGAAAGGTGTTAGCGGGGCTACGCCCCCAGGTAAAAGAGGTTCTTTAATTAAGGAACTTCGCGAAAGCGTTGGAAAACCTCCCTCGAAGTACCGACACCGGCTTGGCTGAACGGTTAAGCAAGTATTGTACGGTGGGATTGATCCTGACTAATTCTTCCTTTATGGTTTGAAGAGGGATTCGAGAAACAGTGGGAGCCATCCTGTTTAGACAAACTAAAAACCACTCTAAACTTGCAAGAGCATCATGCTGAGTGTTTCTTCTTCTCTCTCCTAATTGCAGCGACCAATCAACATGACTGGACTTAAGTTACTCCTAGATAAAAACAAACTGACAGGGCCAAACTACAAAGATTGGCTCAGGAATGTCAAGATAGCAATCACTTATGACAAGCTGGGGTATCTTCTTACCACCAAAGCTCCCCATGTCCCTGGTCCAACTTCCAGCATCGCGGATAAGGAAATCCGCAAGACTTGGGAGATTGATAGCGCGAAGGCCAAGTGCCTCCTGCTTGCCTCGATGGACAACGAACATCAGAGGAGGCATGAGAATATGGACATGGAGTCCATATTGCTCCATACAAAAGAACTGTATGGAGAGCAATCACGTATCGCAAGATACGAAGCGTCGAAAAAGTTATTTTCGACAAGAATGGCCGTCGGATCATCAGTAGCCGAGCACGTGCTAAAGATGATCGGCTACATTGAGGAGCTCGCTGACCTAGGGATCACATTAGAGAGTGAGCTATATACGGATATAGTTCTCCAGTCCCTTCCTTCCACTTACGCCCAGTTCATACTGAACTTCAACCTACAAGAAAAAGAGGTTGAACTTTCAGAGCTCCTCAACATGCTGAGAAGCGCAGAGGGCACCCTACAGAAAGGTAGGGATACATCCACTTTGTTTGTAGGAGGATCATCTTCTTCTAGGTCCAAGGCGAAAGCCAAGGGAAAGAAGAAGAAGGCCCCCGCCAAACCAAGGGGCGGTGTTAGTAAAGTGGATACGAAGGGAAAAGCAAAAGCAACAAAGATAGCGGGGAAGCTTGTGGACAAGGAAGAATGCTTCTATTGTCATAAGAAAGGACACTGGAAGAATGATTGCAGGGCCTGGAAGGCCAGAACACAGGAATTGAAGCAGGTTGCAGCTTCAGCTTCAGGTGTGTATGTTATTGAAAATTGTCTTTCAATAAACTCTACTTCCTGGGTATTGGATACCGGATCAGGATCTCATATCTGTAATTCTTTGCAGGCGTTGAGAAACCGTAGGGTTTTGAAGGCAGGTGACATGACCCTCAAAGTTGCGAACGTAGCTAGCATGGATGCTAAAGCCGTGGGGGACTATCACTTGGGAATGTCAGATGGACATGTTTTGGTTTTGCGTAATTGCTTTTTTGTACCCAACGCAACTTGTAATATCATTTCTGTATATCTTTAGTTTCTAAAGAAGGTTATGAATTTGCGTTTGTAAGTAATGTTGTAAACATTCACCTTAATCAAGTTTTGATTGGGTCAGGTACATTGAGTAATGGTATATACGTGTTAAACCAACCACAGATTTTCAACGTCCAGAATACACACAAAAGAAAGTCTCCGGAAATGAATCAGACTTTCTTATGGCATTGTAGATTGGGTCACATCAATGAGAGAAGGTTGACTAAGTTACATACAGAAGGATATTTGAATGCGTTCGAATATCAATCGTATGCCACTTGTCAATCTTGTCTCAAAGGAAAGATGACAAAGACTCCGTTTACTGGACAAGGAGTAAGAGCGAGCGAGCTCTTGGGACTCGTACACAGTGACGTGTGCGGTCCAATGTCTACACATGCCCGAAGCGGACATTCTTACTTCATTACTTTTACGGATGACTTCTCAAGGTACGGTTATGTCTTCTTGATGAAACATAAGTCCGAGGCCTTTGGAAAATTCCAGGAGTATAAGAATGAAGTAGAGAAACAGACTGGCAAAAGTATTAAGATTCTAAGATCGGATCGAGGTGGAGAATACTTAAGTGCCGAATTCCTGAATTACTTAAAAGAGAATGGTATTCTCTCTCAGCTTACTCCTCCATACACTCCGCAACATAACGGTGTATCGGAGAGACGGAACCGAACCCTATTGGATATGGTTCGGTCCATGATGAGTAACGCTGAGTTACCGCGATCATTCTGGGGATATGCACTAGAAGCAGCTGCGTATCTCTTGAACAAGGCTCCCACCAAGACTGTGCCTACCACCCCATATGAGATGTGGACTGGGAAGAAACCCTGTCTTAAGTATCTTAAGGTATGGGGATGTCCAGCTTTTGTAAAAAAGCAGCATGCGGACAAACTTGAGGCACGTTCAGTACAGTGTAAGTTTGTGGGATACCCAAGGAACTCCAGGGGGTATCTTTTCTATTCCGCTGAGGAGCAAAAGGTCTTTGTTTCTCAGCATGCCCGCTTCTTGGAAACTGAGTTTTTGGAAACCCAGATAAGTGGGAGCACAATAGAACTGGAAGAAGTTCCAGAACCACAGACTGTTACTGAAAGATTAGTGGAACCAGAGGGTTCAACAGAACAGGACATTCCTGCGCCACTCCGCAGGAGTAGTAGGCAGTCTCATCCGCCCGAGAGATACTACGGTTTTCTCATAGACGGGGATAGAGAGGATTGCATCATAGATTATGATGAGCCTACTAGCTTCCAGCAGGCCGTTCAGAGCATTGACTCAGTGAAATGGCTGGATGCAATGCGGACCGAAATGGAGTCCATGTACACCAACAAGGTATGGACGTTGGACATTGCTCCAGACGGGGTAAAACCCGTAGGATGCAAGTGGATCTTCAAAAGGAAGATTGGTGTAGATGGACAGGTTGAGACCTATAAAGCTAGGCTGGTAGCAAAGGGTTTCCGTCAAAGACCTGGCTTGGACTATGACGAAACCTTTTCTCCAGTAGCCATGCTGAAATCCATTCGGATCCTTCTTGCGATTGCTGCCTTCCACGATTATGAGATCTGGCAAATGGACGTAAAGACCGCTTTTCTAAATGGAAATTTAGAGGAGTGTGTCTATATGGACCAACCAGAGGGTTTCATTCAGAGTGGGAGCAGCGGAAAGGTGTGCAAGTTGCTTAAGTCCATCTATGGACTAAAGCAGGCATCGCGGAGTTGGAACATCTGCTTTGATGAGACGGTCAAAGAATTTGGCTTTATCAAAAATCCAGATGAACCATGCATCTATAGTAGATTTGTAGCGAGAACTGTAGTATTCCTCGTTTTATACGTGGATGACATTCTCTTAATAGGAAATGACATTCCTATGCTACAATCTGTCAAGGGATTCTTGTCACACAGGTTCTCCATGAAAGACCTGGGTGATGCCTCATACATTCAGGGTATCCGGATCTACCGTGACAGATCTAAGAGGATATTAGGACTTTCACAGTCCAGGTACATCGACACCATACTGAAGAGGTTCAGTATGGAAGATTCCAAGCGCGGTAACCTACCGGCTTGTCACGGGATCACCCTCTCTAAAGAGATGTCTCCCAAGACTGATTTGGAGAGGGATCGCATGTCTATTATACCCTACGCTTCTGCGGTAGGCTCTATAATGTATGCGATGTTGTGTACCAGACCGGATGTAGCTTATGCACTGAGTGTGGTAAGCCGGTATCAGTCTAACCCTGGGGAGAAACACTGGATAGCGGTAAGAACATTCTCAAGTACCTGAGAAGGACTAAGGAGATGTTCTTGGTGTATGGCGGAAAAGACCTCCAGATCGAGGCCTTTGCTGACTCCAGCTTCCAGAGTGACAAGGATGATTCCAAGTCCATGTCGGGTTTTGTCTTTACCCTCAATGGAGGGGCGGTGTGTTGGAAGAGTTCCAAACAGGAAACCGTTGCAGACTCGACGATGGAAGCGGAATACATCGCTGCATCTGATGCCGCAAAAGAAGCTGTCTGGATGAGGAAGTTCTTGAAAGAACTTCAGGTGGTTCCGTCCATTGTTGATCCAATACCTCTGTATTGCGACAACAACGGGGCTATAGCTTTAGCGAAGGAACCCAGGTCCCATCAGAGATCCAGGCACATCTTGAGGCGGTATCACCTGATCAGGGAGATCGTAGATCGCCAGGAGATCGAGGTTCGGAGAGTCGCTTCAGAAGATAACACTGCTGATCCATTCACCAAGGCCATGCCCCAGACTCAGTTCGAGCGGCTGATCGAGATGATAGGTCTTCGATACGCCAGTACATGGCCTTAGTGCAAGTGGGAGATTGTTAGTGTATATGCCCTAGAGGCCATTACTGTATCATACTAGTTTGTATATTACTTAATGGATGCTTGGGATATTCACCTTGTATATACAATCTTGCTCAAAATAGTAGTATGCTACTTGGTTTGTTTCTACTTCAATGTGTACATGTGTTTATTTTTGTATATCGCCTATACACATTAGTAGAGCCCTTAGGATCTTTGCTTGATTACCAGCGATGTGATGGCCGTCACACTAGTGGGGCTGGGTAATCTATAAGCACATCCTTATGCAGGTCCCTGGTCGCAGGACTATCGAGACAGGTCATCGATACTCCGGAGTAGACCAGCGCATGCGCTTCTCATCCCAGTGTGGGAGACGGTCTGTCCCACAGCCGTCAGTACGTCGTACTTGAGATAGTATGTGGGTGCTCGTTAGGTTACGGGTACACTGGACAGGACTCGTCGGGAACTGACTAGTTGGTATTATACCTATCGTCAGTTATCAGTTCCCAGGTGACATGAGTACAGCTTAGTCCGCTGACTTGACACTGTCACTTCGCCTCGGGTGTGTTCCCACTGTACTTTGATCACTACCCTACCACGGCTCAAAGGAGTCGTGCAAACAGGTGGTGGTTGGGTGCAGTCCCGAAGCACTTGGAGGCAGTGACGGTTAGACAGGATTCGTCTCTCCCGGTATTGGGGGTTGACATCGCGCTGTGTCTAGGAGAGCCATTACACGAGTAGTCCCTGGCCAGGGCAAACGAGATATACTGGTAGGTTTCCAGTGTTATCTCAGGGTGTTTTGGGCTTCGCTCCGGCACGACTTGTACCGCTATTGGGGGACTGACGTTTACCGCCCCCTAGGCCCGCCATGCGATGTATCAAACGAACAGACCGGACTGTACGGAGAATGTCACACTCAGGCTCAGTAGGAGTTCTGATGGGTTTCGCCTCGTCGGTCTTCTTGTCGGCATTACCTGGGGACCGTTACGCACAGCTAGTGCCGCTTGCGGTCTGTGGTTAAACCCACTGCCAGCGTAGTGTCGAGTCTTTAGAGTCCCACACAGAAAGCTTTTCGCCTTTAGGCAAAAGAGTAGAGGTCGCATGGTATTGCGACAGGTCGCATGGTTTTGCGACAGGGTTCGGTCACATCCGTGCACTTGTGCACGTACAGTGTCCGGACAGTTTACACTAGCAGGCTTTGGTTTAAGCCAGATCCTAGTGTACCTTATGGGATTGGATTTATCCAGTTTGCATTCGTGTTCCTCGGAACGCGGATGCGGGTGTGTATGCACAGTTGACAGGGAGGCAGAGGCAGCGGATTCTCATTAGGGTTGTTGACAGTTGACCGTTGACTATTTGACTTTATGCTCAACCCTAATGAGAATATGATATGTGATTAACTATTATATTAATTAAGTATTATGGTGATATGGTTGTTGACTTGTTGACTTTTGTTGACTTGTTGACTTTGTTGACTTGTTAACTTTTGTTGACTTGTTGACCGGTTGACTAGGCTTGACTAGTTGACCATCATGATAACCATAGCCATCATTTCATGGCAAAGACTTTTGTTTACTTGCTCATTTGTGTAAAATGAGTGCATGAAATGATATGGTTGTGGTTGCTTCTAACCATCACATAAGACTTTTGTTAATATGATGAGTTATCATTGCTTTGGATTATGAGAGGGTGAGAGACAAAATACTTGCTCATTCTTTCTTGCTCATTCTCTCTCTTGTTCTTGAGCTCTCCTCTTGCTCTCACCCTCAACCTCTTGCTCCCTCTCTTGATCTATGGTTCTCTTGTCTCATGAGTTGAGAATCAAGAACCATAGATAAAATCCCATTCTATTTCTTCTCTACTCATTCTAGTTCACTAGGTTTAGCAAACCAAGTGAACTAGTTTCTTCAAAGAACGAAGAAGGAGCTAAAGGTTGGAGCTTTCAGGTGGATCTATCTTCGGCGTACGGAGACGACGAGAAGAAGCCATCGGACCACCATCGGAGCTTTGAAGACGAAGGAGTTCAAGACAAGTTTAGGTATAACCATCTCCATCCGAGTAGCTAACTCTCTTTAGCTAAGTTTGCTAGTTTTAGTTTAGTTAAAGATCCCGACTTTGCTTAGTCCATGTTGCCCCTTGCGCTAAAAATTTGATTTTTATACCGTTTCCGCCTCCCCGTAAGAACCGGGGGTCGCAACGTGGACTTACAATTCCCACTGTGCTTTGATTTCCATCATACCACGTCCAAGAGGGCGTGCAAAAATGTGGCTTTTGGGTACAGTCCCGAATCACATGGAGGCAATGAGCGATAGGAGGGGATTCGTCTCTCCCGGTATAGGGAGTTGATGTTGCGCTGTGTTCGATTGGCTATAACTAGAAATCCCTGGCAGGGTTGCTGAGATTTATTGGTAAGTGATATCAGTAGTTTCTCAAACTCTTATAGACCTCATATCGATACGACTTATCAAGCTACTGGGGTCTGACGTTTACCACCCCTTGGCGAGATATGCGATATATCAGACGACGAGACCGGACTGTACGGGTGTGTTACTGATTGGATTCGCAGGAGAATGTACAGGCTTGCTTGTTGAACTTCTGAGCGCTCAATACCTGGGTGGCTGTTACGTTTAGCTGACCGCTTGCAGCTTGTGGGTGTTTGTGTCACGACCCGAAAGAGCACGTGACTGGCCCTTGAACCATATGAAGTCTATAGGACTCCATCTGATCCAAGTAAGCCAAAAGCCCAGAAATCTAAAACCATTTTTAAGAATAAGTAAAGAAACTAGTTTAAAGAAGTGAAGAAATACATGTTTGAAATCAAGGTTTTTAAATAACTAAGCCGAAGGTACGTTTTGAAAACAATAAAGTCTTTTCTAAAAATTTCGGCAGAGTTTCTTTTGTAAAACTGGCCCCGAATGGGGTACAACAAGGATAACAATATATATGCAATGATAAAGGCATCCCCAAGCGGGAGCTAGCTCTTCGTCAGTCGACGGTCACAACCACACATGCAACAATAATATACAACGCCAAGTGGCGAGGATCAAATCCAAAAGAAAGCTCAAGCAACAAGAAAGCCGCAATACTACTAAGCGCGACTCTAAGGTCGAATAATACATCACTAAGTCTAGGTCTGAAACAATATACAAGTTTTGGTTGATGGAAATTCTAGATACAATGAATAATATAAGTACAATGGTGGTTCTTGATGCGAAAGAAACCACCTACCAAAAGCAATTCACCCGCAAGGAAGCAATGTGCCAGAAATGCCGCAATGAAACCTGTACGGCAGAACCTGCAAGAACTGTGGCACAACGGGGGTGAGTTGCCAACTCGTGAATAGAAATATACAAGCAGAAACCGAATGCAAGACATAAACCTAGGTCAACAATCAGTAATAAACCTCAAGGAATAAGCCTGATACATGATAAGGTGGCAAATCAACATCTAAACAGGTATGTGGTGCCAAGTACTCAGGTAATAACATGTCATCAGTATAAGGTATGTCTGCATGAAGTAAATATGATCCATGTCTGTATATGATCTATGTCTGTATATACGTGGAACCCGTCCACCCGTCACCCAATGACAATAAACGTGGAACCCGTCCACCCGTCACCCAATGACAATAAGCATCATGTATGCAATATGAGGATATAAACAAAATCATAGAAAAACATCATGAAACCCGTGCCTAACATCGACACGTAAATCCTCGTCCATATGGGGCTCCGTCTGCGGTATCGGCCCTCGGCCCCCGGCAGTACGAGTCAACCCATGTCCATCTCTGGGCTCCGTCTGCGGTATCGGCCCTCGGCCCCGGCAGTACGGGTCAGCCCATATCCATCTCTCAACTCCGGTCGGTATCCTCCAGATATCCGCCGAGCTCAAATACAATCACCGGTAGGTAGTAGTCCCTCTGCCGGGCTCACCGTCTACTACACAGCAAAACCGTTCTCGCCCCGGGGTACCATACCGGGTCCACCATGTACCCGTAATCGGCCTCAACCGCCTCCTCGATTCGGGTTTTCATATATCACTCTAACACCGAGAAAACACATGGTGGACGCACCGAAATATCATATCAAGGGAACCGGGTTTTTAAATGATTACATATTTGAAATAGCCACGGTTCCCAAATCCAGAAATCACATATAATCCAAACCAAAATGTAAGTCACTGATCCGATATGATATGTGCGTCAAACATAAATATCATGTCAAGTCACATATAGATAAGCTACAATATAATGATCAGATGTGATATAAGCATCAAATATGAGTATCAAGTCATGTCACATATAAATGAGCTGCGATATTATGATGCGATGTGACATATGTATCAGGTATGAATATCAAGTCAAATCATATATGTTTGTGTACAGGTCTATGTGTACAATATGCCATGCAGAAATCATACCATGAATGCAGCAGTACTACAGTGTAGTGGCATGGCAATTATCGATGATGAAGTGTGTGAGCCGGCAATCAGTGTACGTGGAACATACGCATCATCGATAATGGTGCTGGTGTCCTAACAGCATGATGGTAATATAACAATAAGCACAAGTAATGCCATACAAATAGTATGAACAGGTGCAATCGAATAATCAACGCAATAGTGAAGAATCTAACTCAAAAGCTATATCATGCAGCCTTGCCTTTTGAAATAAGACGAATCGGGGTTTTTGGTAAAACAATGGCTACGGTGTTTAGAAAATAGACGCTACACATTTGAAAATATCCGTAGAATCCCCTTTTTCCTATCTTGCAATATTCCCGATTCGTTAGTTTTGAAATAGGTATGATTCGGGTCTAGTCTAACATCTACTAGGCAACTACTGATCTAAATATCAAGCAAGTCGGGAGGGGTATGGAAACCACCTAAATCTGAGTCGATAAATATATAGATATATAGTCGGTGATCTCGCCTCAATAGTATCGAGTACGATACAATATATCATATGACATCCTCAAGTCATGAGCGCGGATCTATCATCAATATAGGCTCGTACGGTAAATCGTCGTACGGCATCCCAATAGCTGGGTACGGGTCAATATCATATTTCTCTCATCAGATGTCAGGTATCACTATCAGCATACCGCACAATCTGGGGTACAACTCTAAGTCTAGTACAACTGATACCATTTATAAGTATGAATGCGGGGGTAAACACACATCCCAAGCCCACAAGAAACTCAAGTCATATACCACATATGAATCGTATCAAATCACCGATCTCACGGCACCAAGCCCACATCATCGACTCATCTCCAACGTCATCCCATATCATCAAACACAGTGCAAGTATAAGTAATATGCAAGGGTGTGTGTGTAGGTGTAATTCTAATCTAGGGTTCGCGACTATGAACTACACTAATCACTTCTAACCCTATACTATCCATAATACACCTAACTATCACAATTAAACTACATAGTAATCTATCTACGGACTGCGGGGGTGCTATACGCCATCCACCCGACTTCCCCCTGTAGATATAATCTACTCACCTTGCATCATCATTTGCGGACGTCACCATGCATTTGCTTGTCGTCCCGAAGTCTTCATGGGTACCTACATATCAAAATATCGTATATTCGCATTAAAACCAAATCCAAGCTAAAACGGCGCATGAAATCCAAAACGATACGATAAGGGGCCTATAGGTGAGAACCTATGACACGCCTTCAAAACCATCAATAAATCCTCTATATCGTCGTATAAACGCCAAATAGTCGAGGCAAAACACAATCCACAATTTCAGAATCAAAAATACGGAATACGGAAACACGAATCCAAAATAGCAACTTAGGATATATGTCCCAGATTTCACCCTAGGTCAATTTATACAAATCTATATATATTAGGGGCCTAACATAAACATGTAGGAGCTACAGAACCAACACGACCCAAAATGGTGGGACCCAGGCCGCAATTTGCGGCCAAAAGAGGAAAATTGGCGGCCGGGAAAGAGAATTGGGGGCTAGGGTCTTGGGGTTAGCTTCCTGGGTGCCTGCACATATCTCTATCCACTCAATTTTATTTTCAGAGTCTCGGGGTAAAAGCAGATTCAATATACCCTGCACAGATTTCACAAATTCCCCGATATCGGTTTCTAAAATCCGTATTCTGGTTCTAGCTTCAGGTTTTGGGTTCCAATTCATACACTAGGGTGATGGTATAACCTCTACTGACCTCAATTTCATATTACAACCCATAATTCACCACAACCCTAACTAGGTTTTCATCAAGTCCATAATATCACACAATATCGATATAATCTTAACTTGGGGTTAGAAGAAATGCTACAATTTAGCTAATGGTCTAGAAATTACCTCATTTGGCAACTCAAGAATTTTCTTGAGTTGCCCCTAGTGGCCAAGATCCTTGCTTCTTTAGCTCCATGTGTAGATCTAAGGATTTTGCACATTTTTAATGAAATGAGTGTGAGGTTTTAGGGGTGTTTTAGAGATGATTTGAGGAGTTGAAGAGGGGAGGGGATGAGGTGTAGGAGCAGCAGCAGGAGGAGGAAGAAGAGGGAGGAAAATGTGAGGAAAACAATTGGCTAAGTCCTTGGTCAATGGTGCCCCATGCCTCTCATTCTCACCAACTCCCATTTTCTTTAATCTTTTCTTTTTCTTTTCCCCCTCTTTAATTCCAAAACCTTCTCACACCAATAGTAAACCCAAAGTAACATGGTAGAAAATGCACAAGTGTGATAGAAATGATATGTGCAAGTTTTGCACAAAAATGCTAAAAACCGATTAGCGATTTTTAATCGCGATTAGCACTAATTTAGTGTCAAACTAATCACAAAAACTTTAAAATGTCATAATTCTCTAATTTACCCTATTTTAGAATTTTCCATAGTTTTTCTAACATTTTTCCTATTTATTTGCATTTAATTATAAATTTAATATTAAAATAATTAATAAAATAATATTAAATTATAAAATTCCCAAAATTAATATTTTATCGTTTTGAAAATGTTACAATCTACCCCCCTTAAAGAAATTCGGTCCCCGAATTTAAATTTAAACCCCCAATACTAAAGCAATTTCAGTAATAATCCATTTTGTCGGGGCTCCGAAAACCTCAATACATAGAGAATATCATAAAAATGTACTGCTCTACTAGAAATCAATCCCCAAAATGTATATATAAAAATATCCTATGCGTCTGGTGCGCAAGGAATCAAAATCCATATATGTGTCAAACAGGTGTACAAAACAATATCTAGGTGCAACTGGTGTGCACGAAACATCTATCGTAGGCAACGTGTGTGCCGGACAGCAAAAGCAGGTGCATGTGACATGCACGAAGAATCCCGATTCAGTGCATCTGGTGTGCACCAGAATCGTATACCAAAACACTAAAGGTGCATGAAAACTATGCTGGAAGTATAAATCGAATCACTGCATGAGATAGGCGGGAAATCACAATCAATACCTCGAATGTAATAACTCAGCGCAAAATATATAAATATCCAGTGGGTGCATGAAACCAATATCATAAAACTCAGTCATCAAAACTAAATCATGCAAACAGAACGCCCAAAATGCTGAAATCCAAAATGACGGACACGTGATAATCGAATCACTAAATCACAAATCATAACTACTGTCATCGGTAGTTCCTCCTTCAAGGTCGAGAAGGAGTCGGTGCATCCACTGCTAGCAGCGCAGGATATCTACTTGCCTCTTGCTCACGGTCTGGCGTCTTCTGACTCTGGGTCCTTATCTTCTTTGCGGATTTCCTATCTCGCGGTCAATCGGCTCATCGGCCCTGTCAGGTGTGCTAACGGGAACGATTCCATTCTGGCACTTCTCTGGTCACCTCTCGGTCAATCCTCATGACCACTCGTAAGGCAGCATATCACTGGCGTCGGCCTCTGGCTCTCTGAATGCACGTCACACATCTGACCCTGGGTGCAAACATCATTGCAGCAATGTCCTGGAAGAAATCCTGCTCAAGGTCTCTTCCGATCTTACCTATGCCGATCTGTACAGAGGCTGGCTTTCCTGCACAAACTCTTCTCGCTCAAAAGACACCTGTGTCCTCAGCACAATATTTTCTCGGAAATTGGTCACATCCCAACGTCTCTGTAAGCATATCAGGTCTCTAGTCTCGACGGGAAGTAATGACAGCTCGTCAGCGTCTCGCCCGAACCTCTTGTTCCACCTGTCTCTATCGTCGTCCATTATGACGTCACGCCATGCTATCTACGCACTGCACTGTTCTCAGCCACGGCCAAACTGAAGTCTCCCGCACGAACTCGAAATCGCGTACTTTGTAGCTTCATCATTCTGTAGAAGATGTCAGGCCGAACAGGTCCTCGGGAACACGTCCCAACCATCGGAGGAATACTCGTCACTCGTCCGTCCTTGATCAATTCGCAACGTATCTGGGTAAGTCCCTTTATCCGAACCTGGTCAACTACCTCGTCGACAATGCCGAACTCTGGCCTGCTGGGTGTGCGCAATATGACCACCCCTGGTCTAGGTCTTCTCGTATCGTATTCCAGAAAGGTCCTGTCGCGGTTCCTTTCTCAAATCTCAATCCTGCCGAATTGCCCGGAAGTCATCATCCAATACTGAAGCTAAAGCTTATTCCGGAACGGCTGCATACTTAACGCGCTTCTTTCTGGAAAATATATCCATATACCACGCCTCTGGGTGCATATCACATCTCTGATGTCGGCGGAGTGGGGCGTCATCTCGTCGAAATATCTTGCGAACTCTTTTCTTCACTCTGCGTCAATATCGACTGATTCGGACTCGTCTCATCATGGCTGCATGGACTGTGCTCCAACGGCTATCCTCGTATCTGGAGTATCCCGAGCAACGCATCCCATCACATAATGCCCGAATGATGTCGAATCATCCGATCGACTCGTCAGAACCTCATAATCCCCCAAGAGATCACATCATGGGTACAGTCTAAAGTATCGAGTACATGCCACAGCGTCGGTGGTCCAGCCGTAGAAGGGCAAACCCAAGCCTCACTAATGGCGCCGCGGAACTGCCGCAAACCCTAAGGTCCAAAGGCTTTCACACGGTCATTAAGTCGAGTTAGGGTTTCATTCTTCTAGAGGGTCCATAGAATCACCTGCATGTCTTTCCGTATACTTGAAACTTGGAAAATGGGCTCCTGACATTCGATCGTCTCTATCGACTCCCAACGAACCTGCGTGAAGTCGTCTCTAGATGGAACAATCTATCTGATGACCTCGCATCGGTAAACGAATGAACCACATGTCCTAGTCATTCATCCTCAGGTGACTAGCGACTCGCTATCATCTCTCTAAGTATATGCTCACGCTGCAGTAGCTCCAACCATCTGGGCGATATCTCATCAATTGCAGCAACAACTGGCTCATTCATCTGTATGCCGAACAGCGCCTCAATCCTCCAGGAAAGGCGACACAGTGGCGGTCATCTCTGAATCGGTCTGCTCTAGATCTGAGTAAGACTCTCCACACTGGAAATCTTCAACTCCACTGGGCCCGCTCCGGTGCATAAATCGGAAGAATCACCTTCGTCTCTCAAATCGAGTAGACTAGCTATCATCTGTCTTATATCTTCCTGGAAGCTCCGGCGATCTCAGCTCGTAAGCTTAGGAAGCGACATCCTGTCAATCTCAGCAACAGCTGGTCCATCTGTCTGCACGGTAGGCGACATCACAATCTCTGAGGTATGCTGTACATCAACAGTCCTCTCTCAACTGGCAGCTCTAACAATGGCCCGATCATCCGGTGCAAAACCAAGCGCTCGCCTCCACTAGAGGTCACAATCACCAATACTAACTCGAGACGTTCCCATGTCACCAGAAAACACAATGGTCGGCCCTCGTACCAGACGAGCTCACACCAACCGTAACCCTAGCAGCAGCCCAACTGCGCTCAAACATGGTGATAGGAACCTCAATCGAGTATCAAAGAGAGCACACCAATGGTAAGGAAGAGAACAACAGATCCAAAGGGGATACATGATCATAAGAAGGAACAGCATCAATAAAGGTATGATCATGAAACTAATAGAATCGGGGGTCTCAAATGGATGTATAATCCTGGATATAAGGAAAATCACTGATCTCGAAAAATATGCACATCCTAAGGTTCCTTAAGCGGAGTGGCGTGTCGTAAGTATGCCACGGAACATACCAACGGTACGTCACTCTACTTTAGTCACCTATTCCATCAACCAAGGGTCATCCTACGCGAAGAAAGTTCGGGTCTAATACCCCCTCGACCAAGTCTAAGTTCCGTAAGGTCAAGCCTAAGTTCCGTATATATATAAACGCCCTAGGCTCCACATAGTCAAACTTAGACTCGAACCAAGGTCAACCTAGCGCTCTGATACCAACTTTGTCACGACCCGAAAGAGCACGTGACTGGCCCTTGAACCATATGAAGTCTATAGGACTCCATCTGATCCAAGTAAGCCAAAAGCCCAGAAATCTAAAACCATTTTTAAGAATAAGTAAAGAAACAGGTTTAAAGAAGTGAAGAAATACATGTTTGAAATCAAGGTTTTTAAATAACTAAGCCGAAGGTACGTTTTGAAAACAATAAAGTCTTTTCTAAAAATTTCGGCAGAGTTTCTTTTGTAAAACTGGCCCCGAATGGGGTACAACAAGGATAACAATATATATGCAATGATAAAGGCATCCCCAAGCGGGAGCTAGCTCTTCATCAATCGATGGTCACAACCACACATGCAACAATAATATACAACGCCAAGTGGCGAGGATCAAATCCAAAAGAAAGCTCAAGCAACAAGAAAGCCGCAATACTACTAAGCGCGACTCTAAGGTCGAATAATACATCACTAAGTCTAGGTCTGAAACAATATACAAGTTTTGGTTGATGGAAATTCTAGATACAATGAATAATATAAGTACAATGGTGGTTCTTGATGCGAAAGAAACCACCTACAAAAAGCAATTCACCCGCAAGTAAGCAATGTGCCAGAAATGCCGCAATGAAACCTGTACGGCAGAACCTGCAAGAACTGTGGCACAACGGGGGTGAGTTGCCAACTCGTGAATAGAAATATCTACAAGCAGAAACCGAATGCAAGACATAAACCTAGGTCAACAATCAGTAATAAACCTCAAGAAATAAGCCTGATACATGATAAGGTGGCAAATCAACATCTAAACAGGTATGTGGTGCCAAGTACTCAGGTAATAACATGTCATCAGTATAAGGTATGTCTGCATGAAGTAAATATGATCCATGTCTGTATATGATCTATGTCTGTATATACGTGGAACCCTTCCACCCGTCACCCAATGACAATAAACGTGGAACCCGTCCACCCGTCACCCAATGACAATAAGCATCATGTATGCAATATGAGGATATAAACAAAATCATGGAAAAACATCATGAAACCCATGCCTAACATCGACACGTAAATCCTCGTCTATATGGGGCTTCGTCTGCGGTATCGGCCCTCGGCCCCCGGCAGTACGAGTCAACCCATGTCCATCTCTGGGCTCCGTCTGCGGTATCGGCCCTCGGCCCCGGCAGTACGGGTCAGCCCATATCCATCTCTCAACTCCGGTCGGTATCCTCCAGATATCCGCCGAGCTCAAATACAATCACCGGTAGGTAGTAGTCCCTCTGCCGGGCTCACCGTCTACTACACAGCGAAACCGTTCTCGCCCCGGGGTACCATACCGGGTCCACCATGTACCCGTAATCGGCCTTAACCGCCTCCTCGATTCGGGTTTTCATATATCACTCTAGCACCGAGAAAACACATGGTGGACGCACCGAAATATCATATCAAGGGAACCGGGTTTTTAAATGATTACATATTTGAAATAGCCACGGTTCCCAAATCCAGAAATCACATATAATCCAAACCAAAATGTAAGTCACTGATCCGATATGATATGTGCGTCAAACATAAATATCATGTCAAGTCACAAATAGATGAGCTACAATATAATGATCAGATGTGATATAAGCATCAAATATGAGTATCAAGTCATGTCACATATAAATGAGCTGCGATATTATGATGCGATGTGACATATGTATCAGGTATGAATATCAAGTCAAATCATATATGTTTGTGTACAGGTCTATGTGTACAATATGCCATGCGGAAATCATACCATGAATGCAGCAGTACTACAGTGTAGTGGCATGGCAATTATCGATGATGAAGTGTGTGAGCCGGCAATCAGTGTACGTGGAACATACGCATTATCGATAATGGTGCTGGTGTCCTAACAGCATGATGGTAATATAACAATAAGCACAAGTAATGCCATGCAAATAGTATGAACAGGTGCAATCGAATAATCAACGCAATAGTGAAGAATCTAACTCAAAAGCTATATCATGCAGCCTTGCCTTTTGAAATAAGACGAATCGGGGTTTTTGGTAAAACAAGGGCTATGGTGTTTAGAAAATAGACGCTACACATTTGAAAATATCCGTAGAATCCCCTTTTTGCTATCTTGCAATATTCCCGATTCGTTAGTTTTGAAATAGGTATGACTCGTGTCTAGTCTAACATCTACTAGGCAACTACTGATCTAAGTATCAAGCAAGTCGGGAGGGGTATATAAACCACCTAAATCTGAGTCGATAAATATATAGATATATAGTCGGTGATCTCGCCTCAATAGTATCGCGTACGATACAGTATATCATATGACATCCTCAAGTCATGAGCGCGGATCTATCATCAATATAGGCTCGTACGGTAAATCGTCGTACGGCATCCCAATAGCTGGGTACGGGTCAATATCATATTTCTCTCATCAGATGTCAGGTATCACTATCAGCATACCGCACAATCTGGGGTACTACTCTAAGTCTAGTACAACTGAAACCATTTATAAGTATGAATGCGGGGATAAACACACATCCCAAGCCCGCAAGAAACTCAAGTCATATCCCACATATGAATCGTATCAAATCACCGATCTCACGGCACCAAGCCCACATCATCGACTCATCTCCAACGTCATCCCATATCATCAAACACAGTGCAAGTATAAGTAATATGCAAGGGTGTGTGTGTAGGTGTAATTCTAATCTAGGGTTCGCGACTATGAACTACACTAGTCACTTCTAACCCTATACTATCCATAATACACCTAACTATCACAATTAAACTACATAGTAATATATCTACGGACTGCGGGGGTGCTATACGCCATCCACCCGACTTCCCCCTGTAGATATAATCTACTCACCTTGCATCATCATTTGCGGACGTCACCATGCATTTGCTTGTCGTCCCGAAGTCTTCATGGGTACCTACATATCAAAATATCGTATATGCGCATTATAACCAAATCCAAGCTAAAACGGCGCATGAAATCCAAAACGATACGATAAGGGGCCTATAGGTGAGAACCTATGACACGCCTTCAAAACCATCAATAAATCCTCTATATCGTCGTATAAACGCCAAATAGTCGAGGCAAAACACAATCCACAATTTCAGAATCAAAAATACGGAATACGGAAACACGAATCCAAAATAGCAACTTAGGATATATGTCCCAGATTTCACCCTAGGTCAATTTATACAAATCTATATATATTAGGGGCCTAACATAAACATGTAGGAGCTACAGAACCAACACGACCCAAAATGGTGGGACCCAGGCCGCAATTTGCGGCCAAAAGAGGAAAATTGGTGGCCGGGAAAGAGAATTGGGGGCTAGGGTCTGGGGGTTAGCTTCCTGGGTGCCTGCACATATCTCTATCCACTCAATTTTATTTTCAGAGTCTCGGGGTAAAAGCAGATTCAATATACCCTGCACAGATTTCACAAATTCCCCGATATCGGTTTCTAAAATCCGTATTCTGGTTCTAGCTTCAGGTTTTGGGTTCCAATTCATACACTAGGGAGATGGTATAATCTCTACTGACCTCAATTTCATATTACAACCCATAATTCACCACAACCCTAACTAGGTTTTCATCAAGTCCATAATATCACACAATATCGATATAATCTTAACTTGGGGTTAAAGGAAATGCTACAATTTAGCTAATGGTCCAGAAATTACCTCATTTGGCAACTCAAGAATTTTCTTGAGTTGCCCCTAGTGGCCAAGATCCTTGCTTCTTTAGCTCCATGTGTAGATCTAAGGATTTTGCACATTTTTAATGAAATGAGTGTGAGGTTTTGGGGGTGTTTTAGAGATGATTTGAGGAGTTGAAGAGGGGAGGGGATGAGGTGTAGGAGCAGCAGCAGGAGGAGGAAGAAGAGGGAGGAAAATGTGAGGAAAACAATTGGCTAAGTCCTTGGTCAATGGTGCCTCATGCCTCTCATTCTCACCAACTCCCATTTTCTTTAATCTTTTCTTTTTCTTTTCCCCCTCTTTAATTCCAAAACCTTCTCACACCAATAGTAAACCCAAAGTAACATGGTAGAAAATGCACAAGTGTGATAGAAATGATATGTGCAAGTTTTGCACAAAAATGTTAAAAACCGATTAGCGATTTTTAATCGCGATTAGCACTAATTTAATGTCAAACTAATCACAAAAACTTTAAAATGTCATAATTCTCTAATTTACCCTATTTTAGAATTTTCCATAATTTTTCTAACATTATTCCTATTTATTTGCATTTAATTATAAATTTAATATTAAAATAATCAATAAAATAATATTAAATTATAAAATTCCCAAAATTAATATTTTATCTTTTTGAAAATGTTACAGTTTGATATGATCATCACCTACTGCCGGCGTATTGACGATTCTTTAGAGTCCTGCACAGAGGTTTCTTGACTCAGGCAAAATGGATTAGGGGCATATATGTGATTTGTGAGGGAACGAGGATAATGCGATATGAGATACCGTATTCTATTCTCGCGATATTTGATATCATCCGGGTCATCGGATCAAGTATTGATTCGATGAATCGGTAAATGAGATATTAGACGGTTATATGCTATATAGCCGGATTGTCGGATCAAGTGTTGATTCGATAATTTAATGTATAATAATATATATGATATATTAAATTACATTAACTAATATTAGCTCACTAAAAGATTCTTTTTCTCACTCGGGTAATACATTGATATATATGAGATATATATTAATTGTATTATTTTCATTTGTTACAATAAATATTATATATATGATATATAATATTGTAACATGACATGGTTATTAATGCAACATGATTAGTGGAGATTAAATAAGGTTAGGGTTTGAATTGGGTTTGTTGTTTCATGAACCTTCTAGAAGGTTTTCTTTTTTGTTTTGTGCTTAGATATTTTAAAGTGACTCATCTTTAACCCAACCCAAAACCTAGCCCTAGTTAAATCTCTACAAAGGTTTAATTAACCATGGTTGCATTATTCATCATTATTATCCTTTCATTATTCATCGCAAAAGGATTACTATTCTTCTTCTTCATCTTTGAGCTTCATGAAAAGCTTTCTAGGTTTTTCCTAAGTGATGAAAATCAGTGAGAATTAGAAAACAAATGAGAGCAAAAATCCAGTTGGATATAGTGCCCTTAGAGTCAATTATTGGATCACAGGCACGTGATTGCAATGATTGAGGGAGGACCAATATCGGTAGGGCAGTCTTACTTAAGATGATAGTATACTATCTGGTTTATCTTTATCATCGTGTACTACTTTAGGTGACCTTACATGACACTATTGCGCGTTGATAGAGCCCTTAGGATTCTTGCTTGACGGCCAGCAGTATGATGGCGATCATATATGTGGGAGCTGGGGGTCTATAAGCACATCCTTAAATGGTCCCTAGTCGTGGGAGTTTTCGAGACAGGGCATCGATACTCCAGAGTAAACTTGTGTATACTGTCGAGACCCCAACGAGGTGTGGTGGCCGGTCTCACAAGCCACTGGTGTCAGTTGGTTCACCTAAGATGTATACAGGTGCTCATTGGGTTATGAGTACACCGGACAAGACTCGCCGGGAACATGCTAGTTGGTCTTATACCTGACATCAGATAGCAGTTCCCTGGTGACATGTGTGCAGGTTAGTTCATCGACCTGAGATCGTCATTTGTCTTGTGTGAGTTCCCACTGTACTTTGATTACTACCCTACCACGGCTTAAAGGAGTCGTGCAAACAGGTTTTAGTTCGGTACAGTCCCGAGCCACATGGAGGCAGTGAGCGGATCTGCAGGGGTTCGTCTCTCCCGGTATTGGGGGTGAGGTCGCGCTGTGTCTAGGAGAGCCATTACACGAAGTCCTTGGCCAAGGCAGGAGATTTACTGGTAGGTATTACAGTAGTATCTCAAGGTGTTCTGGGCTACTCCCCGACACAACTTGTACCGCTTTTGGGGGTCTGACAATTACCAACTCCCTAGGCCCGCCATGAGATACTCATAGAAGAACGGACCGGAATGTACGGATATTGTCACTGACAGGCTCAGTAGGGTGTCAGGATGAGTTCGCTCATCGACCTCCCTTTTGGTCAATACTTGGTTGCCCGTTACGTACGGCTAATAGCTCTGACGTGCCGGTGGTTAAATCCACAGCCAAAGTATTGGCGAGTCTTTAGAGTCCCCCACAGACAGTTTCTCAAGTTTCGTGCAAAACGTTGTAGAGGCCGTATGATATATGGCAGGGTTCGATCTTATACGTGCGGTATTGCACGGATCATGATCGGACGGATCATACTAGTGGGCTTTGGTTTAAGCCGTATCCTAGTATAAAATTTATTGGATTACTTTAGTCTCATCGCATTCGCATTCAGTCGGAATGCGGATTCAGGTATGTATATACAGGTGAAGGGTATCCTTGCGATCCATCACGAGTTTACTTTAGATGTTGACGGATCTTTTTTTTGGACCGAACATTTGGATTAATGTTTGGTTAATGGAAATTGTGAGCTAGAATTCATCATGCATTTCATTAAATGTGACATGGACATATAGATGACTCATGGTCTTATTTCTTGTGCACATGTCATATTTTTTGATTGATTTGTGTGTTGAAATGAGATGGAGAGAGAGGGGGGCTGCCATGGTTGGAGTTTTAGTCTTGTAATTTTGATATACACTCACTCTCTCACTCTCATTAGCAACATAACAACAAAAGAAAAAAGAAGAAATAGAAAAGCTCTTGTTGTTCTTCTTCTTCCTCTAGCTCATTGCTTCCATAAATGGCAACAATTTAACCTCCATCCAAAGCCATAGATGCAAGAGACAAAGTGATCACAACATTCTCTACTTCAACCTTAGGCACGTCGGCTAGCACACTTCGTGCCCGAGTTGCTCCGGACGAAGAGGGAGCCCGTAAAACGACTTCTCGATTTGGTGCCCTTTTCGACGAGGAGATGAAGACCGGAGTTGCCGCGGGGAGATCGGGATGGTGGCCGAAGACCGAAGGACACGGATCGCTCGGTATAGCTCTCTACCCTTTCTCTAGTTAGCTAGCATTAGGTTAATGGTTGTGATCCAGATTTAAGTACGCGGTAGCGTCGGTTTTAAAGTTAAAGAAAAAGTTTCGTTTCCGCATTTTGGTCTCGGAATGACGGCCGGGGCCCTGCCGTGCACTTACATGGTATCAGAACCGCGCCATTAACCAAATATTTGTGCTTGAAAAATTATTTGGTACATTGCAGAAATATGTGCAGGCTTTTCTAAGAAAACTGAGAAAATTTGGTGGGCTGATTTTCCTGTAGCGCGGCGGATCCGCGGCCAAAACCAAGTTTTGGCGGCAGATCCGCGGCGGTACTGTAGCCACAATGCACAAAATTTCTTCAGTAGGTTTCTGACATGGAAATGGGGTTTTTGGTATATTCTGTTTGGGCCCAGATTTATTTTGAGCGCTACAGTTGTGATTGGGGCCCACTTCGGGAAATTTAGTCGATCGAAAATTTTAAACATGTTATTTCATAGTATTTACATTATATCTGCGACCGTGAATGTCACTTGATCGGTAAATCCTGTCTAACTTCTATAGCCCTTTTAGACGGATTTGCGAACATGACATGCACGTTGATGTTCTGTGTTGTGCTGTAATGTTGCGGATTTGTCGTGGTGGATAGCCTGGATGCAATGGTAGTACAGTTTGGTTATATATGTACATTTGATATTGCGGGGCGAGCGTCCGACATGTGGACTGCCGTTACTGCCTGTTTGTATATTATTCTTTTGAGGAATGACCGGGCTGAGGTCGATGTACCCGTTGTATATTTTACTTTCTGTACTAGGATTACCCCATGGAGGGGTGCACGGGTAGCCGGGTTCTAGAGGGAAACGGGCCCGCATCTCATGGCTTTGAGACGGAGGCGGCTTTACTCTAGAATTGGCGGGCTATTCGCCGCACTCGTAGGGGGTATAGGTTGACCCAAGAAGGGGTGCCCAAGTTACCGGATTCCGTGAAGTGCTGGGTGGTCCATTCACGTTGCTGAAGGGGGCTGCCTCACTTCAGGTTTTGGCGGGTAACTTTCCGCGCCCGTAGGGGTCTAGGATTCCATTGCGCAGGCTATCCACACGACCAGGGGATCGTCGGGTTTCAATAGCGACTCTATGAAACCCGGGGATCCCAAATATCTGTATTGTTCTGTGATGCTTATTACATTTCTGTGATGTTGCATTTTATCACGCCTTTAGCGAATATTATATATTGATATATATACTAGTAGATGTTGTATATGTTTTGCATCCGCGCTAGTCCAGTCCCCGCTCTGTCGTTAGTTAAGTAACCTAACGGGTGATGATGGGACCCAGTGGCGAATGCAGATGGTATATACGTAAATCGTATTTTCGTTCTTTTGTGGCGTGATCAATTGATGGGACTGCGTTGATTCGGATCAATGCAAGCTAAACAAACCTATTCTGATGTTGTTGGAACAATTTTTTAAAAAGCTGTTATTGCTAGGACGTTCTCTTTTGTTTTGCACAGTGGTATTCGGTTATGAATATCCAGCACCTCAGTCGACGAGGCAAGGGCCGAGATCCCTTCACCGGGAGTGAACCCTTGGACAGAAGTTTGCGTCAGGGCAATAACTTCACTATAGTCGATTACTTTTGCTTTCCATCGTGGTATTCAGTTGGAATATCCTGCACCTCATTCTACGGGGAAAGAGCCGAGATCCCTTCACCGAGTGTGACCTCTTTAGCAAAGATTTTCGCCACTTTATTTTTATAAAAAGCTATCCGGTTCCTTCAACGATATCAAGTTCATTACATTAAAAAAATTTCGCCAAAAACCATTCGTAGCCCTTCGTCATTTCAGAAAGGTAGCACTTAGTATTCATGCTATGTTTGTTGGCCTTAGTCAAGGCATAGTGTATGGTGGCTATTTGTTATTTTTCTGCCGCATAGATAGATGCGTTGGTTTGGGACAGTCGTACAGCCTTGTTGGCCCTAGTCAAGGGCTTGTACGGATGGGTTCAAATTAACCTGGACAATGACGGGTAGAACTTGACATTTGACTTATGAGTTGTTGGCCTTAGTCAAGGTCATAAGAGCATGGGGTAAAAATCACATCGGGAGTTTCTAAAGAAACTGAAACTTGCCAGATATGCGCATACCTTCTGGAGTGTGATAATATGAGTGGATTCCATCACGTTATCATACGATGATAGTTGGATCCTGATTCCCACTAATGAGTTGGTTTACTCCTCGGGTGATCCCGACTAATTCTTCTTTCAGCTTTGGAGGAGAATTTGACGTTACAGTGGGAGGTTTTCTTATTAGATAAATTGATAACCATTCTGATCTAGTTTAGAGTGCACGCTGATTGTTTCTTTTCTCTCTCTCTTTGGCAGCGACCATGGCCCGACCCTTGACTGTGACTCAGTGGCCAAGTTGACCGAACCTTCTTAAAACACTGGCTTTTGGATTGTCAGAGTTGCATAGGTCATTGCCACTCCTTCTTTTACCCTTTTCTCCAGAACACCCCGTATTATTACGAATGCCCACTTCCATTAGATAAAACTATCGTATGGTTATATACGAACTCGAAGGAATTTATTCGAGAATGGTTTCTGGTTTTGGAGAAAACGAATAGGACTATTCAGTTGTCTTTTCCTTTTACCTTCTCTCAGGTTGTGAGTGCTCCATGGATTAGGGGATAGTACACCGGTTATGCCTATTAGATAGTCTTCTTCCAAACCTTAGGCTGGTGCTGAACGGTAGGGAATGAAGAAAACCGATTAGCCTAAGTGTGGTGTACAGAAGGTATTAAGTAAAGACAAATAAATGGTTTAGAAGGAGGGCAAAGTAAATTGCGACTGCTATTCACGACCAAACCAAGTATTTCATCGCCACTCCTACTTCACCTTTGTATTTCTCCAGGACACTCCGTATCACTACGAAGATCCACAGTTATTTGGATAGTCCATCGTATGGTTATATACGAACTCGAAAGGAACTTGTTCCAGTTCGGGGATGGATTCTGGTCCAGGAGAAATAGGAATAAGGTTTATTCGGTTGTCTTTTATCTTCACCTTCTCTCGCATTGCGAGTGCTCCTAGGATTAGGAAAGTATACCTATTGCGCTTAATGGATAGTCTTCTTCCAAACCATAGGCTGGTGTCGAACGGTAGGGAAGAAAGAAAACCATTTAGCCTAACGAAGGTGTACAGAAGGTAACGACTAAAGACATATAAAGGGATTTGGAGAGATGGTAAAGAAATATACGGTTATAGTCATGAATCTGGATAATGGAAGAGGCATTACTAAGAATACCAGAATACCCCACCGAAACATATTTATGTTTCAGTTTCACTTTGTATCGTTAAAAGAAAACTGATTTCCCAATTAGCCCTTGGTCCAGGTTATGTATTTACCAGGTTTGATTCTCACATCTGTATGGTTTTACAGATGATGAGTGTGAGTAAGTTATTGGGAATTAGGTGATCATCCTCATTATATCGGAATTTGTTGTAATTGGTCATATTTGAGGAAATCACCTGGGTTGTTTGCCGGACGACAAATATTTGGTTTTGAATATCCGTTGATATGCACCAATTTCAAATTGATATATCTGTACATTTATTTTTATAAAGTGAGATATAACCTTTTAAAATTATGTCTATGACATTTACCTATATCAGTGGATGGTTAGGTAAGGAGTATTAAACAGCGGTGTAATTCTTCTTAACCATAAGTACAGTTTTTAACCTACGACACACAGGGAATGAGTTATTAGACTCAAGGGACTTATACAGAGTATTTTATTTTTTCCAGTGTCCATTAGGACAGAGGGGTTAGTACTCGTACTATATTCTGTTTACTTATGACCTCTCTAGTTCTTAGACAAGTGTTTCGTAGAAACACAAGGTCTGAGTTTTGAGAAGTTATAGGTATAAGAGTAAAGTAGACAACCAGGTATTGCAAGTATCAGGATTCTTCAAGGTGATCGAAGATGTAGATACTTGCGTATGGTATTCAGTTGATAGTAAAGGTTTTGAGAAACTTGTTTCTCTTTCAGGTTGCTCATATCTGGATGCATTCCAAACTTGAGTAACGCTGATCGGCCTCCTTCCATTTAGTTAACATGCACTGGAGACAGTTGCATGATTTGAATCTAGTTCCAATTAAATCAGTGCCTCTGTTTCTATATTGGATATAGAACAGTTTATATCTTAACGATGTTAAGGTATGGGGAGTTGTCCGGCTTATGCTTGAAACCAAACACTGGATAACTCAAGGCACGTTTCTGTAATGGCTGTTTCTGGGTTGACCCGGGCTATGACGAGGGTTGACTTTCTACTATCTGGAACATCAATAGTGATATTGTTCCTGACTCGCCACAGTTTTAATAGAAATGGATTTTTTCAGAAAACAGTTGTGGGAGTATGGTAGAACTGCAAGTGATTCCAGAACCGCAAACGATTACTGAAAATTTGATTAGAACCTAAAGATTCAATCTGATTTGATATTCCATTGGCCACTCCGCAAATAAGGTGGGTAACCCCAGGCACCCGAGAGGTACTCCGGTAGCCTCAAGGACGGTGGCAGGGAGGTTCTTGTTTACCCAGACTTTCCATTGCTGTTGTTCCAAACTGTGAGACCCGGCAGGAGAATGAGTATAGCATCGTTCTAAACTAGCTTTAGAAGTGTACGTCTATATGACTCTGCCAGAGGGTTGTCATGGTCAGTGGGAGCAGCGGAAGCTAAGTGGGGACTTGACACTACTGTTGTTACAGGATATGAGACCTGGCAGGAGGATGAGTATAACGTCATTCTAAACAAACTTTAGAAGTGCACGTGTATATGATTCTGCCAGAGGGTTGTCGTGGTCAGTGGGAGCAGCGGAAGCATAGTGGACAAGTGGCTTATGTCTATTTATAGACTAAAGCAGATATAGCGGAGATAGATTATCTATTTCTGATGTGACAGTCATAGGTTTGACTTCATCATAATAGGGGATGGATTTGATAAGAAGGTAGTAGGGTGTGATGTCCTGGTATTTGGATGACATACACAGAGTAGGAAGTGATGTTTCTTTACTACGATCGGTTATATTTTGGTTGTCACACAGTGGTTTCTCCACATGGGACTTGGATATAATATCAAGACATTCTGGTTACTCGATCTATGGTTTTAGATCTAGATTTGGGTAGTTTCCCAATCTGGGTATTTAGACAGCATTCTAAAGGTGTTTTAGAATGGACGACTCATGGCACGGTAGGATACCTGCAGGTGATGGAGTCACCCTCTCTAAAGGAGTCTTACAGACTAAAGGGGAGAGGGATGGGCATGATTGGTAGATCACTTGCTTAGGCAATTGAGTCAATCATGAGATGTCAAGTACCACACCAGATGTTGTTTTTGCAGTAGATGCAATAAGTTGATATTGATCCAATCTTGGAGAAACCTTCGGAAGCAGTTTTAGAACATAAGTGGATGTTCTAAGGATATGATAACGACAGCCTCATTCGGGAGACAGTTATCATTCCAGGCTTCCAAGGTGACCTGGATGACAGAGTGCCTGTCAGAGTTATAGTTTTCCCTCTGACGAGGGGCAGTATTTTGGACAGGTGGTCCAAGCGGATATTGAGGGAGGCATGGCGCAGGATACTGATTAAGTTCATTTGACGACGCAGTCTAAGAAGTTTGGATTTGGAGTTCATTTATGAGGTAGGTCCAATCAGATATCTAGACATATTCTAAGACAGGTATTGCTCATTTCGGGAGATGGCTTTCTCCGCAAACTGGAGATATAGAAAGACATAGAAATAAACATCTGGGCGGATCCACTCACTGAGGCTATTCCTCGAACGCAATAGTTTCGCAAATGGGTTTTGTGAGACTGATTAGTAGAGGAGTTGGGTGTTCTGTATCACACGGGCTGTGAGTATGCGACATCGTAATAATTAGCCTTGAGTGCAAGTGAGAGATTGTTGGATATAGTGCCCTCAGAGTCAATTATTGGATCACAAGAATGTGATTGCAATGATTGAGGAAGGACCTATACCGGTAGGACAGTCTTACTCAAGATGATAGTATGCTATCTGGTTTATCTTTATCATCGTGTACTGCTTTAGGTGACCTTACAGGTCACTATTGCGCGTTGATAGAGCCCTTAGGATTCTTGCTTGACGTCCAGCAGTATGATGGCGATCATATACGTGGGAGCAGGGGTCCATAAGCACATCCTTAAATGGTCCCTAGTCGTGGGAGTTTTCGAGACAGGGCATCGATACTCCAGAGTAGACTAGTGTATACAGTAGAGACCCCGACGAGGGGCGGTGGCTGGTCTCACAAGCTACTGGTGTCAGTTGGTTCACCTAAGATGTATACAGATGCTCATTGGGTTATGAGTACATCGGACAGGACTCGCCAGGAACATGCTAGTTGGTCTTATACCTGACATCAGATAGCAGTTCCCTGGTGACATGTGTGCAGGTTAGTTCATCGACCTGAGATCGTCATTTGTTTCGTGTGAGTTCCCACTGTACTTTGATTACTACCCTACCACGGCTCCAAGGAGTCGTGCAAACAGGTTTTAGTTGGGTACAGTCTCGAGCCACATGGAGGCAGTGAGCGGATCTGTAGGGGTTCGTCTCTTCCGATATTGGGGGTGAGGTCGTGCTGTGTCTAGGAGAGCCATTACACGAAGTCCTTGGCCAAGGCATGAGATTTACTAGTAGGTATTCCAGTAGTATCTCAGGGTGTTCTGGGCTACACTCCGACACGACTTGTACCGCTTTTGGGTGTCTGACTTTTACCAACCCCCTAGGCCCGCCATGTGATACTCATAGATGAATGGACCGGACTGTATGGATATTGTCACTGACAGGCACAGTAGGGTGTCAGGATGAGTTCGCTCATCGACCTCCCTTTTGGTCAATACTTGGTAGCCCGTTACGTATGGCTAATACCTCTGACGTGCTGTTGGTTAAATCCACAGCCAAAGTATTGACGAGTCTTTAGAGTCCCCCACAGACAGATTCTCAAGTTTCGGGCGAAACGTTTTAGAGGCCGTATGATATATGGCAGGGTTCGATATTATACGTACAGTATTGCACAGATCATGATCGGATGGATCATACTAGTTGGCTTTGGTTTAAGCCGGATCCTAATATTAGATTTGTTGGATTACTTTAGTCTCATCGCATTCACATTCAGTCGGAATGCAGATGCAGGTATGTAAATATAGGTGAGGGGTATCCTTGTGATCCGTCACGAGTGAACTTTAGATGTTGCTGGATCTTTTTGTTGGACCGAACATTTGGATTATTGTTTGGTTAATGGAAATTGAGAGCTAGAATTCATCTTGCATTGCATTATATGTGATATGGACATATATATGACTCATGGTCTTATTTCTTGTGCACATGTCATATTTTTTGATTGATTTGTGTGTTGAAATGAGATGGAGAGAGAGAGAGGGGCCGCCATGGTTGGAGTTTTAGTCTTGTAATTTTTGATATACACTCACTCCCTCACTCTCATTACCAACATAACAACAAAAGAAAAGAAAAGAAAAAGAAAAGCTCTTGCTCTTCTTCTTCTTCCTCTAGCTCATTGCTTCCATCAATGGAAACATTTTAACCTCCATCCAAAGCCATGGATGCAAGAGACAAAGTGATCACAACATTCTCTACTTCAACCTTGGGCACATCGGCTAGCACTTCGTGCCCGAGTTGCTCCGGACGAAGTGGGAGCCCGTAAAACGACTTCTCGATGTGGTGCCTTTTCCGACGAGGAGATGAAGACCGGAGTTGCCGCGGGGAGATCGGGATGGTGGCCGAAGACCGAAGGACACGGATCGCTCGGTATAGCTCTCTACCCTTTCTCTAGTTAGCTAGCATTAGATTAATGGTTACGATCCGGATTTAAGTACGCGGTAGCGCCAGTTTTAAAGTTAAAGAAAAAGTTTCGTTTCCGCATTTTGGCCTTGGAATGACGGCCGTGGCGCTGCCGTGCACTTACAAATCCTACTTCATCATCCTTATCTATCATTGCCATTTAGATGAGGGTGTTCACTTCATTTAGTGAGTGAGAGCTTGTGTTAACGAAACTTCAAGGTAGATCATCATTGTTATCGAAGATCGGAAGCAAGCTTGCATCTATCTTTTCGCGGAGCCTCTCGAGAGTCCGGAACACGATGATCGCAGCGAAGGGACCTCAACACGGAGCTTAAGAAGTGAAGGACCGGATCTACAAAGGTTGTAATCCCTCTCACTTAGTGTTAAAGTGTTTAACATGCTAGTTTTCGCCTAATCTCTAGTTTAAAGATCCGGCTTTCGGTTGTTCGGCACGGCTAAATTTTAAATCGGTCATGGTTGATGCCTCGTAGACCCTTGTGTGTGTGCCTAGTAACCCTACATACCATGCTTGTAGTGAGCTTGTGCATGAATTTTGTGAAGAGGATGCAAAGTTTTGATGTAGTTTTGGTGGTGTTGTGAGGGGGTAGAGATGGTGGAAGGAAGAGAGCAGCCAAGGTGTGAGAGGGAGAGGGAAATGATGAAGATGATGAAGTGAAAACAAATGAGCCATGGTCAATTGACCCCTTACCCCCTCTCTCTCTTTCCCATACCTCATGCCATGCCACTAATAAAATATCTCTCATTTTAAATCCTTTTTCTTTTCCTTTTCTAAAAACAAAACCTTTAATCATTTTGAGACCCAACATTTATAGCACAAAGAAATGGTTCATGATAAAGTAATGCAACAAGTGTAGTTAACATGCTATGGTGCATGACACAAGCATAAACATGATTAATGTTAATGCATGATTAGTGAACATTAATCATGTTTAGAAATTAACTTGTGTATAATTAATTATAAAGAATTTACAATTTTCCTAAATCACATAAATTCTTCCAAAAATCACCATTCAATTTAATTTTCCAATATTTTCCAACCTATCGGTATATAATCATACCACATCATTAAAACTAATCTCCATACCTTAAGATATTCATAATAATTCATTATTTAATTATCTAAATTCCCAAAAATAATATTTTATTTTTCTGAAATATTACAGGCTTAGTCTTTTCTTTGTTGTGAGATTAGTAATAAATAATGGTGCCACCCAATAAAAAATCCCATCTTTCCAAAATATCTAGAGTCAACCAAAAATATCTCAAGTCAACAATAATCTCACAACAAACAAAAACTTAAGCATGTTTAGTATAGTAACCTTGGGTCATTACTAAGCCATGCAATAATAATGCAATAAACATCTCATCCTCCACCTCAATAACCTTTTAATCCAAAAAGGTCTAAACCATAATGAGGTGCAATCTTCTAAAAGTAATCTTGTAAGAAATTACAAGAATACCCATAATGAGGTGCAATCTTCTAAAAGGTCCAAACCATAATGAGGTGCAATCATCCGTATATACATACCCACATCCGTATTCCGAAGAATACGAATACAATGAGAAAAAAATAATCCAACAATATAATACTAGGATCCGGCTTAAACCAAATTCCACTAGTATTATCCTTCTGAACATCATCCATGCATAAGTACATGTTTGTGATCGAACCCTACCGTTAAACTATACGACCTCTACATCATTTCGCCCGAAGCAGTAAAACCCTATGTGTGGGACTCTAAAGACTCGTCAATATGCTGGCAGTGGGTTTAACCACAAGTACGTCAGCAGCACTAGCTATACATAACGGCTACCCAGGTATTGAACGAAAGGAGGCCGACGAGCAAACTTATCCTGAAACCCCTACTGAGCCTGATAGTGACAATATTCGTACAGTCCGGTCCGTTCGTCTTTGAGTATCGTATATCGAGACTAGGAGGTGGATGAAGGGTTATGGCAGTGCCCTTATAACGACCGTATTTTCTAATACCTAAAAAAATATATTTTATTTAAATTTCTATTATCAAATAATTATTTACGTATTTCGTTGATAGGAGAATATTTTTAAAGTAATGTTAATAATTTCAAAGCATTGAAAATGATTAAAGGAATTTTCAAAAATCTATTTATCATTTTTATAGACTTAAAATGTTTTATAATGCCTTAAAATAATATACATATTTTTATTATCGATTAAAATAATTAATTTGTAATTAAAAATATTTTAAAGGATAAACTAGATTTGAAATAATTATAATAACTAAGCTAAAACCGTAAATATGGGATATATTATTTATTTTTGGACCAAAATTATTTTTATACTAAAGATTACAATAAAACATAATTTCTGAAATCTTCCCATAATTTTTCCGTATTTTAAAACATTTTTACCAAATATTTTAAAGCCAACTCAATATTTTAAAATAATCAGCTGATTTTTATTTTCATTAAATTTTATTTTAATTTTTTTAACCCCTTTAACCTGGACCGTTGGATCACAAGATCCAACGGCCCAGAACCCACCGACGGCGCCCATGTGGTGGGGACCACGCGAAACCGCGTGATCCCCAGCCACGCGGACACGTGGCGATACGTGGCGCTTGACGGCGCTGGGGCGGCGGCGTGACGGTGCAGCATGGGCCATTGGATGCAGATCCAACGGCCAGGATCCTCTGGCGGCGGGCGCAATCATCAACAGATGATTGCGAATCATTGAGCCGGCGCGGATTTTCATGGATTTAAACAATTTTTTTGATTTTTTTAGTTGGCACTAAAACCCTATAAATAGGCACTTCAATCTTAGAATTCTCACACCTCAGAACTCCAAAAATTCTGAAAAAATACCAGTGCCTTCGTATCGAGGACGCCGACGCTACGGCTCCAACCAATCGCAGAGGAAAAATCTGGGCACGGAGCTATTGAGGAGTTTTGCACAAGCCTACGTCTTCAACCGTCTACATCTAACTCTAATCAAAGGTAGGATCCTCCTCTCTCCCCTCATCTGTCACCTTCTTCTTTTTTTCAATAACCTTAGTTCCGACTTCTAATCAACAACCCCCCATTAAAATGATGTTATAATATTCTTGCATGCATATTCTTTTGTACCGTTAATGGTGATAATCTTAACCTATGATTATAATTGTTTCCGTAATCACTCCTATATGCCAAAAAGTGTTGCACTCTCATACAATATGGAATGCGACAGGCTAAATATTATAACCCACGAGTATTAATTCACCCCTTACATACCTACACTCACCCATACTACTTTTGTGATCTCGAAATATGTTGCTTCCCCAAAGATACCCTCGTTTTGTTAAAAAATTATATTTTTTTTATATCCACACGAGATAAGATATGTGGAATAATTATTTTTAGATACGTTATAGATCTATATTTTTACGTACACCCTTTTTCTTCGACTACTATAAAGTTGCTAAATTCCTTCACCTTTTGAAAGGGGTTATTGCTAAATTGAAATAACGACATGTGGTTTTTCCAACTTAGCCCCTTTCACTCGAAAGGATATTTTTATATAAATTCTTCTTAGAATATTAAGATTTAATGTGTTAGCCTGATAATAGGGTAATGTTTTACGTGAATACCACGTGGTTTATAGGCAATCGTCCTTGAAAAGGACACAAATCCTGCCGTCCATATGCAGCGGTTGCCAACACGAACGTATTTTCTAAAACGTTACCCAAACTTAAAACGCTATAATTTCATAAAATTATTAATTACAATAAAATACCTAAATCCATCCTAAAAAGAGATAATTTCATTTAAATATCTTGACCTTTACTAAAAGGCTATTTTCAACGAAGACCATAACCCTCATAAATGATATTTTCCAAAAGGATGTCTAAAACCTTATTAAAAGATAATTTTCAGTTAAATACCATAACCTTTTATCGAAAGGATATTTTCAGTAAAAATTAGGGTTTTCTAAAAATGACGAATATTTGAAACATCATGGTTTTTCTTAGAAATAATAAATATACTTAAACACTATTATCCTTTATTAACTAAGTGTTCTATAAGATGATACTAAGTACATTACAAACTTTAGAAGAAACAAGATAAAACGAGCGGTTGTGGAGAACCATATTAAATGAGATCAACTTATTGATTACACGTCTATTACATATACAAAATATGATACGGTTAGGGTTAGAATGCGTGGGCCTAAGTATGGAATACTTATTGAGAAGTTCCCGATATTTCGGGTGACCAGTCTGATATACGGACGACTATATATATATGAAGATCCCTGTAGGCAGGGTGACTAGTCCAAAGTGTGGACGAATACTAACCCGATATTCGGGCGAATACTAACCCTATTTGAGGGCGAATGATTCAAAATGTGGATGGCATACAATGTGGAAATTCTATGCCTAGAGGTATACGCACTAACTCTAATTCGTCAAAACCTTTATACTGAACCAGGGGGATGGGTAGTTTGATTAGGCAAGGAGATTCGGAACTCGGATTCCCCTACTACTCGATCATGATCCCAGGAAGTGAAACGGTACATTTCACATCCCCAGTTGTTGTTCCGTGGCCACAACGGAATAATCGCGAGTATTCGGTCCCTTGTTTAACAAACTAAAACGTTTACAACACCTATTGATACTAAACACTAAACTCACATCATGTTCTATATCTACCTGTTACCTTATCTACCTTTTTTCATAAGACACAAATTATTCAGTATCTTGGATGTGGATATATTACCAGTTTAGACTTGTTGTTCATTATTGAACTGAAGGGTGGTAATACCTGTGCACTTGAGTGATATTCACGCTAGACAAAGCTCCATCGTAGTCATGGGACACCTTTCGGGGATGTTCACGCTGCCACATTGATTGCCATCCCAGGTACGAGCACCAGCTCATACTGCTTCCAGCTAGTCATGGGATACCTCAAGGATACGAGTATGTTCACCAGTCAATTCCATCCATACACACATTGTTTAACCGGATCTAACTCTTAGACTGAATATTCGTTTGACTTGACTTGAACCTTTACTAAACATATACCTTTGTCAACATATCTAATTTGCATACAACCTCATATCTTTATACCCATGTACATCATATTATATTTATATACACCTGTTTGTTTCTATACCTACTTCCTTATGAGGCAATCCTACCCGAATTTAACTCACCGACGAACCTTCCTTTTCTTCCTCTATCTTTGGAATGTCCGTCAGATAAGAATGAGTATTATGGAGAGGATCAAGGTGTGAAGCCAACTTATGAAGATTATGCAGACTGGATGATGGAAGATTAGCTAGATTTAATTTTTGTTGTTGCCCACATGTTTAGGGTTTTTGTTTCTCCTCGATGTAATTAAACTACTTAGTTTATTTTACTCTTTCTTTTGGAATGTAATAAAGTTTGGTTAATGGAAATAAACGCCTTTCGCTTTTATTATTTTTTTTTTGTACACATCCTGCATGTTAAATATTCATATGCTTAACGTAACTGTATTGAATAGACCACCTTCAATACAGTTAGGTTGCGGACCATGCCACGTCATCCTTCTCCTTCTTTTGGGAAGCGGGGCGTGACAGGTTTTAGTGGTGGCCCATGCAAGTCATCTTGTGTACTAAAATGAAACCGTTAACTGACTTATTATATTTGTGAATCTCATCCATCTATACCGATATCATAGTTTTCCTATGTCCTTTCCTTGACATTCTGTACCCTGTCCATGATCTTCCCTTCAAGTCATGGCGAATCTTTCCGACGAGGATGACATGTCCGATATTACTTTTGAAGCTACAACTAAGGATTCAGACGACGAATTCGTTGACTCACAGGCGGTTATTTCCGACAGCGACTTGGAAGACGAAGAAGTCGATGCTGTAACTCCGGAGCCTATGTGTAAGTCTATGTCATTCACCCCGCAAGCTAGCGAGGAGGCGGAATAAGTAAAAATCGAAACTTTCTTACATAGCAACATAGACTAAAGCTAAAGGATCTTTGCCAAACCATTACTAACGAAACTACCGAGGTTTTATTTACTGTGATACGAAGATTATACCTCACGAAAACGGTCCTTCGGTTCTTCCCTCCGCTGTCCTCCTCGTCCAAGTGTGCTCCGAGGATCGATCCGGATCTTGGTCACCTCCACGGCCTCCTTTAGTCGAAGACGATCCACCCGAGAGTCTATAGTCCAAGCTCCAGCTCAAGCCGAGGTAACTAGGGCAACAAGTTTGCTACTCTTGATGTCCTAGGTGATGTAGAGGAAGAAGATGGATTTGTTTGTCTATTTAGTTTCTATTTTTCTCAACACATGAGAGCAAGAGAAAAATCTAGAGAAGAGCAAGAAGAATAACCATAGGAGCTTTCTTTTGGATGAGAGAGAAAGCCAAAGAGATAATGATCCATATAAAAAATATTTAGTAATCTTTTATCATGATGCTGTTGATGGCTACCCTTGATTTGACCATTATCATCTCAAAAAAAAAATCCAAATGAATAAGAAGGATCTTGAGCTCTCAAAATATCTAAGTCAACAATAGTCAACTAGGTCAAATGATTAAGCAAGGTCAAATGGGCAAACCAATTAGCCATAACACAAATATCATTAAAAAGATTAATAAAAATTTTCCCCACCTCATAATGGTTTTGACCAAGTCAATGGTCGAAACCCTAATGAGGCAACTTCTTCTTCTTTCCTCACAACCGTGCATACACACCCGCATCCGCATTTCGTAGAATACGAATACACATAAGACAAAACTGATCCATCTGTACAATACTAAGATCCGGCTTAAACCAAAGCCCACTAGTATTGTCTGCCTGAACATCATACGCGCACAAGTGCACGTAGCCCTGCCGTAAAACCATACGGCCTCTACACCTTTTGCCCAGTTTAAAGAAACTCTCTGTGTGGGACTCTAAAGACTTGACACTATGTTGGCAGTGGGTTTAACCACAGATCGCAAGCGGCACTAGCTGTACGTAACGGTCCCCAGGTAGATGTCAATAAGAATGCCGATGAGGTAAACCCATCCGAACTCCTACTGAGCCTGAATGTGACAATCTCCATACAGTCCGGTCTGTTCGTCTAAGAGTATAGCATGTCGGGCCTAGGTGGCGGTAAACGTCAAACCCCTAATAGCGGTACAAGTCATGCCGGAGTGTAGCCTAGAACACCCTGAGTAACTACTAGAAACACTACCAGTAAATCTCGCTTGCCCTAGTTAGGGACTTTGTGTAATGGCTCTCCAAGACACAGCGCGATATCAACCCCCAATACCGAGAGAGACGAATCCTGTCTAACCGCTTCTACCTCCAAGTGCTTCGGGATTGCACCCAACTGTTACCTGTTTGCACGACTCCTTTGAGCCGTGGTAGGGTAGTAATCAAAGTACAGTGAGAACACAATCGACGCGAAGTAGCAGTGTCAATTCGACGGACTAAGCTGTACTCCAGTCACCTGGGAACTGTTATCTGACGATAGATACAGTACCAACCAACAGTTACCGACGAGTCCTGTCCAGTGTACTCGTAACCTAACGAGCACACGCATACTATCTCCAGTATGACGTACTAATGGTTGTGGGACAGACCATCTCCCCTGCTGGGATGAGAAGCGTATACGCTGGTCTACTCCGGAGTATCAATGCCCCGTCTCGATAATCCCGCGACTAGGGACCTGTATAAGGATGTGCTTGTAGATTACCCAGCCCCCACTAGTGTGACTGCCATCACAATGCTGGTAATCAAGCAAAGATCCTAAGGGCTCCACTAATATGTATAAGCGATATGCTAAAAGAAACACATGCACATATTGAAGTAGAAACAAACCAAGTAGCATACTACCATTTTGAACAAGATTGTCTGTACAACTGTGAATATCCCAAGCTTCCATTAAGTAATATACAAACTAGTATGATATAGTAATGGCCTCTAGGGCATATACACTAACAATCTCCCACTTGCACTAGGGCCATGTACTGGCGTATCGAAGACCTATCATCTCGATCAGCCGCTCGAACTGAGTCTGGGGTATGGCCTTCGTGAGTCGATCTGCAATGTTATTCTCCGAATCTACTCCCCTCACCTCGATCTCCCGGCAAACTACGATCTTCCTGATCAGGTGGTACCGCCTCAAGATGTGCCCGGACTTCTGATGGGACCTGGGTTCCTTCACTAAGGCTATAGCGACGTTGTTGTCGCAATACAGTGGTATTGGATCAACAATGGTAGGAACCACCTGAAGCTCCATGAGGAACTTCTTCATCCAGACAGCTTCCTTTGCGGCATCGCAAGCAGCTATGTACTCCGCTTCCATCGTCGAGTCAGTAACGGTTTCCTGGTTGGAGCTCTTCCAACAAACCGCCCCTCTATTGAGGGTAAAGACATAACCCGACATGGACTTGGAGTCATCCTTGTCACTCTGGAAGATAGAGTCAACAAAGGCCTTGATCTGGAGGTCTTTTCTACCATACACCAAGAATATCTCTTTAGTCTTTCTCAGGTACTTGAGAATGTTCTTTACTGCTATCCTATATTTCTCCCTTGGGTCCGACTGATACCTGCTTACAACGCTCAGTGCGTATGCTACATCTGGTCTGGTACACAACATCGCAAACATTATAGAGCCTACCGCAGATGCGTAGGGTATAGATGACATTTGAACCCTTTCCAAATCAGTCTTCAGAGACATCTCTTTAGATAGGGTGATTCCGTGACAAGCCGGTAGGTTACCGCGCTTTGAATCTTACATACTGAATCGTTTCAGTATGGTGTTGATGTACCTGGACCGTGAAAGTCCCAACATCCTCTTAGATCTATCAAGATAGATCTGGATCCACAGAATGTAGTTGGCATCGTCCAGGTCCTTCATGGAGAACCTTTGTGACAAGAATCCTTTGACTGACTGTAGCATAGGAATGTCATTTCCTATTAAGAGAATGTCATCTACGTACAAGACGAGGAATACAACCGTTCTCTCTACAATCTTACTATATATGCATGGTTCTTCCGGATTTTTGATAAAGTCGAATTCTTCGACAGTATCAGCAAAGCAGATTTTCTAACTCAGCGATGCCTGCTTCAGTCCATAAATGGACTTAAGCAACTTGTACACTTTACCACTGCTCCCACTCTGAATGAATCCCTCAGGCTGATCCGTAGAGACGCACTCTTCCAAATTTCCATTTAGAAAAGCTGTCTTTACGTCCATCTGCCAGATCTCATAATCGTGGAAGGCAGCAATGGCAAGAAGGATTCGAACGGATTTGAGCATAGCCACTGGAGAAAAGGTTTCGTCATAGTCCAAACCAGGTGTTTGACGGAAACCCTTTGGAACAAGTCTAGCTTTGTAGGTTTCAATCTGCCCATCTTCACCAATCTTCTTTCTAAAGATCCATTTGCAGCTTACGGGTTTCACCCCTTCTGGAGCAATGTATAAAGTCCAAACTTTGTTGGTGTACATGGACTCCATCTCGGTCCGCATTGCATCCAGCCATTTTACTGAGTCACCTCTCTGAATGGCTTGCTGGAAGCTAGTAGGCTCATCATTTTCAATGATGAAATTCTCTCGAACCCTGTCTATGAGAAAACCGTAGTATCTCTCGGGCGGATGAGACTGCCTGCTACTCCTGCGGAGTGGCGCTGGGATGTCCAGTTCTTCTGAAACTTCTGGTTCTACCAAGCTTTCAGTAATAGCTTGTGGTTCTGGAATTTCTTCCAGTTCTATTGCGCTCCCACTTATCTGACTTTCTAAAAATTCAGTTTCCAAGAAGTGGGGATGCTGAGAAACAAAAACCTTTTGTTTCTCTGCGGAATAGAAAAGATACCCCGTGGAGTTCTTGGGGTATCCCACAAACTTACATAGTACTGAGCCTGCCTCGAACTTGTCCGAATGCTGTCTTTTTACAAAAGCTGGACATCCCCATGTCTTAAGATACTTAAGACAAGGTTTCTTCCCACTCCACATCTGATATGGTATGGTAGGCACAGTCTTGGTTGGAACCTTGTTCAAAAGATATTCAGCTTTTTCTAGTGCATAATCCCAGAAGGATCGCGGTAACTCAACCTTACTTATCATGGAACAAACCATATCCAATAGAGTTCGATTCCGCCTTTCCGATACACCGTTGTGTTGCGGTGTGTATAGAGGAGTAAGCTAAGAGAGAATTCCTTTCTCTTTTAAGTAGCCCAGGAACTCGGCACTTAAGTATTCACCACCTCAATCAGATCTTAGTGTCTTGATACTTTTGCCTGTTTGTTTTTGCACTTCATTCTTGTATTCCCGGAATTTCTCAAAGGCCTCGGATTTATGCTTTGTCAGGAAGACATGTCCATACCTAGAGAAATCATCCGTAAAAGTAATGAAGTATGAATAACCACTTCACGCATGTGTAGATATTGGACTACACACATTACTGTGTATGAGTCCTAAGAGCTCGCTCGCTCTTACTCCGTGTCCAGTGAACAAAGTCTTTATCATCATTCCCATGAGACAAAATTCACAAGTAGCATAAGAGTGATACTCGAACGGATTCAAATATCCCACTTTATGTAACTTCGTTAACCATGTCTCATTGATGTGACCCAGTCTACAATGCCATAAGAAAGCCTGATTTGTTTCCGGAGACATTCTTTTAAGTGTGTTGTGGACACTGAAAACCTAAGCTTGATTTAATACGTATATTCCGTTTTCTAATGTACCTGACCCAATCAGAACTTGATTTAGGTGGATGTGCACCACATCGCTTACAATAGTAAAATCATATCCTTCCTTAGAAAGTAAGGATACAAATATGATATTACAGGCTAGACTAGGTACATATAAACAGTTACGTAGAATCAATATCTGCCCACTTGTCAATCCTAGGTGATATTCCCCTACGGATTCCGCGTTCACGCTCATTCCATTCGCAACTCTGAGAGTCATATCACCTACCCTGATAACTTTACGGTTTCTTAAAGCCAGTAATGAATTACAGATATGAGATCCTGATCCGGTAACTATTACCCAGGAAGTAAAGTTAATTGACATACAGTTTTCTGTCACAAACACACCCGAAGCCGAAGCCACAACATGCTTCGAATACTAGCTACATGCTTTGCTAGGCCTGCAATCCATCTGCCAATGTCCTTTCCCGTAACAATAGGAACGTCCCTCCTTCACCACATCTAGTCCCGAAACTTTTGCCCTTCCTTTTCCTTCCACTTCCCTGGTTTCCTTCAGGGTGTAAGTAGAGGGAAGAGACTGTAGAATCAAGTCTGTATTTGACCCATTCTTCAACGTGGTATTCAGGTCTGTGAGCTCATCAATATAGCTAGTCTCTGTAAGGACGTTGTCCCCTACAGATAACCCGACAACCAACCTCGCTTGAAGTAATTCGTTCAAGGTCTCATATCTTGCGATACGAGATTGCTCTCCATATAAGTCATTGTTATGGAGGAAGACAGAAACTAAGTCCATCTTCTCGTGCTGCCTATGGTATGTACCATCAACTGAGGCCAACACGAGGCACTTGGCATTCGCACAGTCTTTTTCCGATGTCTTATGGATATCAGTATCCGTGACGATGGAAACTGGTCCTGAAACGGCAGGGGTTTGATTAGTGAAGAGGTGTCCCAGTTTATCATGGGTAATGGACATCTGGACAGACCTTTGCCGGTCATTACAATCAGATTCAGTCATTTTATTATCTAGATGTAACCTATGTCTGGTCACTGGGTCGCTGCAATTAAGAGAGAGAGAGAGAAGAAAACACTTAGCATGATGCTCTTGCAAGTTTAGATTGGTTTTCAGTTTATCTAAACAGGATGGCTCGCACTATTTCTCGAATCCTTCCTCAAACCATAAAAGAAGAATTAGTCAGGATTAATCTCACCGTACAATACTTGTTTAACCGTTCAGCCAGGCTAGTGTTGGTACTTTGAGGGAGGTTTTACGACACTTTCGCGAAGTTCCTTAATTAAATAACCTCTTTTCCCTGGAGGCGTAGCCCCGCTAACACTGTTCTAGACACCTACTTGGTTTATAGCATTGATCGTTAAGTGAAAAGTCTCCCGAGGAGTAGCGGGTACTCACAGTAGGATCGGGATCCAAATATCATTGTGTGATAATGCTGAAGGAATCCTACCGACATTATCAAACTCCGAATGGTATGCAGTACTAGCAAGTTTCAATTTCTTTAGAAACACCCGATGTGGAATTTTGCCCCATGCTCTTATGACCTTGACGAAGGTCAACAAATCATAAGTCACATGTCAAGTTCTACCCATCATTGTCCAGGTTAATTTGAACCCACCCGTATATACCTTTGAAGAAGGTCAACTAGGTAATACGACTGTCCCAAACCAACGCATCTATCTATGCTACATATGAACACCTAACAGCTACCAATCACTATGCCTTGACGAAGGTCAACAAACATAGATTGAATACTGTTGAATATACATATGAAATGACGGAGGGCTACGAATGGTTTTGGCGAAACCGTGAATGTAGTGAAATTGATATAATTGAAGGAACCTTGATAGCTTTTAAAAGGAGTGGTTTAAGCTCCGCGTTTCTAAAAGTTTTTCTATTTTGAAAAAACCGAGTGGTTTTGAAATTGTTCCAACGATTCAGCTTTGGTTTGTTTTCTTTGCATTAAAATAATGTGTCCCATCAATTTAATCCTACCATTGGAGAAAACAACGAAAATATGACGTACGCTTATAACATCCGCATTCGCCATTAGGCCCCGTCATCACCCGTTAGGTTACTTAACTAACGACAGAGCGGGAGCTGGACTAGCGCGGATGAAAAATATAAGCAACGCCTACTAGATATCATATATAGATATAAACATTCGTAAGATGCAATGATAACCATTCCAGATCACAAATGAACAAATTGGATATACTAAGAATCCGCGCATCGTTTGAGCCTGTAACGAAAGACGGATTACACGGTCGCGATAAATAGCCAAACACCACCCTAGACCCCTACAGGTGCGGCAAACTACCCGCCAAATACCCAAAGTGAAGCAGAGTCCCTCAACAACGTGAGTAGGCCACTAAGCACTTCAAAGTATCCGGTAGTTTGTGCACCCCAGCTTGGGTCTATCCTAGGAGCAAAAACAGTAAAAGAAATAATATACAATGGTGGCTACAAGCTCAACCCGGATGTGCGACCATGAAATAATATTACATCAAATTACAAATATTACATTGAATAAAAAATGAAAACTCTCATCTCACATCCCCGGCTATTCCTCACGACGATCCAACAAGTTCATATCCACAAACCGACATCACAGATCACAGATATGCACAACCCTCACTAATCGACGTATAGCGATTAGTAGACGTTCAGTACATATAACATTTCACAAACACAGAACATTAAACGATGTTAAAGTTATGACTTCGAAACACTCGCAGTGCTACAGTGAATAACTTTCAGTAGAAGAAAAATCGGCGAAAGCAAACAACTCCTGAAACCCAAGATATAAGTCAAAAAGCCAAATACCAAAAACGAACCAATTCCTCACCCATAAAACCGGCCTGGCCGGAAAAAATGCTTATGTGGCCGGCCCATTTACCAAGGAGTTGTTCCATTTTTTGTCTATGGTCTTTTTACTGCTTAAATGACACTCTGCACTTGTTTAAAAATTTTTAAGTGGCCAATAAAATTTTGACAGAAACTACAATCTTGGGTCCATTGTTTTCAGACTGTTTCAGTTTCGTAAACTTAACGCATCGTTTAAACTGTTAGTGATGGTTTAGCGAGGCTCTGATACCAGTGTAAGTCTATGTCGCTCACCCCGCAAGCTAGCGAAGAGGCGGAATAAGTAAAAATCAAAACTTTCTTACATAGCAACATAGACTAAATCTAAATGATCTTTGCCAAACCATTACTAACAAAACTACCGAGGTTTAATTTACTGTGATACGAAGATTATACCTCACCAAAACGGTCCTTCGGTTCTTCCCTCTGCTGTCCTCCTCGTCCAAGTGGGCTCCGAGGATCGATCCGGATCTTGGTTACCTCCACGGCCTCCTTGAGTCGAAGACGATCCACCCGAGAGTCTATAGTCTGAGCTCCACCTCAAGCCGAGGTAACTATGGCAACAAGTTTGCTACTCTTGATGTCCTAGATGATGTAGAGGAAGAAGATGGATTTGTTTGTCTATTTGGTTTCTATTTTTCTCAACGCATGAGAGCTATAGAAAAATCTAGAGAAGAGCAAGAAGAAGAACCATGGGAGCTTTCTTTTGGATGAGAGAGAAAGCCAAAGAGATAATGATCCATATAAAATATATTTAGTAATCTTTTATCATGATACTGTTGATGGCTACTCTTGATTTGACCATTATCATCTCAAAAAAAAATCCAAATGAATAAGAAGGATCTAGAGCTCTCAAAATATCTAAGTCAACAATAGTCAACTTGGTCAAATGGTCAAGCAAGGTCAAATGGTCAAACCAATTAGCCACAACACAAATATCATTAAAAAGATTAATAAAAAATTTCCCCACCTCATAATGGTTTTGACCAAGTCAATGATCAAAACCCTAATGAGGCAACTTCTTCTTCGCTCCTCACAACCGTGCTTACACACCCGCACCGTATTCCGTAGAATACAAATACACATAAGACAAAACTGATCCATCTGTACAATACTAGGATCCAGCTTAATCCAAAGCCCACTAGTATTGTCTGCCCGAACATCATACGCACACAAGTGCACGTAAGTGATCGTAGCCCTGCCGTAAATCCATACGGCCTCTACACCTTTTGCCCAGTTTAGGGAAACTCTCTGTGTGGGACTCTAAACACTCAACACTACGCTGGCAGTGGGTTTAACAACAGATCGCAAGCGGCAATAGCTGTATATAACGGTCCCCAGGTAGATGTCGATAAGAAGGTCGATGAGGTAAACCCATCCGAACTCCTACTAAGCCTGATGTGACAATCTCCGTACAGTCCGGTATGTTCATTTAAGAGTATCGCATGTCGGGCCTAGGGGCGGTAAACGTCAGACCCCTAATAGCGGTACATGTCGTGCCGGAGTGTAGCCCAGAACACCCTGAGAAACAACTGGAAACACTACCAGTAAATCTCACTTGCCCTGGCCAAGGACTTTGTGTAATGGCTCTGCTAGACATAGCGCAATATCAACCCCCAATATCGGGAGAGAGGAATCCTGTCTAACCGCTACTGCCTCCAAGTTCTTCGGGACGGCACCCAACTACTACCTGTTTGCATGACTCCTTTGAGCCGTGGTAGGGTAGTAATTAAAGTACAGTGGGAACGCACTCAAGGAGAAATATCAGTGTCAAGTCGACGGACTAAGCTGTAATCCTGTCACTTAGGAACTGTTATCTGACGATAGATATAGTACCAACCAACAGTTCCCGACGAGTCCTGTCCAGTGTACTCGTAACCTAACGAGCACCTGCATACTATCTCCAGTACGGCATACTAATAGCTGTAGGACAGACCATCTCCCCTGCTGGGATGAGAAGCGTATACGCTAGTCTACTCCGGAGTATCGATGCCCCGTCTCGATAATCCTGCGATTAGGGACCTGTATAAGGATGTGCTTGTAGGTTACCCAGCCCCCACTAGTGTGACTGCCATCACAACTCTGGCTATTAAGAAAAGATCCTAAGGGCTCCACTAATATGTATAAGCGATATGCTAAAATAAACACATGCACATATTGAAGTAGAAACAAACCAAGTAGCATACTACCATTTTGAGCAAGATTGTCTATACAACTGTGAATATCCCAAGCTTCCATTAAGTAATATACAAACTAGTATGATACAGTAATGGCCTCTAGCGCATATACACTAACACTATGATGGCCAATGACTCCAAAGGCGAAAAAAAGATGCCATAGATGGGGAGCATATAGAGAAGGGGCCAGAAAAAGAGGCTATTGCGGCAGAAGAGAATCTTATGGAATATGATCCGGATGAGGATGTTCCTGCAAAGCAACAAGACCTTATAGAGGGGGAATCGGAGGGTGAGGCTCCTGCCGAGGATGAGTCGAAGGACGAAGCTACGAGTGAGGAGGAACTCGAGGCCGAAGAAACTCAGGCAGTTGTCCCCGCAAGACACCATGGGAACGACAATACCTTTCTTAGTGTAAGGTCCTATCGCAACTTGTTGAACTCCCATAATCGAGATTAATAAGTCTTTTTTCCTTTCTTTGGATGAATAAAATGATTTAGAACAGTAGGGGCATGTCCTTACTTTTCGGTTGTACTCTCCTTATTGAAGTTGGATAATAAAATCTTAGTTTCGAGCAAAAATCTCTCTTGTGTCTCTTACTCTTCCTATTAGTCCCTCTCTTGCATTAATTGTTGTTCTTCCATGCAAGTTATTATCTTGTCTCATCTCTCAGCTTGTTTGTAACCTAACATATTCTGATTCAGTCCATCAATGGTTAGACGACACCATCACCGCAACCGAAGGGGAAATGGAGACAATGAAGTCACTACCCAACAAGCAGCAATGCTACAAATGATGCAAGGTCTACTGGAGCAACAGCAGCAGCAAACAGCTGCCCTTTATCAGGAGGTATAAGAAAGTAGGCAGCAGCAAACAGAGATTTTAAGTAAGGCACTAACCCTAGTTCTTCAAGGTTCGGCGGGAGTGAAGCAGTTCAGATCACTCCACCCTAAGACTTTTTCTTGGAAGGAAACTCCTTTAGAAGCTGAAGAATGGCTCAAGGGAACAGTTAATAATCTCAGTGCCGCTCAAATTCTGAAGGACGCGTGGGTGAACATCGCTAAGCTACAACTTACGGATAATGCCAGGATATGGTGGGAGGCAGAGGAAAGTAGATTGAAGGAGTCGATCGATTGGGAAACGTTCAAACAACGTTTTGATACCCAGTACTTTCCAGTCGTGGCACACCTAAGGATGGAAAGAGAGTTTATACAATTCCAACAAAGGAGCATGTGGGATAAGTCGGTGGACGAGTACGCTTCGGAGTTAGCATCGGTTCGCGCATCATCTGGTGGCAACCCCGGAACTTTATGCTAAGAGATTCTGACAAGGATTGGACCTGAAGACGCAGTCCTCCATGCCTTCTGCTACTCTTTCGAATTATGATGAAATCTTAGAGGCGACATGAAAATTTGAAGAATTTCAGAGACGCGTGAGGAAGGATGACCATTTTTCTGGCATTAAGCGACCGGCCAATCAAATTCTTGAGGGATCATCTTCCAGATTCAATAGGAGACAAAAACCCAAGAGACCAGCAAGACCAACTATCTTCGGAAAACCAGCCATTATATGCAACCATTATGGTAGGACCAGACACTACAGGAGAGACTGTCGTATTTTGAACAAACCTTGCATAGTCTGTGGGTCTCTGGATCATGCTATTGGGGACTGTCTTCACGGAGGGAGACAATCAGGCCCCGTCAACAAGCCGGCTAATTATGGGGCACCAATACAGGGAAACCGTCCATTTTCCACCACTAAACCAACCGATCAAGGGGCATCACCAAATGGACCACCCTTGTCATCACAGGAGCGTGTTTTTCAGCAAACGCAGAGGAATGGACCCAAACGCCAGACCTTCACCATGACAGCCGAGAAGGCTGATGCCACGTGGCAAGACAACAGAGGTACCCTTTCTTTTTCTCAACCTTTCTTTCGATACCATGGTTATTTATCTTTCGATGCACATCTTAGTTAGACTCACCATAATTCTTCTAGTTTTTATAGTTTCGACCAGTTGTCTTTATGTTATATCTCTCAAGTTTTCTGTCAGTTCACAACCTTCCTTCAACTTCCAAACTTTCTATCCGGAAGCAACTAACGATTTTATATTTTCCAATTCCTTATACCTAAACCCTTCAGAGACTTTCCGTGCATCAAGTGATACACCAACTTTCGGGAGCGACACATGCAGCAAAGAGGGTTCCGGACAACGTTACTGATTTTCTGTGCCTAGTAGTGGCTACTCCTTTGAAAATTTCAAATATGAAATTATTCTAAGGAGGGTAGATCGTAACTAATGCATCCATCCTTACCATACTCAATAGAACCGAAAGTTTTAACATCCACTATGATATTTCGGAGAAGGGACTTAGTGGTGTGATGTATCAGCGCGGCGATATAGTTGCATATGCGTCAAGGCAACTAAAGACTCGTGAATGCAACTATTCCTATCCAGATCTAGAAATGAAAATGGTAATGTTCATCTTGAAGATATAAAAGAACTACTCTAAGGAGAACATGAGAACACGGAGGGTTGAAACACATGAAGCGAATGAGAGGGGTCAAGTTTTATATGGGAGAAGTGCCGATCGATTAGGATGACCCTGAAGATGGAGAATTGTAAGATTGACATAATTGTAGAAAAAAAAGTGGAGATGGTGATACAATGCAGCGAGCACGGATAGCTCAGCCCACGACTCATCGGCCGTTTAACATCTTGGAAAGAGACGGTGGGTTTATGTATAGCCTAGTTCTGCTATTTTGTTTGGAGGGCATGCATAATACTTTTATACCTCACAGTTAAGAGGGTATGCTGGCGACCCTAGTCATACTTTTGATCGCTCCGAGATCATGGAAAAGTTGGCGTAACCTACGAGCGACAACCGGTCGGGATACTACAAGGATGAAACCTTGAATGACAAGACAATCCAACTGGCTAGAGCTATATGAAGAAAGAACTACTAGGCAGACATACACGGAAGCGAGGAAACGGGACGAGAGTGCGAGACCTAAAATATTAACCGCGATAATCCCCTCTTAGTGAATTCTTTTTTCTTGACCTACCTTCTGAAATTTTGAGGACGAAATTATTTTAAGGAGGACAGATTGTAACGACCGTGTTTTCTAATACCTAATAAAATATATTTTATTTAAATTTCTATTATCAAATAATTATGTGTTTCGTTGATAGGATAATATTTTTAAAGTAATGTTAATAATTTTCAAAGCAATGAAAATGATTAAAGGAATTTTCAAAAATCTATTTATCATTTTTATAGGCTTAAAATGTTTTATAATGCCTTTAAATAATCTACATATTTTTATTATAGATTTTAAATAATTATAATAACTAAGCTAAAACCGTGAATATGGGATATATTATTTATTTTAGCCCAAAATTATTTTTCTAATAAAGATAACAATAAAACATAATTTCTGAAATTTTCGCATAATTTTTCCGTATTTTAAAACATTTTTACCAAATTTTTTAAAGCCAAATCAATATTTTTAAATAATATGCTGAATTTTATTTTCATTAATTTTTATTTTTAATTTTTTTTAAACCCCTTTAACCTGGACTGTTGGATCATAAGATCCAACAGCCCAGAACCCACCGACGGCACCCACGTGGTGGGGACCACGCGAAACCGTGTGATCCCCAGCCACGTGGACATGTGGCGACACGTGGCGCTTGACGGCGCTGGGGCGACGGCGTGATGGTGCAGCATGGGCCGTTGGATGAAGATCCAACGGCCAGGATCCTCTAGCGGTGGGCGCAATCATCAATAGATGATTGCGAATCATTGGGCCGGCGCAGATTTTCATGTATTTAAACGATTTTTCGGATTTTTTTAGTTGGCACTAAAACCCTATAAATAGGCACTTCAAACTTAGAATTCTCACACCTCAGAACTCCAAAAATTCTGAGAAAACATACCAGTGCCTTTGTATTGACGACTCCGACGCTACGGTTCCACCCAATCGCCGAGGAGAAATCGGGGCGTGGAACTGTTGAGGAGTTTTTCACAAGCCTACGTCTTCAACCGTCTACATCCAACTCTAATCAAAGGTAGGATCCGCCTCTCTCCCCTCATCTGTTATCATCTTTTTTTTTCACTAACCTTAGTTCCGACTTCTAATCAACAACCCCCCCATTAAAATGATGTTATAATATTCTTGCATGCATATTCTCTTGTACCCTTAATGGTGATAATCTTAACCTATGATTGAAATGGTTTCCGTAATCACTCCTATATGCCAAAAAATGTTGCACTCTCATACAATATGGAATGCGACAGGCTTATTGTTATAACCCACGGGTATTAATTCACCCCTTACGTACCCACACTCACCCATGCTACATTTGTGATCTCGAAATAGCTTTCTTCCACAAAGATACCCTCGTTTTGTTAAAAAGTTATATTTTATATCCACACGAGATAAGATATGTGGAATAATTATTTTTAGATACGTTATAGATCTATATTTTTATGTACACACTTTTTCTTCGACTACTATAATGTTGCTAAATTCCTTCACCTTTTGAAAGGGTTATTACTAAATTTAAATAACGACATGTGGTTTTTCCAACTTAGCCCCTTTCACTCGAAAGGATATTTTATATAAATTCTTCTTAGAATATTAACTAAGATTTAATATGTTACCATGATAATAGGGTAATGTTTTACGCGAATACCTCGTGGTTTATAGGTAATCGTTCTTGAAAAGGACATAAATCTAGGCAATCGTCCTTGAAAAGGACATAAATCCTGCCGTCCATGTGCAGCGGTTGCCAACACGAACGTCTTTTCTAAAACGTTACCCAAACTTAAAACGCTATAATTTCATAAAATTATTAATTACAATAAAATACCTCAATCCATTCTAAAAAGAGATAATTTCATTTAAATATCTTGACCTTTACTAAAAGGCTATTTTCAACAAAGACCATAACCCTTATAAATGATATTTCCAAAAGGATGTCTAAAACCTTACTGAAATATAATTTTCAAATAAATACCTTAACCTTTTATCGAAAAGATATTTTCAGTAAAACATTAGGGTTTTCTAAAAATGACGAATATTTCAAACATCATGGTTTTCTTAGAAATAATAAATATACTTAAACACTATTATCTTTTATTAACTTAGTGTTTTATAAGATGATACTAAGTACATTACAAACTTTAGAAGATAACAAGATAAAACGACCGGTTGTGGAAGACCATATTAAATGAGATCAACTTATTGATTACACGTCTATGACATATACAAAACATGATACGGTTAGGGTTAGAATGCGCAGACCTAGGTATGGAATACTTATTGAGAAGATCCCGATATTCTGGGTGACTAGTCTGATGTACGGAAAACTATACATATATGAAGATCCCTGCAGGCAGGGTGACCAGTCCAATGTGTGGACGACTACTAACCCGATATTCGGGCGAATATTAACCTTATTTGAGGGCGAATGATCCAAATTGTGGATGACATACAATGTGGAAATTCCATGCCTAGAGGTACTCACTAACTCTAATTCGTCAAAACCTTTATACTTAACCAGGGGGATGGGTAGTTTGATTTGGCGAGGAGATTTGGAACTCGGATTCCCCAACTACTCGATCATGATCCCGGAAAGTGAAACGGTACATTTCACTTCCCCAGTTGTTGTTCCGTGGCCACAACGGAATAATCGCGAGTATTTAGACCCTTGTTTAACAAACTAAAACGTTTACAATACCTATTGACACTCAACACTAAAATCACATGATGTGTTATACCTACCTGTTACCTTATCTACTTTTCCTCATGAGACACGAATTATTCAGTATTTTAGATGTGGATATATTACCAGTTTAGACTTGTTGTTTATTATGGAACTGAAGGGTGGTAATACCTGTGAACTTGAGTGGTATTCACGCCAGACAGAGCTCCATCGTAGTCATGGGACACCTTTCGGGGATGTTCACGCTACCACATTGATTGCCATCCGAGACACGAGCACCAGCTCATACTGCTTCCAGCTAGTCATGGGATACCTCAAGGATATGAGTATGTTCACCAGTCAATTCCATCCATACACACCTTGTTTAACCTGATCTAACTCTTAGACTGAATATTCGTTTGACTTGACTTGAACCTTTACCAAACATATACCTCTGTCAACATATCTAATTTGCATACAACCTCATACCTTTATACCCATGTATATCATATTCATTATATTTATATACACCTGTTTGTTTCTATACCTACTTCCTTGTGAGGCAATCCTACCCGAGTATAACTTGCTGACGGACCTTCTTTTTCTTCCTCTATCTTTGGAATGTCGGTCAGCTAAGAATGAGTGTTATGGCGAGGATCAAGGTGTGAAGCCAACTTATGAAGATTATATAGACTGGACGATGGAAGATTAGCTAGATTTAATTTTTTTTGTTGCCCACATGTTTAGGGTTTTTGTTTCTCATCGATGTAATTAAACTACTTAGTTTATTTTACTCTTTCTTTTGGGATGTAAAAAAGTTTGATTAATGGAAATAAATGCCTTTCACTTTTATTATTTTTGTTTTGCTACACATCCTGCATGTTAAATATTCATACGCTTAACGTAACTGTATTGAATAGACCACCTTCAATACAGTTAGGTTGCGGACCATGCCACGTCATCCTTCTCCTTCTTTTGGGAAGCGGGGCGTGACAGCCCCGGCCAACATCCGTAGCCAAATGCGGAACAAAAATTTTACTACGATAAAAAACTTGGCGCTATAACCACCCAAAACCGGATCTTTGTTGGATATAGTGCCCTCAATGTCAATTATTGGATCCCAGGTACGTGATTGCAATGGTTGATGCTGGACTTATACCGATATGACAGTCTTGCTCGATATGATAGAATGCTATCTGGTTTGTCTTTATCACTGTATACATGATTTAGTTCACTATTGCATGTTGATAGAGCCCATAGGATTCTTGCTTGACTACCAGCAGTATGATGGCGATCATATACGTGGGAGCTGGGGTCTATAAGCATATCCTTAAAATGTCCCTAGTCGTGGGAGTTTCGAGACAGGCATCGATACTCCAGAGTAGACTAGTGTATACAGTCGAGACCCCGACGAAGGGCGGTGGCCGGTCTCACAAGCCATTGGTGTTAGTTAGTTCACCTAAGATGTGTAAAGGTACTCATTGGGTTATGATTACACCGGATAGGACTCGCCGGAAACCTGCTAGTTGGTATTATACCTAGCGTCATATAGCAGTTCCCTGGTCACATGTGTACAGGTTAGTTCATCGACCTGAGGTCGTCATTTGTCTCGTGTGAGTTCCCACTGTGCTTTGATTTCTACTTTACCACGGCTCAAAGGAGACGTGCAAACAGGTCCTTTTTGGGTACAGTCCCGAGCCACATGGAGGCAAGTGAGCGGATCGGCAGGGGATTCGTCTCTCCCGGTATTGGGGGTGAGATCGCGCTGTGTCTAGGAGAGCCATTACACAAAGCCCTCGGCCGAGGAAGGATATTTACTGGTAGGTACTCCAGTAGTATCTCAGGGTGTTCTGGGCTACTCTCTGACAGGACTTATACCGCTATTGGGGGTCTGACGTTACCAGCCCCCTAGGCCGATATACGATACTTATAAAAGAATGGACCGGACTGTATGTATATTGTCACTGTTAGGCTCTATAGGGTTTCTGGATGAGTTCGCTCGTCAGCTTCCCTTCCAATCAATACATAGGCAACCATTACGTACAGTTAGTACCTCTGACGTGCTAGTGGTTATACCCAGTGCCAGTGTATTGATGAGTCATTAGAGTCCCCCACAGACAGTTTCCCAAGTTCGGGCAAAACGTTGTAGAGGCCGTATGGTTTTATGGCAGGGTTCGGAAAATGCACGTGCGTTTTCGCACGTGTCATATTTCGGGAAGATAATACCGGTAGGCTTTGGTTTAAGCCGGATCCGAGTATTATACTGTGTAGATATAATATCTTTGTCTCAGTTGCATTTGTATTCGGTCGTAATACAAATGCTGGTATGTTTATACTTTTACGGGGTTATCCTGAAATTCGTTTCAGGATCGCTTTTGGAAGTTGCTAGTTTCCAGTTTTCTATCACCCGTCTTTAACATTCGGTTAAAGACGGATTTATCTTTTCTTGATGAGGTTGAGTCGTGGTTCTAGAAGGTTCTAGTTTTGGTGACAAGGCTTGATGATTCATTGGTTGCATTAAATGGATGATGACTAAGTTAGTGAGTCATTATTGCATATAATGGTTTTTTGTGATGTGTTAAGATGACTCATTCTTTCTTTAATGTTGTGGTCACCTCCTAGCTCCTACACTCACCTCCCTTGCTCCTTAAAGTGGCCGGCCTCTCTCTTATGAGGGCATGGTTGTTCATTTGAAGAAAAAAGATTTTGATAGTAGTTTAGGTTCATGGAAATTTGATATGCCAATTTTTTCATTTACCCGATTCAAATGGCAACTTCATTAACCGTTCATCCATAGCTTCGGATGTAACGAGACAAAGTGTTCTACTCATTCTCTACATCAATCTTGGTCATCTCTTTTATCAAACTTGATGATCGAGTTGCCTTGGTTAAGAGGCGGGAGCCCGTTTAAAGATCCGTCGACGTGGTGCTACCTGGACGAGAAGACTGGAGATCGAGGAGATCGGAGCAGCCACAACAAAGCGTGGGATGCTGGTTTAAGACTGAAGGACTCGGATCGTTCGGTATAATATTTCTACCCACTTTGTAGTTTGGTAGTTTAGCTTTAATGGCAGATCGGGTTTTAGTACACGATAGCGCCAGTTGTAAAAGTTTTTGATCCGCATTTGACGTCTGTTAGACGGCCGGGACGCTACCGTGTACTTACAGTGGTATCAGAGCCTCGCCATTAAGCTTTACTAACTTGTGCTAACGTGTTTAAAAGATCGATCGAACGGATTTTCGAAAATCGCAATTTCCATATGTAAAGTTTCTGTCAATTTTAAAACAGGCCTAAAAATTATTTTGATCATACCAGAAAATTGAGCAGGTTTTTTAAAGAACACAGAAGAAATTTGACACACTAATCCGACCGTACGGCCGCGTAACCGCCGCCAAAGCCATGCTTTGGCCGCGGAACCACGGCCATATTGGTGAATCAGTGGGCCATTTTTCTTCTGAGACTTCTACAGGGGAAATTGTGGTTTCTGGAATTGTTCTTTTGGGCCCAAATTTTGTTACTGTACAGCAGATGTACGCGGGGCCTACTTCGGGAAATTTTGACGATCGAAATTTTAAACTTGTTAGTATGCAGTATTTACATTATATCTCCGACCGTGAATGTAATTTGAGCAGTAAATTGCATCTAATTGCTATAGTCCTTTTATACGGATTTGCAAACGTGACATTCGCGTTGATGTTCTGTGTTGTGCTGTGATGTTGCGGATATGTCGTGGTGGATAGTAGTGTGCAATAGTAGTGTTGTTTGGAATTATTTGTACATTTGATATTGCAGGGCGAGCGTCCAACATGTGGACTGCCGTCATTGCCTGTTTGTATAATATTCTTTTGGGGCACGAACGGGCTTAGGTCGATGTACCCGTTGTATATATTTTCTTTTCTATACTAGGATTACCCCGTGACGGAGTGCACGGATAGACGGGTTCTGGAGGGCAACGGGTCCGTATCTTATGGCTTTGAGAGGCAGAGGGGCCTCACTGTAGAATTGGCAGACTATTCGCCATATTCGTAGGGGGTACAGGTTGACCCAAGGAGGGGTGCTCAAGTTACCGGATTCCGTGAAGTGCTGGGTGGTCCATTCACTATGCTGTAGGGGGCTGCCTCGCTTCATGTTTTGGCGGGTAACTTGCCGCACCCATAAGGGTCTAGGTTTCATTGCACAGGCTATCCACACGACCAGGGGAACGTCGGGTTTCAGTAGCGGCTCTATGAAACCCGGGGATCCCAGATTATCTGTATTGTTTCTGTGATGTTTATTACTTTTCTGTAATGTTGCATATTATCACGCTTGGAGCGATTATTGCATATTGGTATATATACTATTAGATGTTGTATATGTTTTACACCCGCGCTAGTCCAGTCCTCGCTCTGTCGTTAGTTAAGTAACCTAACGGGTGATGACGGGACCCAGTGGCGAATGCGGATAGCATATACGTACATTTTATATTTCGTTCTTTTCTGGTGTTATTAAATGATAGGATTGCGTTGATTCCTATCAATGCAAGGATAAAACAAACCTATATTTGATGTTGTTGGAACAATTTTAAAAAGTTTAATTACAAAGACGTTTCCTTTTGTTTTGCATAGTGATATTCAGTTAGTGTATCCTGCACCTCATTCGACGAGGCAGGGGCCAATATCCCTTCACCGGGAGTGACCCCTCGGGCAGAAGTTTGCGTCAGGGTAATAACTTCACTATAGTCGATTACAAGTTGCTTTGCATAGTGATATTCGGTTGGAATATCCTGCACCTCATTCCACGAGGAAAGAGCCGAGATCCCTTCACCGGGAGTGACCTCTTTAGCAAAAGGTTTTCGCCACTATATCTTTATAAAAAGCTATCAGGTTCCTTCAACGAGATCAAGTTCATTACGTTAAAGGTTTTTCGCCAAAAACCATCCGTAGCCCTCCGTCGTATCTTATGGATGGTCAGTAGTATTCAAGCTATGTTTGTTGGCCTTCGTCAAGGCATAGTGTTTGGTAGCTGCTGGGTATTCATTTGTTGCATAGATAGATGTGTTGGTTTGGGAAAATCGTATAGCCTTGTTGGCCTTCGTCAAGGGCTTGTACGGGTGGGTTCAAATTGACCTGGACAATGACGGGTAGAACTTGACATGTGACTTATGATTTGTTGGCCGTCATCAAGGTCATTAGAGCATGGGGCAAAAATCATATCGGGAGTTTCTAAAGAAACTGAAACTTGACAGGCATGCGCATACCTTCTGGAGTGTGATAACTTAAGTGGCTTCCATCAAGTTATCATGCGATGATAGTTGGATCCCGATTCTCACTGATGAGTTGGTTTACTCTTCGGGTGATCCCGACTAATTCTTCTTTCAGGTTTGGAGGAGAATTTGAGATTACAGTAGGAGGTTTCCTGATTAGATAAAGTGATAACCATTCTGATCAAACTTAGAGTGTACGCAGAGTGTTTCTTTTCTCTCTCTCTCTTTGGCAGTGAACTTTGACCGGCCCTAGACTGTTTATCAGTGACCATGTTGACCGAACCTTCTTAAAATACTGGCTTTTGGATTGTCTAAAGTTGCATAAGTCATTGCCGCTCCTTCTTTTACCCTTTGTATTTCTCAGAACACCCTGTATCACTACGGATATCCACTTCCATTGGATAGATCCATCGTATGGTTATATACGAACTCGAAGGGACTTCTTCGAGGATAGATCCAGGTTTAGGAGAAATAGAATTGGTTTATTCAGTTGTCTTTTATTATCACCTTCTCTCAGGTTGCGAGGGTTCCTTAGTTTAGGAGAGTACACCTATTATGCTTATTGGATAGTCTTATTCCAAACCATAGGCAGGTGCCGAAAGGTAGGGAATGAAGAAAACCAATTAGCCTAAGTAGGGTGTATAGAAGGTAATAACTAAAGACAAAATAATGGGATTAGAAAGAGGGCAAAGTAAATTGCGACTGTTATCATTCACGACCAAACCGCGTACTTCATCGCCACTCCTATTTCAACTTTGTTTTTTTCCCCAGTTCGGGAGAAAGAGAATAAGGAATTATTCAGTTGTCTTTTATCATCACCTTCTCTCAAGTTGCGAGTACTCCTTGGTTTAGAAGGGTACACCTATTATGCTTACTGGATAGTCTTCTTCCAAACCATAGGCTGGTGCCGAACGGTAGGGAAGGAAGAAAACCACTTAGCCTAACGATGGTGTATAGAAGGTAATGAATAAAGGCAAATAAAATGGCTTTGGAGAGATGTCAATGAAATATACGGTTACAGTCATGAATTAGATTATGGAAGAGGCATTACTATGAATACCAGGATACCCCTACGAAATATTTTCATGTTTCAGTGCATTGTTAAAGGAAAACTGATTTCTCAATTATATACTTACTCTAGGGTATGGATTTACCAGGTATGATTCTCACATCTGTATTGGTTTACAGATGATGAGTTGGAGTAAGTTATTGGGAATTAGGTGATCATCCTCATTATATCGGAATTCGTTGGAATTGGTGATATTTGAGGAAATCGCCTGGGTACAGTTTTCAACCCAAGATGCACAGGTTTTGAGTTATTTAACTCAGCGGACTTATACAGAGTAATGTATGTTGTCCGGTGTCCATGAGGACGAAGGGGTTGGTCCTCGTACTTTGTTCTGTTTACTTATGACTTCTCAAGTTATTAGTCAAGTGTTTTGTAGAAATACAATGTCTAAGTTTTGAGAAGTTGTAGGTATAGGAATAAAGTAAAGAACCAGGTGTCGAAAGTATCAGGATTCTTCAAAGAAATCGAAGATGTAGATTCTTGTGACTGGTATTCAGTTGATAGTAATGGTTTTGAGAAACTTGTTGCTCTTTCAGGTTACTAATAATTGGATGTATTCCTAAGTTGATTAATGCTGATTAGCCTCTCTCCATTAAGTTGATATGCACTGGAGACAGCTGCATGATTTGAATCTGGTTCCAATTAAATTAGTGCCTCTATTTCTATATTGTATATAGAATGGTTCATATCTTAACGATGTTAAGATACGGGGAGTTGTCCGGCTTATGCTTAAAACCAGACTCTGGATAACTCAAGGCACGTTTCTGTAATGGCGGTTTGTGGGTTGACCCAGGCTATGGCGAGGGTTGATTTTCTACCATCTGGAAGATCAAGAGTGATATTATTCTTAACTCGCCACAGTTTTAGTAAAAATGTATTTTTTCAGAAAACAGAAGTGGGAGTATGGTAGAACTGAAAGAGATTCCAGAACCGCAAACGATTACGGAGAATTTAATAGGACCTATATATTCAATCAGGTTGGACATTCCAATAGCCACTCCGCAGATATGGTGGGTAACCTCAGACACCCGAGAGGTACTCCGGTAGCCTCAAGGACGGTGACAGGGAGGTTCTTGTTTACCCAGATTTGACACTACTGTTGTTCCAGACTATGGGACCCGGCAGGAGGATAAGTATAGCGTCGTTCTAAACTAGCTTTAGAAGTGCACGTGTATATTATTCTGCCAGAGGGTTGTTGTGGTCAGTGGGAGTAGCGGAAGCATAGTGGGCAAGTAGCTTATATCTATTTATAGACTTAAGCAGTTATAGCGGAGATAGATCATCTATTTTTGATGTGACAGTCATGGGTTTGACTTCATCAGAATAGGCGAGGGATCTGTTGAGAAGGTAGTAAAGTGTGATGTCCTGGTATTTAGAGGACATACACAGAGTAGGAAGTAAAATTCCTATACTACAATCGGTTATATTGTGGTCGTCACACAGTTGTTTCTCCACAAAGGATATGGATATAATATCAGATATTCTGGTTACTAGATCTATGGTTTTAGATATAGAATTGGGTAGTATCCCAATCAGGGTACTTTGACAGTATTCTAATAGTATTTTAGAATAGACGACTCCTGGCATGGTGGTGTACCTGCAGATGATGGAGTTACCCTCTCTAAAGAAGTCTTACAGACTAGAGGGGAGAGGGATATGCATGATTGGCATATCACTTGCTTAGGCAATTGAGTCAATCGTGAGATGTCAAGTACCAAACCAGATATTCTTTTTGCACTAGATGCGATAAGTTTATATTAATCCAATCCTGTAGAAACATAAGGAAGCAGTTTTAGAACATAACTGCATGTTCTACGGATTTGATTACGGCAGCCTCCTTCGGGAAACGGTTATCATTCCAGGCTTCAAGGGTGACATGTATGACAGAGTGATTGTTAGAGTTATAGTTTTCCTTCTGACGAGGGACAGTATTATGGATAGGTGGTCAAGAGGATACTGTGGGTGGCATGGTGCGCGATACTGATTAGGGTCGGTTATCAATACAGTCTAAGAAGTTTGGATTTGAAGTTCATTTATGAACTAGGTCCCATTAGATATCCAGACATATTCTAAGACACCTATTACTCGATTCGGGAGATGGCTTTCTCCGCGAACTTGAGATTAAGAGAGACATAGAAGGAAACATCAGGGCAGATCCACTCACTGAGGCTATTTCTCGAACACAATAGTTTTACAAATGGGATTTGTGAAACTGATTAGTAGAGGAGTTGGATGTTCGGTATCACACGGGCTGTGAGTATGCGACATCGCAAAAATTAGCCTTAAGTGCAAGTGGGAGATTGTTGGATATAGTGCCCTCAAAGTCAATTATTGGATCGCAGGTACGTGATTGCAATGATTGAGGCAGGACCAATACCGATATGACAGTCTTGCTCGAGATGATAGTATGCTATCTTGTTTGTCTTTATCACTGTATACATGCTTTAGTTCACTATCGCATGTTGATAAAGCCCATAGGATTCTTGCTTGACTACCAGCAGTATGATGGCGATCATTTACGTGGGAGCTGGGGTCTATAAGCACATACTTAAAGTGTCCCTAGTCGTGGGAGTTTCGAGACAGGGTATCGATACTCCAAAGTAGACTAGCGTATACAGTCGAGACCCCGACGAGGGGCGGTGGCCGGTCTCACAAGCCATTGTTGTTAGTTGGTTCACCTAAAATGTATACAGGTGCTCATTGGGTAATGAGTACACCGGACAGGACTCGCCGGGAACCTGCTAGTTGGTATTATACCTAGCGTCAGATAGCAGTTCCCTGGTGACATGTGTACAGGTTAGTTCATCGACCTGAGGTCGTCACTTGTCTCGTGTGAGTTCCCACTGTGCTTTGATTTCTACCCTACCACGGCTCAAAGGAGTCATGCAAACAGGTCCTTTTTGGGTACAGTTCCGAGCCACATGGAGGCAAGTGAGCAGATCGGCAGGGGATTCGTCTCTCCCAGTATTGGGGGTGAGATCGCGCTGTGTCTAGGAGAGCCATTACACAAAGCCCTAGGCCGAGGCAGGAGATTTACTGGTAGGTACTCCAGTAGTATCTCAGGGTGTTCTGGGCTACTCTCTAACACGACTTATACCGCTATTGGGGGTCTGACGTTACCAGCCCCTTAGACCGATATGCGATACTCATAGACGAGCAGACCGGACTGTATGTATATTGTCACTGTTAGGCTCAGTAGGGTTTCTGGATGAGTTTGCTCGTCAGCTTCCCTTCCAATCAATACAGAGGCAACCGTTACGTATAGTTAGTACCTCTGACGTGCTAGTGGTTATACCCAGTGCCAGTGTGTTGATGAGTCATTAGAGTCCCCCACAGACAGTTTCCCAAGTTCGGGCGAAACGTTGTAGAGGCCGTATGGTTTTATGGCAGGGTTCGGAAAATGCACGTGCGTTTTCGTACGTGTCATATTTCGGGCAGATAATACTGGTAGGCTTTGGTTTAAGCCGGATCTGAGTATTATACCGTGTAGATATAATATCTTTGTCTCAGTTGCAATTGTATTCGGTCGTAATACAAATGCTGGTATGTTTATACTCTTACGGGGTTATCCTGAAATTCGTTTCAGGATCGCTTTTGGAAGTTGCCAGTTTCCAGTTTTCTATCACCCGTCTTTAACATTCGGTTAAAATCGGATTTATCTTTTCTTAATGAGGGTGAGTCGTGGTTCTAGAAGGTTCTAGTTTTGGTGACAAGGCTTGATGATTCATTGGTTGTATTAAATGGATGATGACTAAGTTAGTGAGTCATTATTGCATTTAATGGTTTTTTGTGATGTGTTAAGATGACTCATTTTTTATTTAATGTTGTGGTCACCTCCTAGCTCCTACACTCACGTCCCTTGCTCCTTAAAGTGGCCGGCCTCTCTCTTATGAGGGCATGGTTGTTCATTTGAAGAAAAAAGATTATGATAGTAGTTTAGGTTCATGGAAATTTGATATGCCAATTTCTCATTTACCTGATTCAAACGGTAACTTCATTAACCGTTCATCCATAGCTTTGGATGTAACGAGACAAAGTGTTCTACTCATTCTCTACATCAATCATGGTCATCTCTTTTAGCAAACTTGATGATCGAGTTGCCTCGGTTCAGAGGCGGGAGCCCGTTTAAAGATCCGTCGACGTGGTGCCACCTAGACGAGAATACTGGAGATCGAGGAGATCGGAGCAGCCGCAACAAAGCGTGGGATGATGGTTGAAGACCGAAGGACTCGGATCGTTCGGTATAACATTTCTACCCACTTTATAGTTTGTTAGTTTAGCTTTAATGGCAGATCCGGGTTATAGTACGCGATAGCGCCAGTTGTAAAAGTTTTTGTTCCGCATTTGGCGTCTGTTAAACGGCCGGGACGCTACCGTGTACTTACAATCTTTACCATAAACCTAGTTAGCAAAAAGGGTTCTATCTACTACGGATCCAAGTCCTTCTCTTCATTCCGCTGTCCTCCTTATCCTTGCAAGCTCCTTGGAGTGGTAATGGAAAGCACATCCTCGTCAGCTTCTCAATGTATTAGAAGATCCACCCGAGAGTTACCACCATTAGCTAAACCTCTAAGCTGAGGCAACTAGATCACTTGGTGTGCTAAACTAAGTAACCTAGAGTGTGTAGATTGTGATTTTGAGTAGCTTAGTCTCACAAGCCCTTGATTCTCAACACATAAGACATTAGGGTTTGAGAGAGGAAGAAGGAGAGAACCATGAAAGAGAGTGAGAATGAAAAATGAAGAGAGTTCTACTTTGAGGAAAGAGAAACTTAGTATTTATTATGATAATTGTGATGGCTACTTTGATTTGACCATAAGCATGTCACAATTAATGCTAAGCCAAAATATCTAGTGTCCAAAGAAAATATCTAAGTCAACTAAAGTCTACAAAGTCAAATGGTCAAACCAATTAGCCATGACATAATTATAATTATAAAAATTAGTAAATAATTTCCTCAACCTCATAATGGTTTTAATCAAGTCAATGGTCAAAACCCCAATGATGTGTCTCCTCCTACGCCCCTCTCAACTGTATATACATACCCACATCCGTGTTCCAAGAAACACGAATAAATTGGGACTAAACCAACCCAAAATCTAATACTAGGATCCGGCTTAAACCAAAGCCCACTAGTATCAACCGCCCAAACACCATACGTACACAAGTACGCGTATGTGAACGAACCCTGTCGTAAAACCATATGACCTTTACATCGCTTCGCCCGAAGCTGGGAAACCCTCTCTATGGGACTATAAAGACTCGACAGTACTCTAGCAGTGGGTTTAACCACAAGCGCGTCAGCGGCACTAGTTGTACATAACGGCTACCCAGGTATTTGTCGATAAGAAGGTCGACGAGCAAGCACATCCAAACTTCTACTGAGCCTATCTGTGACAATCTCCGTACAGTCCGGTCTGTTCATCTAAGAGTTTCGCATATCGGGCCTAGGAGGTGGTAAACGTCAGACCCTTAATAGCCGTATAAGTCGTGTCGGAGTGTAGCCCAGAACACCTTGAGAAACTACCGGAACACCTACCTGTATATCTCACTTGCCCTGGCCAGGGACTTTGTGTAATGGCTCTCCAAACACAGCGCGATATCAACCCCCAATACCGGGAGAGGAAAATCCTGTATAACCACCACTGCCTCCAAGTGCTTTGGGATTGCATCCAACTACTACCTGTTTGCATGACTTAATAGAGCCGTGGTAAGGTAGCAATTTAAGAACAGTAGGAACACACTTGAGGCGAAGTGGCAGTATCAAGTCAATGGACTAAGCTATACTTATGTCACCTGGAAACTGCTACCTGACGATAGGTATAGTACCAACCGGTAGTTCCTAAAGAGTCCGTCCAGTGTAACTCATAACCCAATGAGCACCTGCATACTATCTCCGGTACGACGTACTGATGGCTGTGGGACAGACCATCTCCCCTGCTGGAACGAGAAGCGTATACACTAGTCTACTCTGGAGTATTGATGTCCTGTCTCGATAATCCTTCGACTAGGGACCTGTATAAGGATGTGCTTATAGACTACCCAGCCCCCACTAGTGTGATCTCCATCGCAACGCTGCTAGTCAAGCAAAGATCCTAAGGGCTCCATCAATATGTATTAGCGATATGTTAAAAGAAACATATACACATATTAAGATAGATACAAACCAAGTAGCATACTACTATATCGAGTAAGACTGTCTTAAATCCGTGTATATATCCCAAGCTTCCAAAATGTAATATACAAACTAGTACTTTACAATAGTGGCCTCTAGAGCATACATGTTGCTGGCGTACCGCATACCCAATAGCTCAAAAAGTCGCTCAAACTGTGTTTGAGGGAGGGCCTTTGTGAATGGATCCGCCATGTTATCTTTAGTGTCCACTCTCCGTATCTTAATCTCCTGGTGTTCAATGATCTCCCTGATCAGGTGATACCGCCTTAAGATGTGCCTTGATTTCTGATGGGACAGTGGTTACTTCCCTAAAGCTATAGCCCTATTGTTATCGCAATACAAAGGTATTGGGTCAGCAATGGACGAAACTTCCTGAATTTCACTAATGAACTTCTTTATCCAGACCGCCTCTTTTACGGCATCGCTTGTAGCAATGTATTCAGCCTCCATCGTCGAGTCTGCAACGGTATCCTGTTTGAAACTCCTCCAACACACCGCCCCTCCTTTGAGGATAAACACAAAACCCGAGACAGACTTGCTGTCATCCTTGTCACTCTGGAAGCTTGAATCGGTAAAGGACTCGACCCTGAGGTCTCTATTACTGTAAACCAGGAACATCTCCTTAGTCCTTCTCAGGTACTTGAGAATGTTCTTCACTGCTGTCCAGTGGTTCTCACCTGGGTCTGACTGATACCGGCTCACCACGCTTAGCGTGTAAGCTATATCTGGTCTTGTACATAGCATCACATACATTATAGATCCTACCGCCGAAGCGTAGGGTATAGTGCTCATGCGAACCCTCTCCTCGTCAGTCTTGGGAGACATCTTCTTGGAGAGGGTAAATCCGTGCAATTCGAGTATATTACCGTGCTTGAAATCTTCCATACCAAATCTCTTTAGTACGGTCTCAATGTACCTGGACTGCGAAAGTCCCAGTAATCTCTTGGATCTATCTCTGTAGATCTTGATCGCCAGAATACACGAGGCATCACCTTGGTCTTTCATGGAGAACCATTGTGACAAGAATAGCTTGACCGATTATAGCATAGGAATGTCATTTCCTATCAAAATAATGTCGTCCACTGTAACGCTTCGAAAATCGTTTAGGCAGTTTTTCGGTAATCGGCTAAATTTGCAGTCTTTTCCGTAAAAAGTCAAAATAGGTATTTTTCATTATAGACCTAATTATACAAAATTTAGATAAGATATCACTATAAATTGGTCACTAAAATGTCACTTAAAATTTTCTAGTTAATTAAAAAAAATTCCTTAATTAATTATTTTTAATATTATTTTAAGCTTTTAAAAATACATTAAATTAGTGATAAATACAAATTTACCAAAATTACACGCTTGGGAAACTTTATAAACTAAAATATAGTAGTAACAAAAATTTTACCAAAACTTTCCAAGAATTGTGGTTTTATGGTGTAAAAAATGCATTAAAATGGGTTTTCTTGTAAAAAGTTGATGTAACATTCATTAATTGACCTTTGAAGAAGATTTTTGTGTAGAATTTTCCACACAATTCTCTCTCACTCTCCTCCTCCACCTCCAGGTCATGCAACCTGCAGCAAACCCCCTCCCACTTCCCCCATTTTGTTTAGCTTAAAATTCTTGCAAAAATCCAACGAAATCCACAAAAAATTCACACTTTTCTTCACTAATTCAAACCTAAACCCTATTCCATCCCTTCTCAAGCCCAAATTGGTCTAAGACAAGGAGAAAAGAGGCATCTTTAGAGGCTAATTGCAAGAGGATCATAACTTGGGAGGTATAAATCCTCAACTAGTTGTTAAATTTGTAGTTTAAATAAGCTAGATTAGTATTTTAAAGTGTTAATTTCATTGTAATGGTTGGTTTTCGAAAATTCAAGAGAGGTGTTGATGCCCTAATTAGGGTTTGTTGTTGGATAAGTGGGTTTAAGTTAGTGTTGTGTCTATCTAGTGGGTTAGATCGAATATTTGTGCGATGTTGCGATCGCGATATCGTAAATTCGCGATGTTTGCTTTGAAATCGGTATGCTAACGCTTACTAGATTTTTATGAATTTTAGGAAGTGATATAATTGCGTTATATTAGAGATATAATTAGCATCTCATACGACTATTAGGGTGTGTGAATGTGGAGTTTTGTCTAGTCGGGTTTTAGTTTTGACGATTGCCCCGAAACGGCGATTTTAGCAAAGATTTTAGCGATTTTCGTGCGTTTTCCGTGCACTGAGTGCACGTTGTGATAAATTCGAGAGTGTCAATCTTTTCATATTATGAGTTGCGTCATTTCAGTAACCTGTGATCTTATATTGTATGTTATGCAATTCTAGGATCGGTCGTGGAAACATCGGACGCAGCGCGCAAAGGCAAGGCGGTGGTCGGATCGGATTAGCGAGGCATTCAGGTGAGTATATGTATTCATCTATGGGGGAATCGTCTGGATGGCGTGAGGCTCCCCGTAGTTAGGATTACTTTATTTATTGCAAGATTTGCATTGTTAGTTAGCTAACCCCCCTCATTCACATTGCATACCCTTATAAATAATCGTCTGTTAGATTGCATGGATATTCATATACACATGTGCGATATCACTTCGTAGGACACGAACACCATTACCATTGGCTCCTGTTGCACGCGCACTATTCATGTGACATACACGCCTTTGGTAATTGCCATGCCACGAGCACCATAGAACCTGTTTAGCTTAGTGTCACCACTTGCATCATATATATTAAATCGCATAGCATATATATATACCTTGCATCATCATCATACTTACATAGATTTCTAGCCACAAATCACATCGCATACCTTGATATCATAGACATTTATCACATACAACATGTTGGGTATTATGATTTTCTTGAGGATTTCAGTATTGCTGCGATTTCTGGATTTTTGGGGAAAACCGCAAGAATTAACAAAAGCTTATGTTCATCATTTTTAAAACAAAGTTGCGGTTTTCTCGTGATGTATGTGTCGTCCACCATGAGTTTTCATGTTTTCTGTTGGATTTCAAGACCCGATTCGAGGAGTGGATGAACCGTCTCGGGTACATGGTGGGCGCGTTATGGTACCCCGGGGCAAGAAGATCGAGTTGTAGACGATGAGCCTGGCAGGGGAAGACTACCTACCGGTGATGTCTGGCGCGGCGGATATCCGGAGGATACCGACCGTTGTCGTGAGATTTGATGATATGGGCCGATCCGGACTAACGGAGCCCGATGTATTGAGACATTGATACAGTGAGACATTGAGACAGATGTGTTTTCATATTTGGTGCCGATGCTTGACACGGGTTTCAGATGATTTCTTGATGGTATTTAGCTATTATACAGATATTCTTTTTCTAAAGTTAAGAATGCAGAACTCATAGCATTTAAAACACTTAAAGATTTAGTATTGACATTGCATACATGTGCATGCATACTAGAGGTATTACATCACATCTGGGCATACATGTTGTGACGCATTTGCGTGCATTCTTACGATAGCCTTACTAGATGTTATATTCTACTCACGAGCTGGCAACTCACCCCCGTTGTGCCACAGTGTCTTGCAGGTCGGACTTATAATCCTAGTAGCAGCGGCTTATCTTATCAGTGACTTCTTTTGCTCAGACTCACGGCATTACTCATAGGTGGGTTGCGAGTGCCCTATTATCTCCTTTTTGTACTATTTTTGTATCTAGTATTCTCCATCTACCACTTCTTATGTGTATATGCGACCAAGTGATGAGACCGAGAGATTTGTGTATATGTGGTTTCTTTTGGGTCGAGCTCACTTGAGCCGACGTTATGTTTTCTTATATTTTGCATTTCTTTATGCCCTTTTCTTGATATTACATATATATATTGCGTGTGGTTGTGATCCGCCTTGGGCGAAGAGCTAGCTCCCGCTTGGGGATGCCATTTTGTGATTACAGGTTTATATATATTGTTGTACCCATTTTGGGGGATAGAATTTACAAAGCAGACTCTGCCGAAATTTTCGGAAATTTTTGATGTTTTTTTTAAAGTGGTTCAATGCAACTAAATTGATTTCAAGTCGTTTTTCATGAAAGGTTTCCTTCACTCTCTTTGGTTTTGGTTTAGATTTTCTTGGCTTTGGATGACTTAGTTTACGTTACGCTTTTAGACGTCTCGTAATCTAAGTGCCAGTCTCGTTCCATACTTTCAGGTCGTGACAAAGTTGGTATCAGAGCGTAGGTTTTACCTTTCTGAGTGTAGGACGACCTTAGTAGATGGAGTAGGTGACTTAAGCAGAGTGGCGTAGCTTGAGTATGATCCGCGGCATACTTACGATACGGTACTCCGCCTAAGTGACCTTAGGAAATAATTGCTTGTATTTCCTTTCTTTATTCCTTGCATTCCTTGATTCAATTGCAATGTTCTTATCGATCCTGTTTCTTTTTCCAGCTTTGATGCTGCCAAAGACTACGAGAGCTCAGCGGGCTTCCGCTAGGGATGAGATTCGAGCGGGCTCGTCTGAGGCGAGGATCGAGCGGGATGATGCACCTACCCCTCAGGGTCATATTGATCCGCCTTATCCAGACCGTATTGCCAGATTAGAGGCCGACATGCAAGAGTTGCGACAGATGATGGGATCTTTAGTTGAGTCCAGTCAGGTACAGAGATCCGAGGATGTTCCTTCCACCGCACAGACCACGATTGTACCTGCTGTACAGATGGTCGCTCCTGCTACTATGGAGACTATCCCTGTTTCACTACAGGAGTTCATGAGATTGAGACCTCCAGTTTTTACCGGTACGGATGCGACAGAGGACCCACAGGCATTTCTTATAGGGTTCCTAGGCACACTTGTGAAGCTTTATAAAGCATCAAACATGCATGAATAAAATTTTACATGTGCCGAACAACCCAAAGACAGGATTTTTGCTAGATTATTAGGGTTTAGAATGCAAGATAACATCTTTTTATCTAAGTGTGAGGGATTACAACCTTTGTAGTCCACTCCTTCGCTTCATAAGCTCCGAGTAGAAGTCCTTTCACCGCGATTCATGATCTCCCGGACTCAAGAGAGGCTCCACGACTCGAACGATCCATGCTAGCTTGAAGTGTTCCGATTCTCCGATGATCTACGTCGAAGTTGCTATAACCCAAGCTTTCTCACTCTAAAGAGATGAACACCCTAATCTAATGGGCTAGATTAGATGAGGATGAGAGAGTAGTATTTATGCTTTCTTTTTAATTCACTTTCTCACAAGAAATCATCACAAAAGGAATTTCTAGTAAGCTTTTTCTTTTTGAACTCAAGAGAGAAGAAGATGATAATCGAAAAGATAATCCTTTTATGATGAATAGAAAAGAAATGTATATGATTGATTATAGAACTATGGTCAAGGATGATAGGCTAAGAGTTTGTAGAGAATAAACTAGAGTTAGGGTTTGGTTAGGTTAAGTTATGAGTCATGGAAAAATATCAACCATAATATCTTAACCAAGACAAAAGCAAAGCTTCTAGAAGGTGAAAGAAGAAGCTAACCCTAATCTAACCCTAATCCCATTTAATCATCCTTAAACATGTTTAATAATAAATCATATCATTTCACAATAATATATATCACATATATATTATATATTTGCAACAAAAGAAAATAATACAATTAACATATATCGCATATATATCACTGTATCATCCAGTGAGAAAATGAAATGATAAAGCGAGTCAATATTAGATAATGTAATACAATATATCATATATATTATTATACATTAAATCATCGAATCAACACTTGATCCGACGATCCAGCTATATCGAATATTACCGACTAATATATCATGTACCGATTCATCGAATCAACACTTGATCCGATCACCCAGTTCATATCTAAATATCGCGAGAATATTATACGGTATCTCATATCGCATTATTCTCGGTCCTGCACATATCACATATGTGCCTCTACTCCGTTTCGCCTGAGCCAAGAAACCTCTGTGTAGGACTTTAAAGAATCGTCAATACGCCGGTAGCAGGTGATGATCATATCAAACACCCACAAGCTGCAAGCGGTCAGCTAAACGTAACAGCCACCCAGGTATTGAGCGATCAGAAGATCAACAAGCTAGCCTGTGCGTTCTCCTGTGAATCCAATCAGTAACACTCCCGTACAGTCCGGTCTGTTCGTCTGATATGTCGCATATCAAGTCTAGGGGTGGTAAACGTCAGACCCTAGTAATCGATAAGTCATGTCGATGTGTGGCTCATAACGGGTCGAGAAACTACTAGTAACACTTACCAGTAAATCTCTATATCAGCCCTGGCCAGGGACTTCCAGTTATAGCCAATCGAACACAGCACAACATCAACTCCCTATACCGGGAGAGAAGAATCCCCTCATATCGCTCATTGCCTCCATATGATTCGGGACTGTACCCAAAAGCCACCATTTTGCATGCCCTCTTGGATGTGGTAAGGTGGAAATAAAAGCACAGTAGGAATCACACAAGACTCTATGACGATCTCGAGTCTACAGACTACCCTGTACCAGTGTTACCGGAGAACTGCCATCTGACGTGTCGTATATCACCATCTGGGAGTTCTCGTCGAGTCCGTCCAGTGTACCCAGTCTCCACTGAGCACTCGTACACCATCTCTGATGTCAAACACCGATGGATATGGGATCATCCATCGCCCATCATATGGGTCAAGATGCGTATACGCTAGTCTACTCTGGTGTATCGATGCCCTGTATCGATATACCCTCGACTAGGAACAGTTATAGGATGTACTCATCGACTACCGTGGCCCCACTAATATGATCTCATCATAGTCCCAGTAGTCGAGTACAGATCCTAAGGGCTTTATCAACATGTGAGAGAAAAACAGTAAACCAGTACAAGTCAACATGTTAAGATAAAGTGAAACCAAATAGCATACTATCATGACGAGCAAGAAAGTCATCTCTATATATATCCAAGCATCCATTATAATATACATCATATGTACAACAATGGCCTCTAGGGCATATACATAACTAACAATCTCCCACTTGCACTAAGGCCAGCTGCTGTAGTATCTCATACTTAGCATCCGGAATAATCTCTCAAACTGTATCTAGGGAATAACCTTCGTGAGTGGATCCGCAGTGTTGTCGTTCGTATCTTTTCTCCTGACCTCGATCTCCCGGCGATCAACTATCTCCCTGATCAGGTGATACCACCTCAGAATATGTCTGGATTTCTGATGGGATCTGGGTTCCTTGGCCAAAGCCACAGCTCCATTGTTATCGCAATACAGAGGTATTGGATGCTCAATGGATGGAATCACACCAAGTTCACTAATGAACTTCTTGATCCAGACAGCCTCTTTGGCAGCATCGTTAGCAGCGATGTATTCAGCCTCCATCGTCGAGTCTGCAACGGTATCCTGTTTGGAACTCTTCCAACATACCGCCCCTCCATTGAGGGTAAAGACAAATCCCGAGTGCGACTTAGAGTCGTCCTTATCACTTTGGAAGCTGGAATCGGTAAAGGACTCCACCTGGAGTTCTCCGTTACCATACACCAAGAACATCTCCTTAGTCCTTCGTAATTACTTGAGAATGTTCTTCACAGTTGTCCAGTGACTCTCTCCAGGATCTGCTTGATACCGACTCACTACACTTAGTGAGTATGCTACATCGGGTCGGTACATAGCATCACATACATGATAGAGCCTACTGCCGAAGCATAGGGTATCCCTTGCATGCGAGCTCTCTCCAAATCAGTCTTGGTAGACATCTCTTTGGAGAGAGTGAGTCCAGAGATCGTGGGTTGGTTCCCACGTTTGGATTCTTCCATACTAAACCTCTTTAGTATGTTGTCAATGTACCTGGATTGGGACAATCCTAGTATCCGTTTAGATCTATCTCTATAGATCATGATTCCCAATATGCAGGAGGCATCACCAAGATCTTTCATTGAGAATCTCTGTGATAAGAAGAGCTTGACTGATTGCAGCATAGGAATATCATTTCCTATCAAGAGTATGTCATCCACGTACAATACGAGGAAGACAACCTTACCCTCTGCTACCTTCTTATAAATACAAGGTTCGTCTATATTTTTGATGAAGTCAAACTTTTTGACTACAACATCGAAACAGATGTTCCAACTCCGCGATACTTGTTTTAACCCATAAATGGATTTAAGCAGCTTTCACACCTTTCCGCTGCTCCCACTATCTACGAAGCCCTCTGGCTGAGTCATGTACACGCTCTCTTCTAAATCACCGTTTAGAAAGGCGGTCTTAACATCCATTTGCCAGATTTCGTAGTCATGGTATGCAGCAATGGCAAGTAAGATCCGGATGGACTTAAGCATAGCCACTGGAGAAAAGGTTTCGTCATAATCCACACCTGGTCGTTGACGAAAACCCTTTGCTACAAGTCTAGCTTTGACAGTCTCAACTTTTCCATCTACACCAAATTTTTTTTTAAATATTCACTTGCTCCCTATGGGTTTTACCCCTTTGGGAGCATTTTCCAAAGTCCATACTTTGTTGGTGTACATGGATTCCATCTCTGATCGCATTGCATCCAGCCATTTCACAGAGTCACCACTCGTGATGGCCTGCTAGAAACTAGTCGGTTCATCATCATCTATGATACAATCCTCGCTTCCACCATCAACGAGAAAACCGTAGTATCTCTCAGGTGGACGAGAAACGCTACTAGATCGGTGGAGAGGCTGGGGTTCGTCGGGTACTACTGAATCTTCTGGTTCCAACAAATTATCAGTTGTAGTTTGTGGTGCTGGAACCTCTTCCAGCTCTATCTCTTCGCCACTAATTTCTTTTGTAAGAAATTCCTTTTCTAAAAAGGTGGCATATTGAGAAATAAACACTTTTTTTTCCTCACCGTGGTAGAAGATATATCCATAAGAATCTTTTGGATATCCTACAAACTTACATAGATCTGATCTTGCCTCGAGTTTGTCCGGATTATGCTTTTTAACATAGGCCGGACAACCCCATATCTTAACTCGTTTAAGAGATGGTCTCTTCCCATTCCATATCTCATATGGAGTGGTAGGCACCGATTTAGTTGGAACTCTATTCAATAGATATGCGGCTGTCTCCAGCGCATAACCCCAAAAGGAGATAGGTAACTCAGCAGTGCTCATCATAGAGCACACCATATCTAATAGGGTGCGATTCCTCCGCTCCGATACACCGTTGTGCTGTGGTGTATAAGGAGGAGTAAGCTGAGAGAGAATCCCATTCTCTTTTAGATAATCCCTGAACTCATTGCTCAAGTATTCTCCTCCTCGATCAGATCGAAGAATCTTAATACTTTTGCCCGTTTGGTTCTCTACTTCGTGCTTATATTCTCTGAATTTTACAAAAGCTTCAGACTTGTGTTTCATTAGGAACACATGTCCGAATCTATAGAGATCGTCAGTGAATGTAATGAAGTAAGAAGAACCGTTCCTAGCATGCGTAGACATGGGACCGCATACATCAGTATGTACTTGTCCTAAGAGTTCGGTAACTCTTTCTCCGTGTCCACTAAATGGAGCTTTGGCCTTTTTTCCTTTGAGACATGAATGGCAAGTATCATAAGATGATAATTTGAACGGATTCAAATAACCATCCTTATGTAACTTAGCCAGTCGTGTCGCATTGATATGACCAAGTCTACAATGCCACAAGTAGGATTCGTTCATTTCTGAACTTTTCCGCTTGTGTGTGTTTTGTATATTGAGGACTGTATTCTGATTTAGAATGAATATGCCATTATGTAACGAGCCTGATGCAAACAACTTTTGATCTAGGAATATGTTCATAACATTATCCTTTACTACAAAATTATATCATTCTTTACTTAATAAAGAAACTGATATAATGTTGCACATCATGTTCGGTATATAATAGCACTCATTTAGAATCAGTATATTACGACTTGGCAATACAAGGTGATATTCGCCAACTGCTTTGGCTGCAATACTTGCACCATTCCCTACTTGAACGGAATGATCACCTCTTCCCAGTTCTCTACCTTTCCGTAGCCCATGTAACAATTTACATATATGGGATCCTGATCCCGTATCTAATACCCAGGACGTAGGGTGAACTGAGAAACAGTTCTCAATAACTAACACACACGAAGAAGATGCATCAACATGCAAGTTCTTTTGGGCGGCGTGAGAATCCAGATATTCTCCTGTTTCCTGTTCAGTCTTATAACTCTTATAAGAAAGAACGGGTCCAACATTCTCTTGCTCAGTACAATAATCGGGTTCAGTCAATACATCCATATTATTATCTTGATTAAGTCCTGACACGGTCGTTACCTGGAGAGAGAGAGAGAAGGAAACACTTTAGCGTATGCTCTTGGAAGATTAGATTGGTTATTATCTTATCTAATCAGGATGTCTCCCACTGTTTTTATCAAATCTTCCTTCAAACCCTAAAAGGTAAGATTAGCCGGGATTAATTACACCCTACAATTTCGTCAATCTTTCATCCAGATCAGTGTCGGTACTTTGAGGGAGGTTCCCCGTGCTTTCGCACGGACCTAATTAAAGTAAACCTCATTTTCCCAGAGGCGTAACCCCGTTAACACTTTTCTAGACACCTACTTGATCGGCTAATTGTCTTGTGTAAAACTCTCCCAGGAGTAACTCTTACTCGTAGTGGGTACCGGGATCCAACTATCTCATAGGAGGTATGCAATCTCATTGCAAATTTCATATTTTTGAAATTCCTGATAATGCTTTTACCCCTAGTGTCTTATGACCTAAACTATGGTCAACAAATCATAAGCACTAGTCAAGTTCTACCCGTCATTTCTTGATTAATTTAGACCCACCCACATGACCCTTAATTATGGTTAACAAAGTCATATGACTGTCCTAATTAATCACATCTTATGTTATATAGGAAAACATCACTTAGCTACCGTACACTGTGCCTTAACTATGGTCAACAAACGCAGCACGAATACTAAGTACTCTATTTTCCTAAAACGACGGAGGGTTACGACAGTTTTTTCTGAAAACCTATTGCGTAATGAACTTGATATCGTCGTAGAATCAAGTGTTTTTGAAAAGGAGTGTTTTTGAGGCTTTTCTTAGTTTCGCTAAAGGGGTCACTCCCGGTGAACGGATCGTCGGCCCTTTCCTCATCGAATAAGGTGCAGGATATATCATATATACCGCTGTGCAAAGCAAAACTTTAAAAGCAATCAAAAGACAAACCGAGTTTTGTAGCATCTGCCAGTTTCGCTAAAGAGGTCACTCCCGGTGAAGGGATCTCGGCTCTTTCCTCATCGAATAAGGTGCAGGACATATCATATATATCACTGTGCAAAGCAAAACTGTAGCTACCCTTTTTATAAAGTTTTGATTCTACAACATCTTTAGGTTTCTTTTATTTTTATTAATCTTATTAATAAAATCCCATCAGCTTATGCTTCCTAAGCATCACAGATAAATACGATGTACACTTATGCCATCCGCATTCGCCTCGATGTCCCCTCGTGCACCGTTAGATTAAGTAACTAACGACAGAGCAGGGCAGGGCTAGTGCGGGTGTAAAACATAAGTAACATCTATATAATATATCATATATACTATATACTGTATCCATCACAACATATCAAATGATCTCATCACAGATAACGCAGCGGAAACATAGATATAATGTGGGATATACTAGGACGTCCGTATTTAGTACTTAGCCAATAATAGAAAATACGGATTTCACAGTCGCGATGAATAGCCAAGCCCATACCCTGGACCCCTACGAGAGCGGCAAGCGACCCTACCAATTCTGGAGTTTAGAAGACCCGGTCTCGACTCCTCGAGATGGCCTCCCACTCAACCTCATAACCCGGTCACATGTGCTCCCCTCTTTGGGTCCTTCCTAATGCGGAAAAGTAAATAATATACAACACTGGTGGCATCAACCTCAACCTGGAAGTGCCCCAAATAAAAGAATATTACATTACATTTGAATTTACAAGAATGAAAATATAAAACTCTCATCTCACATAAAACCCCCCAGCTATTCAATCGCGACAATCCTGCACATCATATCTCAGCAACACATAATATCTCATATCATCAACGTAAGTAAATATGCGCATCCCAATTGTCGTTGACATATAGCAACGAAACCGGCGATATCACAATTACACTTACGGTCACAGAAAAGAAAGTGTAAAACTACAATATTTTGAATCCACAATCACTTTAGACATCGTAAAACCGAAATATCACATACTCCGCAATTCATGCCTAACTCTATGAATTCCACATATTGTATCACATTCCAGATAAATAGACAGTATTAAACTTTTCGAATAGATAATCAAATACCCAAAATTTCCTAAAGTGCTTAACACTTGAGCGGAGTTCAAATAATACCAGAATATGTCACAGTACCAGTGATCCAGCCGTACAAGGGTCAAGCCAACGCCTCACATATGGCACGCCGTACTGCCCCAAGCCCGAAGGTTCAAAAGGCAGTTCAAGACGGTCATATAATGGAGTTAAGGTTTGTTGTCTTCTAGAGGGTCCACCGTTTAACTTGTACAATTTTTCCGAAAGATTTAAACCCGAAAAAAATTCAACACTTGAAAGTTTGCCGTGCCAGGAAAAAGTGAGTTAAGGATATCCGTTCAAACCGTTTCACAGTTTCTAAATATCCGGAAATAAAAACGAATTTAAATTTTCCGATCGAATCTACGATTACAAAATAAAGCCCAGATTACTCAACACTTGAGTCACTTTAAAAATACCCAGAAACATTAACAAGCACCTACGGATATTACCATGAAGCCACGTGTCACAATCTCAAAATTCGTCCGCGGAACCGCCGCGGGAAGCAAGTTCCCGCCGCGGTTCCGCGGCGATTTAGTGGAGTTGTGGGCCCGTGTTTCATGGTAATTCTTAGAATTCCCTGATGGTTTTTTTAGGTATTTTTAATTCAAAAAAATCCCAGATTTTAAAATATGTACAGAGAGGGGTTCATTTTCGTCGGTTCGGGTTCGATCGGAGTTTTAACTTCGTAAACACATCGCCTAATGCTCTAGCTAGGCTTTGATACCACTGTAGGGTTCCTAGGCACACTTGAGAAGGTACATAAAGCATCAAACATGCATGAATAAAATTTTACATGTGCCGAACAACCCAAAGACAGGATCTTTGCTAGATTATTAGGGTTTAGAATGCAAGATAACATCTTTTTACCGAAGTGTGAGGGATTACAACCTTTGTAGTCCGCTCCTTCGCTTCACAAGCTCCGAGTAGAAGTCCCTTCGCAGCGATCCATGATCTCCCGGACTCAAGAGAGGCTCCACGACTCGAACGATCCATGCTAGCTTGAAGTGTTCCGATTCTCCGATGATCTACGTCGAAGTTGCTATAACGCAAGCTTTCTCACACTAAAGAGATGAACACCCTAATCTAATGGGCTAGATTAGATGAGGATGAGGGAGTAGTATTTATGCTTTCTTTTTAATTCACTTTCTCACAAGAAATCATCACAAAAGGAATTTCTAGTAAGCTTTTTCTTTTTGAACTCAAGAGAGAAGAAGATGATAATCGAAAAGATAATCCTTTTGTGATGAATAGAAAAGAAATGTATATGATTGATTATAGAACCATGGTCAAGGATGATAGGCTAAGAGTTTGTAGAGAATAAACTAGAGTTAGGGTTTGGTTAGGTTAAGTTATGAGTCATGGAAAAATATCAACCATAATATCTTAACCAAGACAAAAGCAAAGCTTCTAGAAGGTGCAAGAAGAAGCTAACCCTAATCAAACCCTAATCCCATTTAATCATCCTTAAACATGTTTAATAATAAATCATATCATGTCACAATAATATATATCACATATATATTATATATTTGCAACAAAAGAAAATAATACAATTAATATATATCGCATATATATCAATGTATCATCCAGTGAGAAAATGAAATGATAAAGCGAGCCAATATTAGATAATGTAATAGAATATATCATATATATTATTATACATTAAATCATCGAATCAACACTTGATCCGACGATCCGGCTATATCGAATATTGCCGACTAATATATCATGTACCGATTCATCGAATCAACACTTGATCCGATGACCCGGTTCATATTTAAATATCGCGAGAATATAATAAGGTATCTCATATCGAATTATTCTCGGTCCTGCACATATCACATATGTGCCTCTTTTCCGTTTCGCCTGAGCCAAGAAACCTCTGTGCAGGACTCTAAAGAATCGTCAATACGCCGGTAGCAGGTGATGATCATATCAAACACCCAAAAGCTGCAAGCGGTCAGCTAAACGTAACAGCCACCCAGGTATTGAGCGATCAGAAGATCAACAAGCTAGCCTGTGCGTTCTCCTGTGAATCCAATCAGTAACACTCTCGTACAGTCTGGTCTGTTCGTCTGATATGTCGCATATCAAGTCTAGGGGTGGTAAACGTCAGAACCCAGTAATCGATAAGTCGTGTCGATGTGTGGCTCATAACAGGTCGAGAAACTACTCGTAACACTTACCAGTAAATCTCTATATCAGCCCTGGCCAGGGACTTCCAGTTATAGCCAATCGAACACAGCACAATATCAACTCCCTATACCGGGAGAGACGAATACCCTCCTATCGCTCATTGCCTCCATGTGATTCGGGATTGTACCCAAAAGCCACCGTTTTGCATGCCCTCTTGGACGTGGTAAGGTAGAAATCAAAGCACAGTGGGAATCACACAAGACTCTATGACGATCTCGGGTCTACAGACTACCCTGTACCAGTGTCACCGGAGAACTGCCATCTGACGTGTGGTATATCACCATCTGGGAGTTCTCGGCGAGTCCATCCAATGTACCCAGTCTCCACTGAGCACCCGTACACCATCTCTGATGTCAAACACCGATTGATATGGGATCATCCATCGCCCATTATATGGGTCAAGATGCGTATACACTAGTCTACTCTGGTGTATCGATGCCCTGTCTCGATATACCCTCGACTAGGAATAGTTATAGGATGTACTCATCGACTACCGTGGCCCCACTAGTATGATCTCATCATAGTCCCAGTAGTCGAGTACAGATCCTAAGGGCTTTATCAACATGTGAGAGAAAAACAGTAAACCAGTACAAGTCAACATGTTAAGATAAAGTGAAACCAAATAGCATACTATCATGACGAGAAAGAAAGTCATCTCTATATATATCCAAGCATCAATTATAATATACATCATATGTACAACAATGGCCTCTAGGGCATATACATAACTAACATTTCTTGATAGGATGGCTCGGATTTGCCGTTCGTTGAGGTGTTCTGATGATAGATTGGTGGAGTTTGCGAGTTTTCGTCTGGAGGGTCTTGCCCAGACATGGTACAATTCAGTAGAGAGTGGCCGAGCTGCAGGTCTACCTTCTATGACCTGGGATGAGTTTACAGCTGCGTTTCTTGCTCGTTTTCTTCCGGAGAGTGTCCGAGATGCTCGATCCTGCAGTTTTGAGTCTCTGCGCAAGACTCCTGGGATGACGGTGTCGGAGTATGATATACGGTTTACCCAGTTGTCTCGATATGCTCCGTACCTAGTAGACACGGAAGAGAAGAGACTAAAGAGGTTTGTGCGAGGGCTTGATACACAGCTATTCCTTGCCATCGGCACCCAGCACTTTGATACATACGCAGCCGCGATGGACGCAGCCTTACTTTTGGAGGAGCGTATTTCTGAGACTCCGGTCATTTCTGGGCCGAAGAGGATTCGTACTGATACGCCAGCTCAGCGGCAGATGGGTAGACATCGTGATAGATTATTTCCGGGAGATGGTGGAGGCAGAGGATTGAGACGAGGTCAGTTATTTGGTTCATATCCACAGACCCAGCAGTCATCGCCAGGATGTTTTCGGTGTGGGAGTCAGTACCACCATGTCAGAGACTGTACCATGGGACGCCAGGGCGCGACGACAGTCCCACATGTGACCTTACCACCTTCACCACCTCCTCAGAGAGATCTACTTCCTACTCCTGATGATGCTCCACGCCAGCCAGATGCTCCTAGAGGTCGTGGGCGTGGCGGTCCGGTTCAGAGAGGACGAGGCGACAGAAGCAGAGGTAGAGGCCAAGGTAGAGGCAGAGAGCAGCCAGCTATTAGTGGTGGACAGGCCCGAGTGTTCGCGTTGACTCCTCAGGATGCACAGGCATCCAATGCCATCGTGACAGGTACTCTGCCAGTATGTTCTTTTGATGCACGGGTATTATTTGATCCAGGCTCCACACATTTATATGTATCCACGTACTTTGCACCGAGGTTGGGCCGAGAGTCTTCTCCGTCAGATCAGCCGCTTGTCATTATTACACCGGTAGGAGAGTCATTTATTGCTCGTTTTGTGTACCGATCATGTTCCGTTCGTATCGGGGAGAAAGATTCTTCAGTTGATTTGATTCTCCTCGATATGCTAGACTTTGACGTTCTTCTTGGTATGGACTGGCTAGCCACCTGTTATGCATCCGTGGACTACCGTGAGAAAGCAGTCAGATTCAGTTTTCCTGGTGAGCCGGTTCTTATTATTCAGGGAGATCGTAGCGCTACCCTTCCCAGCTTGATTTCTTCTCTTCGCGCTGGTCAGCTCTTAAGGAAAGGGTGTCAGGGATTCTTAGCCTATGTTTGTGATACTAGCTCCACAGAGGTTCCGTTGGACCAGGTCCCTGTTGTGAGAGAGTTTCCTGATGTATTCCCTGACGAGCTGCCTGGTCTGCCACCAGAGCGCGAGATTGAGTTCTGCATCAACTTGATCCCCGGCACAGGGCCTATCTTTATACCGCCTTAACGGATGGCCCCGGCGGAGCTGAGAGAGCTGAAGGATCAGTTACAGGACTTGCTGGAGAAAGGGCTTATCCGACCGAGTGTGTCACCTTGGGGTGCTCCCGTCTTGTTTGTTAAGAAGAAGGACGGAAGTATGCGTTTATGCATTGATTATCGTCAGCTGAACCAGGTTACTGTGCGAAACAGATATCCTCTACCCCGCATTGATGACTTATTCGATCAGCTCCAGGGTGCAGGGTTTTTCTCGAAGGTTTATTTACGATCAGGTTATCACCAGTTGCGGGTTCGGAAGGAGGATATTCCGAAGACCGCTTTCCATACTCGATATGGTCATTATGAGTTCTTGGTGATGTCGTTCGGGCTCACCAATGCCCCGGCAGCATTTATGGACTTGATGAACCGTGTATTCAGGCTGTATCTCGATCAGTTCATCATTGTGTTCATTGACGACATCTTGGTTTATTCTCGGAGCCGGGAGGAGCATGAGCAGCACTTGCGTATCACATTGCAGACTTTGAGGGAGCATCGGCTGTTTGCCAAATTTTCCAAGTGCGCATTCTGGTTAGACAGTGTCGACTTCTTGGGTCATGTGGTGACGAGAGATGGTATTTGTATGGACCCGAAGAAGATCGAGGCAGTTCAGCGTTGGCCTAGACCGGTATCAGTTACAGAGGTTCGCAGCTTTCTGGGTCTGGCCGGCTATTATCGACGTTTTGTCCAGGATTTCTCCCGTATTGCTGCACCGCTGACCGGGTTGACCCGGAAGGGGGTTCCTTTCGATTGGACCCAGGCATGTGAGGATAGTTTCCAACAGTTGAAGACTCGTCTGACTACTGCCCCAGTGTTAGCATTGCCTTCAGGATCAGGCGGGTTCGTGGTATATTGTGATGCTTCTCGGGTGGGGCTGGGCTGTGTATTGATGCAGCACGACAGAGTTATCACGTATGCTTCTCGGCAGCTGAGGAAACACGAACAGAACTACCCCACCCATGATTTAGAGATGGCTGCAGTGGTATTTGCACTTAAGATCTGGAGACATTACCTATACGGTGAGTCGTGCCAGATATTCACTGACCACAAGAGTTTGAAGTATATCTTTCTGCAGCGAGATCTGAATCTGAGACAGCGCCGTTGGATAGAGTTGGTGAAAGATTATGACTGCGAGATTTTATACCATCCGGGCAAGGCGAATATGGTGGCAGATGCTTTGAGTAGGAGGCCCGGAGGTAGTCTATCTTGTTTGAGCGCAGTACAGATGCAGTCGACGGCGGATTGGAAGATTTTATGTGACAACAGAGTGCAGTTTTAGTTTACTCCTACCGGGGGACAGCTGGCCCATTTCAGAGCACGCCCACAGTTACTTGACCGTATCCGCGAGGCACAGTCCAGCGATGCCCGTATTTTAGAGATTATTGAGCAAATTCGGCAGGACAGAGTTTCTGAGTTCGTGATTGATGATCAGGGGATACTTCGATTTGGGACTTGACTGTGCGTACCAGATTCTGAGGGACTGAGGCGCGATATCCTCGAAGAGGCACATAGATCAGTATACAGTGTGCATCCAGGTTCCACCAAGATGTATCATGATTTGAGAGAGGTTTACTGGTGGGACGGGATGAAGAAGGATGTTACAGACTTTGTGTCGAGATGCCTGACTTGTCAGCAAGTCAAGGCCGAGCACCAGAGGCCAGCCGGCGAGTTATAGCCTTTGCCCATCCTTGAGTGGAAGTGGGAACAGGTCTCTATGGACTTCATTGTGGGTCTACCCAGGACCAGTCGAGGGTATGACTCTATTTGGGTGATTGTGGATCGACTGACGAAAGCGGCTCACTTCCTGCCAGTGAAGACCACTTTTGGATTTTCTCAGTACGCCCAGGTTTATATTGACGAGATTGAGCGACTGCATGGCGTTCCGACTTGCATTGTGTCCGACCGGGGCACCCAGTTTACCAGCCGATTGTGGCAGAAACTTCAGGAAGCTTTAGGCACCCGATTCAGTTTTAGCACAGCCTTTCATCCGCAGACTGACGGTCAGTCGGAGCGTACTATTCAGACTCTTGAGGACATGCTCAGAGCTTGTGTTTTAGATTTTGGTGGTAGCTGGGATTGTCATTTGCCCTTGATCGAGTTCTCCTACAATAATAGCTTCCAGGAGACGATTCAGATGGCACCTTTCGAGGCTTTATATGGGAGGAGATGTCGATCGCCTGTATGTTGGATAGAGCTCAGGAAGAGCAGTATTTTGGGGCCGCAGATTGTGTAGGAGACGACCGAGAAGATACAACTGATTCGGGACAGGATGAGAGCGACACAGAGTAGGCAGAAATCATATGCTGACAGGCGCCATCGCCGACTCGAGTTCGCTGTTGGTGATCATGTTTTCCTGAAGGTCTCTCCGATGAAGGGTGTGATGAGATTTGGGCGGAAAGGGAAGCTGAGTCCTAGATATGTTGGTCCTTTCGAGATCCTAGAGCGTGTTGGTCCAGTCGCTTATCGGTTAGCTCTTCCGCCCAGCTTCCCCGATGTTCACCCCGTGTTCCATGTTTCGATGCTCCGCAAGTTCCTTCATGATCCTTCCCATGCGATTCAGCACCATACGATCCAGCTAGAGCATGATCTTTCATTCACCGAGCAGCCGGTGGTAATTTTGGATCGGCAGGTGAAGAAATTGAGGTCGAAGGTTATACCGTCCGTCAAGGTCCTTTGGCGTGGCCCGAACAGCGAGGAGGTCACCAGGGAAACCGAGGTCGAGATGAGGAAGAGATATCCCCATCATTTTGAAGGTACGCTTAGTTAAATTCTAAATTCGGGGACCGAATTTTTATTAAGGGGGGAAGATTGTAACGCTTAAAAAATCGTTTAGGCAGTTTTCTGTAATCGGTTAAATTTGCAGTCTTTTCCGTAAAAAGTCAAAATAGATATTTTTCATTATAGGCCTAATTATAAAAAATTTAGATAAGATATTACTATAAATTAGTCACTAAAATGTCACTTAAAATTTTCTAGTTAATCAAAAAAAATTCCTTAATTAATTATTTTTAATATTATTTTAAGCTTTTAAAAATACATTAAATTAGTGATAAATATAAATTTAAATGGGTAAATTACACACTTCGGAAACTTTATAAACTAAAATATAGTAGTAACAAAAATTTTACCAAAACTTTCCAAGAATTGTGGTTTTATGGTGTAAAAAATGCATTAAAATGGGTTTTTTTGTAAAAAGTTGATGTAACATTCATTAATTGACCTTTGAAGAGACTTTTTGTGTAGAATTTTCCACACAATTCTCTCTCACTCTCCTCCTCCACCTCCAGGTCATGCAACCTGCAGCAAACCCCCTCCCATTTCCCCCATTTTGTTTAGCTCAAAATTCTTGCAAAAATCCTCCGAAATCCACAAAAAATTCACACTTTTCTTCACTAATTCAAACCTAAACCCTATTCCATCCCTTCTCAAGCCCAAATTGGTCTAAGACAAGGAGAAAAGAGGCATCTTTAGAGGATAATTGCAAGAGGATCATAACTTGGGAGGTATAAATCCTAAACTAGTTGTTAAATTTGTAGTTTAAATAAGCTAGATTAGTATTTTAAAGTGTTAATTTCATTGTAATGGTTGGTTTTCGAAAATTCAAGAGAGGTGTTGATGCCCTAATTAGGGTTTTCTGTTGGATAAGTGGGTTTAAGTTAGTGTTGTGGCTATCTAGAGGGTTAGATCGAATATTTGTGCGATGTTGCGATCGCGATATCGTAAATTCGCGATGTTTACTTTGAAATCGGTATGCTAACGCTTACTAGATTTTTATGAATTTTAGGAAGTGATCTAATTGCGTTATATTAGAGATATAATTAGCATCTCATACGACTATTAGGGTGTGTGAATGTGGAGTTTTGTCTAGTCGGGTTTTAGTTTTGACGATTGCCCCGAAACGACGATTTTAGCTAAGGTTTTAGCGATTTTCGTGCGTTTTCCGCGCACTGAGTGCACGTTGTGATAAATTCGAGAGTGTCAATCTTTTCATATTATGAGTTGCATCATTTCAGGAACCTGTAATGTTATATTGTATGTTATGCAATTCTAGGATCGGTCGTGGAAACATCGGACGCGGAGCGCAAAGGCAAGGCGGTGGTCGGATCGGATTAGCGAGGCATTCAGGTGAGTAGATGTATTCATCTATGGGGGAATCGTATGGATGGCGCGAGGTGCCCCGTAGTTAGGATTACTTTATTTATTGCAAGATTTGCATTGATAGTTAGCTAACCCCCCTCATTCACATTGCATACCCTTATAACTAATCGTCTGTTAGATTGCATGGATATTCATATACACATGTGCGATATCACTTCGTAGGACACGAACACCATTACCATTGGCTCCTGTTGCACGCGCACTATTCATGTGACATACACGCCTTTGGTAATTGCCATGCCACGAGCAACATAGAACCTGTTTAGCTTAGTGTCACCACTTGCATCATACATGATATATGAAATCGCATAGCATATATATATACCTTGCATCATCATCATACTTACATAGATTTCTAGCCACAAATCACATCGCATACCTTGATATCATAGACATTTATCACATACAACATGTTGGGTATTATGATTTTCTTGAGGATTTCAGTATTGCTGCGATTTCTGGATTTTTGGGGAAAACCGCAAGAATTTAACAAAAGCTTATGTTTATCATTTTTAAAACAAAGTTGCAGTTTTCTCGTGATGTATGTATCTTCCACCATGAGTTTTCATGTTTTCTGTTGGATTTCGAGACCCGATTCGAGGAGTGGATGAACCGTCTCGGGTACATGGTGGGCCCGGTATGGTACCCCGGGGCAAGAAGATCGAGTTGTAGACGATGAGCCTGGCAGGAGAAGACTACCTACCGATGATGTCTGGCGCGGCGTTTATCCGGAGGATACCGACCGTTGTCGTGAGATTTGATGATATGGGCCGATCCGGACTGACGGAGCTCGATGTATTGAGACATTGATACAGTGAGACATTGAGACAGATGTGTTTTCATATTTGGTGTCGATGCTTGACACGGGTTTCAGATGATTTCTTGATGGTATTTAGCTATTATACAGATATTCTTTTTCTAAAGTTAAGAATGCAGAACTCATAGCATTTAAAACACTTAAAGATTTAGTATTGACATTGCATACATGTGCATGCATACTAGAGGTATTACATCACATCTGGGCATACATGCTGTGACGCATTTGCGTGCATTCTTACGATAGCCTTACTAGATGTTATATTCTACTCACGAGCTGGCAACTCACCCCCGTTGTGCCACAGTGTCTTGCAGGTCGGACTTATCAGCCTTGTAGCAGCGGCTTATCTTATCAGTGACTTCTTTTGCTCAGACTCGCGACATTACTCGTAGGTGGGCTGGGAGAGCCTTATTATCTCCTTTTTGTACTATTTTTGTATCTAGTATTCTCCATCTACCACTTCTTATGTGTATATGCGACCTAGTGATGAGACTAAGAGATTTGTGTATATGTGGTTTCTTTTGGGTCGAGCTCACTTGAGCCGACGTTATGTTTTCTTATATTTTGCATTTCTTTATGCTCTTTTCTTGATATTACATATATATATTGCGTGTGGTTGTGATCCGCCTTGGGCGAAGAGCTTGCCCCCGCTTGGGGATGCCATTTTTTGATTACAGGTTTATATATATTGTTGTACCCATTTTAGGGGATAGAATTTACAAAGGATACTCTACCGAAATTTTCGGAAATTTTTGATGTTTTTTTAAAGGGGTTTAATGCAACTAAATTGATTTCAAGTCGTTTTTCATGAAAGGTTTCCTTCACTCTCTTTGGTTTTGGTTTAGATTTTCTGGGCTTTGGCTGACTTAGTTTACGTTACGCCTTTAGACGTCTCGTAATCTAAGTGCCAGTCACGTTCCGTACTTTCAGTTCGTGACATCCACGTACAAGACTAGGAATACGACAGTTTGTCCTACAATCTTATTATAAATACAAGGCTCGTCCTCGTTCTTGATGAAGTCAAATTCCTTGACTGTTTCATCAAAACAGTTGTTCCAGCTCCGCGATGTCTGCTTTAATCCATAAATGGATTTAAGCAACTTGCACACCTTCTCGCTGCTCCCACTGTCTACAAAACCTTCTGGCTGATCCATATAAACACACTCTTCCAAACCGCCGTTTAGAAAAGCCGTTTTTACGTATATATGACAGATTTCATAGTCATGGAAGGCAGCAATGGCAAGTAGGATCCGAATGGATTTGAGCATAATCACTGGAGAAAAAGTTTCGTCATATTCCACACCAAGTCTTTGACGAAAACCTTTTGCAACAAGTCGAGTCTTATAGGTTTCCACCTGCCCATCCACACCAAGTTTCCTTTTGTAGATCCATTTGCATCCAACGGGTATTACCCCAGGTGGAGCAATATCCAAGGTCCACATTTTATTGTTGTACATAGACTCTATTTTAGATCGCATAGCATCCAGCCACTTATCAGAGTCCCTACAGATAATGTCCTGCCTGAAACTGGTAGGGTCATCTTCTTCTAAGATGCAATCCTCTCAATCTCCGTCTATGAGAAAACCGTAGTATCACTCGGGCGGATGAGAAATCCTACCAGATCTGCGGAGTAGCTGAGGTTCGTCTGGGGTTATTGAATCTTGAGGTTCTGTCAAATCATCAGTTTCAGTTTGTGGTCGCTGAATTTCTTCCAGTTCTACCGTGCTCCCACTAATTTCTTTTGCAAGAAACTTCGTTTATAAGAAAACGACATGTTGAGCAACAAACACCTTCTGTTCCTCGGTGTGGTAGAACAGATATCCATAACCATCCTTTGGATATCCTACAAACTTACATAAAACTGACCGTGTCTCTAGTTTCTCTGGTTTATGCTTTTTAACATAATCCGGACAACCCCATATCTTAAATCATTTAAGATATGACCTTTTTCCATTCTATATCTCGAACGGTGTCTTAGGCATCGATTTGGACGGAACATCATTCAATAGGTATGCCGCTGTCTGAAGAGCATGTCCCCAGAATGAAAGAGGCAACTCAACACTACTCATCATGGAGCGAACCATATCCAATAGGGTACGATTCCTCCATTCTGATATACCGTTGTGCTGTGGTGTGTAAGGAGGAGTAAGCTGAGAGAGAATTCCATTCTCTTTTAAGTATTCTAGGAATTCCGTACTTAAGTACTCCCCTCCTCTATCTGATCGAAGGATCTTGATACTTTTGCCAACCTGGTTCTTTACCTCGTTTCTGAATTCTTTGAATTTCTCAAAAGCTTCAGATTTTTGTTTCATAAGATACACATATCTGAATCTAGAGAGATCGTCAGTGAATGTGATGAAGTACGGGAACGCATGCCTTGGATGTATAGATATCGGACCACACACATCACTGTGTATGAGTCCCAAGAGCTCCGCTGCTCTTTCTCCATGTCCGGTGAACGGAGATTTGGTCATCTTTCCTTTGAGACAAGAATGACAAGTTTCATAAAATGAAAATTCGAACGTATTCAAGAGTCCATCTTTATGTAACTTACTTAGTCTTTTCTCTCTGATATGACCAAGTCTATAATGCCACAAGTAGGATTCGTTTGTATCTGAACTCTTCCTCTTGCGTGTGTTTTGTACATTGAGAACTGTATTCTGATTTAGAACATAGATACCATTACACAGTGTACCTTCTGCAACCAGTACCTTATCAAGGTAAATGTTTATGATATTCCTATCAAGAACAAAGTTATATCCATCTTTATCAAGTAAAGAAACTGGTATGATGTTGCAAACCATGGAAGGTACATAGTAGCAATTGTTCAAAATTATAGTATTGCCATTTGGAAACACTAAGTGATATTCACCAACGGCTGCAATATTAACTTGTTCACCATTTCCTACCCAGAGGGACATATCACCAGATGCAACTATCTTACTTTTTCTCAGTCCCTGAAATAAATTACAGATATGAGATTCTGATCCGGTATCTAGTACCGAGGAGGTAGGACTGACCGAAAAGCAGTTTTCAATTAGAAGAACAGCTGAAGTAGATGCAATAGTATGCTTCTTCTTCACTTGGGTGTCTTCGGAATCCATATAATCCTCTTTCCCTTGCTCATACTTATGACTGTTGTCGTAAGTCAGAGCCGAACCGATGTTCTCCAGCCCCGAATAAGAATTCGGATCGGTCAAGCGATACATTTTATTATCTTGATTATGGCGTGAAATGGTTATTACCTGGAGAGAGAGAAAAGAAACACTCAGCGTGCGCTCTTGCAAGATTAGATTGGTTATTGATTAATCTAACCAGGATGGCTCCCACTAATTCCTCAAATTCTTCTTCAAATCCAAAAAGAAGAACTAGTAAGGATTTAATTGCATGTCACAATACTTGCTTAACCTTTCAACCAGGCTAGTGTTGGTACTTTGAGGGAGGTTTTCCAACGCTTTCGCGAAGTTCCTTAATTATATAATCTCTTTTCCCTGGAGGCGTATCCCCGCTAACACCGTTCTAGACACCTTCTAGGTTTATAGCATTGATTGTTAAGTGAAATAATCTCCCGAGAGTAATCCAACTCATTAGTGGGATCGGGTTCCAACTATCATTGTGTAATGACCTAGATGGAATCCACTCTAGTCACCACATTCCAGAAGGTATGCTGAATCTACAAGTTTCCTGTATGTTTGAAACTCCCGATGTGGTTTTTGCCCCTGACGGTTTATGACCTTGACTAAGTCAACAAACCATAAACCGCTAGTCGAGTTCTACCCATCATTTTCTTGATTGCATTAAACCCACCCGTACGTGCCTTTGACTAGGTCAACAAGGCCGCACGACTGTCTTAACCAATCGCATTTACATTGCACAGAAAAATATCATGTAGCTACCGTTCACTACGCCTTGACTTAGTCAACAAACGCAGCACGAATACTAAATATTACTATTCCGAAATGACGGAGGGCTACGACTGGGTTTTTGGCAAAAAACCCGTTAACGTAATGAACTTGATATCGTTGAAGGAACCTGGACAATTGTTCATATCAGATTTTTGCATTTTTATACCGCCCAATTTTTATCACATTGCATGTCGGTAGATACTCTTGAGCCGTGTTTGCTAGTCAATTGCAGGATACAGGTTCCCGGTTCTCAAACGGAGAAATTCATGGAAAACACGACAAAAATCCGGTTCCTGCCAATTACAGATAAAACACGGTCTCCGCTCTTCATCCGTATGCTGCCAGATACCGGTTTAGGAAGACAAAATGTCAAGTCAATGTCGTTTTCAGGCACAAGGCTCAATGGTGGCACAAGATCCAAGAGATCTACGCGGCGCTCGAGACAATCATGACAAAATCTTGACAAAAAGTCCACCTTTCCTTCAACAGAAATTCTGGAAAATTCGTGAAGAAATTATGAGAAAATACATATATCAGAATGCAGTACACACCAAAACAGGCCAGGACCAAAAAGATATAGGCCCAACTCCTCTAAACGGCCGCGGAAGCGCGGCCAAAGGGGGGTTTTGGCCGCGCTTGCGCGGCCGTTCTGGCGCCAAACATACAGGTATTTTGGGGGTAGGTTGGTCTTTTCATCAGGGTTCTGGTGGTGGCCCTAGGGTTTCATGTTTTGGCCTATAAATAGCCCAGAAGTTTGTGAAGGAAAGGGTCCATTCTTGTATTTTCTTTTTCTAGGATTTAGTTCACTTGTTCTTCTTCTTCTCATCTCTTCTCCATTAACCTTGTAGTGAGCTTTGTGAGGGAGGAATGATAAATAAAGAAGATCAATTTGTTACCATGCTTGTCTTACTTTTATTATAATTGTTGTAACTTTAAATTCGTTAAGTAGTTGTTGTTATTTCCTTGTTATTTCTTTCTTCTCTTTTTTTCTTTATCCTTACATACGACAATGATACTTACGCTCGATCCTCGCCAAGGTGAGGTCGCAAACAGTTAGTCGTATTCTTCTAATCTCCTTCTTTCTATCTTCCTCTTTTGTGTTGTTTTATTTTTCCGTATTATGATGTGTGAGTAGTTCATTCTTGTTAGGGTAGGATAAGGGAAGTTTGAGAGAAGGAAATCTCTCTCACTCTTTCCTTGCCCAACAGCTTAAATCGACTCCCGTTAACCCAACCACAATCCGCTCCTTACGGCACCCTATCCTACATGATAGCGGTGATTCCGTAGTGAGACCGGTTGTGGTTGGATTAACCGGAGGTTATGGCTAAGAGCCAAGAACGGACGGACAAGCACCAAAAGGAAGACTTATGCGTTGGAAAGCCTAGCTTATACTCGCAAAGTCCTTCCTAGTCGTGCTAATCCCCGTTGTTGCCGATTACCGTAACACGACTTTAAGAAGGGCAACGAAAGATGTGGAGACTCCTAACTCAAACTAACCTAATCCTAACCCTAACATGCTCTCTTTAAATATCAACTCAACACTTAGCTAACTACAAACAAAATCTGAACAACCGGACTTAACTCGTCGAAAAACACATAGAAAAAGATTCCCATCTCCCTGCGGACGACCCGTACTCAACCGGCTAGCTACGTGCGAAACCGTCTTGATTGCGGTATTTAGAACTAAACTTGACACGCACATATCCTACCAATCAAATGGCGCCGTTGCCGGGGAGACGGTAGTCTATTTCTAAGTGAAATTTCGGGTTAATTTGTGAATATAAAAACAACCAAAAACGAAAAAAAATACTTTGTAAAAGAAACCATCTTGTTATTCTTGATTAGTTTTTGTGCAAGTGTGCAGGAAATACGAAGCTCAAGATCGACGCCAAAGACGTTGGAAATACGGAGTTCAAGTACAGTGCCAAAGACGTGGGAAGATAGACCCACATTTCGCGGCTACACCGCGACGGACAAAACGAAGTATACGGTCTACTGTCAAAATCTGGAGTAGATACAGTGAGTAACTCAGCATTCCACACATCCAGAAAAACAGAGGACACCAAACAGAGCCCACACCAGAAAATTGATGGCCCAATACCCACTTCCTGCCGCGGATCCGCGGCAATAGAGGGGAATAGGCGGCGGATCCGCGGCCACTTGGTGGCTTCAGAGCCCCAAAATTTCTCTGTAAGTCCCTCTGCCTCTCTCCACTCCTCTGAACTCCACTGAACTGTGTTTCTGCAGCCTTCTTTGCGCAAATTCTTCTCCCCTTTCCAATAAACTGTTCTTGTGCAGGATTCTTTGCGCCGCAAATAAAAATTGGTTGCTGTTGATATTGTTACTGTTTTGCATTATTTAATACGAACTTAAGGGGCTTGAAACCAATCCAGATTGGGTGGGGATTTCATCACCCTTCCCAGGACCCCGGAAATCACTAAAGCATATGCATTGTCCATTGTAATTAAAAAATACTAGACTTCAGCCCTAAGGACTTCGCGCTCATTAGGAGAAGATAAACCTTGTCTAGAACCTTGCTTAACCGTATATTGTTTACGGGGTGTCTAGGAAAGTGTTAAAGGCGCAACCGCCGAAAGAGAAAGGGTTATTTAATTAAGGAACTTCGCGAAAGCGTTGGACAACCTCCCCTTATCTCTGCACTTACCTGGCCTCGTGATCAGTGTATTTTTAAGCTTGTTTCTCGACACTGTTTAACTTCGACAATCAAGTTCAGGAGCAGGTCTAGTAGACCTAGGTTACCCTAGATCTAGGTGTGATTGTGCATATCTTGTTTGTGATTGCTTAAGCCGTATTCCCGTACATACTTCTGTAAATCTTTTTCTAAAAAAAAAAAAAAAAAAAAAGAAAAAATCAAAAACTTTTACAAAAACTTGCCCTTTTGTCGCCAAATCCATTTTCACCCAACACCCATCGCCTTTCTTTATTGACGTTTTCTTACCCTCACCTTCTTCGCTTTGACTATACTAAACTCGTTTAGTGTATGTCCGCTTGGACTCGGGACACTAGCGCCCGTCTAGTCCGCGTTACGTTAGTCGCGACCGACTACGCGATCGACTCCGAAGTCGATACTCCGTCCACTCCTCTTTCACCCCTTCCTTTGCCGGCCAACTCCGACGTTGACCGGAATTCTGTGCATACATCTTCACCTTCACCTTCACCTTCACCAACCTCTTCTTCCGCGATGTCGGGATTTATTCCAAACATCTCGTTGACCACCCCTGGATTGGCTCCACCTCCTATGGAGACCAATCTCCCACCACCTCCGCCTGTTGTAGCGCCGCAACGAATTGCGCTCCAGGATCGTTTCTACCCTACCCGTTCTGCACTTCCAACCTGCCTTTCTCTTCCTCCGGCCAATGGGGACAACTTTGAAATTAAGCCCCATTTCATCAACATGCTTCCACGTTTTCATGGGCTTGAATCTGAAGATGCCTATATCTTCATAAACAAATTTCAAAATGTCTGTGCCATGATGAAAACGACCCAGCTGTCGGACGATGCTATACGTCTACGGGTCATTCCGTTCACTTTATGCGATCTCGCAGAAAAATGGCTGTATAGCACCGCTTCCCACTCAATCACCAGCTGGGATGAGTTTGTTAAAGCGTTTCTAAAAAAATTCTACCCAAATCATAAGACCGCAAGAATTCGAAATGAGATCAACCAATTCTCCCAGCTTCCTTCTGAACCCTTCTGGAAGTGCTTTGACCGATACAAAGACCTTCTTGTTCAGTGTCCTCACCACGGTATAGAGAAATGGCAACTTTTCCAAACCTTATACGAGGGACTGAACCCAGCAACGAAGCAGTTGCTGGAAACCATCTGTCAGGGCCACTTCCTATCCAAATCTGACGAGGAAGCGTGGCAGTTCTTTGACGATCTTGCGGAGCAAACGCTACAGTGGGAGAGCACCAGACCGACTCCTTCTTCTTCTTCTCCCTCCACTTCTACCGGTCAGTCTAGGGTAGGAATTCACCAGCTTGATGTCTCTATTGCGATGAGAGCTGAAATGGCTGCTATCACAAAAAAGCTTGAAGCAATAGAGAGCAAATTTTCTTCTCCTACTCCTGCCCCTGTTCTCCCCCTTCGTACCATCTGCGCTTGTTGTTCCGATCCGTCCCACTTGACTGAAGAGTGTCCTTACAATCCACCCTCGCAAGGACAGGATCAGGTTAATGCATTCCAGCAAAGACCGAGGAATGATCCATACTCTTCCACCTTCAATCCCGGTTGGAGGAACCACCCCAATTTCGCCTGGAATCAGAATCAGAATCAATTCCAGGGCAACAATTTCCAAAGGGCCCCTCCACCGCAACAACAAGCGCAACAACAAACTCAGTATCAGCAGCCCCTCCAACCCCAGCCTTACCAAAACCAGACGAACAACTTTGCACCGAACAATTCCTTTCCACCAAACAACTTTGTTCCGTCAAACAATGATAAGGTTTCCTCGCTCGAGCGAAGTCTGGATGCGTTTGTTAAACAATCAACTCAATCCACCGCCAACATCCAGTCTTCGATCCAATCTTTAGTGCAACACACTGCCGCACACGGGCAGAGCATCAAGACCATCGAAGCCCAGATTGCACAGCTGAACGCAGCCTTGAGCGAGCGAGAGAAGGGGAAGCTCCCGTCCCAGCCACTTCCAAATCCCGGCCACCCACATAACGCGCATGTTGCTCTTGAACAACAAAACCATAATGTGAGTGCCGTGACCACACTGAGATCAGGGAGGGTGCTGCAAAACAACATTGGCAAGCAAATCAACGATGACACCCCGGCCGCTTCTTCTTCTTCTTCTCCTGCTTCTTCTTCGTCTTCCGAGCCTATTCTCCGTTCTTCACAAGGCTCTCCTTCCTCTTCTTCTCTAAACGGACCCGCTTCTCACTCCACGAAAACACCTATTCTGGGATCCGTTCCAACTCCAAAATCTCCTCCTCCAGCATTAGACTCAACCAATTTTCAAAATGTTCCATTTCCAAACCGGTTGAGGTCTAACAAACAAAATCCACAAATGGAGAAGATTTTGGAGTTATTCAAGCAAGTTAACATTAACATTCCTCTTTTAGATGCTATCCAACAAGTCCCTTCTTACGCAAAAATCTTAAAGGACTTGTGCACGAAAAAGAGGAAGTCTCAGGTACCCAAGAAGGTTTTCTTGGCTAGTGCTGTGAGTGATGCCCTTACCCAATCTTTACCACAAAAACGGAAGGACCCTGGCTGTCCTACGATTTCAATTACTATTGGGGATAAGAACATCAACCGCGCACTATTAGATCTTGGTGCCAGTGTTAACTTGCTTCCGTATTCAGTATACGAGCAATTAGGCGTCGGAGAGCTGAAACCCACACACTGCACTCTCCAGATGGCCGACCGATCGATCACCCATCCTAGGGGTGAGCTAGAGGATGTGTTAATCAAAGTCGGGGACTTCATATTCCCCGTCGACTTCATTGTCTTAGATACACAGCCTGTAGCTAACCCCCGGAATCAAATTCCGGTGATACTCGGTCGCCCATTTCTCGCAACCTCAAATGCTGTGATCAATTGTCGCAATGGTTCAATGAACCTCTCTTTTGGAAATATGACAATTGAACTCAACATTTTTAGGTTGGGGAATCAGCCCGCTGAACCTAATGCTCATATACTGGATGTTTGCTCGATCCAGGAGATCACACCAGAAGAGTGTGAATTCGAGGAGTTTCTGTTTGAACACGATGATCTTGACGCCACTAGTGCGTTTCTCTTCGAACCTGCTGCTGCTTCTGCGTCCGACAACGAATACGAGTGTTTCACATTCTTGAACGATCTTAGCCGCACACAACCCGAGTTTGAATCTTTTGACTTTCCGGATGAGTTACCTGAACCATCCAACTCGGTTGCCTACACTCGCTTTGAACCTTTGCTGGAGTCCTTTGAGTTCGAGACCTTTGCACCGGTCTTGCCTTCCATCATTTCACCTCCAACGCTCGAACTCAAGCCGTTGCCGTCTCACCTTAAGTATGCTCACTTAGGTGAGAACGAGACCCTCCCTGTCATCATTTCGGCTTCTCTAGCTCCAGAGCAAGAGAAAGCCCTTCTCGCGGTCTTGCACAGCAACAGGGAAGCTTTTGGCTGGTCCATGGCGGACATCAAGGGGATTAGTCCCCTGATCGTTGAGCATCACATTCATCTGATGGATGATGCCAAACCAGCCCGGGATCCACAAAGACGTCTTAATCCAGTCATGAAGGAGGCTGTGAAGAAGGAGATCGTCAAATGTCTAGATAGTGGTATCATTTACCCTATCTCTGATAGCCAGTGGGTTAGCCCCATTCACGTTGTCCCCAAGAAGTCGGGCATCACGGTCATAACCAACGAGGCGAATGAGTTAATCCCTACTCGCACCCAAACTGGGTGGCGAGTTTGCATTGATTACAGAAAACTCAACGCCGCAACGCGGAAAGACCACTTTCCGCTACCTTTCATTGACCAGATGCTGGAACGGTTGGCCGGACATGAGTACTATTGTTTTCTTGATGGCTACTCTGGCTATAATCAAATTCCCATCGCCGAAAAAGACCAGGACAAGACCACTTTCACTTGTCCTTTCGGCACGTTTGCATATCGACGCATGCCCTTTGGGTTATGCAATGCGCCCGCTACCTTCCAGCGGTGTATGATGGGAATTTTCTCAGACATGGTGGAGAAATTTCTGGAGATCTTCATGGACGACTTCTCCATCTTTGGCGATTCTTTTGACGAGTGTCTGCTGCATCTTGACGCTGTCCTTACCCGATGTAAGGACAAGAATCTCACTTTGAACTGGGAGAAATGCCACTTCATGGTGCGCGAAGGCATTGTCTTAGGACATATCATCTCGCAAAATGGCATAGAGGTCGACAAAGCAAAGATTGAGGTCATTTCCAATCTGCCTCCTCCCCGATGCGTCAGAGATATCCGAGCCTTCCTTGGCCATGCCGGTTTCTACAGACGGTTTATCAAGGACTTTAGCAAGATTGCTAGGCCCTTGACGCTTTTGCTGGCCAAGGACACGCCTTTCACCTTCGACTCGAGCTGTGTGACTGCATTCGAGTCACTGAAACGCTCACTCACTTCTGCTCCCGTTCTTTCTTCCCCTGACTGGACGCACCCATTCGAGATTATGTGCGATGCCTCCGACTTTGCTATCGGTGCTGTCCTTGGACAGCACATCAACAAGATGCCGCACGTAATCTATTACGCAAGCCGAACCCTGAACGACGCCCAACTTAACTATACAACAACTGAGAAGGAATTCTTAGCTGTTGTATTTGCTTTAGAAAAGTTCAGGCCCTACCTCATCGGCTCTCCAGTCATTGTCTATACGGACCATTCAGCTCTGCGCCATCTTTTTGCGAAGAAAGATGCCAAGTCTCGGTTAATACGTTGGATCCTCTTGCTTCAAGAGTTTGACCTTGTCATTAAGGACAAACGAGGATGTGAAAACGTGGTTGCCGACCATCTCTCACGACTCCCTTCTTCGCCTTCGCTTCCAATTCCGATAAATGACGTTTTCCCGGATGAACAGCTCTTGGCAGTATCGTGCGAACCCTGGTTCGCAGATATTGTGAACTATTTGGCCACGGGATTACTACCGACCGAATGGTCGAGTCAGGACAGACTTCGCTTCTTATCCCAAGTAAAACACTTTTACTGGGACGAACCCTACTTGTTCAAGTACTGTCCCGACCAGATTATTCGTCGGTGTGTCCCTGATGAGGAATTCAAGAGTGTGCTGTCATTTTGCCACGACCAAGCATGTGGCGGGCATTTTGGGCCCAGAAAGACAGCTGAGAAGATCTTGCAATGTGGTTTCTACTGGCCACAACTTTTCAAAGACGCTCACGACTATTGCAAGACTTGCTCCCGGTGCCAACACATGGGCCGGATATCCCGGAGGAATGAGATGCCGCTCCAACCGATCTTGGTTGTGGAGATTTTCGATGTTTGGGGGATAGACTTCATGGGGCCGTTTCCCAGCTCTTTTGGGAACTTGTACATTCTTCTAGCTGTTGATTATGTCTCTAAATGGGTCGAGGCTGTGCCCAGCCGAACTAACGACAACAAGGTTGTCGTTAGGTTCCTTAAAGAAAACATTTTCTCACGGTTTGGGCACCCCCGAGCGATCATTAGCGACAATGGAAGTCATTTCTGCAATAGGACTTTCGAGGCCTTGATGCGGAAATACTCCATTAATCATAAGCTTTCTACGCCCTACCACCCCCAAACCTGCGGGCAGGCCGAAGTTTCAAATCGGCAGATCAAGCAGATACTGGAGAAAACGGTTTCCAAGAACCGTAAGGATTGGTCTTTGAAACTCACTGATGCCCTTTGGGCATTTAGAACCGCTTATAAGACCGACCTTGGCATGTCTCCCTATCGGCTTGTGTACGGAAAAGCCTGCCACCTTCCTGTCGAAATCGAGCATCGCGCGTTTTGGGCGATAAAGGAGCTGAATCTGTCTCTGGAGGACGCGGGCAGCCATCGGAAGCTGCAGCTGAACGAACTGAGCGAGCTTAGGGATGAGGCTTACGACAATGCGGTTGTCGTTAAGAATCGAACGAAGGTGTTTCATGATAAACACCTTGTGCGCAAAACCTTCGTACCTGGTCAGCAGGTACTTCTTTACGACACCCGACTTCACTTCCATCCTGGAAAGCTCCGATCTCGCTGGAAAGGGCCGTATTTTGTGCGGAATGTGTATCCGCAGGGCGCTGTGGATTTGGAAAATCCAAAGGACGGTTCACTCTTCAAAGTGAACGGACACCGATGCAAACCGTACCTTAGCGCCGAACCAACAGAGGAGCTCCTGTTCTTACAGGAGCCGGTTTACCTTGCTTGATCTTCCTCTGCCTACCTCCAAACTTCGGTTATCCAGCCAAGAACAGTGGACACTGTTCCAAATAAGTTTGGGGGTATGTACAAACCATTTTGTTTATATTCTTGTATATTCTTTTTCTTTTCTTTCAAAACAAAAACAAATAAAAATTGTGTATCGCTAACCAACAATTTTGAACCTTCAAACTACTCTCTTCATGCAATGACAGTGAGGACACTGTCCAGTTTAAGTTTGGGGGTACACTCGGTACGCATTTCTTACCTTCGCATTCATATGTATATTTTGCATCTGCATATTAAAATCCAGAAAATCCATAAAAATTTGAAAATTTTCCAAAAATATAAAAACTTTTTGTCAAGTTAGCTTGTGGAAGAACTCTGATTCAACATTCGACGGTTTTTTGTTTGATAAAATAGGAATAACTAGATCTTATGTTTGGATTTTGAAAACCTGAAAGATAACTCTCCTTTGAAGTTAACTATAGCTGATATACGTCTTTACATCACACTACACGTATCGTGAGTTTTGGGAATTAGATGACAAGTCTTTCATGTTCAAACTTTTAAACAGATAAATGATTTTCTGAGAATCAAATAGGTTTGTTCTGAAATAAGTAATGACAAGAATAGTTTATGAAGTAAAGCGAATATGAAGGAATGTTATTGATGCCGTAATAGGAGCTAAGTCTGAAAAATAACCCATCTAAAACTTGATTGGAATGATTACACACCAAACCCACTAGACACGTCTTTTATCCAAAAAATATTTGAACTGCCGGTTATATCTCCGTTCGTATTAAATCATCTGATTTTCACGCCAAACTGTCTTTTGTTTTTGGACCTAGGTAACTTGAGTAATTAAGTCCGCTGGGGTGTTTCTACACCTAATGCCCTAAAACCAACTGGTTTGGGTGCATTGGCCCAAAGCTCGCTAAGAAGCCTAGAAAGTCCAGTTTAAAGCAAAGTCAAGCAAGTGTTCTCTCCGAGTTAAAATTCCTAACGGTTCTTTGTGTGAGAATAATCTTGATAAAAGACAGGCTTTTAAAAAAAAAAAATTTTAACGGAGATATGAAGGTTTTACTCTTTGATAAAGACTATTGCACGTTCACAGTGGTGTGTATGAAATGAAAACAAGAAAAAGGTGGAGTGAAAAATACGACTTAGTTTCCTGTTAAGGAAGATAGAAATTCTAAAGTTGAAACCTTACTGCAAAACGAAACTTGAAAAATGCTTAACTCATTATAAAACTTATGTGATCCTTTTAAAATTATTATCTGGGCTTTATTGTGCGACATGATGACTCTAATCGATCCTTCTGGAACTTAACGACACTATCCGCACTGCACGTAAAGACATATAAAATCTGTAGTTAAATAAGATGTGAGGTGTGAAAAATAAAGGTTCGATAGTCTAGACTAAGGATTATAGAATTGTTATTTTCTAAAACAAAACTTTAGGGTTTGAAACTTAGTCATTTTTACAAACCAACTTGACCGGATTTTGTGGGTAGTATCCGCTAAAAACCCTCAGGAGACAACACTCCTCCTACTAGGGACACCTAGAGGTTTAACGGCTTGTTGCACATGCTCAGTGCAATCGCGTTCCCTGCGAAAGTGAGGTTAGGAAATTTTTGTGAATAAATGGACTTTGCTCGGGACGAGCAAATGATAAGTTTGGGGGTATTTGTTCATATCAGATTTTTGCATTTTTATACCGCCCAATTTTTATCACATTGCATGTCGGTAGATACTCTTGAGCCGTGTTTGCTAGTCAATTGCAGGATACAGGTTCCCGGTTCTCAAACGGAGAAATTCATGGAAAACACGACAAAAATCCGGTTCCTGCCAATTACAGATAAAACACGGTCTCCGCTCTTCATCCGTATGCTGCCAGATACCGGTTTAGGAAGACAAAATGTCAAGTCAATGTCGTTTTCAGGCACAAGGCTCAATGGTGGCACAAGATCCAAGAGATCTACGCGGCGCTCGAGACAATCATGACAAAATCATGACAAAAAGTCCACCTTTCCTTCAACAGAAATTCTGGAAAATTCGTGAAGAAATTATGAGAAAATACATATATCAGAATGCAGTACACACCAAAACAGGCCAGGACCAAAAAGATATAGGCCCAACTCCTCTAAACGGCCGCGGAAGCGCGGCCAAAGGGGGGTTTTGGCCGCGCTTGCGCGGCCGTTCTGGCGCCAAACATACAGGTATTTTGGGGGTAGGTTGGTCTTTTCATCAGGGTTCTGGTGGTGGCCCTAGGGTTTCATGTTTTGGCCTATAAATAGCCCAGAAGTTTGTGAAGGAAAGGGTCCATTCTTGTATTTTCTTTTTCTAGGATTTAGTTCACTTGTTCTTCTTCTTCTCATCTCTTCTCCATTAACCTTGTAGTGAGCTTTGTGAGGGAGGAATGATAAATAAAGAAGATCAATTTGTTACCATGCTTGTCTTACTTTTATTATAATTGTTGTAACTTTAAATTCGTTAAGTAGTTGTTGTTATTTCCTTGTTATTTCTTTCTTCTCTTTTTTTCTTTATCCTTACATACGACAATGATACTTACGCTCGATCCTCGCCAAGGTGAGGTCGCAAACAGTTAGTCGTATTCTTCTAATCTCCTTCTTTCTATCTTCCTCTTTTGTGTTGTTTTATTTTTCCGTATTATGATGTGTGAGTAGTTCATTCTTGTTAGGGTAGGATAAGGGAAGTTTGAGAGAAGGAAATCTCTCTCACTCTTTCCTTGCCCAACAGCTTAAATCGACTCCCGTTAACCCAACCACAATCCGCTCCTTACGGCACCCTATCCTACATGATAGCGGTGATTCCGTAGTGAGACCGGTTGTGGTTGGATTAACCGGAGGTTATGGCTAAGAGCCAAGAACGGACGGACAAGCACCAAAAGGAAGACTTATGCGTTGGAAAGCCTAGCTTATACTCGCAAAGTCCTTCCTAGTCGTGCTAATCCCCGTTGTTGCCGATTACCGTAACACGACTTTAAGAAGGGCAACGAAAGATGTGGAGACTCCTAACTCAAACTAACCTAATCCTAACCCTAACATGCTCTCTTTAAATATCAACTCAACACTTAGCTAACTACAAACAAAATCTGAACAACCGGACTTAACTCGTCGAAAAACACATAGAAAAAGATTCCCATCTCCCTGCGGACGACCCGTACTCAACCGGCTAGCTACGTGCGAAACCGTCTTGATTGCGGTATTTAGAACTAAACTTGACACGCACATATCCTACCAATCAACAATTTTGAAAAGGAGTGGTATAAGCTCCGCCTTTTGAAAATTTCCGGTTTTTATAAAAAACCGAGTAATCTACAGTATAGACTTTAGCTCAAGAGGTCACTCCCCGCAAAGGGATCTCGGCTCTTGCCTCGTAGAATGTGGTGCTAGATATTCATGACCGAATACCACTATGCAAAGCGAAAGAATATAACTGTAATTTTTCGAAATTTGTTCCAACAACGTCTTTTAGGTTTATTTTCTTACATTAATCATAATTATTGCGGTCCCATCAATTAACCAATCACATCAGAAAAGAACGAAAATAAAATGCACATATATGCCTTCCGCATTTGCCACTGGGCCTCGTCATCACCCGTTAGGTTACTCAACTAACGGCAGTGCGGGGGCTGGACTAGCGCGGGAGCAAAACATATACAACATCTACTAGTATATACATAAGTATATACAACATTCGTCCCAGACATGATAATAATCAACATCACAGAATCTCAGCCAACAATACAGAATGGTGGATAATCTTGGAGCCCCGGTATTCATTTGAGCCGCAAATAAAACCCGACGTTCCCGGTCGTGTGGATAGCCTGTGCAATGAAAACCTAGACCCTACAAGCGCGGCAAGTTACCCGCCAATCCCAGAAGTGAGGCATCCCCCTTCAACAAAGTTAATGGGCCACCCAGCACTTCACGGAATCCGGTAACTTGGGCGCCCCTCCAAGGGTCAAACTATACCCCCTAAGAGTGTGGTGAATAGCCCGCCAATTCTAGAATGAAGCCCCCTCCGTCTCAACGCCATGAGATGCGGGCTTGTTGCTTTCTAGACCGCGGCTATCCGTTCACTCCACCTTGGGGTAATCCTAGTACAGAAAAAAAAAATAATATGTATAAATGGTGACATCGACCTCAACCCGGTCGTGCCCCAAAATAATACACAACTCGACAAAGATGGCAGTCCACATGTCGGATGCTCACCCCGCAATATCAAATGTACAAATGAATATAAATTGTACCACTAACATTGCAACACATGCTATCCAGCACGACTATCCAACCACAATCACAGCATAAGCACAAAAAATCAACGCGAATGTCACGTTCACAAACCCGTCTAAAAGAACATATAGCAATCAGACGAGTTTACCGATCAAATGACATTCACGGTCACAGATAAAAGTGAATGTACTGTAAAGTGTTAAACAGTGTTAAATATAACGATTTCGAAACACTCTAAATTGCCCCGTACAGAAAACATCAGAGAATCAAACTTGGGTAAAAATCAAACGACACCAGAAACCCAAACTACTTGAGATAAGAGCCCAGACTAAAACACGATGCAATTCTTCATAGGAAAACCGAGGAGGCCGGTTTTAAGGGGCTTGTGGCCGACCAAAACTTGGTAAAAATGCATCGTTTTTGTTCTGGGGACATCTCACAGTGTAAGGATCACTCTGCAGTTGTTTAAAATTTTTTTGAAGCCTTTAAAAAATCAACAGAAACTGCAGTTTGGGTTTTGATGTTACGGAGTCGTTTCGGTTTCGTTGTTTTGACATTGTTTAAACTTGCTAATCTAGGGTTTATGGGCTGGCACTGATATCATGAAGGGTTATGACAGAGCCCCGGCCAACATTCGTGGCAAAATATGGATCAAAAATTTTACTACGATAAAAAACTTGGCGCTATAATAATCCTAAACCGGATCTTTACTATAAACCTAGTTAGTAAAAAGGGTTCTATCTACTATGATAGAAAGTATACCTAACGGATCTAAGTCCTTCTATTCTTTCCGCTGTCCTCCTTCTCCTTGCAAGCTCCTTGGAGTGGAAATGGAAAGCACCTCCTCGTCGGCTCCTCGAACTATTATAAGATCCACCCGAGAGTTCCAACCTTGAGCTAAACCTCCAAGTTGAGGAAACTAGATCAGTTGGTGTGCTAAACTAATTAACCTAAAGTGTGTAGAGTGTGATTTTGAGTAGCTTAGTCTCACAAGCCCTTGATTCTCAACACATAAGACATTAGGGTTTGAGAGAGGAAGAGGGAGAGAACCATGAAAAAGAGTGAGAATGTAAAATGAAGAGTGTTCTACTTTGAGGAAAGAGGAAACTTAGTTTTTATTATGATAATTATGATGGCTACTTTGATTTGACAATAAGCATGTCACAATTAATACTAAGCAAAAATATCTAGTGTCTAAAGAAAATATCTAAGTCAACTAAAGTCAAATGGTCAAACCAATTAGCCATGACACAATCATCATTATAAAAATTAGTAAACAATTTCCTCCACATCATAATGGTTTTAATTAAGTCAATGGTCAAAACCCTAATGAGGTGTCTCATCCTACGTCCTTCTCAACCGTATATACATACCAGCATCCGTGTTCCAAGAAACACGAATACAATGAGACTAAACCAACCCGAAATCTAATACTAGGATCTGTCTTAATCCAAAGCCCACTAGTATCAACCGCCCGAACACCATACGCGTACAAGTATGCATATGTGAACGAATCCTGTCATAAAACTATACGACCTCTACATCGTTTCGCCCGAAGCTGGGAAACCCTCTGTGTGGGACTCTAAAGACTCGACAGTACTCTGGCAGTGGGTTTAACCACAACCACGTCAGTGGCACTAGCTATATGTAACGGCTACCCAGGTATTTGTCGATAAGAAGGTCGACGAGCAAGCTCATCCAAACTCCTACTGAGCCTATCTATCACAATCTCCGTACACTCCGGTCTGTTCGTCTAAGAGTATCGCATATCGGGCGTAGGGGGGTGGTAAACGTCAGACCCCTAATAGCGGTATAAGTCGTGTCATAGTGTAGCCCAGAACACCTTGAGAAACTACTGGAACACTTACCAGTAAATCTCACTTGCCCTGGCCAGCGACTTAATGTAATGGCTCTCCAAACACAGCGCGATATCAACCCCCAATACCGGGAGAGACGAATGATGTCTAACCGCCAATTCCTCCAAGTACTTCGGGACTGCACCCAACTACTACCTGTTTGCACGACTCAATAGAGCTGTGGTAGGGTAGCAATCTAAGAATAGTGGGAACACACTTAAGGTGAAGTGGCAGTGTCAAGTCAACGGTCTAAGCTGTACTCATGTCACCTAGGAACTGCTACCTGACGATAGGTATAGTACCAACCAGTAGTTCCCAACGAGTTCGTCCAGTGTAACTCATAACCCAATGAGCACCTGCATACTATCTCCAGTACGACGTACTGATGGCTGTGGAACAGACCATCTCCCCTGCTGGGACGAGAAGCATATACACTAGTTTACTCTGGAGTATCGATACCCTATCTCGATAATCCTACGACTAGGGACCTGTATAAAGATGTGCTTATAGACTACCCAGCCCCCACTAGTGTGATCGCCATCACAACGCTGGTAGTCAAGCAAAGATCCTAAAGGCTCCATCAATATGTATTAGCGATATGTTAAAAGAAACATATACACATATTAAGATAGATACAAACCAAGTAGCATACTACTATATCGAGCAAGACTGTCGTAAATCTGTGTATATATCTCAAGCTTCCAAAATGTAATATATAAACTAGTACTATAAAATAATGGCCTCTAGGGCATACATATCCAACAGTGGATAAAGTCAGACCCCTAACAAAGCGGCATTTAGTGTTGGTATGAAGTCCATTACCCCCTGAGAAACTACTAATCCGAATCAGTAATTCTGGACAACCTTGGCCAAGGATTTCTGTTGATGGCCACCCATGCACAACGCGACATCAACCCCCAATACCGGGAGAGACGAATCCCCTGACGATATGCTCACTGCCTCCATGTGGCTCGGGACTGTACCCAACTAAAACCTGTTAGGATGACTCCTTTCAGCCATGGTAGGGTAGTAATCAAAGCACATTGGGAACTTACACGAGACAAATGACGATCTCAGGTTGATAGACTAACCTGTACACATGTCACCTGGGAAATGCTATCTGACAATAGATATAATACCAACCAGCATGTTCCCGGCGAGTCCGTCCGGTGTACTCATAACCCAATGAGCACCTGTATACTATCTTAGGTGAACAAACTGACACCAATGGCTTGTTAGACTGGCAACCGCCACTCGTCGGGGTCTCGATCAGTATACACTAGTCTAGTTTAGAATATCGATGCCCAGTCTCGAAACTCCCACGACTAGGGACATTTAAGGATGTGCTTATAGACCACCCATCTCCCACGTATATGATCACCATCATAATGCTGGTAGTCAAGAAAGAATCCTATGGGCTCTATCAACATATAATAGTGATCTGTAATGCCACCTAATGCTGTACATGATGATAAAGTCAAACCAGATAGCATACTATCATCTCGAGTAAGGCTGTTCTACAGGTATAGGTCATCCCTTAATCATCATAATCACCTGCCTACGATTATGATAATTTCCTTGAGGGCACTATAGCCAACAATCTTTCACTTGCACTTAAGGCTAATTATTACGATGTCCCATACTCACTGCCCGTGTGATACCGAACACCTAACTCCTCTACTAATCTGTCTTGCAAATCTCGTTTGCGAAATTATTTTTTTCTAGAAATAGCCTCAGTGAGTGGATCCACTCCAATGTTCCTTTCTGTATCTCTATATATCTCAACTTCGTGGAGAAATCTATCTCTCGAAATGAGCAATACCTGTCTCAAAATATGTCTGGATATCTGATGGGACCCAGTCCACAAAAGAACTCCAATCCAGCAAACTTCTTAGACTATATTGTCCACTTAATTTAATTAGTATCCTGCGCCATGCCTTCCGCGGTATCTGCTTGGACCACCTGTCCAACATACCGTCCCTCAAAAAAGGGAAAACTATAACTCTGACAGTCGCTCTGTCATCCAGGTCACCTTGGAAGCCTGAAATGATAACCGTCTCCTGAAGGAGGCTGTCATTACCATATCCCAAGAACATCCACTTATGTTCTTAACTGCTTCCGAATGTTTCTCCAGGATTGGATTAATATATATGCTTATTGCAGCTAGTGCAGAAACAACATCTGGTGTGGTACTTGACATCATATGATTTGACTCCAGTGCCTAAGCAAGTGATATGCCAATCATACAAATCCTTCTCCCCTTTAGTGTGAAAGCCATCTTTTAGAGAGGGTGATTCCATCACCAGCAGGTACACCACTATGCCAGGAGTCAACCATTCTAAAACACCTTTAGAATAATGTCAAAGTACCCAGATTGGGACACTTCCAAATCTAGATCTAAAACCATAGATCTAGTAACCAGAAAACCTGATATTTTATCCATATTCTATCTGGAGAAACAACTTTGTGACAATGAAAGTATTGCTGGGTTACGGCAGCGCCCCGGCCATCAAACTGTGGCCAAATGCGGAATTTTTTTTCTAAACTGGCGCTTCCATGACTCGATGCCTGGATCTACCCTAAACCCTATACTAGTAATATGTAAGACTAGGAGTTAGATAGTTATACCGAGTTGATCCGTGTCCTTCAGTCTTGAACCATCATCCTAAGCTCTCAGAGGCTCCTTGATCGAATTTGGTTGCCGGTCTTCCTCAATCTACGATGATCCACCCGAGGGAAACGGCGCAAGCTTCAACCTCGCCAAGCGAGGTAACCGACGCTCCAAGGTTGCTAGCAATAGAGAGTGGATATGTAGGAATGTGTCACTATAATTTTTCTCTCATCACAATGCCCAAAGAGCAACTCAAGAAGATGAAGAGGAGGTGAGGAAACATGTGGCATGAGCAACTCAAGAAATGTGCTAACCTTTTTCCAAGTTAGAAAAATGAGTGATGAAGTGAAAAGAAGCAAGTCAAGAAAAATGAGCAAGGCCTTAGAGAATGGTGGCTGCCTCTTCTCTCTCTCAATCATACACACATCCAAAAAATATCACCTTTCATATTTCAATAAACAAATGCAAACCATACCTCTCTACATGCCAAACCCATGCTCATGCCAACTCACCCTTCCATCTCATTTCCATAATTGATTTCCTAAAAAGAAAATCAATAATGTGGTGGCCATCTTCTAGAAGCTATTCCGTATAAATACGGAATACTTCGCGGTACACTATCGAAATAAATATACGCGTATTCGTACAAAAATACGAATGACCAAGAGAGAAAATGAATAGTGATCAATAATACAAGAATACATATATATAAATTATTAAATCAAAACCAGATTTAATAATCTGGCTTAATCCTAAGCCGCTAGTATTATCAACCGTCCGATTAAAGTCTGTGCAGCCTGTACACATAATTAATCGGACACCTGTATGTACCAACATACTTCATCTACACCATATCGCCTGAACCGTGAAAACCATCTGTGTGGGACTCTAAAGACTCGTCAAAACGCTGGCAGCGGGTTTAACCACAAGCACGTCAGCGGCACTTGCTGTACGTAACGGCTACCCTGGTACTGAGTGAAAGGAAGGCCGGCGAGAAAACTCATCCTGAACCCCTACTGAGCCTGACAGTGACAATATCCGTACAGTCCGGTCTGTTCGTCTAAGAGTATCGCATATCGAGTTTAGGGGGTGGATAAAGTCAGACCCCTAATAACGCGATAATTAGTGTCGGTATGTAACTCATCAATACCTGAGAAACTATCGATTGTAGATCGGTAATTCTCGTCTACCCCGGCCGAGGATTTCTGGTGATGGCCATCCGTGTACAACGCGACATCAACCCCCAATACCGGGAGAGACGAATCACCGACGATCCGCTCACTGCCTCCATGTGGCTCGGGACTGTACCCAACTAAAACCTGTTTGCATGACTCCTTTGAGCTGTGGTAGGGTAGTAACCAAAGCACAGTAGGAACTTTCACGAGACAAATGACGATCTCAAGTTGACAGACTAACATGTACACATGTCACCAGGGAACTGCTATCTGATAATAGGTATAACACCAACTGGCAGGTTCCCAGCGAGTCCGTCTAGTGTACTCATAACCCAATGAGCACCTATATACTATCTTAGGTGAACAAACTAACACCAATGGCTTGTGAGACCTGGCCACCGCCCCTCGTCGGGTTCTCGATTAGTATACAATAGTCCACACTGGAGTATCGATGCCCAGTCTCGAAACTCCAACGACTAGGGACATTTAAGGATTTGCTTATAGACCCCCAGCTCCCACATATATGATCGCCATCAAAATGCTGGTAGTCAATCAAGAATCCTATGGGCTTTATCAATATGCAATAGTGCTGATAAAGAAAAACCAGATAGTATACTAGCATCTCGAGTAAGACTGTTCTACTGGTATAGGTCCTCCCTCAATCATCACAATCGCGAGTCTGCGATTCAATAATTGACTTGAGGGCACTATAGCCAACAATCTCCCACTTGCACTTAAGGCTAATTATTGCAGTGTCGCATACTCACAGCCCGTGTGATACCGAGCACCCAACTTCTCTACTAATCAGTCTCGTAAAGCCCGTTTGCGAAACCATTGTGTTCAAGAAATAGCCTCAGCGAGTTGATCCGCTCCAGTGTTTCTATCTTTATCTCTCTATATCTCAACTTCGAGGAGAATAACCATCTCCCAAAATGAGCAATACCTAGTCTTAGAATTTGTATGGATATCTGATGGGACCCATTTCACAAATGAACTCCAAATCCAGCAAACTTCTTAGACTTTATCATCCACTGAACTTAATCAGTATACTGTGCCATGTCATCCTCAGTATCCGCTTGGACCACCTGTCCAACATACCGTCCCTCAAAGGAGGGAAAAATAAAACTCTCACAGTCACTCTGTCATCCAAGTCACCTTGGAAGCCAGAAATGATAACCGTCTCCTGAAGGAGGCTGCCGTTACCATATCCTTAGAACATCCATTTAGGTTCATAAACTGCTTCCCTACATTTCTCTAGAATTGGATTAATATATGTTTATTGCAGCTAGTGCAAAAACAACATCTGGTGTGGTACTTGACATCACATGATTGACTCAATTGCCTAAGCAAGTAATATGCCAATCATGCAAATCCCTCTCCCCTTTAGTCTGTAAGACACCTTTAGAGAGGGTGACTCCATCACCTGCAGGTACACCACCATGCCAGGAGTCGTCCATTCTAAAACACTTTAGAATAGTGTCAAGTACCCAAATTGGGACACTACCCAAATCTAGATCTAAAACCATAGATCTAGTAACCAGAAACCCTGATATTATATCCATATCCTATGTGGAGAAACGTTTTGACAAAAACTGTATAACCGATTGTAGAATAGGAATTTCACTTCCTATAAAGTGCATGTGATCCAAATACTAGGACATCACACCCTACTACCTTCTTAACAGATCGATCTCCTATTCTGATGAAGTCAAATCCTATGACTTTCACATCAAAAATAGATGATCTATCTCTGCTATACATAGTTTAGTTTATAAATAGACATAAGCTACCTGCCCACTATGCTTCCGCTGCTCCCACTGGTTACAACAACCCTCTGGTAGAGTCATATACACGTGCACTTCTAAAGCAATTCCAGAACGACGCTATACTCATCCTCCTGCCGGGTCTCATAGTCTAAAACAGCAGAAATGACAAGTCTGGATAGACAAAAACCTCCCTGTCACCGTCTCTGAGAAGACCGAAGTACCCCTCGGGTGCCTGAGGTTACCCACCAAATCTGCGGAGTGGCTAATGGAATGTCAAATCCAATTGAATCCTCAAGTTCTATTAAATCTTCAGTGATCGTTTGTGGTTCTAGAATCACTTCCAGTTCCACCATATTCTCACTTTTATTTTCTGAAAAAATCCATTTTACTGAAACTATGGCGAGTCAAGAACAATATCACTATTGATCTTCCTGATGGTAGAAAGTTAACCCTTGTCAAAGCCCGGGATAACCTACAATTTGTCGTTACTGAAACGTGCCTCGAGTTTATCCGGATTATAGTTTTAAGTATCAGCCGGACAACTCCCTATAACTTAAAATCGTTAAGATATAAATTGATTCTATATATATCCAATATAGAAACAAAAGCGCTAATTTAATTAGAACCAGATTCAAAATTATGCAGCTGTCTCCAGTGCATATCAACCAAATGGAAAAAAGGACAATCAACATTACCCATCAAGGAGTGCATCCATATATGAGTAACCTGAAAGAGAAGAAAGTTCTAAAAAACCATTACTATCAACGGAATACCAAACACAAGTATCTACATCTTCGACTACCTCGAAGAATCCTGATACTTCCAACAAATGGTTCTTGACTTTATTCTTATACTTATAACTTCTCAAAATCTGGACCTTGTATTTTAACGAAATGCTTGTCTAGAACTGGAGAAGTCATGAGTAAACAGAATATAGTATGAGTACCAATCCCATTGTCCTAATGGATACTAGACAACATACAATACTTTATACAAGTCCCTGAGTTCAATGACTCAAACCCTGTGCGTCGTAGGTTGAAAACTTTACTATGGTTAAGAAGGATTACATCGCTGTTGAATGCACCTTACCTAATCACCAACTGATATAGGTAAATGTCATAGACTTAATTTCAAAAAGTAATATCTCACTTTATAAAATAAATGTACAAATATATCAGTTTGGAATTGGTGCATAACAACGGATATTCAAAACCAAATATTTGCCGTCCGGCAAAAACCCAGGTGATTTCCTCAAATATCACCCATTACAAATAATTCCGATATAATGAGGATATAATCACCTAATTCCCAATATCTTACTACCACTCAGTATCTATAACGCCATACAGATGTAAGAAACGAATCTGGTAAATACATACCCTGGAGTCAGAATCCAATTGGGGAAAACAGTTTTCAATTAACATCGGACAGTGAAACTGAAACATAAGAATGTTTCGAAGAGGTAACCTGGTATTCCTAGTAACGCCTCTTCCACTATCCTAATTCATGACAATAACCATATACTTACCTGCCCTCACATCAATCCCTTTATTATGTCTTTACTTATTACCTTCTGTACACCTTCTTTAGGCTAATTGGTTTTCTTCCTTCCCTACCCTTCGGCACCAGCCTAAGGTTTGGAAGAAGACTATCGAATAAGCGTAATAGGTGTACACTCCTTATGCCAGGAGCCCTCGCAACCTGAGAGAAGGTAATGGGAAAAGAAATCTGAATAATCCTATTCTATTTCTCCTGAACCGAAAACCATCCTCGAATCTGGAATGAATTCCTTCAAGTTCGTATGCAACTATACGATGGCATGGACAAGCATTATGGACGTTCGTAGTGATACGAAGTGTTCTGGAGAAATCCAAAGTGGATGTGGGAGTGGCAGAGGCATACACGGTTTTGTTGTTAATGATAGTAGTCATAATTTTCTTTGCCGTTATTCTAATCCCTTTATATGTCTTTACTTATTACCTTATGTACACCACCTTTAGGCTAATTGGTTTTCTTCCTTCCCCACTTTTCGGCACCTGCTTATGGTCTGGATGAAGACGATCTAATAAGCTCAACAGGTGTACCCCCTCCTAATCCTAGGAGTCCTCACAACCTGAGAGAAGGTAAAGAGAAAGGACAACCGAATAATCCTATTCAATCTCTCCAGAACAAGAATCCATCATCGAATCTGGAACAATTTCCTTCGAATTCGTATGTAACTATACGATGGATTTATCCAATAGAAGTAGATGTTCGTAGTTGTACGGGGTGTTCTGGAGAAACGAAAAGGTGATATAGAGGTGGCAATGATATATACGACACCGTGACATTTCAAAAGCCAAAGTGTTTTAAGAAGGTTCGGTTAACTTGGTTCTTGAGTTTTAGTTTAGGGTCAGGACATGGTCACTGCGAAAGAGAGAGAGAGAGAAAAGAAACACTCAACGTGCACTCTAACCAAGATCAGAATGGTTAATCCCTTTATCTAATTAGGATGTCTCCCACTGTATCCTCAAATTCTCCTCCAAACCCAAAAAGAGAATTAGTCGGGATCATCTGAAATCACCCGAGGAGTAATCCTACTCATCAGTGGAAATCGGGATCCAACTATCATCGCATGATAACTTGATAGAAGCCACTCAAGTCACCATACTGCAGAAGGTATGGGCATGCCTGGCAAGTTTCCTGTATGTTTGAAACTCCCGAAATGATTTTTACCCTTAGGACCCAAGTGACCTTGACGAATAATCAACAAATCAAAAGGTCCTAGTCAAGTTCAACCCTTCATTATCTTGATTCTGTTAAACCCACCCGAATGAGCCTTGATGAATAATCAACAAAGTCGTATGACCGTCCTAACCAATCCACATGTCCATGCGACAAAAAAGCATTACAGAGCTACCACACACTACGCCTCGGCAAATAGCAACGACAAACGTAGCTCGAATACTAAGCAATACTAATATGAAATGACGGAGGGCTACAACTGGTTTTTGGCAAAAAATCTTTAACGTAATGAATTTGATATCGTTGAAGGAATCCAAGTGGTTTTACAAATGTAGAGTGGCGAAAACATTTGCTAAAGAGGTCACTCCAGGTGAAGGGATCTCGTCTCTTTACTCGTCGAATGAGGTGCAAGATATTCCAAACTGAATACCATGATGCAAAGCAATAGAATTGACTATAGTGAAGTTATTACGTTGACGCCAACTTTTACTCAAGGGGTCAATCCCGACGAAGGGATCTCGGCCCTTGCCACGTGGAATGAGGTTCTGGATATTCATAACCGAATACCACTGTGCAAAGCAAAAGAAAACGTCTGTAATGTCAGTTTTAAAAACTTGGTTCCAACAACATCATATATATAGGTTTGTTTTATCCTTGCATTGATCAAAATCAACCCAGTCCCATCAATTAATCACACCAGAAAAGAACGAAAATATGATGTACGTATATGCTATCCGTATTCGCCACTGGGTCCCGTCATCACTCGTTAGGTTACTTAGCTAACGACAGAGCGGGTACTGGTCTAGCGCGGGTGCAAAACATATACAACATCTATTAGTATATATATAAATATATATAACAATCGTCCCAGGCATGATATAAAGCAACATCACAGAAGCATCACAGAAGCAATACAGAATGGTGGATAATCTTGGAGCCCCGGGTTTCATTTGAGCCGCAAATGAGACCCGACTTTCCCCTGTCGTGTGGATAGCCTGTGCAATGAAAACCTAGACCCCTATGAGTGCGGTAAGTTACCCGCCAATCCCAGAAGCGAGGAAACCCTAATCAACAGCGTTAATGGGCCACCCAACACTTCACGGAATCTGGTAAGTTGAGCATCCCTTCGTGGGTCAACCTATACCCCTTACGAGTGCGGTGTTCGGTTACGGCAGTGCCCCGGCCATCAATTCGTGGCCAAATGCGGAACAAAAATTTGTAAAACTTGGCGCTACCACAACCAATTACCCGTATCGTGCCATTAACCGTTTACTAGCTAATCTATAATGTGGTTAGAGATTATACCGATCGATCCATGCCCTTCGGTCTTCAATCTCTTCCCAAGCACATTGACGGCTGCCCCGAACAAGTCCGCTCTCAGGTCTCCCTCGTCGAAGACGATCCACCTCGAGGATTCCTAATACAGGCTCCCGCTTCAAACCGAAGAAACTCGAACAACTAGTTTGCTAAACTAGGTGCTCAAGTGGAAATAGAGATAGTGTGTGAATACTTTGTCTCAATACACTCTAGGGTTCTCAACACATGAGAGGGATAGAGTGGAGGTTGAAGAAGATGCCCATGGTGGAAAAAATGTTAACTCAAGAATGAAGCAAGTGAGCCAAAACCAACACCCAAAACAAAATGAGATAGCTGCCCTCTCATGAGTGAGTGTTTTGATATTTTGTGGTGAGAATAAAAGTCAAACACATACAAAAAATATCTATCCACTCACACACTCACAAAATATCTTTTCATCAATATATAGCTCGTACGGTAAATCCATCTTACGGCATCCCAAATCTAGGTACGGATCGAATATCTCATTTTATCTCATCAATTATTTGGTATCCTTATCATCATATCTCATGAACTGGGGGTACTGATCTAAGTCAAGTACAAACTGATACCATCAACATAAGTATGTGTGCGTGTGCATGAAAACACATCTTTTAAAGACCCGCTATAACAACATGTCCTATCTCGTAGTAAGAACCAAAACATATCACCGATCTCATGGCATCATGCCCAATTCTCATCGACTCATCTCCAAGTGCAACATACTATCCTCATCATCAATGTATAGGTATACGTATATATATATATACATAGTCCCATACCTATGTGTGTGTCTGTGTGTGTGTGTGTACATTTCTCCATATACGCACAAGTAAAACAAAGTAAGCATGTATGTGTGTGTGGGTGTAAACCTCATTCTAGGGTTCGCGACTAAACTAACTAACGACACTATCATCAAATTACACTAAAGTCATCCATGACTCCCAAAGTCTATCTTGATAATCATAAACTCATAATAAACATATAAATATATCCATATAATATATACTATACATTACACTACGAACTGCGGGGGTGCTATACGTCGTCCACCCGACTTTCCCCGTAGATATATATCTACTCACCTGATCCTTCTCTTGCCGATGTCGCCACGTACTTGCTCGTCTTTCAAGTCCCCTCAAGGGTACCTACACATCACACGTAGTATCATGAATCGAAATCAAGCATGAAAACCAAATCGGCACGCGTATCATTCATAGGTCAAAACCAATAGCCTATGCCTGCAAAACCACCAAACAACCCCCGTCGTTGACATACAAACATCAGACGATGGAACACAAAATCAAATACCAAATCCTAAATTAAAACGAAGTCACAAAACAATGCAGCAACGCAAGAAAATGGTCCAAGATTTTACCCTAAGTGAGATTAGCCAATTTTGCACATATAGAGGGTCTAATTTACAGAAGATAAAGTACTGGACCAAGCACGTGTATGGTTTCCTTATCACCTCATATAGTGTTTGTGCAGGGTTCCTAGGCACTCTAGTGAGGTCTCCCAAGCCATCAACCATGGCAATTTCAAAAATTATGGTGCCTACAAACCCTAAAGTACAGATCGTTTGCTAGATGTCTAGGCGAACAAGAACTAGTTAACAGTTAACTAATGAGAATACGGAAATACAACCTTTGTAGATCCGGTCCTCCACCTCCACGGCTCCGCAACGAGGTCGTCTCCGCTGTCCAAATCAAATCCGGGCTCTAGAGTCGGCGTCGTCAGAGAATGGGCAAGCTAGGTCGTCGATGTCCATGCCGAAGATGATCTACGTCGAAGCATCGATGAATCAAGCTCCACCTTCACCAAACCGTGAAAAGTTGTGAAGGAAACACGCTCTACTACTTGGCAAGAGGTAGAGGATGAAGAAATAGGAAGTGGGTAGACTTTAGAATTGGATTTCTCACTCTTTTCCAACAATCACCATTGATGGACTTCAAGCTTCTTCACTTGAAGAATGAAGAAGAAGAAGAAGAAAGATATTATCATAAGTTAATAGAAAAAGAAAAGAAAATGAATTCTTATCATAATTCTAACCATGGTCAAGTGTAGAGAATCAATCATGGTTAGTGTGAATGGTTAGGGTTAAGGATGAGATAAGTATGGTTGACTTTATCAAAGCTTCATGAAGCTTCAACTAAACTCCAAATCTAGCAACCATTCTTTTCTCTTTTCTTTTTATTTTCCAAAGTGAATAAACAAATAAATAAATGAATAAATAAGTAATGGAAAGTAAGACCCTAACCATTCTTTTAACCATGGTTTATTCTTTGCACTTAACCAAGTAAACTTGTATCATCAAACATGATACAATCAAGTGCACAAAATCATATCGCATATGTAATGTGCACACCCGAGCGAGAAAATCCATCTTAAGTAAACCGATACTAGTTGATGCAAAGCAATATATCAAATATATAAATATGCATTAAATCATTAAATCAACACTTGATTCAATGATCCGGTCATGCGCACATAACCGACTGGTATCTAATATATCGGCTTATCGAATCAACGCTTGAATCGATAACTAGGTTATATCGCATACAACCATTCGATATATTTATCGCGAGAATAGAATACGGTATCACATACACGCATTATTCTCGGTCCCGCACATATCTCATATGCGCTCCTATTTCGTTTCGCTTGAGCCAGGAAACCTCTGTGTAGGACTCTAAAGACTCGTCAATACGCCGGCAGCAGGCGATGATCATATCAAACACCCACAAGCCGCAAGCGGTCTGCTAAAGGTAACGGCCACCCGGGTATTGAGCGATCTGAAGATCGACGAGCAAGCCCGCTCACACTCCAGTGAATCCGACCAGTAACACTACCGTACAGTCCGGTCTGATCGTCTGATATGTCGCATATCTTGCCTAGGGGTGGTAAACGTCAGACCCCAATAGCTCAATAAGTCGTGTCGATATGAGGTCTATAACTGTTCGAGAAACTACTGGTAACACTTACCAGTAAATCTCAGCAACCCTGGCCAGGAATTTCCTGTTATAGCCAATCGAACACAACGCAACATCAACCCCTTATACCGGGAGAGACGAATCCCCTCCTATCGCTCATTGCCTCCATGTGACTCGGGACTGTACCCAAAAACCACCGTTTTGCACGCCCTCTTGGACGTGGTAAGATGGAAATCAAAGCACAGTGGGAACCACACAAGACTCTATGACGATCTTGGGTCAACAGACTACTCTGTACCAGTGTCACCAGAGAACTGCCATCTGACGTGAGGTATAATACCATCTGGGAGTTCTCGGCGAGTCCGTCCAGTGTACCCAGTCTCTACTGAGCACCCGTATATCATCTCTGATGTCAAACACCGATGGATATGGGATCATCCATCGCCCATCTGTATGGGTCGAGAAGGTATACGCTAGTCTACTCTGGTATATCGATGCCCCGTCTCGATACACCCACGACTAGGGACTTTGAAGGATGTACTTATGGACTACCATGTCCCCACTAGTATGATCCGCATCATAGTCCAGGTAGTCAAGTACAGATCCTAAGGGCTTTACCAACATGTAACAGAGAGACAATCAGTATACACGTTAAGGTAAAGATCAACCAGATAGCATACTATCATGTCGAGCAAGAAAGTCCTCCCTATATATGTCCCAGCATCCACTACAATATACATCCTATGTATAGTAATGGCCTCTAGGGCATACATATAACTAACAATCTCCCACTTGCACTAGGGCCATCTGTAGCAGTGGTTTGAAGTATCTCATACTCAACCATCCCATAAAAGTCTCTCTCTCTGGGAACAGGCCTTTGTGAGTGGATCCGCTGTGTTGTCCTCTGAGTCTACTCTCCTAACCTCGATCTCTCTGGAGATCAATCATCTCCATGATCAGGCGATGCTGCCTTAGAATATGTCTGGATCACTGATGGGACGGACGTTCCTTGGCATAAGCCACAACTCCATTGTCACACAATGGGAGGAACATAGTTCATCTCATGAACCATTATACACCCAGACTGCCTCTATGGTAGCATCTTCAGTAGCGATGTATTCAGCCTTTATCGTCTAGTATGTCACGGTATCTTGCTTGGAACTCTTCCAACATACCGTCCCTTTACTGAGGGTAAAGACAATGCCTGCGACTGACATTCAGTCGTCTTTATCACCCTGGAACCCTTCCAGTGATTCTCCACAGGATCGTTTGATATCATCTCACTACAACTAGTGAGAGTCCTAACATCCAATTAGATCTATCTCATAGATCCAAAATCCAGGATTTAGTAGGTATCACTTTGATCCTATGTGGAGAATTTTGGTGATAAACGGAGATTGATCGAGCGTAGCATAAGAAACTCCTTTCTTATCAAGAGTATGTCATCCACGTACTCTACGAGGATCGTCACCATACTCCCTACTACCTTTTTGTTTATACAAGGTTCATCTACCATTTTGATGAGGTCAAACTCTTTGACTACTTCATCAAAACAGACGTTCCAACTCCACAATGCCTGCTTTATCCTATAAAGCATCTTGCACACGTTTCCGCTGCTCCCACTGTCTACGAAGCCCTCTGGCTGTGTACTTATAGACACTCTCTTCTAAACATCATTTAGAAAAGCTGTCATGACACCCAACCGCCAGATATCGTAGTCATGGTACGAAGCCGTGGCAAGTAGGATCTGGATGGACTTAAGCATAGTCACTTGAAAAGGTTTCATCATGATCCACGCTTGGTCAATGACGAAAACCTTTAACAAGTCTAGCTTTGAAAGTCTCAACTCTTCCATGTACACCAAGTAATCTTCTCAAGATATACTTGCTCCTGATGGGGATTTAACCCTTCAGATATTGCAACCAAAGTCCATACTTTGTTGGTGTATAAGGATTCCATCTCAGATCGCTAAGCATCCAGCCATTCTTACAGAGTCCCACTCTCGATGGCCAGCTCGAAACTAGTTGGGTCATCATCTCATGATGCAATCCTTGCTCCTACTATCATAGAGAAACCGAAGTATCTCTCAAGTGGGTGAGGAACCCTACTAGATCGGCGGAGAGGCTGAGGTTCGTTGGAATCTACTGAATCCTTTGGTTCTATCAAATCATGTGCTGTAGTTTGTATAGCTGGAACATTTCCAGTTCTACATTACAGACCTTGCCTCGAGCTTGTCCAGATTTTGCTTTTCAGACATAGGCTGGAAAACCCCAAATCTTAACTAGCTTAAGACATGGGCTCTTCCCTTTCCATATCACATATGAAGTGGTAGGTATTGATTTGATTCGAACCCTATTCAATAGGTATGCAGCTTCCCAAGCGCATAACTCCCTAAAATGAAATAGGAAATTCAGTAGTACTCATCATAGAGCACACCTTATCATATAGGGTGAGATTGCTCCGCCCCGATATACCATCGTGCTATGGTGTATTCGGAGGAGTAATGCTGAGAGAGAATCTCATTCTCCTTTAGAATAGTCCAGTATTTCCGTGCTCAAGTATTCTCCTCTTTGATCTCATCAAAGGACATAATACTTATACCCGTATTATGGTTCTCTACTTCTAACTTATATTCTGTGAATATCTCAAAAGGTTCGGACTCATGTTTCAACAGGAACATATGACTGAATCTTGAGAGATTATCAGAGAATATAACGAAGTATAAAGAACCAGTCCTGGCATGTGTAGACAGGGGACCTTACATACATCAACATGTATCAATCCCAAGAGTTTACTAACTCTTTCTCTGTTTCCAATAAACAGAGCTGTGGTCATCTTATCTTTGTGACATGACTGGCGAGTTTCACAAGATGTAAATTCAAACTGATTTAAATATGCATCTATATGTAACTCTAGCTAGTCGGGTCATATTGATCTGACCTAGTCTACAATACCTCAAGAAGAATCCGTTCATTTCTGAACTCTTCCTCTTGTGTGTGTTCCATATAGTAAGAACTGTAGTTTGATTTAGAACATTAATGCTTTTAGATAACGTGCCTGAAGCGATCAACTTTTGATATAGGAAATGTTCAAAACATTATCCAACTATACAAAATTTTACCGTTTCTTTACTAATAAAGAGACAGATATGATTTTGTATATCAGGTTCGGTATCTAATAACATTCGTTCAGAATCAATGTATTGTAATACAGGGTGACAGTGACCAACAGACTTGGCTGCAACACTTGCCCCGTTTTCTGCCTCATGAAACTTATCACCCGTTCTCAGTTCTCTAACTATCTGTAGCCCTATGTAACAGATTACATATCTGGGATCCTGTTATGGTATCACATACCCAGGACGTAAAGGATACTGAGAAACAGTTCTGTATAATGAACACACCCGAAGATGATGCATCAACATGCATTCTCTTCGTTTGGGCGGCACGGGAAATCTGGTATTCCCCAATTTCCTGCTCTGTCTTATAACAATTATAAGTTGGAGTGGGACCAACGTTCCCCAGCTCAGTATAACAAGCGGGTTCGGTCAATAATCCGTATTATTATCTTGATTAAGGCGTGATATGGTCGCTACCAGGAGAGAGAGAGAAGAAAACACTCAGCGTGCGCTCTGTCAAGAATAGATTGGTTATTATTTTATCTAATCAGGATGGCTCCCACTGCTTTTTATCAAATCTTCCTCCAAACCCTAAAAGGAAAGACTAGCCGGGATTAATTACACACTACAAGTTCGCCAATCTTTCAGCCAGGCCAGTGTCGGTACTTTGAGGGAGGTCCCCCGTGCTTTCGCACGAACCTAATTACTGTAAACCTCGTTTTCCCAGAGGCGTAACCCCGTTGACACTTTTCTAGACACCTACTTGATCGGCTAATTGTAATGTATAAAACTCTCCCAGGAGTAACACTTACTCGCAGCGGGTATCGGGATCCAACTATCTCATAGAAGGTATGCAATCTCATTGCAAATTTCAACACTTGAAATTCCCGATAATATTTTGCCCCTAACCTCCTATGATCTTGACAAAGGCCAACAAACCATAGGATGCTAGTCAAGTTCAACCCGTCATTTCCCGATTGAATTAAACCCACCCGCACGACCCTTAACATAGTCAACAAAGTCGCACGACTACCCTAATCCAATCGCATCATATGCTAATACAGATAACCAATAGTTAGCTACCGCACACTACGCCTTAACATAGTCAACAAACGCAGCACGAATACTAACTAGTACTTATCTGAAATGACGGAGGGCTACGACAGGTTTTTCTGAAAACCTATTGCGTAATGAACTTGATATCGCTGTAGAATCAAATGATTTTAAAATGGAGTGCATTTGAGGCTTTTCTAGTTTTGCTAAAGGAGTCACTCCCGGTGAAGGGATCGTCGGTCCTTTCCTCGTCGAATGAGGTGCGGGATATATCATATATATCACTGTGCAAAGCAAAAACTCTTAAAAGCAATCAAAAGACAAACCGAATTGTGTAGCATCTGCCAGTTATTGCTAAAGGAGTCACTCCCGGTGAAGGGATCTCGGTCCTTTCCTCATCGAATAAGGTGCAGGATATATCACATATACCGCTGTGCAAAGCAAGAACTGTAGCTACCTGTTTTATTTTAAAATTCGATTCTACAACATCTTAGGTTTCTTTTATTTCATTAATCACATTAATGAAGTCCCATCATTTAAATACCTAAACATCACAGATAAATACGACGTACACTTATGCCATCCGCATTCGCCTCGATGTCCCCTCGTGCACCGTTAGGTTAGGTAACTAACGGCAGAGCAGGGCAGGGCTAGCGCAGGTGTAAAACATAAGCAATGTCTATATAATATATCATATATACTATATACAGTATCCATCACAGAACATCACATGATCTCATCACAGATATCGCAGCAGAAGAATCATATGAAATATTGGATATACTAGGACGTCCGTGTTTTCAATACGAGCCAGTATAAAACACGGATTCCACGGTCGTGATGAATAGCCAAACCCACACCCCTAGACCCCTACGAGAGCGGCAAGCAACCCTACCAATTTTGGAGTTAGGAGACCCGGACTCGACTCCTCGAGTTGGTCTCCCACTGGACTCCAGAACCCGGTTACTTGTGCTCTCCTCCTTGGGTCTATCCTAGTGCGGAAAAGTAAATAATATACAAGAGGTGAAAACTTCCGCAACCTGGAAGCGCCCCAATAAAAGAATATTACATACAAGTTTTTACATGAATGAAAATGAAAAACACTCATCTCATATAAAAACCCCCGGCTATTCAAACACGACGATCCAATATAACATATCCAGCAACACATAACATCACATGTCATCAACGTAAGTAAACATGCGCATCCCAATTGTCGTTGACATATAGCAACGAAACCGGCGATATCACATATTACACTTACGGTCACAGAAAAGAAAGTGTAAAACTACAACAGTTGGAATCCGCAACCACCTCAGACATCGCATGCCTGACCAAATGAATACCTTAGACATCGCATGCCTAACAATTATAAACCCCGCATTTTAGTCTCAAAATCGAAAACTCTTTTCAATACCAAGTCGGGCAATTCAACAAGATTCCCGACATTCTGATCAAATGCTCGTCGCAAACTTCAGTAGACGGCTGCACCCCTAATACCGTCGACGAAGTGCACCAAGGCGGAACACCGCTACCGCGAGCACCCGTAGGGATGCTTTCGGCGATGGGGTTCTCCTACAGTCACTTGGTCGGGGCTATGGAGTGAAGCTGTCTATTAAGTTTACCCGGCGAGTATCCGCGTACGCTACGTGATTGCGACGGACTTTTGATCGCATCAAAATTCCGTGGCAACCGATCAAGTGAGACTAAACTGCTACGTTTATAACATTCATTTAGTTATCTCATAACTATTATGAATTCCAATTATTGTATCCCATTCCAGATAAACAGAAAATGTCAAACTTTTCGATCGAACAATCGAACACCCAAGTTTTCCCGAAACTGATCAACACATGAAACAAGTATAACAACATTCCGTTCGTGCCTCAGTACCAACGGTCCAGCCGTAGAAGGGTCAAGCCAACGCCTCACATGTGGCACGCCGTACTGCCCCAAACCCGAAGGTTCAAAGGGCAGTTCAAGACGGTCACATAATCGAGTTAAGGTTTGTGTCTTCTAGAGGGACCATCGCGTTACTTGCACTACTTAGAACGTCGTTAAACTACGGAAAAATCCAACACTTGGAAATTTCCCGACAGGGGAAAAATTGGGTATTTATATCCGGTCGAACTTTTTAACATATTCTAAAATTTATCCGGAAAGCCACACAGACAAAATTTGATACCCCGATCGAAATACCGAATCCCCAAATCAACTCAGAAAAATTCAACTCTGGAATAAATATTAAAAATATCCAGAGAACTCAGCACAGTTAAATAGGAGTTACTGTGCAAACGAACCCATATAAAACGACAAAACGGCCGCGCTTTCGCCGCACGAGGCATGCTCGTGCCGCGGAAGCGCGGCGCTTTAAGGGAATTAGGGCTACGGGTTGTACAGTTACTCTTAGATTTCCCTGCATGTTTTTCTGAATATTTTTAATGTGGAAAAATGCACTGTTTTGAAAAAAGTACAGAGAGCATATTTGATTTGGACTTTCGGGTTCGATCGGACTTCAATTTCCGTCTGGACTTCGCCTAAGGCTCTAGCTAGGCTCTGATACCACTGCAGGGTTCCTAGGCACTCTAGTGAGGTCTCCCAAGCCATCAACCATGGCAATTTCAAAAATTATGGTGCCTACAAACCCTAAAGTACGGATCGTTTGCTAGATGTCTAGGCGAACAAGAACTAGTTAACAGTTAACTAATAAGAATACGGAAATACAACCTTTGTAGATCCGGTCCTCCACCTCCACGGCTCCGCAACGAGGTCGTCTCCGCTGTCCAAATCAAATCCAGGCTCTAGAGTCGGCGTCGTCGGAGAATGGGCAAGCTAGGTCGTCGATGTCCATGCCGAAGATGATCTACGTCGAAGCATCGATGAATCAAGCTCCACCTTCACCAAACCGTGAAAAGTTGTGAAGGAAACACGCTCTACTACTTGGCAAGAGGTAGAGGATGAAGAAATAGGAAGTTGGTAGACTTTAGAATTGGATTTCTCACTCTTTTCCAACAATCACCATTGATGGACTTCAAGCTTCTTCACTTGAAGAATGAAGAAGAAGAAGAAGAAAGATATTATCATAAGTTAATAGAAAAAGAAAAGAAAATGAATTCTTATCATAATTCTAACCATGGTCAAGTGTAGAGAATCAATCATGGTTAGTGTGAATGGTTAGGGTTAAGGATGAGATAAGTATGGTTGACTTTATCAAAGCTTCATGAAGCTTCAACTAAACTCCAAATCTAGCAACCATTCTTTTCTCTTTTCTTTTTATTTTCCAAAGTGAATAAACAAATAAATAAATGAATAAATAAGTAATGGAAAGTAAGACCCTAACCATTCTTTTAACCATGGTTTATTCTTTGCACTTAACCAAGTAAACTTGTATCATCAAACATGATACAATCAAGTGCACAAAATCATATCGCATATGTAATGTGCACACCCGAGCGAGAAAATCCATCTTAAGTAAACCGATACTAGTTGATGCAAAGCAATATATCAAATATACAAATATGCATTAAATCATTAAATCAACACTTGATTCAATGATCCGGTCATGCGCACATAACCGACTGGTATCTAATATATCGGCTTATCGAATCAACGCTTGAATCGATAACTAGGTTATATCGCATACAACCATTCGATATATTTATCGCGAGAATAGAATACGGTATCACATACACGCATTATTCTCGGTCCCGCACATATCTCATATGCGCTCCTATTTCGTTTCGCTTGAGCCAGGAAACCTCTGTGTAGGACTCTAAAGACTCGTCAATACGCCGGCAGCAGGCGATGATCATATCAAACACCCACAAGCCGCAAGCGGTCTGCTAAACATAACGGCCACCCGGGTATTGAGCGATCTGAAGATCGACGAGCAAGCCCGCTCACACTCCAGTGAATCCGACCAGTAACACTACCGTACAGTCCGGTATGATCGTCTGATATGTCGCATATCTTGCCTAGGGGTGGTAAACGTCAGACCCCAATAGCTCAATAAGTCGTGTCGATATGAGGTCTATAACTGTTCGAGAAACTACTGGTAACACTTACCAGTAAATCTCAGCAACCCTGGCCAGGGATTTCCTGTTATAGCCAATCGAACACAGCGCAACATCAACCCCTTATACCGGGAGAGACGAATCCCCTCCTATCGCTCATTGCCTCCATGTGACTCGGGACTGTACCCAAAAACCACCGTTTTGCACGCCCTCTTGGACGTGGTAAGATGGAAATCAAAGCACAGTGGGAACCACACAAGACTCTATGACGATCTCGGGTCAACAGACTACTCTGTACCAGTGTCACCAGAGAACTGCCATCTGACGTGAGGTATAATACCATCTGGGAGTTCTCGGTGAGTCCGTCCAGTGTACCCAGTCTCTACTGAGCACCCGTATATCATCTCTGATGTCAAACACCGATGGATATGGGATCATCCATCGCCCATCTGTATGGGTCGAGAAGGTATACGCTAGTCTACTCTGGTATATCGATGCCCCGTCTCGATACACCCACGACTAGGGACTTTGAAGGATGTACTTATGGACTACCATGTCCCCACTAGTATGATCCGCATCATAGTCCAGGTAGTCAAGTACAGATCCTAAGGGCTTTACCAACATGTAACAGAGAGACAATCAGCATACACGTTAAGGTAAAGATCAACCAGATAGCATACTATCATGTCGAGCAAGAAAGTCCTCCCTATATATGTCCCAGCATCCACTACAATATACATCCTATGTATAGTAATGGCCTCTAGGGCATACATATAACTAACAGTTTGGAAGCATCACACATGCCATAATTTAGAATTTAAGAGGTGCTATGCAAACTTAACTAGGAATCGAACTAGAAATATTGAGTAACAACTAATATTATCACATACAAAAGTTAATCTATCACTAATTGGAGAAACTACAACCTTTGTAGACCTATTAGGGTGACTCCTTGTATCTCCTAGAGTTTGAAATGGCTCGCTTGAACACTTCCGAGTCTACGACGATCCACCCGAAGTCCTTTGCTCAAAGCTTGTTGCTTTACTTGATCTTTCAAATCCGTGGAGCAAACACCCTACCTATAAGAGCTAGAGATGTGTAGGATGATGAAGTGGTTTATGTTCTCACTTAAAAACCCTCTCTTTTTCTTTTCCTCACTCTAAACAAATCTCAAAAGAGCTTGAAGAAGGAGGAAGATGAAGATGGCAAAGCTTTTTGAAGATAATGATAATTCTTATGTTTTAAAAAATAAAACAAAAGGATATATATGTGAGACACTCTCACAACTAACCATGGTTAATACAAATCTCTAGATATTTTATGATGAGTTAAAGAACAAAGGAAATTAACCATGGGTTAGTCAATGGTCAAACAAAGAAGAGTGTGGAAACTATGAGTCATTTGTAAAGAAACGAGTCATTAGTTAATTTCCTTTATCTTTTATCTTAAAACAAAAACTATATATTAATATGAACCTTGTGGGTCTTGCATTGCCATCTTCAATATATCAACAACCATGATACATATGCATGTATGTATGTGTGTATGCACATCAAAATGTACATATACATGCATGCATCCATCAAAAGAATAGGGTTTAATAAAAGTGAGTTAAAAGTCATTATTAAATCAACATTTGATTAATAAACCGGTCATATCACATACGACCCGACCAATAGTAAACACCCGATTAACATACGGTATCTCATACACATATTTAATCGAGCTCCCGCGCATATCTCATATGCACACCATATCGATTTTCCTGAGCTAGGAAACTTCTGTGTGGGACTCTGAGACTCGTCAATACACCGGCAGTAGGTGATGATCACATCAAACACCTACAAGCCGCAAGCGATCAGCTAGACGTAACGGCCACCCGGGTATTGAGCGATCAGAAGCAGAACAAGCGAACCTGTCAAAACTCCCGTCAATCCAACTGGCAACACTTATCATAGAGTTCGGTCTCTTCGTCAGATATGCTGCATATCGATTCTAGGGATGGAATCGTCGACCCCAATAACTCAATAAGTCATGCCGGTATATGGTCTACAACAGATTGAGAAACTACTGATAACACTTATCAGTAAAATCTTAGCAGCCCTGGCCAGGGACTTCCTGTTATAGCCAATCGTGCACAGCGCAACATCAACCCCCAATACCGGGAAAGACGAAACCTCTCCTATCACTCATTGCCTCTATGTGCCTCGGAACCGTACCCAAAATCCACCCGTTTGTATGACTCAGTAGAGCCTTAGTAGGGTGGAGATCAAGAAACAGTGGGAGGACACATAAGACTCTATGGCGATCTCGGGTCTACAGACTAACCCGTACCAGTGTCACCTGAGAACTGCTATTCGATGTATGATATAATACCACATAGGAGTTCTCGGTGAGTCCGTTTGGTGTACCCAGTCTCACTGAGCACCCGTATACAATCTTTGGTGTCACCACACCAGACGGATATAGGATCATCCGTCGCCCATCATATGGAAAAAGAATGGTATTGTTAGTATATATTCCCTAGAGGCCATTACTGTATCATACTAGTTTGTATATTACTTGATGGAAGCTTGGGATATTCACAGTTGTATATACAATCTTGCTCGAAATGGTAGTATGCTACTTGGTTTGTCTCTGCTTTAATATGTGCATGTGTTTCTTTTAGCATATCGCTGATATACATATTATTAGAGCCCTTAGGATCTTTGCTTGATTACCAGCGTTGTGATGGCGCTCACACTCGTGGGGCTGGGTAATCCATAAGCACATACTTATACAGGTCCCTGGTCATTGGACTATCGAGACAGGGCATCGATACTCCGGAGTAGACTAGCGTATACGCTTCTCATCCCAGAGTGGGAGACGGTCTGTCCCACAGCCGTCAGTACGTCGTACTTGAGATAGTATGCGGGTGCTCGTTAGGTTACGAGTACACTGGACAGGACTCGTCGGGAACTGTTGGTTGGTATTATACCTATCGTCAGTTATCAGTTCCCAGGTGACATGAGTACAGCTTAGTCCGCTGACTTGACACTGCCACTTCGCCTCGAGTGTGTTCCCACTGCACTTTGATTACTACCCTACCACGGCTCAAAGGAGTCGTGCAAACAGGTAGTTTTTGGGTGCAGTCCCGAAGCACTTGGAGGCAGTGACGGTTAGACAGGATTCGTCTCTCCCGGTATTGGGGGTTGACATCGCGCTGTGTCCAGGAGAGCCATTACACAAGTAGTCCCTGGCCAGGGCAAGCGAGATATACTGGTAGGTTTCCAGTGTTATCTCAGGGTGTTCTGGGCTACACCCCGACACGATTTGTACCGCTATTAGGGGACTGACGTTCACTGCCCCCTAGGCCCGCCATGCGATGTATCAGACGAACAGACCGGACTGTACGGAGACTGTCACATACAGGCTCAGTAGGAGTTCAGATGGGGTTCACCTCGTCAGCCTTCTTATCGGCATCTACCTGGGGACCGTTACGTACAGCTAGTGCCGCTTGCGGTCTGTGGTTAAACCCACTGCCAGCGTAGTGTCGTGTCTTTAGAGTCCCACACAGAGAGCTATTCGCCTTTAGGCAAAATGAGTAGAGGTCGCATGGTTTTGCGACAGGGTTCGTTCACATCCGCGCACTTGTGCACGTTTGCTGTCCGGACAGCTTATACTAGCGGGCTTTGGTTTAAGCCGGATCCTAGTATATGATTTGGGATTGGTTTTATCTCATTGTATTCGTGTTCCTCGGATCACGAATACGGGTGCGTATGCACAGTTGCTTGAGACAGAGGGAGAGGACTTTGATTAGGGTTAATGACCATTGTCGTTTTATTAACCCTAATGCTTATGTGTGTATTATGGTTAATTGATATTAGTTTAATATAATTGTGCATGGTTATGGTTGTTGACCATTTGACATTCTTGACTTGTTGACCTAGGTTGACACTTTGACCATCATTATTTCATTTGGAAGATGCTCTTTGATCCTTGCAATTTGCATTAAAAATGAAATGATAATGGTCATGTCTTGATTAAGCCATGACAATTATCTCACTAATTATCTATTTACAATAATTCACACATATATGTGAGAATGCTTCATAATTCTCTCATTCTATCATTCACTTTCTCTATCTTGCTCTTCCTCTTCCTTAAGCTCTCCCCTCTCATGTGTTGAGAAACACTTGAGCTTGAGAAAAACCACTTCTTGATAATCTCTACTCTCATCTAGGGTTCTAGGATTAGCACTTCTAGCACCCTAGTTACTTCTAGCATGGAGTTGAAGCCAAAGGTTGGGGCTTTCGGGTGGATCCTTCTTCGACGTGAGAGGACGACAAAGGTGATCCCTTTCTACTACTCCAAGGAGCAAGGAGAGAAGGACATAAAGCCCTAGGTATAACCATTCTACACTTTAGCTAGTTTCTAGTTAGCTTTAGCTTGTTTTTGTTTAGCAAAGATCCTTCTTTGTCTAGTCCATGTTGCCTAAAGTAGTAAAAATCCGATTTTTATTCCGTTTTCCGCCTCCCCGCAAGCACCGGGGTGGGCAACGTGGACTTACAGTCGTATCAGAGCCTAACTAAACATAAACTAGCTAGGTAGTAAAGTGTATGGAAGTTCTATCGGAAAAATCGCAAAACCGAGTTTACAAAAACCCAAGTTTCTGTTAAAACTTTTTCTGTTCAAAATAAAATAAATCATACTTCAAAAATCATCTCAGGGTTTTGTGAAGAAAGCCACCAAAAACGATCCAGTGACTCGCTCAAAGCACCGCGGTTCCGCGGCAATAGCAAGCTATTGCCGCGCAACCGCGGCCGTTTTGGCTCGGTTCTGGGTCGAGTTTAGTGCAGTGTTCTTATGGTTTGGTTTTGGGATTTTTAAGATGGTTTATATGTGCCCAGGTTTTCCAGAAAAGAAATTTGTTTTTGGGGGCCTATAAATCCGTATTTTTGATCGAACTTCACTACACTTTGACTAAAGGGTTATATCTGTGATGTTTATATGTATTGAACGTCGGCTAATCGCTATATGTCGATTAGTCAGGGTTATACATATCTGTGATCTGTGTTTGATGATGGTATGTGTATATGAATGCGTTGGATTGTCGCGGGTGAATAGCCGGGGTGGATGTAAGATGAATGTTTATTTTTCTTTCATTCATTGTAACATGTAAATTGATGTAATATTATTTGTATGGCCGCACAACCGGGTGGGGGTTGTAGCCGTCATTGTATAATTCTTTTTACTGTTTTTGCTCCTAGGATAGACCCATGGAGGGGGTGCACAAACTACCGGGTATCTCGAAGTGCCGAGTGGCCTACTCACGGTGTTGAGGGAGGTTGCTTCGCTTCGGGTACTTGGCGGGTAGTTTTCCGCACCCGTAGGGGTCTTAGGTGGGGTATTGGCTATTCACCGCGACCGTGTAATCCGTTTTTCGTTGCAGGCTCGAACGGATTGCAGATTCCTAGTATATCCAATGTATTCATCTGTGATCTGTAATGTCTATCATTGCTATATATTTATATATGATAACTATTTAGGCGTTGCTTATGTTTTACAGCCGCGCTAGCCCAGCCCCCGCTCTGTCGTTAGTTAAGTAACCTAACGGGTGATGACGGGGCCCCGTGGCGAATGCGAATGGCATAAGCGTACGTCATATTTTGGTTGTTTTCTACAATGGTAGGATTAAATGATGGGACGCATTAAAAGAACTAATGCAAGAAAATAAACCAAGTAAAAGTCGATTGGAACACTTTGAAAACCCCTCGGTTCTTTTCAAAACTAAACTTTTAAACGCGGAGCTTGAACCACTCCTTTTTAAAAGCTATCTCGTTCCATCGATTATATCAAGTTCACTACGTTCACGGTTTCGCCAAAACCATTCGTAGCCCTCTGTCATTCCACATGAATGGTCAAAAAGTATTCAAGCTATGTATTTTGGCCAAAGTCAAGGCATAGTGATTGGTAGCTATTGGGTATTCATGTGCAGCATAGATAGATGCGTTGGTTTGGGATAGTCGTGCTGCCATTTTGGTCAAAGTCAAGGGTAGGTACGGGTGGGTCCAAATTAACCAGGAGAATGACGGGTAGAACTTGGCATGTGACTTATGATATTTTGGCCAAAGTCAAGGTCATAAGAGCATGGGGCAAAAATCCACATCGGGAGTTTCATAAGTACTGAAACTTGCTAGCGCTGCATACCATTTGGAGTGTGATGATTCTGGTAGGATTCCTTCGGTTTTATCACGCGATGATATTTGGATCCCGATCCTACTGTGAGTATATGCTACTCCTCGGGAAAACTCTCACTTAACGATCAATGCTATAAACCTAGTAGGTGTCTAGAAAGGTGTTAGCGGGGCTACTCCCCCAAGGAAAAGAGGTTCTTAAATTAAGGAACTTCGCGAAAGCGTTGGAAAACCTCCCTCGAAGTACCGACACTGGCCTGGCTGAACGGTTAAGCAAGTATTGTACGGTGAGATTGATCCCGACTAATCCTTTCTTTACGGTTTGAGAAGGGATTCGAGAGACAGTGGGAGCCATCCAGTTTAGACAAACTAAAAACCACTCTAAACTTGCAAGAGCATCATGCTAAAGTGTTTCTTTTCTCTCTCCTAATTGCAGCGACCATTCAACATGACCGGACTTAAGTTATTACTAGATAAAAACATACTGACCGGGCCAAACTACAAAGATTGGCTCAGGAATGTCAAGATGGCAATCACTTACGACAAGTTGGGATATGTACTTACCACCAAAGCTCCCCCTGTCCTAAGTCCCACCTCCAGCGTCGCGGATAAGGAAATCCGTAAGACATGGGAAATCGATTGCGCGAAGGCCAAATGCCTCGTGCTTGCCTCGATGGACAACG